>JAWWTY010000077.1:8917526-9003407 GCA_035222235.1 Margarornis squamiger | reverse complement strand
GGGCCGGGCGAGGTGCAGGCGGCACTGGCGCGGGCGGGGCCGGGCCGGCCCGGGGCGGCGGGGCCCGGAAGCGGCGGCGGGCGGTGCCGGAGCGCGGTGAGCGGGGCCGGCCGCGGGATGCGAGGAGGCGCCGCCGCCGCCCTGCCCCCTGCCCGCTCGCAGCAGGAGCGGCAGCAGCAGCAGCAGCAGGAGCCGGCGCTGCGGTAGCATGAGCGGGGCCGCCGCGAAGCAGCCACCCGGCGCGGGCGCCGCCGCCGATCCCGCCGCGGAGAAAGCGGCGGCGGCCGCTGCGGACCCGGTGGCGGAGCCGCCGCCGCCGCTGCTGAGCGTGGACGTGACGGGCTTGGTGTCGCAGTTTGCGAGGAGCTTCGTGCTGATCTTCCCGGTGTATGTGCTGGGCTACCTGGGGCTGAGCTTCAGCTGGGTGCTCATCGCCCTGTGCGGGCTCTTCTGGATCCGCAGGCACCGCGGCGGCAAGAGCTCCCGCCTGGGCCGGGCGCTCGCCTTCCTGGAGGACGAGGAGGAGGCGGTGCGGCTCAGCGTGTCCTCCGCGGACCTGCCTGCCTGGGTGAGTGGCCCACACCCCTCGGCGCTGCCCGGACCGCCCGCCGGGCCGGGCCGGGCCCTCTGGCTGCCCGGCTGCGCCACAGGCCCCAGGCTGGAGCGCCGGAGCCGGCCTGCCCGGCGGGCAGGGAGGGAGGGAGGGTGAGGCTGAGGGCACGGCATCTCCCTTGCCCCGTAGCTGCTCGTCCCCGTTCGCCAGCCTACCCCGGGACTCGGCGTCCAGCGGGCAGGCAGAGTGTCCCTTCCCCGCTTCCCTGTCCCCGTCCCAGGGGGGCCTGTCCCTTCCCCTGTCCCCGAGCCTGGCGCGGACAAAGTTCCCGCAGGGCTGGGGTTCCTGTCCCCCCGGCTGTCAGAGCGCTCCTCGGGCCGCCCCTGGCCAAGCTGAGGTGGGAGACACGGGCAGGGCCGGGCTCTGGGCGCTGTCAGGGCTTTCATTAAAGCCGTACCTGGTGGGGAGCGACACAGAAGGGAGGTGGTGTTTGTGAGGGGCCTCCGGGCTGCCGTGGCTGTATCTGTGCATTGATGTGGTGGGGTTTTTAAAAGGCTTTTTCTGAGTCTTCCTTGGAAAGTTTCAGGCTTTCTAATAAGTCTTCAGAACTACTGTTATTAATTTATTTTTTAGCTGAGATCCAGCTTCAGAATCGGACTGCTTGTCTCTAATTTCTCCTCTGTGGGATTAGCCATGTGTTTGGTAGGGCCAGTGGCATCCAAGGCCCCGTGTGCCCTACCCTGGCCCCGGGATGTGCTGTGGAGAACTTGCTGCTCCCTTGCTTGCTTTTCTTACCTGAGGCCGTGAGCCTTTCTGTCAATTCTTTCCGTGCTATTGCTCTGGTGACTGCCCTCTGCTCCTCAGCTGTAGCCCTCCACACCTCTGCTAGGGACTCTGCAGTGACTGTGCATCGCGCACTGTTGAGATGGTAACAACCCAGGTAGCTGTTTTTGTGTTATCAGATTGCAGTAGCTGATGTGACCTGTTCTACCTCTGCTAAAGAAGTTATAGGAGAGACTGCAGTGGGTAGGTGTCAGATGGTAGCCTTTAACTCCTGTTTTGTCGTATCTTTCACCAAGTTCTAGTGGAAGATCATGATAAAAATGAGGACAGTGCGTAAGAGAGATTAAATGGTTTTAGTGCTTGGGGATGTGAGTCTCAAATAACGTAGTTAGTAGCTCTTATGTTAGCTCTGTGTTGTGTTTGGTTTCCTTCCCTGTAATCACGCAGCAATGTAGTGGAAGTGTTCTGACTTGGTGCATTTAAAATGAATTAGCTGAAGCTAGATCTGTTGTGGAGGGCTGTATATAGTAACTGTCTGCTGGTAACTAAGCCATAGATACTCAAGCTTAGCGCTGTGCATACATTTTATTTTAAGGAGCAGTTTGTTTCCTTTGATAAAATGGCAATTAATTCCTGTCTTGAGTTGTCCAAACAATTAAAGATTGAGAAAGGGGCCTCTGGTCTGAAGTCAGAGGCAAGAAAATTCAGAGAGAGGAATGAGTGCTGTCTGCAGGCACCTACGTGTCCTGTGGCATTGTGAGAAAGCAACTGATCAATATGCAGGGTTTCCCCAAAAATGTGAACTTCTCTCACACCAGCTGGAAGATGTACTGTAAATCACACTGGGCTGGTTTTGGGTGTAGGGTGGTGTGTTTTTTTTTTTTATTTTTTCGTCCCTCGTGCTCTTAAATTTTAGAGGTCTTAGTTCTTTTCTTTCTGCTGACATTAATGCAATATTCTGGAAGCATCGTGCTTCCAAATAAATGTAGCATCCAGATGAAATGCAGTCTGGAAAGCGAAGACTTCTGAGAACCGAAAGCCCGCTTAAATCAAAAGTAGTCTTCAGTGTCTGCTGTCAGAGCCATTAAGGTTTGTATGAGTCTTTTTGCTGCTTCCATAACGTGTCTTGAAAAAATGCTGGTTTTCCTCCGTCTGCAATACGTGTGTTGTCTTGGAGATTAGTGGATTTTGTATTTCAAATAAGAGCTAATGGTATATGGAGCCTGACATCTCTTTAATAGGCATTGACGTTATCCATCTTAATGTGAACTGCACACTGAAGTATGTTCTCCTGGTTTCTGGTCAGGGAATTAAACTTTAAATTGCTTGAGTAGGGCAGTGCTGTGTTTTAAATATAGGAAACTCTTTTGCTTTTCTGGGACTGAAACTGAGATTTAATAAACCATTTTTCAACTAAAATTGTATATTATCTCAAACACTTATTTGACATGTGGTGTCTTTGAGTCCTTGATTGGAAAAGAGCTTTAACTTTGTGTGTTAGGTATGATTTCCTTCTATCCCCCTACTTTAGGATTGGCTGTTGCTTTAGTGGTTCATGTTAAGTACTCAGTAATACTGCATTGAGTTATTTATTTTTAAGAAAATGATTATTTCAGGAGAATTTTTTTCTGCTGGCAATATGCTCAGGTGCAATTTGAGAGTGATACTGCTGTGCTATCACATTAGATAATTTGTAATGTTAATTATTAGTTTCCTACATTAGATTTACTTTTTCCATAAACAGGTGGTTATACAATAGGAATATTCTGTACTGTGCATGTAAAATGAATTAATTCAATATGAGTACAAGTCATGTTTTTTAAAATGTCAACATTGAATTATCTAAAAAAATGTATGTGCAAAAAATACTGTGATTACTGTCTTAAAAAAATAAGATCTATACTCATAGACTTGCTAACATGTAGTCAGAGCTCTGCTGTGTGTTTGGAAGATGTCATGGATTATATGGGATGGGAGGGAGCAGAGGTGGGTGCTTTTCCAAATAATTTAAAACTAGGGAGCAGAACTTAAAATGAGAAAGAATTGGAGATCAAAATGGTCTTTAAAGACATTTCCTCTTTCCTAGCAACATTTTTATGCACTAGATGTATTTTATACTGGAATTAATGTAATTTAGATGCAAACATATGTAAGAAAAGTGGCAATTTAAGTATTGCTGCTTAGAGGATTGAAGGTAGGAAACCAGGGCTCTAAATTTTTAAAGGCCAGGTATCATGTTGCCTTTTATTTTTAAAACAGTAATGAAATTTCATAGTGTAAGTGGTATAACAAATTTACTTCGTTCTTTCTAAAAGCAACCAAAAAAGTAATCTAATTTGCCATTTTTGGGGTTTTGGTTTCTTAATGTTACTTTTATAACATGCCAGCATATCGTATATGACATGTTTTTGGGTTAGTGAGACTTTGACTCCTGTTTTCTTCAACATGCAGATAAAAAGCCATGCTGCATTTGTTTTCCCCAGATTAAATGTAAATTTGGCCTCGTACCAGGAGCTGTATCTGTGTGCAGTCTGTCAGCAATCAGCAGGCGACCAAAATAGGAACAAATCTTAGTATTTTTAAAAAATTGATTCTGAAAACAGATTTAGACAATTTTCTTCATATCCCTAAGCTTGTATTATACAGAAACTGAAATACTATACATGATTGTAGTAAAAGTAATGCCATATTAAAACACTAATTACAAGTCTGCTGTGGCATTTTGGGTCCTATAGATTTGCTTAAGTTTCTGCTCTAGTTTGGAGTGATTTTTAGGGTCTTTTTCCCCTCTTGTTTTGTTTTCTTGTCTACTTAAGAAAAAGGAAAAAGCCTACCTAAGGAGATGTCTATTCACCTTTTTAACTAAACTGATGTAGAGTCCTATTGTAAAGAAATTTGGTGGGTCTTCTTTCTCTTGGGAAATTGTAGGAAATTCTTGCAGACTGTGAGTATTGTGGGTTACCACTCAACTGCTGTACCACCACTACACCTCGAGGGAGGAGATAATGCCAGCACGTACCCTTTTTACTGGGTGCTGATGTACAGCTACATAATCAACACAGTAATTATCAGCCCATGTTTTGTTGAGTGTTCTTGTGTTGGTGATGGTCAGTAAAACATGACTTCAGTGGTAGTTGGATGTTTCTCAGTTGAATGTTGTGTTGAATGTTAGAATAAAATGTGGATACGTACTTTTCTTCCCTCCACCAAACTGTTCCATGAGCTTCCTGACAAATGGCTCCAATTTTATGGTTGTAGCAACAAAACCTTTGTTTTTTACTGCTGTTGAGAAGGCAGAGCCAGTGTTTGTGGAAGCAAAATGGCTGGGTAGCTGTAACTGCAGGATCACACCTGTACTGCGTGACATTTGCAGGGAGGGTTGGGGTGATTATGCTCTTATGTGTATTTGATATGAAGATTTTTTTTAGTGATGTGGAATCAAACTTGCTAACTGGATCTTAGATAATTCAGGACAGGAATCTCCAAAGAATCCTTGCTGATGGATGTTAAGTATGTACTCAGTAAACCTGATAAACAAGTGGACGCTTGCGATACAATGTGTATTTTTATTTGTCATATTAAAAAAAGTTGTTCCTCTTCTAATTATACTTTTGGTTAATGACATTATTGCTGTAGCTGTAGGAACTGTAGGTGGGTTTTTATACAGCAAACTCAAATGTGAAGACACTGAAGCATTGAGATGAGTTCTTCTGATCCTTTCTCCAACTCTTAGTTGAGAATGTTAGATTGAAATTACCACGGTGTGATTTATAAGAAAAATTACTCCTATGTACAGTTACTTAATACTAAGCAGGATCTGAGCAGTTTCGATGGGGGTACTGCAGACAGCTCTGGGCTGCCAGCCTGCATCTGGAAAGTGTGAGGAGGTGTGAGTAAGAACAGAGTATTAACTTGTGAGTACCTAACAACCAAAGTCCCTATCCTTCTTCTGTGTGATTATTTTTCATTTTAAACTGCCTCCTGTTCTAGGTGATTCATGGTGTATGAATATACACACATACATGTATTGTGGGTTGTGTGTATTTTTGTGGTTAGGTTTTGTTTTTAAAGAAAGGAGTTTAGTTTGGTTCAATATTAGCTACTGTAGTTAAGGTATCCTGGGTGACTTCCCAGGGAGTCATGTGGGGGATGGTTTTGGTAATGGAGAACCAGAGGAGAAAAAGGCATGTTGTACAATTGATCATATCTCCCCGTTTCTCAAAGTTTTCAAAATGAGTGTGTTAAAACTGTGCTGAGATGTCCCACAGCACCTTCTCTCACGTAGTGCTGTGCTGTCAGTACGTGACTCATATATAAAGATCCTTTTCCAGAATGTTTCTGGTCAAAAGCCACATGTTGAGTTGATGTTTATGAACATGATATCAAACTACTCAAGAAAAATATTAGCCTGAAAGTATTAGTATGCCTCTTGAACTGTTTATAGGTGCCACAGGCCTTCTAAATATGTATGTATCATACATTGTTCTTTCATATAACAAATCATTATTACATGAAAATTATTACTGAGTTTTGGGACTACTGCAAATGCGTTCTTTAAATGTCTGAAAAACCAAAGAAGATGAATACAAGTATTTTTAGATTTTTGTTGTTGTTTTTTTTTTTTTTTAATTTTGCACTTTAGTCTGCTAGTGTTCTTTCTATGCCTGAGTAGCTTTGCATACCAGGACTGGCCCAGCTTTAACTGTATTTGAAAATGTGGGAGTCGTAAAGATCTAGTCTGTAAAGACTAAATTTTTATGGAAGAAAAAAAAATCTAGGGTAAGAGTAGATCTCTTCTGCCTCTATACAAGATTCTTCTCGCTTTAAATTACTACTACATTTTCAGATTGTTGGCACACCACAGTGTAGTTGGATATGCGTTTTAAGATTTTTTTTTTAAGTGTTTTTTCATGTGAGAGCTGGCTGGAAAATAAAGTTGAATCAGGTTATTGTCCAAACATTTTCATTGTCATTTATAATAATGCAAGCCTCATCTATAAATTTGAAGTACTCAAAACAATTCTTTTGTGTCTTGTTCTTTAAAATTAAAGAAGAGGCAGCATTTTGTTTCTGGTAAGATAAAATTCTCTGACTTAAATAATTTGGTTTATATTGAAGTTTATCTCCCAGTTATCAAATCATCACTAGTTCTCTAGTTTCTAAAATTGCTTTTAGCATAACTTCTTTTGAGCTTAACAACAATTTTATGCTGACCATATGCCTGCACTGAATTTGGGGTGTGGATTTGTGGAAGCTGTTTTTAAAACTATAGTGAGTTTTAAAAGAGTGCTAATTTTTAAATATCTTTTGTAGTGTCTGAAACCAATCTGTCTGAGCCTTATAGTATTATATCAGATTCTGAAAGTCGCACTTAATGATTATGAATTGACCCTATGCCATTGCTTTGGTATGTTTCAGTGTGAAGTTAAAAGGAAATCAGTGAAAGAATATAATTCTGCTGGATGAATTACAGAAGTACTAGATTTGGTATGAGATATTACCAGTTTCAATACAGAGTTTTTTGACCCACATGGGATATCTTCTCTTTCTCTTTGCTTTTCCTTATTCTTGGACAAGAAAACATAAATCTGAGACTGCCCTTTCCTAAGGAGGTTTGGAATGGATGCCCCAGCAGCATCTTTGGAGCTTCTCTGTGGCCCAGAGGAGCCAGCTTACAAGGTTTATGCACCAAGGCTGGAAGGCCAGCAGAAATTCAAATGTAGTATGTGTAGAGCTGCTTTTGCATATCCAGGGTAAATACTGCACCACTTCAAAGGAGAAAGTTAAATCCTTATCTTTGGCTGCTGTTTGTGAACACTTAATGAAATTAAGATATACAGGGCTGGAGTATTCAACACAGGAATAAATGTGAATAAGAACAGTGGGAAAACAGTATGTTACTAAGAAGAGGGGAGAGCTTTTTATTTTAAACAACTGTTTGAATTCAGTACATTATGAAACCGAACTATTTAGAGAGGTCTGGCATTTTATCATTTGTGTAATTTTTGAATCATATGGCACTTTGATATTTCTGGGTAAGTTTTGTTTCGGTTGAATGAGGAGAGAGTTCTGTAAAGTTTGGAAAGAAACTGTTGGAGGAGAAATAAGAGATAAAAATTAAATCAAGAATTTGCTAAAAGTGACCATGTGTGAAATGGTGGAAGCCAGATGCCAGATTTATGTGTTTGACAGAGTTTGTAGTTATCCAAGATGGCAAGAACTGACCCAGGACCCTTCTTTGGTCCCATCTGCTGTGCGCTAAATGCTTTTCCGATTTTGTAACAAAAAGAAAGGATCTGGACCACACTGGCATTTCTTAGACAGTCTTAATAAATTTTTTGAGGAGGTCTTGACTTCTCACTGGCGGAGACTAAAGTTCTGTTGGGGCAAGTAGGAAAAGATGATAGCATAACTGAAGATGTGTGGGTATTTTTTTGAAAGTAACCAACTTTTTTTCTGGCGTGTGCAGCTTTCTCTGTGTTTTGATTTCACAGATGTTCCTTTCATTATGTTTTTAAGTTTTGTGACTTTTCTTAGCTGGCAATGATTGGCAGGCCTGGAAAGTGAGGTTGTACAAACTTGCCCCATCAGCTGGTGAAGTTAACTGTTGGTAAGTTTCTTCTCCACTGAGTAGAATTGGTCCATATTTAACTTTCTTTATAAGGAAGTCTCATAATGGAAGTGAGATTCAAGAATTCTGCATCTTTCCCTGGCTTTAGGGTCACATGTTAAAACCTGCATGCTAGCCTTGCTAAGTCTATTCCATTTACCACAGCTTTTCAAGATACTTCTTGATCCTTTGTTCCTTTGTATAGTCCTGTACAGTCTCCATCTTAATGTCAGGGTTCAGGTGAGAAGCTGTGTCCCATCTCCCCTTGAATCCCATGATATGTGCCTGGGAGAGGCAGGAAAGGAGGTGCTCCTCAGCCTTCTTGCAGAGTCATTTAATCCCCATCCACAACCTACTTGTACTTGTTATTCCCAATAGCTTCTACGAGGCTTCATCTACCAGTCTTTGTTAGATTGGTGGAGTTCTTCTTTTCTTTGCAGTTTAAAAGGTGCAGCCTTTTCCTTTTTTCCCCATTTGGTTTGGTTTTGTTCCCTCTGTGTGTTTCCTGTGATACAGTTAAAAGTTAGAGGAGCAGTGAGGATTTTAAAGCTTTTCCTACTGAAGGTTCCTTATTCATGAGGGTTTAAATTTTGTTTGTAGGCTTTCCTCTGCATTCATGTATTCTTACTTCAGAAGGGTTAGTAAAGGCCCTGATTCTGCAGTTTCAAAATGAAGTAAATGTTCACTCCCAACAAAAAGGATCTTCTGCCATCCAGTTACACTTTCCTAATGCCCCCTTGTGCCGACATTAGAATTTACTTGGCCAAGTCATTGTAAGTTTTCTGCCAAGTTTAGTGTTCAGCTGGATCAGTTTCATGAGTTTACTGTGTGACTACACAAGTGCCAGTGCCTACAAAAGGGAGGTGGTGGAAGCCCAGGGGCAGGTTTAAAGTGAGATGGAACAATGGCCTGCATAAAGAGGCCCTGCTTGGAAAGAGGTGGCAAATAATGGTGCTGAGGTGTCTTTGTGGGGAACAAAAGTTTGCACTTGAGCTGCTTATAATGTCAAATTGCATATCTAACTTTTTATAATGTTTCAACAGATGTGTTAACATATCTAATCATCAAACATATAAATTCTCAGTGTTTTGATTCAGCTTAAAAGTCGGCCCTGTTTTTAGTGCATGGTTGGATTGGATGAGCTCCAAAAGTCCCTTCCAAAATGAATTATTCTGTCATTTTTCTTTTTCTTTTAAGCTGTCATTTAAATTAGCTTTCAGTCTCCAGTTGTGGCTTACAAATGGTAGAAAAATCTTTTCTCCATCAAATACCATTATTTGTTTAAATATTAAATGTGCTAACAAAAAAAAAAAGGTTATCCTTAGAGAGGTGTTTTATGTGAGATAGTGAGACTTTTTAAGTCATTCAGGTGCCTCTCAAATAGCTAGTATTAAAATTCTGTGCAGCAAATTGCTAAAACACAATTTTTGAAATGGAACTCGTGTTATGTAAATAACCTTTGGAAGACAAGCATTCCCATATAATGAGTCATTGCACAAAGTTTTGCCTGCTACACCCTGATACAACTATAAAATTCTCCTTAGGAGCTGAAAATCTGAGACAGGACTAGCGGTTTTCAAATGGAGCAGTCTGGAATTATGTACCAAGTAGTTGTTACTATACTAGAAATACTAAACTAGTTTTACTTGGCTGAAAATAACTGTCATATGACAGACAAGGCTTGCATTGTCATTTGGCTGTCCTTATCATATAGCAGCATGGGTCGAGTTTACATTAGTTCAGTTGCAGCACTTTCACCTGAGAGATTTATATTTGCAGTGTAGATTGCATAACTTTTCGCATCTGTTTTCCCGAAAACTTTAATTGAGAGTCTAGTACAGACTCTTGCACGATTGTTGTCATGACCTTTGTTTGTATTTCTTTAGTTAGATACTGGCTCACGTGAATTACCCAAACCCACTGAAACAGTTTCCTTTGGGAAAATTTTGAAAGGTGCAACACCAAATGTAAAATAAAAGGTATTTGCAATCCATTGTCTTGTATTCTGT
Organism: Margarornis squamiger; assembly: GCA_035222235.1. Taxonomy (NCBI): domain Eukaryota; kingdom Metazoa; phylum Chordata; class Aves; order Passeriformes; family Furnariidae; genus Margarornis; species Margarornis squamiger. Next base: position 8,993,452 of record JAWWTY010000077.1, on the reverse strand, counting down.
CACTGACAATCTTAGCAGGAAGGTGAGAAGAAAGCGAGTGAATGTCTAAGAATGCAGTGTGTTCCTGTTTCATTTTTAAAACTAAACACAGGATATGTAGAAGGATGAAGGTAGCTATAAAACCTTGATTGTTCCGTTTTGAATTAATTATGTAGTATTACGACCCCCACTTCTGCTCTTAAAGTTTGTAAGTGATCGTTTTTAAAATAGGTTACTAAAAACAATGGATTGTGGGGAGGAGAACATGGAGAGAACTGAAAGGGAACTCCACAGCTCAGGAAGCTCCCAGTTTGCTTTATGTTTAAGCGTTATTATTGCTTCTTTGTACTACGTGGTTCTTCATGCCTTATTTCAGATCTGCAAAGCTTGATAGAAAACAACTCTCTATCTGTGCTTTCTCAGATGCTCTTCTTCACGTAGCATATTCTGTAAACTAGTGAATAAGTTTACAGCTTTATATCCGAAAACTCAATTAGAACTCCTGTGGCATTTTCCTGCAGGGAAGAGTATTAGAAGGCGTGTTCTGAGCTGTGAGTTTTTGTGCAGGCATACTCTCAGGACTTGTTAGTAGTTTCAAGCAGACTGTTAGTGTAATGAATGTATGATACTTCAAATGAGGAAATGACTTTTTTTAATTTGTAATTTTTCCTGGTGTAGTTAGCTTACTGGTCCTGAACTTTGAAAATTTGTAATTTGTTTTAATGCAAGACTTCCCTCCTCCCCCAGGCTGTTGATTCATCATGTTAATTGTTGAACTAGAATGCTAAATTTTCTTGTATGTGTGGCTAGGAAGTTGTCTTAGTCTAGTAATAAATTTTATGATGCAGACTGAATTTGGATTTTAAAATGTGGTGTTCCTTACCCAATGACTTTCTCCTAAAATACTTGAACTAGAAAAGGAACACTTTCCCACCCACCCACCCTCTGCCAGTTAAATATCAAGTGGCAGCCAGGAAATGATAAGGGAGTATTTCATGGGGGGAAAAAAAAATGGTGTTCAGTCATCTGACTTGGATGTGTTATAAGAATACTCACTAGTGATTGATATATTAGTTTAAATTGTAAATAATTTCTTGTTCTATATTTATTCATGATAATCTGTATATTGGTTTGTATTTTTGGGAAAATATTTGGGCTTTTGAAAGTATGTTTCTGTTTTCTCTTTAGAGTGTGCTGGGTATGAGTACTGTGTTGATGGGAACGTGCCTAAAGTGTCCATGTTCACTTGATAAAATCACTTTTCTTATTTCTGTCATATTCGTGTGAGTCTTTATAACGGGAATGAATTTTCTATTAAATTTGTCTATGTATAAAGCTTCAAAAACTTAAAACTTTTTAAAGTTACGTATAATATGTGCTTATGTTGTTTACAGGTCTTGACATAGATGTCTGGTAACAGAAAACATATTTGCCAAGAGTTGTTTTTCAGTTCTTTGGGTTTTGAAAGTTTTGCAGTTATGGTTGAAGTTTTTTTCCCCATGTGTGTCCTGTCTTTGATAAGTTCAAGTGAGTAAGCAGAATGTTGCTTATCTGTTCATTTTGTTACTTTGATTCATCAAAAAAGCCCTAAGGAAGTTTGATCGCCTTGACTTGTTAGGGTAATCCATTACACAGAGAGGCATAGTAGCATCATGAAAGTAGATCTAATTTGGAAGTCACTTATTTTTCAAATGAGTTTCTCACATAGGAATATGGAGTTTAATTTTCCTATCTGAGAGAGCAGGAACTACAAAAGTCTTCTTTTAAACAATATTTCAGGGTTTACTGATTTGCTTCCAGCACACACATGTTGTTTTTGGTCTACCTGCTTCCTTTTTACTGAACTTTTTAGGTTTCTGGCACAGTTAGTAAGGAAAAGTCAGTTGTATTAGTAAGGCCATTACAATAAATTTAACAAAGCTGTCAGTGGAAATACAAGTGTATATACCTGAAATGAGGTATTTTGCCTCTTTTTAATTTTTTGGGTTGTTTGTTTATTTTCATAGTGCTTAGGGCAGAGGGTCTGCACAGTGTTGCTCTGGATATGATGTAGGAGTGGTAGGCAATTGTAGTTGACAGTTTGGAAATAAATGTAGACAGGACTGTTGAGGCCTAATGGACAATTTTTAAAGATGTTCAAACGTTTACCTGGGAAACAGGAATAGAAAAACTCGGTGGGATACTGGGAGACAGTCTGGTGAGGGACATTTGAACTTCACTTCAAGTGAGTTTGGTATTTGGAATGTAGGATATTTGGCCGATACTTTGTAAAACTTTTTTTAGGGTAAGAAGTGGAGGTATTTGTGCTAAAGGTGTGTCACTAAAGTGAACTCTGCTAAGGGGATGGAAGTGATTGTAGCTTTTACTTAGAGTTGCTTTAAAGTGTTTGTCCTTGACTGACAAGATTGATTTGTATCTGTGTCCTCGGGGAGCAAGCTGACAAACTGTACAGTATCATTTAAGCTTCAGTTTATTGGAAAGCAGAGGAAATGTATCCACTTGCCAGAGTGACACGATTAGTTCATCAGTGTTCCTAAAATTAATGGGTTTTAAGCTCTGACAAATCACTTTGGAATTTCCTTTGCTGTAAAGTTCTGATTCTTGATTCCCATGTAACATACAAGCTTCTAGTTTAGTTGTAACCTGTAAGAACATACAAGGTCATTTGATTTTTTGCTGGAGACTTGCAGTGCTTGGGGAAATGGTTTTTCTCTGTGTTGTCTTGTGGGTTTTAATTTGTTCTAGTTTCTTTTTCCAGCAAAGTGATGAACTCTAGCTCTGCTTTCTGTTGCTGTGGTTGTTTGCATAGCCAGTCACATGGAAATAACAATCTTGTCTGTCATATTCCAGTGGAGAATGCAATGTATAAGTAAAGTTGTTCCATTGTGATCTCCTACTGAGTAAGTAAAATGGAAAAAACTCTGTATTGGAGCAGTTCAGGTTAGTCAGTGACAAGGGGTTTGACATGTCACTATTTTAAAAGAAAGTAACTATGAGCTCAAGACAATAAAAGAGAATATTGAGGAATGAGACACCGAAATACATACCTTAAAGAACTTTTTTTTTCCCCCAACGCAGTTTAAAATTAATTTTGATTGTGGTGGCTTGACCCTGGCTGGACAGCAGGTGCCCACCAAAGCCACTCTATCACTCCCTTCCTCAGCTGGAGAGGGGAGAGAAATGCAGTGAAAGGCTTGTGGGTCGAGGTAAGGATAGGGAGAGATCACTCACCAGTGACCATCCTGGGTAAAAGACTCGACTTTATTTACTACCAATCAAATCAGAGTAGGATCATGAGGAGTAAAACAGATCTTGGAGACACCTTTCCCCTACACTTCCCTTCTTGCCAGGCTTAACTTTATTCCTGATTCTCTCCCTCCCCTTCAGTGGTGCAGCCAGATGAGGAATGGGGGTTACAGTCAATTTATCACAGGTTGTTTCTGCCACTGCTTTCTCCTCAGGGAGAAGAGTTCTTCTGCTCCAGTGTGGGATCCTTCCCACAGCAGACAGTTCTCTATGAACATTTCCAACACTAGTCCTTCCCTTGAGCTACAGTTCTTCACAAACTGCTTTAGTGTGGGTGCCTTTGACAGGGTCACAAGTCCTACCATTAAATCTGCTCCAGGTGGGCTCCTTTCTCCATGGGGCCACAGGTCCTGCTAGGCCCCTGCTCCAGTGCAGGCTTCCCATGGGGTCACAGCTTTGTTTGGGCATCCACCTGCTCTGTGTGGGACTCCTCCTCCACGGGCTGCAGGGGAGTCTCATCTCCGGCAGCTGGAGCACCTCCTTCCCCTCCTGCGCTGACCTTGGTGTCTGCAGAGTTGTTTCTCTCATGTGTTTTCACTCCCTTCTTATTTGGCTGCCATTATCTCTGTGCAAGAAGTTTTTAATCCCTTCTTCAGTATGTTATCCCAGATAACTGCGGCACTGCTGCTGTCACTGATGGGCTCAGCCTTGCCCAGCGCTGGGTCCCTCCTGCAGCTGCCTGGCATTGACTCTATTGCACACAGGAACCTTCTGGCAACTTCTTACAAAAGCCACCCCTGCAGCCCCCCGCTACCAAAACATTGCCACACAAACCCAAGATAATCTTCAATTGCTTAGTTAAAAAAAAGTCTTTAATTTATTTAGTTTAAAAAATTAATGCTAAGCTTGACTATTTCATGTCCTAACAATTTCTCAAATATGTTGAGCAGTCAGGACTGTATCAGATGAAGCAAATCGTGTATGGCCACAAGAATGGTAGATTTGACTTCAACATCCCTTTTGATGTTGAAAAGAAATAAAATTTTTGGGTTTTTTCTCCTCAGAGGCTCGTTGTACATGGAAAAGCCTTTATCAAATTCTTGAAAATACTTTTTCCGTCTGGAAAGCTATAGTTGCAGATTAGCTGCTATTTATGCAGATCTCTGAAAATAACTGTGGCATTTTACTCAGGGGGGTTGATTTCATTTTAACTGTCATCACTGCATTCTTCTAAAGTCAAGTGATGTCTTTTGCAAGAAAGCTATTACATGTGATTAAGAGCTGTGTACAGATCTTAGACTGCTGGAAATATCTGGTAGCTGTACAGGGCTGGGATTCAGGCCTAAACAACACAATCAACAGCAAAAGCTGTAAGAGAACCTATGGCCAATTAGTACACAATGAAGCTTGATGTAGCAAAGTGAAATTTAGGTACTGAACACCTCCTTTCAGAGATGCAGGTGTCTCTCTGCCACCTGTCTTCAGTGAATAGGAAGGGGTGAGGGGAAATCTTTGCAAAAAGTCCCTTTTCTCTGTATAGTAAGAACCTACAGTAATGAGGTCGTAACTTCACTTCCACTTTTTACATGCTTAAATTTAGCAAGGAATAATTTGGGCCACAGCTGTTAGATTTTAATTAATATGTGTAGTAAATATTCCGTGGTAGAACTCGTAAAAAAATGATTAGCATCTGTTATAAAATCTGCTGAGAGTTCAGGAGCTGGCATTGACTTGGCTGCAAATATTACTCCCTGCGTGAGCACAGACATTAACTTCTCCTCCAAGAGAAATGCAGGCTAAGGAAGGCTCTGCTTGGGAGTAGTCAAATAAAGTGGCATTGCCACGGGCAAGATTTCCTGAAGCTAGATTTTAGGCAGTTGACTGACTAGATGGTTTTTGGCAGTTCAGGTGGTTGTTTTATAATTGACAGAAGTTTCTTTTCCCTCGCAGAATTAATACTCGGTTTGTTTTTAGGCACTAGGTGTTCGGTTTCCACTTAGAGCTAGAATTTGATGAACCAAAATATAAGCATATAGATTCATATTGATTGGAGATTGTCTTTATGATCAGTACAGGCATCTCCAGAGGACTGATAAAGCAGGTGCAGAGTGACTTGTTTATTCTTGGACATGTTAAAGTCCGAATCTTGAAAATTAGAGAAGAGTAATTCAGCAGTTGCAATTGCCTACTGATTAATAATATTTGAATCTTAAAAGCTGGTAACCTTTGAAATTGTTGTGAAGCCATATGCAGATAAAAAGGGTTGCTGAGATGTAAAAGTAATATTCCTGTTTTCTGAAACTGCAGCCAGATCTGGTGGGTATGGACACATGGACTGTGCAAGTATCCAAAGTGGGACAGTAGATGCAGATTAAAATGCAGAAAGTGTGAGCTTAAGTATGAGTTATAAACAACTCAGTCTACAAAGAGTCTTATTTACTCAATGTTATGATTCAGTTGTAGGCAGTGTGTTTATACACTGACTGACTACTACTGTCATTAATTAAAGGGGCATTGATTTATGATGGCTATTTTTGCTGCTAAATGGGGAATTGAAAGAACATAGCATGTTTGTAATGGCTGAGTAGGGGGCAAACAGTATTCAAGAGATCCCCAAATGCTTGAGTTATCTTCAACATTGATGGCAATCAATAGTGTGAGAGAAATGACAGTTCAGTGCTGCATTTTTTAAAAGGAATAATGTATCCAACTCTTCTTTATTCACTCTTGCTACCTCTCCATCCTGTCTATCAAACACCTAACAATTCAAGCAGTCTAGTGCTGGAACATTCCTCCTCCATGCCCAAGAAAATCCCAAATCTTAATCACTTAGCTGCTTGTTACCCATTGTTTGTTTAAAGATGGAAACTGCCTTTTTACAGGGGCTGATTTCTGGTGTGGCAGTGAACATCTTCCTGCAAGTGGGTGCTGAGCATAAGCAATGGCTCTGTGTAAGAGAAACAAGTCTTTGTCCTTCAGGTCAGCCACTGCACATTGATTGGAAATGGTGTCTGGAAGTGAGCTGATGGTGAACATTTTTGGTGTGTACTCAAGATAGTAGTTTGTCCACAGTCTGTGCTTCCACTGAAGGGCTGGTTTGTAACTGCTTCTGTGACAACCAGAGTATATTCTTTCAAAAAATATAGGAACTCTAAACATATGCAAATGAAATAAGTGAAATTGCATTAGAAGCAGAGAAATTAAAATGGAGTATCATTTAAGACATATATGGCCAGATGTTAAACTTCCCAAAACACGGGGAAAGGCAGATTTCTTAGTTTTAAGTATTGTTTTAAAAAATAACTTAGTTTAGAAGGAGATTTGCATTTTTTTAAAATTTATGATCACTTTCCCTGGTTGTTAAGATGGAAAAGCTCTTTAACAGAGTCTCAAGAATGTTCTGATGCAGAGCATTGCAAGACAACTATTTCAAAAGACAGTATCAGTGATGGCTTGCAGTCATAACATGAGAAAATGTCTGCATCTGCAAGAAGCTGCAGTCTTGGGGATGTTTCCTGGAACCAGGGCCTGCAGGAATTTTGGTACAGTGAAGGGAAGCATTGCAAGCTGACTGGACTTCTAATTTTTACTTAGTATTTTTGTATTTACTACTGATCTTGTAAAAGGTGTCATCTTCCTGAAACCTGGTCGTTAATTAATTTTTTTAAAAAGGATCAAATGTTGGTTTTAAACTCCAGATTTACTACATCTGTTAGTAGTGTTTCTTTTCCCCTGGCTTTGTTGATTTGTAAAGGCTTTCATGGAAGGACAAGTGACTGGAAAAATGTATACAAATGTCGAGTATCAACAGGACTGTCAAATATCTAGGTGTGTTTAACTAAAATATTACAACATGTAGTAGTGTGTTGAAGAGGTGCTGCCTGCTCTTGGCTGCTCACTTACTCATTTGCTTCAGTTCCACTTGAGGGGCTTCATCCTCCTTTTTGCTGCATGTGGACTTTTAACACGTTGCAAACTCTGATGTGTCTGCCAGGCGATGTTCATCTGTTTTGGATGATCATAAATCTTGTAGTGCTGTGGATGGTGTATTTTGATTTTGAGTTCACTTTCTGGTGAAAATTATAGTACAATTCTAGAGAGACACTGCAAGTGTGGGGGATTTGCACCCTGCTGGATGTTACACTGTGCAGATGCTGTTTGTGCCAGCCCAGCAGCACAAGGACACGTTTTCCTCAGAGGATGCATTTCCAGTAGTGTTCTTTCCTTCTGCAGGTTTGATTTAAGTACACTAACTCTGCTTTTTCTAAAATAGCTTCTTGGATAAGAGGTGCTAAGCTCAGTCATGGGACAGCTATTCCAGCTGGAAGAGAGGCTGTCAAAACAGATCCCAGGGTTTGTGTGAATACAGGAATTACAATCTGTGGGTGCAGATTGCAAACATGCTTGTAAAATCTTTTCAATATATAATGAAATTACCTTTTCTGCTTCAAAAGCAAGCAATATTACTGGGTGAGGATTTGGTGGGGAGTTCTATTTATGTTGAACATTATTCTCTGTCATTTGTTGAGGACTTTTTTCCTCTAAAGTATTTTTTGTTAGCATATAGAGTCAAAGTGGTAAGAATTACATTTAAGGCTGAGAATAATAGTTAATTTGGTTGGGAGGCAGCCTGGGTTTTGGTTCCACCTTGTAACTCAAATATGCGGTGTAGCATTCCTAAGTTTAGAAACCTGATTTAGCAGGGAGTGCTTCGGTGTCTTTCCTTAGCAACCCAGCCTAGCAAAACACACTAGAGCTGCCCTTCCTGCTCTGTACTGAGCAATGGTAGCAAACTCCATGGTTTTAAGGTGGAGTTTATAAACAGAAATAGAATAATGAGGCCTGCAATTGTCGGGGGTTGGAATTCAGTGGTCAGAGTATTTTCCAGTTACGTATTTCTTTGGTATTTTCAGCATGATTCTGCATGAGGATAAGGGCTGTCCTAAAACTGGTGCATCAGTTTTGCATTTAGTATACTTACCTGGTAAAGGGAATTCATAAAATTGAACTGTTTGTGTGGGTGTTTTTTGTTTTGTTTTGGTGGTTTGTTTGTTTTTGTTTTTTTTTTTCAGAGCCTGAGCATTTTAGAGGTAGAAGGGGTGAAGGAGAATGACAGCACCTGCTAAGAGTTACAGACAACATTTGCAGAAACTGAGATATTCAGGGAAGGATAACTCCATAGTACTGTTTTGGTTATGATTTTTCCTTAGAGATCACTTCTGATTGCTGTGTTAGCTGCACCTTTGATCTCGTCCAGTGTGGAAATTTCTGTTATGTGTTGCCAGGGAAATGTATGATCTATTTTGTGAATCTTTTTCTAACAAATAACACTGTTCTGTATTCTATGCTGAAATACAGCATTGAGGGGCACAGAATTGTTTTAGAGAGGATAGAGAACAAATCTCATAAACCTTAGAGATTTTAGTGTGTACCTGATTATTAGAAGTACTGAGCTTTGTATAAGAACCTGGTAGAAGAATTTGATTAAATGCTTGAATGGAAGAACCAGAAAGAGTTACACATGTAAGCTTGTCATGCAATACCTGATGCTATCAGGTTAACAAGGGCTTTCCTCCCCACTGTTTGTTGTCACTGTGTTAACTGAGACCCAACTTAAACATTGCTGCTCTTTTTGGTTTCACTTTATTAGAATGTTCTGCTTTCTGTTACTTTCTCAGTGGAGTTTTATAGTTTCAGAGGTAGTTAATCACTGAATATTTACAGGTTCGACAAAACTGCCAGACTGTCTGTTTGTACTCTATCCTCTCTGGATTTTATACAGTGAGTTTCTAGTGTTTCAGCTGGAACTGATACAGAGGGATTTTAAAATGCCTATTATATCTTGCATGCTTTCTGATTATGTTTAAAAAAGGTTTTAATACTAAGAATAAGCTCTGGCTGGATAGTCCTGGATGCCACGCACTGTGGAAGTTACACACTTTTGCTGATGTTGGGAGTCAGATTCAGTCAAGACAAGAGTGTGCATTTATTTTTATTTTTTTTTTTAATTTTTTTTTAGTGTAAGTACTATATAATAAGAACTTAAGTGCTGACTAATGAGTGTATTCTACAGACTTGCTTTATTTCTCAGGATGCAGGTTAACCCAGCTTGAATTTGCATGCCCCAATACTGCATTTTAGCTTGGGCATCGCAAAAAACTTAAGTTCTCCATTTTGGTCTTTTGCATTTTCAAATAAAAATTTGCAGTTTGCTCATTCCCAAAATGATAAAAAGTGAATGATACTTGTCACAGTGCATAGATATATTTCAAATGTATTTAGAGTTACAGGTCACATTAAAAAACAAGGTTAGCCTATAAAGTTTGGGCTTCAGTATGTGGAGATTTTTCATGCTAAAGACAGAGAAGAAGATGTAATCTGCATTATCTTGCACACTTACCTTTCCTGTAAGCTGATGCCTACCTCAGGCCTCGCGGAGCCTGCCTGGTTGCCTTGGGGAGGCGAGCTGTGTGATCCTGGGTGTTCACAGGAATACCCTCTCCCTGCTGAAGGAACCTCGGGCTCAGTGAATCACAGCTCTGGACTGTGGGGTCAGGGAAGAGGGTACTGGGTCAGTGGAGTAAAAGGAGAAGAAACCTTCAGCATTTTAGTTTAGATGGCAACAGTGAGGGTGGCTGACGATTTGGTGCAGAGCCCAGCACTTCTCTTCATGGCTATGGAGAGTTCAAACGGTAGTATGTTGTGCTGTGACACTGGTTGTGTAAGCTGTTTTGAAAGCTAATGTTTAGCAGTCCAGAGAGGGAAATCTTTCTTCCATTGACTGTCAAGAGAATAAGACACTCTGGCATGCAGTGGGGTGGGAACATGCCTGGATTCTCAAGGGAACTGAAAAGGAATTTGTTATAGAGACTTGGAAGTACAAAAGAAGTCATGTTTTTGAAATGTGACAAATTGAAAATAAGGTGCTAATGCCTTTATAATTTTATTTTAAAACCCAAAAGCTGTAATTTCAAGGTATTAAGACTTTATTTGGAGAAGTAGAAGAGAGAAAATTACTCCTGAGAATAAAACGGTAAAGTCAATGTCAAAAAGGAGTACTGTGCAAGTTTTTTCAAGTGGTAAGATGTGGTGAGTCCTTAGAGCTGTGGTTGATTCTACACCTTTCAGCAGTTTAAACATTTAAAATCTGGGTCTTTGCTTTTCAGTAATGATTGCAGTGCTTGTGGGAATTTGGAGATGTGCTAATATGGGCTGCCATTAAATGTTTTCTTTTTTAAACCTTTCACAAGTTGTCTATAACCTGGTTGTGAGAACAAGACTTATTAGTATAAATCTAGTTCTTTATATATTTTGCTTGTATAGGGTGTTTTGCTATTAATTTTTTTGATCTTTACCTCTGCTTGTCCTGGACTTTTGTTGGACATCAGCATTTAAGATGTAATTGTTACTGCTGTGAATACCTGTTGAAGGTGAGATTAGAAAAGGGCATCCTCTTGTCCTAAGAGTTCATGATGAATTCTGGTCCTGTGAATGAGGAAGCAGAGTAGGTAAAAACTATTGTAAATGTGGGTAATAGGCAATCAGAGTGTTAAACCTAAGTTCTTACAATTGCCTCACTTTAAGAAGTGCTCAGCGGCTGTGTTAGGTTTGGAAAACATGTCTCTTTCTCTGTAAGAATATCAGTCTTCTCCCAGAGGTTCTGGATGTTGATCCCTCAGAAGTAGAAACCATTAAAAGATTCCTGCAACTTAATGCCCCCATATACTATCTACTTTTTTTATTATTATTGTTTTTACTGTCCTGTCTCAGTCCAAACTGAGCACTGAAAACTTAAGTCCTTTCTCAGCTGGAAAGTAGAAAAGAAATGTGAACACAGCAATCCAGGAAAAATTACAAGATACTAAGCTGCAGTGAAATTACTTCTGTTACAGAAGTTGACTTCATCTCTATATTGAAGCCTGAGTTATGATATATAATACTGTTATACTAGTACTTGAAGGTAATTCTGAAATTAGGCTGTGCTAGAAGATGAATCTGTAGTGGAGGACTGAAGGCTTCTGTTTAGAAGGAGGTAACAGCTGAGCAAAGAAAACCTATGTGGCCCCTCTGGCACACATATATTGCTGTGTTTGGGGTAGATTCTGCACCCAGATATAGCAGAAACCTATGCCAGTGTATTTCCAGATGTTTGGAAGGAAATCGTGTAACCTCTAGTGGTAAAGCAAGGGGTTTTTGTTTCATGTTGTTCTTCATGTGATTAAGCCAGGGTGTTTCTGGAGGTTAATGATGATCAGTTTTTAATTTCTAGGCTGAACTCTATTCCTCGAGTTGGGGCTGCAGAGACTGAGTGTCAAGCTGGAAGTGGGATTTCCCAGTTCTCTTACTAGCAGACTACTGTTCTGTCACTCTTCCAGAGCAGCTGCTTATAATGCCTATCCCGGAGGATTTTGTTATGGCAAGCTGCTGCTAAGTAGGAGGTTTCTGGTGACTTTGTATTGTGGCATGCTTGCCCAATTCTCAGCAAAAATAAAAGCACTTAAGCAAATTTTATCTGGTTTTTGTTCTGGTGAGTCAAATTGTTGAAAAGTAATGCAGTTCTTACAAGCCTCACTGCCACTATGAGTGAAGCACATTTCATAGATGTTGAAGTGAAAGATATGCATGGAAAAATGAAACTGCTGTGCTTGAAATGGCTCAGCATCCTTCAGCTCTTAATTACAGGACTCACTTCTGGCTGTTTCAGTCCTGTGAGAGCTCTGGAACCTCTTTTAGGTAGAGTTTTCTTTTGCAAGTACAGCATTATTTTGCATTGCCAAAGACATTATTTACCATAGAAACTGGGGAGATGTCCAGGTGAGAATATACTGGTTGTGTTGCAGGGCTTCAAAGAGATGGATTCTGAATCCCAAGCTGCCAAAACTTTAAGCTGATGAGGTTTTTGCTGGTTTGCTAGCAAAAACTGGAGGATTGTTAATTTTCTAAATGTTATTCCAGTGATTTCTGTAGTGAGAAGAAAAACAGGGAGATTACTTTCTCAATTACTGTCTTATGTATGTATTTAGTATATCATATATTTTTTAAATACTATATTTCTAAACTAAGTAGCATCTTTGTGTTATTTAAATGAGAAATATAGATATGTTTATGGTAATTGGTAAAATTTAAAAAAGCATTAAATATTTTTAATTTATTTTTATGGTTTAATTCTAGCACAACAGAAAGAGTGGATGTGGGATCCCTCTGTAGTTTGGGCTTTAGTGAGGTTCAAGTGGTCTGTGTGGGTAACAGTGGCTCTTTGTACAGAGCTGCTGCCATTGGCAGCATTTTAGGAAGGTCTGTTTTATGCTCCGTTTAGCCTGACTTTAGAAGACACAGCCTGTGTGCTGCTAGCCATTTGCCTTGTCTCCCAGATAAAATATCTACCAATGCATGTTAGGAAATATGTCCTTCAGGACATACCAGGATGCTGAAGTGTCCTGTGAATATGAGCCCATGTTTATTCCAGGTTTGAACTGCTCAGTATATTAGCCCTTTCTTATAGATCTTTAAGAAGGGGAGAGAAATGGGTAACAGAGGGCTGCAAGGGAATAAAACTTTCTATGCCATATAAAGAACCTCAGTTTTATTACTTGAGGTGTATTAATTTACATGTGATAGCTTTCCTGTGTTAGCACTGAACCCTGGAGGTGCTGAAAAGCCCTTTGTTTCAGAGTTGCTACAAGAGCCAGCTTGTTTTGTGTTTAATTGCTGTGTTGTTGAAGAAATTACTTTTCACCTTGGTGCTCACAGTGACTCTGAGGCAGACAGCTCGGGTGGCAGTGGGGAATATGGGAATGCTCACGGTGGGAACTTGTGCAGAACAGCCATCTGTGGTTTGTTGTGGCACCTCACGGGACTTGCTGAACTGATAGAGGCAGTTCACGTGGGATGGCAGTGTTTGTGCTGGCAGAGTGCTTTGGGAACATTTGGTGGGATACCAACTATGTGTTTCTAATGCCACTCTTGTCTTATAGGTGCAAATCTGACTCGAAGGGCACATAATTATTTTTTTTAATAAAGGATTATTTTGTTTTCCACTGTGTTGTCCAAGCACTTAAATGGCTTATGTTCCAGTTTATAAATAAATGCAGTCCTTAACCTTGCTTGCTGTTACAGCTGATGCTTGCTGTTACAGCTGATTCTTCCATTTAAGTATGTTTCCACTTTTTCCAATATTTCCATTTTACTTTGAGAGTTTATAGTGATCAGAGAGCCATGGCTGACACTCTGTGGCCCTTCCTCACCTCCTTTATTGCTGTACCTTACTCTGTGTGTGATGGGGGGTTGTTTCCCCCCCCCTTAATTTTCTGATGTTTGATTTATTTTTTTTAAAACATTATTCTTTCTTTACGGACAATTACTGTCACATGGATCCTTCTTACTGCTGTTTTGTGAAGTACCCTATGGACTTTGATGGAGTATTTGACAAAACTGATTTTCTATATTCAGTCTGCTGCTGGATCTTCTAGATGTTTTTGTTGAAAGACATGGCACGTGCAGATCAACTGTAATGATTCTCAGGGAAACTGCTTCAAGAATTGTTGCTTAATCCCCATACTGAAAACATACAGCTTTTGTAATGCTGAGCATGAATTTTCCTGTGCAAAGGCTAATAATTTTAATGTATTTAAAACTGGAAACACATAACCCATCCCAAAGTATGCTAAACGGAAACAGAATCAGGTTACCAAAAGTAATGGAAATAGCACTTGTTTGTTAATTTATTAGCATGGGCCTGTGGTTGACTGCAGCATTTTTGAGGAACCCTCATTTATTAGCATTTACCCTTCTCTTTCAGGAATTCTGAATCCTGCAGTTCTACAACAATAAATATTTTGTGGGATTTTCCTTGCAATACAGGAGATGAGAGCTAGAGTGTTTCTGGCATTGATAGAAGTTAGGAAAATTGCTCGGATAACCCTGGAGGTGAATTACTGAAGTGACAGGAGACAGTCTGGCTGCTCTGCTTTCCCTTCCAGCCCCCCTTCTTTACCTCCTATCACAAAGGAGCAGTTGCCCCCCCAGTCTGCGTTTCAGGATGAGCCCCTTCAGGTTGTGTCAGGTAGCAGAAGACTCTGTCTGTGCCTCTGTGGAGAGGAACAAATAGTTCACCTACTGCTGCTCCTTGTTTTCTCAGAGAGGGAGAGAGAGGGGATTGCTGGCTGGAATACGTGGGATTAAGCCATTAGCCCTGCTCAGCTCTGTTTTACCTAAAATGTCCTTAGGTCAGCCTGCTTTACCAACTGGAAAACACTGGAGTGAATAGCTGTTAAATTGAGCTTGAAGATCACTATATGATGCTATTTATTCTACCCATGCTGGGATTCTTCTTAATTATTTTACTAAGTTTCTCTGGCCTTTTTGAGTTACAAGTGCGGTGAATTTAGACAAATTAAGCTGTCAGCTATAATTCAAAGGTTAATTTAATTGTGGTGTCTGTTTTTTTGCCACACCACCTGGCTCTAGGCTTAATAGTTAAATAACTGCTTATGCTGTGCATGCAGAAGGGGTTTTGGAGCACCTAAATTGGGCTTCTGTCCTGAATTTCCTTCTGTGGGATGCTTTCCCTCTCCACTGATGGTGCATGAAGAGACTATGAGAACTTACTGTGCTACCCTTTCATATTTTTACATTTAAACTAGAAAAGTGTACTTTTGATAGAGAAAAGGATTTTTGTATGTAATTTTAGCTTTCTGAAATAAGCAGAAGGGTTTGATATCTAATATAGGAGATATTCGTGAAATAGCTGGAAAACTGTTCAAGAATAGTTAGCTGCATTGTAACTATGTCAAGAAACTTGGTTATATTTTGTGACCTTATAATTAATCAAAAAGTTACTGGTATAGTTTAAGATTTACATCTGGAGCAATAAATAATAAGTGCAAATGGAAGGAATGAGATGTAACGCTGACCCAGATAAGTGTCTGTTAAACAGAGCTATTATAGCACGTTATTTTTAATGTGGAACATGCTGAGTTGGAAGAGACCCATCAGGATCACAGAGTCCAACTCCTGGCCTTACAAAGGACACCCCAACAAAACACCATGTGCCTCAGAGTGTTGGAATTCTTACCTTTAGTCCTTGAACGTGAGAGGGATAGAAGGGAAAAAACCCAATATACAGTGGTGTGGCGGTTTTGTTTGGGGCTTTTTATTTCTTAATTTCATTAAATGTAATTTGATTTTATTGCTTCCTTTTCATACATTGCTGTAATAACACAATTCATGAGAAAATGTTGGGTTTGTAGCAAAATAAGTTTTCGTTTTATGGAACGCTCTGGTCAATATCAGTAGTATTCTGTGTCTAACCTTGTTTCCTTGGAAAGATGCAGATGATAGCCTGGGCAGAAAACTGAGTCAATTTAGGAAATATGAAGAGTATGTAGGGAGTGCAAAAATAAAATAATTGTGGGTAAGAAATGTTTCTGCTTTATTATGGTTATTGTTAGTTTTCTTTTGTTGCTGTTTTCTTGTCTTCTAGGACAGAATAAGGAACTGCATTCCTTGGGCTCTTCCTGGTATTTTACTGATAATTACAAAAAATGTGATCTGAATTGATTTTTTGACAGGGCAGGATATGAACGTATCAGAAATAGGAAGTAGATGTGAAAGTTGTTTAGAGCTGAGCACAAGCAGTTGTGTGAGCAAGCCAAACCATGTATTTTTATTGTGCAGAAGCACATCATCTGAGCACTTCCAAGTATTCTGCAAGGTAACATTTAATAATAGAACATTCCTGGAACATATAATATTATGATGTTTTTGGTGTTGAACATGGTCATTAGGGTATTCCTTGCAACAGTTCTCTCTTGTTACACTTTGCTTTGAATAATAAGTTACTACACCAGGTGGTTGAAATGACAGTCCTGCCAAGTCTGCATGAGCAATTTAATAACAGAAGCCAAGTGGAAAATGTTTTTAGTCTTTAACTGCCTTTGCTGGAATCTTGACTTCTGTCTCTTTCTATCATGCTCATCAATAGATTTTATACAAGAATTAACAGATTTTGCACATCAGTTAGTCTGATTGTTGCTTCTGGGCATAAAACGTTTGTGTAGTTGCCTCGATGCTCTTGTGTCACTCCTGACTCATCCAGAGTACCAACTTTCATCCCTCAGGCTTTCTCCTGTTGTTTATGCATAAGATTGTGTTTGATACCAAAAACTCTCAAAGTGAAACAGGATTTTGCCACTAATATTGCAATCTGACGTAGTAGGCTAAAAATGGAATTATAGATTGATAAATATTTATTCTTTGTTTTCTAACAACTTGGGTTTAGAACATCTAAAGATAAAATAAGGCTCAACTTTTGATTCAAGGTTGGCTGGATTGAAAATTTCAGAGTCTTGAAGATGGACAGTTGTATTCTCTGCTGTCCTTTGAGTGTCAGAATAGACATTTAATAGAATTGAATTCTGTTAAAAGCTGAGTGAGCAGAAAAGCAAGGATGAAAAAGGGATGGGAAACAGGAATGGAAGATGGAAAGTTGTATTCTCTGCTGTCTTTTGAGTGTCAGAATAGACATTTAATAGAATTGAATTATGTTAAAAGCTGAGTGAGCAGAAAAGCAAGGATGAAAAAAGATGGGAAACAGGAATGGAAGATATAACTCACTGTATTATTTGTTGCCTATTATCACATGGAACTGCAGAAGTAAACTAGGCTTATATAATCAAGGAGTTGGCTTAGTACCAACTCACAGAACAGTAGGAGCATGATAGGTGTGGCACAATAAAGGACAAATAACTATTAAATCTGTGGAAAAATTAAGAACCATGTCCTGTTAAGCAAGGTCTTAATAAAGACTGTACAGTAGATAAAATTCAAAATCAGTAAATTAGCATATATGGCTAGATATTAGTATCTGTCACTTCTGGCTTGTTTCCCAGCCTATCTCAAGTGTTTCTGCATAATTCCAGACTGAATATGAAGGGTGCTTGATAGGTGCAAGAGAGAGAGATACTGCCTCTTGTCCTCTTTGCAGACAGATGTGCTGGATGTCAGCTGTGTGCTTGGTGCAGGGAATGTGGCCTGTGCCTTAGGGAGTTTATACCCTTAATGTGGGAAGTTGGATCACCCTGTGAAGGAAAGTGAATTTCAGCTGGGCTGGGGTTATATTTAGAATGGGAAGCCTCTCTCAGTCCAGTGTGTCTCTTGAGTGTCAACTGGATACTTGTTCAGAAGACTGAAAATTAGTTGTGAACATGGAAACTGCTGTATCTTGCATTACTCACAGCAGACAGGTTTGCTTTTGCTGTTTCTGTGAGTTTTCCTTTCCTCATCTGTGTGTTTAATTTGTCGTATCTTTTGATTTTATTTTGTTGCTGTTCTTTATAATGGCTGTAGATCATGGAATCATTTAGCTTGGAAAAACCCTCTAAGATTGAGTCCAACCATTAACTCAGCACTGCCAGATCCACTCAACCATATCCATAAGTCCCACAGCTACATTTTTTTTTTTTTAATCCTTCCAGGGATGGTGACTCCACCACTTTCCTGCACAGCCTGTTCCAGTGCTCTCCTTTCAGGTGGTTGTGGAGAGCAGTAAAGTCTCTGCTGAGTCTCCTTTTCTCCAGGCTCCAGATCCTTCAGCTGCTCCTAACACTTTCGCTCCAGACCCTTCACCAGCTTTGTTGCCCTTCTCTGGACATGCTCCAGAACCTCAATGTCCTTCTTGAAGTGAGAGGCTCAAAACTGGACACAGGATTTGAGGTGCAGCCTCACCAGTGCCCAGTACAGGGGTAGAATCACTTCCCTGGTCCTGCTGGCTGCACCATTTCTGATACAAGCCAGGTTGCCGCTGCCTTTGGCCACCTGGGCACACCCTGGTCCATGTTCTGTGCTGTCAGCCAGCACAGCCAGGGCCTTTCCCACTGGGCAGCTTTCCAGCCACTCTGCCCCAGCCTGTAGCACTGCAGGGGGTTGTTGGACCCAAGTGCAAGACTGGGCACTTGACCTTGTTGAATCTCACACCACTGGGCTCAGTCCATTGATCCAGCCTGCCCAGATCCCTCTGTAGAGCCTTCCCACCCTCCAGCAGGTGGTGGAATTCCCAACCAGTTTGGTGTCATCTGCAAACTGACTGAGGGTGCCCTCATTCCCCTCATCCAGATCATCAATAAAGATATTAGACAGCACTGTCCCCAGCACTGAGCCCTGGGAACACACCTGTGACCAGTCACCAGGTAGATGGAACTCCACTCACCGCCACTCTGGTGTCAAAGGCCTCACTAAAGTCTGGGTAGACACATCCACAGCCTGTCCCTTGTACACTAAGTGGGTCATGCTGTCATCGGAGGAGATCAGCTCCATGACCTTCCCTGGCACCAAGGTCAGAGTGACAGGTCTGTGGTTTCCAGGATCCTCCTCCCCTTCTTGTAGGTGGGGGTTACATTTGCTGACTTCCAGTCA
This sequence comes from Margarornis squamiger, assembly GCA_035222235.1. Classification (NCBI taxonomy): domain Eukaryota; kingdom Metazoa; phylum Chordata; class Aves; order Passeriformes; family Furnariidae; genus Margarornis; species Margarornis squamiger. The sequence continues at coordinate 8,974,816 of JAWWTY010000077.1, read as the reverse complement.
GCTGGGACCTTCCCTCTTGGCCAGGACTGCTGGTAAATGATGGAAAGTGGCTCAGTGAGCACTTTGTCTGGCTCCCTGGGTGCCCTTGGGTGAATCCCATCCAGCCACAGAGACCTGTGTGTGTCTGAGTGTGTGTCTGGCCTTTTGTTCTTGGATTACGTAATTCTTGGTTCTCCTCAGACCAGAACAGCTCCTCGGGTCCCACCATGTGAGCATCACTGCTCACTCTCCTGAGCAAATCAGAATGAAATATTCATGTTGAGCCAACATCATGCATAAGTGATAAGTCATTATTGAGAAGTGACATGTTTTCTGTCTGCAGATTCAGAAGGCAAACATTTCAGAAGAAAGATCAAAATGTAACTTATTAACATTGGAGTTAACAGTGTTGCTTTTTTTTTTGTTCTTTTAACTTTTTGACCACTGGGAGCAACTTGAGAACTCTGCAAGACAAAAGCTGAGTGTAAGCTCAGTTCAGCTCTAAGGTCATGCACATGCAGTATCTGCTTGTGGTGCAAATGCAAAAAAATTAAGTGTTTTTTGTTAAAAAAAAAGAAATCCACAAGACCCTCTAAGTACAGAGTTCTGACATTCTGGTCACCATAATTTTCTAGGAAATTAATACTAAATAAGTAAAATATAATAACAATATTCCAAAAGTGCTCCATCTGTTATTAATAATTCTATTCTTTGAACTTACTAAGTAAAATAAATCATACTGGTTTTTGTTACAGTGAAGCAGATCATTGGATTTTTTTGCTTCACTTGTAATGGTTTGATAGATACGTGATATACTTGAAAAATGTAATTTAAAAAAGATGCCAAGAGCCTCTTTTGACAATGGAAGACAACATAATTTGTAATTCTCTAAGAATCTGTGGAAACATATGACTTACCTTTGTTATGGACTTGGGAATATTGGAAAAAAGCCAGACTAGAGGAATAACTGACAATATTGATAATGCTGCAGAGGCCAATCCTCCAGCATAGCTAAAATGTGGAGGCTTAGATGAAATTAAGGACTGCTTTGAAGGTAAATTGAGTATATTGAATAAAAACTGTAAATTGAATAAAAACTCTAAAAAGGAGTCATTAATGGGGCTTGCTTTCAAATTGGTCTTGTTGAAAATACAGTTTAAAAAGTAGGTATTTCCCTGACTGTTCACATTTGGGATACGCATAATAAAAATCACTGCTGTTAAAGCCAGTGTACAATCTGTTACGCTACGAAGAGATTAAGACTTGGCAATTCAGTTAAGTAGAGGCATTGCTTCACCAAAGTCACTATATGTAGGTCATGGGTTTTTAGCGTGTTCAAAGGCTCTTTGTGTTTGAGAATTGTGATCTGCATCTCATTGAGGGAGCTGTTAGTTTCTAAAGAAAAGTTTGTTAACTCAGCTTCTATTGAGGTGCTTCAGGTTTGGGGTTTTCTTTTTATGGGTGTGAAAGGTAAAACTACAAGCTGTGCTCTCCTGTGTCTGTTCTTCCATCGTTTTATTGTGAGGGTACTTTCTGTCATGTGTATATACCATCACACTGCTGTCTCTTACAGGTTTCTGCAGTTGTTTAAGTAAAAAAAGTCACTAAAAATATCTTTCAATGGGCTTTGGTCCTTAAATCCATATTCCTGAGCTTCAGCTTCACTGATGAAATATTTCTAGCCATGATTTATTGAAATTGCAAAAGGTCTGGCGTGAATGAAAGGAAGGGGAAGACTCTGTCAGTAATGTGTGTCATGTTAAAAGCCTCTGAAACATAAGAGGTAAATTTGGTTTACACAAGCTGCGTCAGCTGTGTTTGCTCTTATTTTTGCCTTTTTTTTTTGTTTTTAGCTTGTTTATGGTGTTACAGCAATATTCTATTCCAGATGCTACTATGAGATACAAGTCCAAGCATATATTTATGTGGTTCAGAAATGCGTTCATATTTTAATCTGCTTAAATTCTAATACTCAAGAATGTTAACTTCTTAATATGTTGTTCAGTGTCTACGTTGCTGAGGGAGATCCCTAAGCTTTCCTGTATTCTAAATGTCTGGACACTATTAACTAAAAATTTATTTGTATTAACTTTTTTTTGTGTTTGGTTTTTTAGGTCCATTTTCCAGACACAGAGAGGGCAGAATGGCTCAACAAGGTAAGAGTTTAGACATTAGCATTGCTTCCAAATAGGAAGAGGCAGGAGGGAAATCTGAGACTAAAATAAAAGGTGAGGCAAGAATCACAGAGCTGAGTAGTTTTAACTTTATGTGCTCTTTATATACTTGAAGTATCTGGTTGTTGATCCAGTTAGTCACAAAAAAGATGAAATCTATTTTCGTGGTCTTGAAGTTGTGAGTTGTGTAAATGATTTTAAGTAGCAGTACAGTAATGACAGCTATAATTGTGTGGAAGTCATAGCAGCTGTAAACAGTCTTTAATTTTCTACTTGTCTGGGATACTTTCCAGTTACTGTGGGTTCCTAACCTACAATCTAAAAATAAATGAAATTTGCAGTTTTGATTTGTGTGTGTGATAATCTATGGAGCTTGTTTCTTTTTTAAATTGCCGTTCATTCAAAGTGCATAGAAGAACAGGAGTTAACTAAAAGTTTTTTATATTTAGTCAAATTTTTTATATTTATAGACATTATACATGTAGTTAAGGGCTGTACTTAACCCATTTTTTCCTATTCCTCTTTACATGCAAATAACCAACTCTCCTTATCCTTCATCTTAACATTCAGCATCAGTGCTGAATGAATATGTATTTGTGGGATAAAAAAAGAAAATTTGTAATACTATTTTCCTCCTCTTCCAGTGCTCCAGATTTGTGTAAATGTATAAAATAGACAAATTGAGAATTCCTAAAGGTTTCCTGCATGTAAAAAGGAACCAGTTTTTACATCTGTAATGAAAAGTATGGCAAACTCATCTGTTTAAAATTTATACAAAATTTCTTACATATGCCTTAAAGAATATTTTTTTAGTTATGTGTGAGGTTGTGTTCCATGTAGGTTTTTTTTTTTTCTCCTTAGACTGTAAAACAGATGTGGCCTTTTATTTGCCAATTCATCGAGAAACTCTTCCGAGAGACCATAGAACCAGCAGTAAGAGGAGCAAACAACCACCTCAGTACCTTCAGCTTTACAAAGATTGATATTGGTCATCAGGTCAGTGTCTGGTGAAGTTTTTCTAAGAGGTCCTGGTGTACATACCATTGTCATGTAGCTTGTTCAAATCTACACAGAAATATTTCTTAGTGACCCTCGGTCATAAGCCTAGTCCTGGTTTCTGCTGAGCTGTAGCTTAGCAACTTTTTGTGTGAAGTTATCTTTTGTGTCCCTATTGGTTATCATAAATGCAGTTTCATGTAAGCATTTAAAAATCGACACCACCACACCTCCCCCAAAGGTTAGGAAACCTGAAGTTAAGTTTCAGATGTGATAGGGGGGAATTTTTTTTTTTCCTTAGTGACTTTTTCATGTATATTACAATTTATTATACTTTAGTGCACCTTTTGTGTGTTGGGGTTTTTTATTATTTTATTAAATTGTAAATCTTTTTATGCAGTGCCTCTGTCCTGCCCTAGATATTACTTGTATTACAGACTGTAGCATTCCTTTTAAGTCCTAGCAGGGTTTAAATTAGCTCCCACACCTCTGTATGCTTCTGCAGCTGGACCAAATTACCTTGGACATGACAAACAGCTCTTCTTATTTTATATTGCAGCCTGGAGTGAGTTGCATCCTGTGAGCTGCACAGCCCCAACACAGTGGGAATCTGACAGTAGTGAGAGTTTCATTTCATTTAGATTACTAAAATGGTGTAAATAGAAATATGACAGTTTTTCCAGAAAGAAAAATCTCAAGTGAGGTCATGGGTCATCGTCTCCTGCCTCGAGTTTGATGAATGCTTGAGGCTTGGGAGTGTTTGATTGATATGTGTTGGTTTTGTATGAGGAAAGGAGAGAGGGAGAGCAGGGACAGAATTTAGAGAGAGAGCACAAAGTGGTTGACATAACTTTTTGTAGCAATTATGGATTCTTTTCTATCCATTCTCATAAAATTCCACTTATGGCAACTACATTTTTGTGAATTAAATTTAGCTTGTTCTAGTTTCACAGAAAAGAATGCTTTGGGAGTATTAGACATCCATTTATAAAGAGAAATGAGATGTTTATTGGGGGAATAGGGAAAGCTTGATATTAAATATTTTGAAAATCTTGAGATCTAGTGGTCTGGACCCAGGATAATTGCCAGAACAGTTGTGGTTAAGTGGATCCCGGCAAGGAAATTGAAATAACAATTTGAACTAAATTGATAGCTTTGCTTCACACCTTTTAATAATGATTATAGTAGATTCTTAACTTCAGGCATGAATGTTTCTATATTCACCTTTATTTCAAAGTTAAGAATTTAATATTTTATAGTTTAGTAGAAGAATCCAACTTCTACTTGCTTCATTGTTTCAGCCTCTGCGGATAAATGGTGTAAAAGTCTACACTGAAAACGTGGACAAGAGGCAGATCATTTTGGATCTGCAAATCAGGTAAACTTTATTACCATATTACAATGGTGTCCAGGCTTTATAATATGTGGTTTGTTTGATTTGGCAGTTATGTTTGCCTGAAAGGAGAATTGCCTCATTAGACAAATGTAGTTAGTTCTGATTATTTATGAATGGAGGAAGGAACTGCATGCTGTAAATAGCATTTATCTGAGGGAAATGGAATATCAACTCAGTGTGACTGCATCGTTAAAGTCACGTTGGTTAATAAAAAAAATACTTCCCAAAGATAAAGCACTCTCTTTGAATTCAAGTTCTTTGATTTTTTTTTTTTCTAGTGTATCTTTGCCATTAAATTTAGTCTAAAATTCAGGATATAAGATTTTTGTCGGGTTTTTTATTTTTCTCAGTTACTTGGTGTTTTTTTTTATAAACAAGATGATAGCTACAGAAATACTTTTGCTCATACCACTAACCAAGGTAAATCCATGTATTATAAGATGCCTGAATGACTGTTCTCTGTTGCTTCAGATTTCTTTGCCATTTCATCATGACCCCTTTTATTTAGCTTTCTGAATAGATCTACCCCACATTTGCCCTACAGTGACAAGAGAAGCTGCTGCAGGGCCCTTCCCTGGGTTTCAGAGTGGGGTGGGGGCTATGTCTGTGAGCAGGGCCCAGTCTTTATTGAACTGAATCACTTTGTTTCTGTAGGAAAGAGACAGCTGTCCCAGTCAGGGATTGGCAATGCTGGACAAAACACAGCGGGATTGACTCTTGAGAGCTTATTTCACTGGATGGATGTGGTAGCCCGAATGGAGAAGTTGCCTTCAGCTTTCTCTTTGCTGCCACTTTTGATAGCACTGTGAGAACAACCTCACCTCTTCAGAATATAAGCCCTCAGGAAAACAGTCTTGGCTGAGCACTGTGGACACAGTGCAAGGCAAGTGGTTTTGAGACATTAGGGGGGCCAAGTCTTCCAAGACCATTTCTTTCCTTTGAAGCAGAATAATTGCCACAGGAGGACAGGGTAGGCTGGTAGGTTTGTACAGAAATGTCAGGAATAATGTGCTGTTACCTAGACATATCTCATTACATTAAATTACAATCTACTTAGAGAAGTAGATTCTGCTGCAGCTGCAGTAGAATCCAATCTGAGAGGCTGAAATAAGTTCCTTGAAGTGGTTTAAATAACAGTTGTAGTACTGAACCCATCTAGCCCAACAGCCTGTCCCTCCTGCTGATGGCATAGGCTTTCAGGAAGAGAATGGAAACCAGAGCTATGAAGGGACTATCACAGCTTCCAGGAACTAAGGCTTAGACAAAACCACCATCAGAGCTGCTTCATATTTAAGCCTTCTCCTTGACACCTCATTTGGAAAGGGCCCTTTTTCAAAGGCTTTTATTAAGACAGACAGCACCCCAGTATTGATTATTACTCTTTGATGTTTGGGGGTTTTTAAAGATTTTTTTATTTTCTGTATCCTCTGAGGGTCCATCACTGGGATTGTTTCAGTAGTAACAGGAAGAATAACTGTCTCTGTAATAAGTGTTCTTTGCATGTTTAGATACAGAGTTATGTACAGGTACCAACCCTAAACTATGTCTTAGGGAATCAACTTCATTGCAGTGTTGTAAGATTATCAAGAACAGCCTCACTGCTGGAGAAGTCCATCCTTTGGAGTATTTATCCCTGTAGATTTTAATCTCCAGTTAAATTATTGTGTTATAATTTTAATTTATTTCTAAGTTCAAAGTTAGGAGCTTTCTATAAACCTTCATTCCCTAAATAGAGTTGAGAAGGAAAACAATCTCTAAGCATTCGTTAGAATAGTTGTGGAAAACCAAGCTCTGTGGGGAGTGTTGCAGGGGAAGGAGGGAAAGATTTTATTTTATTCATATTTTAATTTTTTTAAGTATATTCTTTTAACAATCCTCTTTTTTCCTGCAGTTTCACTGTTGTGGTTTCCTTTAGCCCTTTCTGCTGTCAGTTGTTTGTGGTGGGGTATGTGCATTTGCTTTGGACCTTCTGTACAGTACATTTAAGTAGTTTCAATGTCTCTCTAGAACATTTGAGTGGTTTTTGCATCATCCTTGAGGGTTTTTTGGGCTTTTTGTTCTACTTTTAATTTTAATTGCAAAATGAGTGTGTTTTGGTTTAGTTTTTATTGTTTCTGCAAGGATCTTGAGTGCATTATGATCATTGCTTCAGAGTATTTTTCAGGACCTTTTGAAACAGGTTCTGTGCATCACTCAGGATCCAATTAAGAACTTCACTCTTGTAAGCAAATCAAATAGCTAATCCTGAAGGTACTCACTGAAAAATGTGTTTAAATGTTCAATTTCTGGATGATGTTTGCAAAGGGAACACTTTAGCTTTCTCTTACTGTGGAGTTTGTGTTAAGAAATTCACGAAATTTCAGAATTAGTTTGGAAAAGACCTGTGAGATCATCAAGTCCAACCTGTGACCCAACATCACTGTGCCAACCAGACCATGGCACTGGGTGCCACTCCAGTCTTTCCATGAACACCTCCAGGGATGGTGACTCCACCACCTCCTTGGGCAGCCCATTCCAATGTCTGAGCACCCTTTCTGTGATGAAATTTCTCCTGATGTCCACCTTAAACTTCCCTTGGCCCAGCTTGAGTCTACATCCTCTGTTCCTGTCACTGGTTGCCTGGGAGAAGAGACCGACCCTCAACTAGCTACACCCTCCTCTCAGGGGGTTGTAGAGAGCAGTAAGGTCTCCCTGAGCCTCCTTTTCTCCAGGCTGAACACCCCCAGCTGCTCCTCATAGGGCTTGTGCTCCAAACCCTTCACCAGCTTCGTTGCTCTTCTCTGGACTTGCTCCAGCACCTCAGTGTCCTTCCTGAATTCAGGGGCCCAGAACTGCACATAGGATTCGAGGTGCTGAGTACAGGGGAGGAATAATTGTTGAAACTCATGTTACAATTTAAAAATCTAGTTCTTGGTGAAAAGGATGGGCAAGGGAAATATTATATCTACTTGAGCAAATGAAGATAAAGTCTAAATAAAGTGTTAATAAAAAAGAAATCTTACATTTCCTAAAGTGCATGAATGTAGTAAATGCTTGGGGAAGGTTAAAGGTTATCTTGTTTTCTGTTGATCCATAGACTGTCAAATTAAATGTGAACTGCAGTAAAGAAAGTGAAAAAAAGATTGAGAGATTGAAGAAATAATTGTTAATGGCATGCAACTGAGTTTTTTCACCTTCTCATGGCACCAAAAAAAAATCAAGGCACTAAACCAAAGTTTTATGCTGCAGATTTAAACACATGGAAATAATCTTTTTTTCCTGTGGCATACTTGAATGGAGAAACTCACTACCATTGTACTGGCAGAAGACAGATGTAAAAATAGGGTCTGAAGACCTTCTAAAAATAATTATGTAAGATAGTCCAGTGTACAGAATCACATGTCATTGTATTATGGGAAACACTTTTGTCCTATTCATTGGCTTTTTTGGGTTTTTTTAACCTTTTTTTTTTCTTCTGTGGATTTTCCATGGCTGCAATGATCAGATGCAGTATATTGTGCTTCTGATTTGATTCACTACAGCTGCTGTTATATTCCTATGAGAGTGTCCTCATCAAACTGTAATCTATCTCAGTGCTCCGTACCTTACAGGGGTCATAAATATTTCTGGGATATTATGGTCCGAATGTACAGAATTTGCTTACTAAATAAGCCTTCAAGTTGTATGTCATATTACAGTGGAATTGCGTATGGCATCAACTGTTAATGTGCCCAGCCAGGGATAAAACCATATTTAGCTTTATTGTAAGATTAAAAGTTGTTGACTTATTACCCTCAAATGCAGTTTGTTACTATTTTTACTTCAATTTGTCATCATGTTGTTATGGGTTTTCAAAAGAGCATATTGCTTCCCAGTCTTCATAACACAAATAGTTGTGATGCTACAGAGTGTCGAGATTGAGGTTTCAGTTGCAGGTTTTAGTTGACCTTGCTTCTCTGTGTCATGTTGTTATGCAATTATATATAGTTATGTGGAAGTGTATCTATATATATCTCTACTACCTCTATATATAGGTAGATACGTTAAAAATAGAAATTACTTAGTTTTAAATGGTGTATTAAAAATTATGTACCTATTTTTAAACTGTTCAGTCACACTACATTCTTTCCAAGGAAAGCAACTGTCACCTTCCTTTGACATAGACCCCATCATGTTGTTGTCTTCCACTTCCCCAAACTGGTCATTGAAACAAAAAGGATTCTGCATGGTATTATCTTTTGAATTGTCAAAAATGAATTCCAGTGTCAGATTTTTAGAAGAAAGTCCTGGTCCTATTACTTATTTTTGTTTAAGGGATTGCTAAGATTTGTATTTGTTGAAATCCCACAAGACAGCACCTCCACACACAGGACAGAGGAGGCTACAGATGATCTGGGTAATGGATATCCCAAATGTGGCAACTCTCTCACCATTCTGTTAGTTCCTCATGGCCATCAGTTGTCAGGGGAGGGAGCAGGAGTCCTGCTTTTACTGTGAGAGCAATTTGTATTATCTTGACTTGACCCTAAGATGGCCCATGAGGAGAGCAACTCCATTTTGTTCACAATTCCCCAGACAATTTTGTAGTAAGGTTCCATCATAGTCCTGAACACAACTGAGCAGTGTTTCACTTTACAGACTGGGCCTGAGGACCCTCGTGCAGAAACCTGGGCTCTGCTGCCCAATCTGGAACAGGATACCCTGTGGAAGGAAGAACTTCCACCTCCTTCCAGCAGTGTCTGGCTTTGTTTAAGCTGCCTAATATCCATCCCACTTGGTTCCTTCTTCATTTTTGTAACAGGGCAGTTTGTTCAGAAAGCTCTTCACATTTTATTTGTCCTTCTGTTATAACCTATAACTTCTTAGCTAGTCCTGTCACCCAGCTGGTCTCTCCCTAACTGTGGCACGGTATTCAGTCTGTTGGGTTTTGCTTTTAGCCCTCATCCTATGGAGTCATTGGCCAGCTCCCTTGCTAAATCAGTCTCAAGCTTTCTTCCTTCATTCCTTGTTGAGTCTCAGGATTTGTTTGTTTTCAGAACCAATGTGTCTCAGAGCACCAGCAGTTCTTGGAAAAAAACTTGTTCAGCTCTGCTGGTAAATGCTCAACTTCCATGGAGCTTCAGGAAAAGCAGCTAAAAATCCAAGCCTGAGTTGTGTGTAAATAATCTTTTAATTGTGATGTGATCAAAATAGATGAGACTTCTTCTATCATCTACAAATCTGAGATACAGGGCAGCATCTGCAAAATTTCAATCATTTGACCTTGCATGCCCAAAAATGGGATGCAAGAACTGTTCAAGGAAAAACATACATCATTTGTAGTATATTATACTCTAATTTGCTTCCTGCATTCTCCCACTTCAGAAAAGGCTCAACTGTCTTGTGCTTAAAACTTGCTTAAAGGATCATTCAGCTCAGCATACCCAGCTTACTGAAGTTCTAAATACGACTGGTTTTTGCAAGTCTATGAATATTTCAGACAAGTTTCATTTTTAGCAGAACCACCATCTCTGTCTAGTGCTTCTCTGTATGAGATGAGAGTGGATTTGGGTACATGTACTATCAGTGAGATCTATGGAGAGTTGTCTGAAATGGAGTATGAATTCTGTGTCTGTTATTTCCCAAAAGTAAGGCCACTTGTGTGCTTTTTCTTATGCAACCTCTGGAGATGGTAACATACCTAGGGAGTAATTTCACTGATTCTGATGACATTGGTGACCTTTTCAAGGGGATGTTTTTACAAACTTGACTTTATATTCTGATGTTTCAACGTGCATTTTTTGTGCATAGACTGAGATACAAAATATGTTGCCATGACAGTGCAAAACAGAACTAATGGTGTACTTTAGTCCATGAAAGTGAAATGTATACTTTCTTTTTTGCTTTAGTTTTGTTGGAAACTGTGAAATTGATTTGGAGATCAAGAGATACTTCTGCAGAGCTGGTGTGAAAAGTATACAGGTAAATTTAATTTTTTTTTATTTTGATTTTGATATCACTGAATCATTTTCTGATGAAATCAGTTATAAGAAAGAACCGGTAATTGTGTAGTTTTGTTGCTTACAATTTTCTTCTCAATTGAACAGTATTGCTATTGCATAATAATTTTAGTAATGTGACTTAGCTGAAAGGATAAACTCCTCTAACATGTAGAATTATTTTATATATGTAGCCTTTTTACAGGTACAGCAAATAAGCTTTATTTAAAACTTGAACTAAAGTGAATTCCATTGTCTTTCTTTCCTCTCCTTCCACAGATCCATGGCACCATGAGGGTTATCCTGGAACCACTAATTGGAGACATGCCCCTAATTGGAGCACTATCCCTTTTTTTCCTTAGGAAACCTGTAAGCCCTTTTATCTCTCTTTCTACTCTTTTTAGAATGCTGATTACAGTAGTCAGAAAAAAATGGAGTGAGAATTAAGCAGCAAAAGGAAAAATCACTACCATTTGGTTAAATTTTTCCAGATAAATAGTGGGCAGGTTTTACCAATACTAGAAAAAGCAAGATGGATAATAATTATTTTGGAATTTGGAAGTGCGTTTTGTCAAAGCTGTCAAACTTTTCTTACAAGTTTTTTGCATAAGGAAAGGTCAATATCAATTGATGCCATCTGGATTTATTGTACAAAAGCTTTTTTGGCTGTTCTCATGACAGTCTGCAGGTAACCTGGTCTAAGTTAAGCTTTCACAAAACCTGTGCAAGATTGTTTTGAAAACCATGCTGGTGTTATAGCAAATTAAATTTAGAATGTTTTTTTTGGAATTACCCCACCTGCTATGAAGTTTTGGTTAAAATTAAACATTGAAAGATATGAGGTAAAGATTTAACAGTTTCAGACTGCTAGGTCATAAATTACAGGTATATGGGCTTAGACACTTTGAAGCATCTCAAACTGATGAACAGGTTCCTCAGCAGTCTGCAACTCTGAAAAGTTCACTTCCTTTTCAAGGTTTTGGGGGTGGGAGTGAATTCTTTACTTCAGCAGCTTTGGAAGGTATATTTTTTGGGGGGTTTTTTTGGTTTTTTTTTTTCAAAGAAGTCACATTCTTGTAACAGTTCTTTTGAACAAATGTCCTATGATAGATTTTTTGCGAACTTGTTGAAAAGATGGGTTTGTCTGGGTGTTTATGTATGGCCTAGGAAAAGCTGGTGGTGTCACTTGCATCACTTATCTCTGTCCAGAGAAACCGTGTGTGCTTGGATAGAGGGAACGTAGACTTAAGTCTCAGTAAAGTATGCAAGAATTTGGAAATATCTTGTGGCTAATTTAGTGAGATTTTTTTGTAAAAGTGAATCAGTTCATGCAAAGCTGATAAAACATCCTTGCTCTTATTCGGAAATAGTTGGGGAGGTACATTTGGCATGAGCCAAATTTGGATTTCCACTCATTTCTTTGAAGTGAGTCTAAACATTAGGAGATGTCTGCTTAAGTTTCATCTCGTTTTTACCCTCTGGCTGAGCAATATGAGCGTAGGGCATCTGTTCATGGTCATGTTTATACTAACAAACTAAGCATGGCCCTGACAAGAACTGAACTCTGCCTTATGCTGGTTTGTACTGTGTAATTGTTAGTGTACTCTCTGATATTATTTTGCTATTTAGTGCTCTCCCAAACAATTTCCAGACTCAGTGCAGCTCCCAGCTCATCACAGAGACCATCCAATAAACAACATAAATGCAAACATTCTATTTCAGAGGAGCAGGGAAAAGAGTTTAGCTGTGTGGACAGAGGTTTGCTTTTTTTTCCCAATGGGAGCATGTTCTAGATGTTTTTTGTGTTGTCTCTCTCAGTCCTGTTTTGTGTTCACCCAGAAAGTGAATACAGTGTGGAGTCCTGCAGAGGCCATTCTGACACACTCAGTGCTGGAGCTGTGTTTGCACCTCTTCCTGGGCCACCTCCTGCAGCTGCTCCTGCTTTGGTGCTTTTTGGGGGAGGAGCAGGAGAGCTGGAAGGGAGGGAGCAGCAGCAGGCGTGCTTGTAAGCAGTGCCTGACTCCTCTCTGCTTCCCATTGTCATGCTGTGGTAGCATGGTATCCAAACCTCACCCTTGTGCTACTCCCAGAGCGCTCGCCAGTAAATTTTCACTCCCGTACATTTCTGGCAGCCCAGTCCTTTCTTTCCCTGATGCACTTCAAGTGTCGTGCATCTGCACAGTGCTTAACTAGGACAACTTGCACTTGAGTTAATAAACTGAAAATATATCAAATGAAACACATCTCATTTGTGGTCAGTTTCTGAACTTTGGGAAATATTTTGTGCATAGTGATTTTGCCTTTACTCCTACCCCCATGGCACTTTATTAGGTATTTGGTTGACCTAGTGGGACAAAAAAGGATGGGAAGTAGACTAGAGTATCGCTTTGGACTATTAAAAGTGGAGCCCTCCCCCAAAGTATTCAGTTACAAAAATATTAAAAGCATTTTTACCCTTCTTTCGTTTACAAACTAAACTAGAAGTCAAGGTCTGAGTAAACCTAAGGGTAAATGGTTCAAAAGATAATCTGAGTAATTTTTGCAGTTATACATGGCTGCTCAGCCTTTTCCAAGCAGATGTCTCTCCCCACTGCAGTGTGTTTTCTTGGTGTTTATTTGTCTAACTTCAGTAGAAAAATGAAAAATAACGCTTATGATAGCAGTGCCCAAATTCTGTCCTCTTACTAGAGAGCAAGCGGCTGCAGCCCAGGAAAGCTTTTCTTAAATATTTTTGTTAGAAGAGAAGAGGAATGAGTTGGCAGCTAGCATTAGATTTTGTTCTCATATTTTCCAGTCTAAAGTAACTGGCAACAATTCCTCTTGCTCTGTATCATCTGTTTGCTGGCCTTAATGACTATATAAGGCAACATGGCCTAAATTAATAGTTCTGAGCATACTTGTTTAATGAGTTTACCAGTCTCATTTTTCTGAGTAATGCATGAACTTTTTGATGCTTCAAGAGTTCTTACATTGTATGAAACTTTTTATATACTGTATTTTGTTGTTATTATTGTGAAAAGGGTACTAAAAGTTTCATCAGCTTCATATGTCCAAATATGTAGGAGATCTCAAGGGAAGAAAACATGTTCATTCTAATGTTTGAAGTAGTCTTTTAAATCTCTGAGTGTCAATGCTGGAGAGAAGGTAGCACTGTGTAAACAGTCAGGATTTGTAAGGTTGTTCACATACTTCTCATTATGTTAACATTATGTATATTTACCAGATATGTGCCTTCTCAAAGTTTTAGTTATCTTTTCCTTTTAGGACAAATAAATACATAGTTACTTTGATTTTTGGTTCAGTTATATAAGTGTATATGGCTTATTGTTGTACTGCAAATTGGTAATTTTCAAAAGCTTGTTCAGTGGCACGCTCAGTATTGAAGGTGTGTCCTAAGACAAACTTTTTCTCTTAAAAAAAACCCCAAACCAACACCCTTCCAAAAAAATAAACACATGAAAATACTAATACTATTGTTCTAAAAAGAACAATGGCTGGAAAACAGAATGTCTTCCAGGAAAAGTGGGCAGCTCTTCTAAAACTCTCATTTTTAGATTCACAGTTTTGCCTTCCCACTTGTTGACTTAAGCACTACTTTCCCTCTACTCAATTTACAGATTAGTTCTGTCCTGTAGTTTTTATTTTAATATTGATTTAGTTTCATTTAATATTGGCTGGATATTACTTCCAAAATTATAAGTATTGGTGAAAATTAGATTCAAAAGGAGTGCCTGCAGCAAGAATCAATCCTAGTGAAATGGCTGGAGAAACCATAAAGTGGTTATGTAGAATGCAGAAGGATGTTGTTTTGGTTAATTTTATTGATCAAGAATGCCTTCACTTCAAAACTCTATAACCTCTTTTAAAGGCGTTTGTGAAATACCTGTTCCTGTGAGACACGTGATGTTTTTTATAGAATTGCTGAAATACTTTCTAAATATTGTGTAGTCAAACCTTATTTGAGAGGCTGGGCTTATTATATATTTACTGGGGAGATATACTGGGTAATGTTACTTACTAAATTATTACAATACTGTTAGCACTGAGCATTGCAGAGATAATGGGTTATGCTCTATTAACAGATAAATTCTACCATGTCTCGCCATGACCATTCACAAGTAACAGGGAAGGGCATATTAATGCCTTCCTTATAATAAATTTCTGAGGAAAATCACAATTTATCCCATGGAATTGTGTCATTGTCCCCTGCAGTAGAACTTAAATTTTTCTTGCAGAAGTCTTACGCTTCCATAACTTGATTAGCAGGAAGTTGTTAATCAGCATTTTGAAATACTCTCTGGCTTCTCTTCTGTGAAATTAGTAGTGCTTATGGCAGCCAAATCAAGCCACAAGGCTGGCAGTGTTAGAAGCTGCCTTTTGTGTGACTGTGAACTTTATTTATGGCCCAGTGTATTCTATGTTCCAGTGCGTATTTTTTCCTTTGTAAAGGTTTCTAGGGTATTGGGAACACCCAATATTGGTATAAATAAAGCTCGTTAGTTTTTAGTCTTTTCTTACAGGCTGCAGGGGTTTATTTTTTTAAACTCTTCTCAGTTTGTGTTGTATTAGTTCTCAACACAGAGCCTTGATAAGACGTGAATTTCTTGGTTTTCAGGGAGGAAACATAATTTGTTTTCACTTCTCTGAGCAGCAGAAGAATTGAGTAACAAGACACGCATACTACTTCATTGGAAAGTGTAACTGCTGTCTGAAATCCCACTCCAGGCCAGTGAGCTGGCTGGGGAGAGTCCCTGCAAGGCATATCACCTCTCTACAATGTGTTGTGGAAAGACACTACTTCGTTTCTGGCTTCTGGCAGAATTTCACTTGGTGACAAATCCTGAACACTGTCTTTCCAGTGCCCTCTTTTTTCTGCTGCAGAGAACCAGCTGGCATTCCCTGAATTTAGCTAAGCTAAGAGAACTACGCATTGCTCAAAGCAGTCACAGAGAAGGAAATCATATTGTTATTTTTTAAGTATGGAATCTTTTTTATACCCAGTGCTTCATAAAAGACTCATCATTCTTGTGCTTACTCCCTTTTCCTCTGTGGGGCTCTTCAGTTAGTTATGATGGTGACGTTGCTGTAAATTGCTGTCAGAATCACAGGTTGGGGCATCATCTCCTCCAGCAAGTCATGGCATGGCAATGCCCAAGATGTGGAATGAAAATCCTTGTTATTTGGTTGGACTGTGACTAGAAGGGCTGCCTCCTGCATAACAGGCAGTTCTGTAGATTTGCCTCCCTTTCTTCTCAGTCTACTGTGAGTTTGTCTGCGGCCAGTGCTGTTTCTATTCTACTGCAGGTGTGAGAAATTTTGTCTGAGCTGGTGTCGCCTTTTGGAAAACTCTTATTTTCTTACATTACAAAAGGTGTATCTTATGCTGGTTTGATTATGTTTAAAAGCCAAGTGCAGAATTGAAACAACCTTATTGAAAGGAATGTCAGGGTGATAGCAGGGAGAGATAGAGCACTAAAACTTAAACAAACAAAAACAAAAACCCCAAACAAACAAAACAAAACAAACAAAAAAAACCTAACCAAAAAACAAAGGAGAAAAAGAAAAGAGAAAGAGCTTTTGTCACTAGTACCTGTAGACTTAAGATTACAGTGTGTGTTCCTGCTGGGTTCTTCTGGTAGAACTGGTAAGGAAGCTCTGTGGTAGCAAGTCTTGTCTGCATGGAGAACTTTACCTTCCAAGGCCAAACAGTGAAAGCTTGACTTATGCCAGGAGTTTGAAGGTTCATATTCCTTCTAAAACATTTAATGGCTTAAGATTTATTTGCAAAGCTTTTCTAATAATCCTGTAAAGTGCTTAGCCTTAGCAATGTTTTTTAATTTCTGAGCTTCAATTTTGATTGGGAAAGGATTTGTCTTTAACATTTCTGAAATTGGCCTTTGTATTTATTCCTGTGTAATTAAGTGGATGAAGAGAATTACTGATATTATATGCCCTAATTGCATTTCTTGTCTAAATGACCATTCTTAGTAGCACTGTTTTTTCAGGTTTTTTATGTAATTATTTTTTGCACTCTTCATGCTCTACGGACTGATCTCAGAATGAATTGGTAGGTGTGTTTTTGAGAAGAGGTGTGTAATAAAGTGCTGACAGTGAGGTTGTTCCATAGGCACTGTATGTGTTTCCTGTGCTGTTGCAACCTTTTGAAATGCTTTTTAGTCCCATCAGTGGAAAATCTTTCAGTTCTCAGTGGCATCTCTTAGGTAGTTCTTGGTTTTGTTTTGGATTGTGGCAATTAATACAGAAACTGCTATGACACGTGTTTGAGTCAAGTGTAGGATGTGTTTCTCAATGCTGAATTTCAACATGCATTATGTTGCTCAATGCATTTAGTGGGTTAGGTCTGTTTAGGAGACAGCACAGGGTTTTGCTGTGTTAATTGCCATATGCAGTACGCTAAACAGAACATGAAAAGGAAATGCAAGTAGTTTCTCATTTGCTATTTAGTCTGAAAGCATCATTATGTAAAACTGTTAAATATGTGATGCAGATACAAACACCTTGGGGTAGGGACCACTTTTTGGAGGTATTTATGGTGTGCATTTGCCTTATATTTTGCCTATGAATAATGAAAAAAATAATAAATCATATAATAAACTGTGTTCTTTGTCTAAAAACAGTATAAAATCGTTTCTTCCAGATCCTTGGTAGACTACATAGATTTTTAACATGTCACATAATGTACAGTTAAAACTTATGATTAGAACAAGAGAATTAGTCTGAAAACTCAAGTTGTGGTTAGTCTTACCACCTGCTACCAAGGTAATTGTTTGCTGTGTTACTTAAACATCTCTGGGTTTGCAGGATTGAGGAAGCAATACAAAACTGAAGTTATTCACACCAAGTTGGGCTTTTTGTCCTGTTGCAGTTATCTCTTTTTTTTTTTTCATATTTAGAATGAGGAAGAGCTTGGAGAACATATACTAATAATTTGCACTACTGATTTTCAAAAAAGAATGTACTGAAATTATCTTAGTTTTCCTAAATATAAATGTTCTGTGTTCTGGCTCACAGTTTGTTATTGTAGAATTGTACAGCTAAAGCTTATATATCAGGGAAAAGAACCCATTTTATAACAAATTGTTCCTAATGGGTTTTTTTTTTTCATTTGGAAATTAAAAACTGCAGAGCTTTAAATTGATAATCATGTAGAAATTACAACATATTAAAAAAAAAGTAAGAAAGACTGCTCAGTGTACCATGTGAGTTTTAGCGAAGATCTTATCCTCTTCTGGAAGGTATTACTGCCATTTAGCCTTGCTATCATTCCATAAATAGATGTGCCTTAGCCTTTTCTCACTAAAATAATCCTGCTAGTATTTTAATAGAAAGTGGGCAAAAGTAGTTGTAAATGAGATACTTGAAAAGAGTCATTGAATACAAAGTTTGTGGCAAGGGTGTGTTGCTGGCCCATGTGGATTCTTGCAGTACATCCCATGATAGGTCTTGCCTTTTGTTTTGGAATATCTGGTTATTACATCTTACTACCTTTTTTGTTGAAAGGATAATGATTTTTTTTCTGCTAAATTGTTTGTTCTAGGTAGGCCAGGTAATGTTTATAGGTAACATTGTTGAAATATTTTGCCACCATTACAGAAGTATATGAAGTAACAGTGCTCCTTATGTGAGTAAATGTGTCATGTTATCTTTAGTGGAAGTATTCACAAAGGCAGTCACTCATTAAGCCGTGAATAGACCCTTTGTAAAAGAAAGGTATGTGCTATTTTTAAAAAAAAGTGAATGTAGGGTGGTGATTTCCTGTCTGTTTGTGGAAATAGGCAACATACATTCCTGTAGGGATCTGTTGTTTTGCTTCAGCATTTTGCTGAACCACCACAATTCGTCTCTTAACTGAGGAATCTCAAAATCCTTTTTTCATGCAGTTATGGTTAGATTGGGCTACTTGGATTTGGAAACTTGGTAGTAGCTGGGTGGCTTTGGATTTATTTGTCTACTTATATGTTCAGTTAACTTCTGTGCAGTTAATACAAAGCATTGAGTGACAAGGGAAATAAGGAAACTTGGGCCTTTTGTTATCTAGAATTAGAATATTACTGGATTGAAAAGGACATTTTACATTATTTGTTGCAACAGAATAGGTACCTTTATACAGCATAATATTCAGTAAAGATATTCAGTGAGGAAAGTATATATAATCTAGCAATGACTTATTTCTATTAATTATTTCTGAGTATTTTTCTCACTTTGGTACTTGATTCTGTTAATGCCTTTCTTCTTTGGTGCATCAGTGCTAGACTGAATTTGTCTCTTTGTCATTGAAAACAGCCTGCTCCACTTTTGCAAGTTGTTGTCGTGTCCTCCTTCCACCTTCTTAATTCCAATCCTTCATTCTTTCTGTTGGTCATGTCTTCCAGATACCTTATTTTCCTGGTCTCACATGGGATTCTTCATCAGTTTATTACACTTTTGCAAATTTATTTTAATGACTGTTCATCTGTAACAGGTCTATGGTGATTCCAAAAATAGTTCTCCAGAAAATAGGACCACATTTTGTTATTCTGTGTTGGTTGTATGGAGCAGATCCCGTGTACATGTGTATGATGTGTGTGTGTGTAAGGGTGGATAAGAGGATGGTGAGTTTTTATAACTGTTTTAAAATATGTGTCTAAAAAGTCCTTAGAATGGACAAGGGTTGGTTGGTTGAAGAAAATCCTGGAAACCGGTCATTAACTTTCCACAGATCAGAATCTGTAGTGATGGGGTTTATTTCTTCAGTGTTATGATTTCTAAATTGCTTTTCTTTTTTTCTTTCTTTTTTTCCTCCCTCTTTTCTATGAAATTCACAGCTTTTGGAAATTAACTGGACTGGACTGACCAATCTTCTGGATGTTCCAGGACTGAAGTGAGTATACCTAAAGCGGTGTTTGATATATCTGCACCCTACTAAACACAGAAAATCTGAAGGCCATCAATTGAATCATTTTTAGGTTAGGTGACTCTGAGCAGTTATCTCATAATGTACAATTGTATGAAATTGCTTGATTTGCAGAAGGTAGTGATTTCACTACAAGTCCAAGTATGTAAAAAGTTTAGTAGGTCTTGGTAACAATATTTTGAAAATATAGCTTTTCATCTGCTTTCTTTAGTGTTCTCAGCCTTTCCAGATCTCCAGAATCTTGTGCATTTCCCATCTGCCAGCTCCTAGGACAGCAGAAAGACAAAGAGCCCTTTTTTTCATGTCAGTGGGTTCACAACATCTTGGCTCCTGTCTTTGTATGCCAGTCCATCTCTATTTGCTTGTGGAAAGGTAGTTAGAAATACCCAAAGACTGTACTCAAATTAAATAAACTTTCTAAAAATCTTTCTAAGTACCTAATTTGAAAGCTTTCAATTAATTATGTGAAGATCAAATAGAGTAGCAAAAATATTGACCATATATAGCCATAAGAAATGCTTAGCTTATGCAGAGCTTTTCATAATACCACAGGATAAAACCCCAAAGAGAAAAGCATCAATAGACGTGAAAATGAAGCTGCTTTGAATCCTTGCAATCCTGATAATGTTAAATCCATGAATATATTAATAATTTTCAAGTTGTAACAGATACCCAGGGGCTTTTTAATATGGAGACAATGGCTAAGGAGACAATGGAGGATCTGATACCCCACCTGTATTTGTGACTGCCCCCTTTTATTAGATCCCATTCTCTCAAGACTTGACTGACTCCAGAATTATTTTTTATTCTTTAAAAACAGGGTTTGAATGAGGTATTAAATTAATCCTTTAGTGCTCAATTTTGTGAGCGAAGCAGGTTTTGCTTTACTAAGACATGTGAAGCCATTGCATGGAATTGCAGTTGAACAGTTTGAAATTAGAACTTGCATTAAGTAGGTTAATGGCTGCAAGAATTGTTTGTGTTTCAAGCCTGCTTAAGGCTGCCTCTAAGGGAAGAGATTTTCTTCATGAGTGAGAGAAAATGGCTTCCAAAATACAGCTCCTCAGCAATAATTCACAATTTTGACATAGCAGGATTAAATTTACATTTAGTACTTAAGCTTACTAGGCTCCTGAGATTCATATCCTGCTGCATATTTGCCTGGCTGCAAACACAAAGGCGCAGATGTAAACAAAGTCTCACAAAATACCTCAAGTTTATGGTTTCCAGAGCAACCAAACTTGGCCACACATGCACCAAGTGGTGCCTTGTAGATGTGGTATGGTTTCTATAGTAACTGTAACTGCAGTGACTCATGCTCCCTCTACCTTGCCAGGGTTTCTTTAGTGCATTGTTTGTTTTACTTATCTCTACAGGTGAGTTGTGTATTTTGATACAAGAGCTGGACATGTTGTAGTTGTTATAAACAATGATGAACGAGAGATTGCTGCTGCCACAGGTACCTCTTTAGTCCTGTGGCTCTTGGCTGCACACTGAGCTACTTGTTCACACTCGGTTTGCAAATGTCTTCTACTAATTGAATTCCTGCGTCTGCTGCTGGAAGCTTCCCTGGGAGCTGGTAACAACTTCCACTGCTCTTCCGATGTGACTTCCACATGGAGAAGGATACAGAAGTAATTCATATTCCACCATTAGGATAGCTTAGAAGTGGAATTAAAATCTCTGTGTGAGGAGGAGCCAGGCTGTGGGAATACTCAACTGCTGTCAGGAGGAGATGTGGATGATGGGAAGATGTTATGGTTGCTTGAGATGCAGTGAAAACTATGCAGTGAGAGATGTGCTGTGTCTGCAGTATGAATAAAGACAGCACAGGAAAAATACATGGCTGCCTATTCTGTGATAAATATTAGGTAGAGCTAAACAGAGAGCAATACAAGAGTAGGTAACTCAGTTATTTTTTTGCAATGAAACTGAGCTTTTAAAAACACAGTCTAATAAACTACGTGAAACATTTCACACTTCTCTCAT
Source organism: Margarornis squamiger (assembly GCA_035222235.1). NCBI lineage: Eukaryota > Metazoa > Chordata > Aves > Passeriformes > Furnariidae > Margarornis > Margarornis squamiger. Next base: position 8,953,411 of record JAWWTY010000077.1, on the reverse strand, counting down.
TTTTATGAACTGAAAAAATAGTTGTACTTAGAACAAATAACAGTTAGAGTTTTATGATCGTAGGAAGCTGTCTATCAATGATGCATCAACCTAAGTGTTGAAATTGGTACATCTTCCTCTATTGCTTGATTAGTGTTTGTCTCTGTTATCCATAGATCAGACCTCTTAAGTAACAAAATAATGAAAAATATTGTCATTTTCACCTTGTATTCATGAAGAATGTTTTGCATCTGGGAGCATTCCAACTGGCTAATACTAGATAAGTTTTAAACAGCTTGAAACCATCAGGATGTTTTAGAATTCATTTAATCCATTAGTTAGTTACGATTGTCAGTGTTCTTTTTCAGCTCCATATTTATGAAGACAGGATATCTGCTACCTTCTAGGAGTCTGGTTTCTTTGTGTAAAACTTGGTGAAATTTCAATAATGCTGGCTCTTTTTCTCAAGTGTTTTAGTGAAATTCAAGCATTTATGTTGGGATAAAATTATGGCATCACGGAGTTGGGGTTTGGCCCAGGCAGAAAGGATTGTGAATCCTCCCAGTGACTGGGCTGTGTTGTGTTTCTGGCTGTTTGTTTCTCTTCTTTAAAGAGACTTGCAGTAGCTTTATTTGAACATTAGTCATTCTCTGAACCTTTTGCTAGTCTAGAGTTGGTTTATTTATGCCTGTAGCTAATTTCATACTGTCTGTGATCCTAATTAATTACTAGAGAAGAGCATGACAACCTTTCTTTCCAGTTGACTCTCTTGCACTGTTCCTTTGCTTTCGCTGACTTAGGTCAGTTAATTTTCTCCATTAATCGTCTGCTCTTAAACATTGAGCATAAAAGGCAAGTTTTCTCTTCTTGCCAGGTAAGGACACTAACAAAAGCAGGAACAAAACAGACTTATCTGATCTTTCTACTGAAGTTTTGCCTTCAGACTCGTATTTTTAGAAGTGTGATTATTGCCTGTCAAGTTATCATCACCTCAGCCTTTTTTTTGCCTTTTAATGTTAAGACTGGTTGAGATGTTTATCTTCAATTTATCTTCAATGTTTATGTCAACTCTAACAAAATAATGAGTTCTATGTTCTTGGCTTGTTTCAGAGAGAGTTTAGCACACATAAATTGAAAACAAAATTTTAACAAAATGGAACTGAAAAAGTTTGAAAGCAACATGTTAAAATGTTGGCTAAAGGAAGCTATTTTTCAGATAACACGATTATCTTCTGGTAGTAGTTGTCTTAAGAATTACTGCAACTATGAATTTCTGGGGTTCGTGTAGAATGAAAATCTTTGTAAATATGATTGGATAAGCTCTGTATGAAGGGGAATGAAGACTCCTTTTTAGGGCAGATGTGAATGAACTCACAGGAGTGGGTTGGAGACTTTGAGCAGTATCTTCACATTACCATCTATTGCTTCTTTGTAACCCCAGGTCTGCACAGACCTGTCCACTGATGTTGATGCAGCCTTGAGCTCCTTGTGTTCCTGTTGTACAGGACACCGTGGAAAAGTCAGCCATGTTCTATCAAGTTAGCAAACGTTATCTGCATCGTGATTGCACAGACTGTAGTAAGGGAATCATGAAGTGTGTTTAGGAGGATAAATCATTCAGCCCTGAAGCAGCTCTGCCAGCTTTAGTGTGAGTGCACCTGCAGTTCAGATATCTCAGGCGTTTCTAAAATTTTCTCCCTGAGCCTTTGTCCATGTCTGAAGTCTTCTGGATGCTTGTGTTCCCTGGTGCGCTGTGCCCCTGCAGGTCTGCCTTTTGCCCCTGCAGGCAGCGTGTGCAGCCAGTGCTGTGGGTCTGAAACCGAACTGATTTGTTGTCAGCTCAGACCCAAACTGGGTGAACTTGCACTTAGGAAATCATTCTCTTTTCTGTGTTTGTGGAAGGCCACGGGGTTGGGTTTTTAAATGATTCATTGCCAGAGTGATTGCACTGCCACTCCCTTTTCACAGAACAAAACCTGTTTTACTTCCCTAGGCTACATTTTACTCAGCCATGAGCTTTTTTCCAGCGTGTCTCTGGTTATAATGAGGGTCCTCCCAGCTCAAGGGGACAACTGGTTTCATAACAATACAGGAATGAGCAGCCAAACTTCAGGGACAGTTAAATAATTCTTGAAATACAAAAGGAAATAAACGGTTGCCATCTGCTTGGTTATATGCAATGCAGGCAAGAAACCTTATGCAATTGCTTTTTACCCTGGCTGGTTTTAAAAGGTGGGGTGAGGGGGGAATTTGGCTGTGGTGGGGAAATGGGAACTTTATATTAATCCCTGTGGCTTCTGCTGTTCAGTGTCAGCTGCTTCCACCTGGTGGCCATTTGGGCAAGAATCCTGTATTTAAAAAAATTATTTAAAGACCAGATATATTTTCTACCCCACTGGGAAAGACAAATATTTTCTTCATTTATGATTTTAAGCAGCAAAAGGAGTATATTGGTGTGACATAACCTCTTTAATTCTTATGAAGTAACTGAGGATTCTTTTCTCCAACAGCGGCTTATCAGATACAATAATACTGGATATAATATCCAACTACTTGGTCCTTCCAAACAGAATTACAGTCCCCCTTGTAAGCGAAGTGCAGATTGCTCAACTGCGGTTTCCTATACCAAAGGTAAGCAAGGTTCTGTCAACACTAATAATTTAGCATTTGGTTTTTGCTGTAGTGGTAACTGTTAAAGACACAGCTGTGAATTACTAAATAGAATTACTGCAGTAGTACAAGTTACTGTGAATCCAGTCACTGAAAAGAAATGATTTAATTTATAAGCAATTTCTGTGGAGCTAATGTTTCATAAGAACACCAAGGAAGATTCCTTCCTGTTTTGCTAGAATCTTAAACATATTACTTGCTGAAATACAGTTCAACTGTATAGACTAAAAATTAAGTAGCATATGGTTTGTATTTTCACTGTAAATTACTGTTAGTGTGCTTCACTTAAAAGTTGTTGCTATTTATTGCTACTCACTTCCAGTAGCGTGGTATTTCTTGATATAACTGGCATGTTTCTGATGGCAGATGACAGTTTTTCTTTTGAGGAATCTCTTGAGTGCTAAAAATATTTGTGTGTGGATCATCACTGATAGCCCTCTATTTACAGTATGTCCAAATTAAGTTTCATGTTAAGGAAATGCAATGGAAATTATAAACCATCCATTACATAAATAGTGATGACATGGAAGCTTTCAGATTACTACACAGACTCAACTTTTCCTTTTTCAGGGTGTTCTAAGGATACACTTTATTGAAGCTCAGGACCTGGAGGGGAAGGATACTTACCTAAAAGGGATTGTCAAAGGAAAGTCAGATCCTTATGGAATCATCCGTGTGGGCAACCAGATTTTCCAAAGCAAGGTCATCAAAGAAAATCTCAATCCAAAATGGAATGAAGTTTATGAGGTATAACTGATAAAAATACCTTGTTGTATGTTCTATAAAGTTGTCTACTGTTCCTCTGCCATTGGACCAAGCTATTTAGTTTAACCACTGACAATGCCATCTCACTGTACTTCCAGGCCTTAGTATATGAACATCCAGGACAGGAGCTAGAGATTGAGCTCTTTGATGAAGACCCAGATAAAGATGACTTCCTGGGAAGGTAAATGTTATGGAGAACAAGTTTGTAGGGATTGAAAAGAGGTGAAATATTGTGATGTAGTCTTTTTATTATTTTTATTTTATTGCAGTTGTGGTTCTGCTATATAATTGTATTTATAAATCAATTATCTTTCAAAACTGGTAGTAAGTAGTTCCCTAATTACTTCATATACATAAAATATACATTTATATTAAAATGTGCTTGTCTGTGTATATGTTCACATAATTTCTTTTAAAAAAAGGTGAGTATTGTGGGTACCCAGAATTGTACTGTAATAGCTGTTTAATGTTTGTCAGCTAGCAGCACTAAGTCTTTATTTCTTCAGGCAAAGTTAATATAGTTTTATAACTCTCTATCTTTTTCATCTTCATAGCTTTGAAATGACTGTCTCAAGTTTATTTTTCTCTGAGAGCTGATCTTAACTATTTGATTAAAGCAAAAAATTTTCTGTAATGCTTTTGCAAACATGAGTCCATTCCATAGGCCATAGGTGTTTACCCATAAACATTTCAGGGTTTTAGTCAGCTTCTTTCTCCAGTAATTTGTCACCTTTATTTCTTGCAGAGTTTTGGAGCTTCCCATTGTTGCTTTCCATACAGAGTAGAACTCCCTTATCTTTCCAGCTCCTTCTCTCTTAACAGGAGCAACAGTACCTACTTCTCTTCTCATTAAAATAAAGAAGTAGGTAGTACAAAGGCTTCTTTTTCTTTGCACTTCCCTAAATCTTACACTGAAGTGGTGGGGGGGGAAGTGACATAATGTGTACATCAGTACTAATAAAATAAAAAGCCAGACAAATGTTCATGCACTGGCATGCAGTTGTCTGTGTCTTTACTTTTTAGCAGATTCATTCCCTGGTACATTTTTAGCTTGTATGGACTAGCACTGTCCCAGACACTGCCAAAGCATGAATTTGGTCACAGCAGATGTTCAGGTGCTGCTTCCAGTGGTAGTTTGGACGTGGGCTCTCTTTTGAGATTTTGATCATATACATGTGAGCCATATTGTGCCAGTTGCTCTGGTAGCTACAAAATGGGCTCTAGTATAGGCATATTTTCTGTTATCCTGCACTCATCTTTGTTCAGCCATTTCATTCCCTACTTCTTCTCTTAGGGGCTAAAAGAATAGTATTCTGCTCTTTTGATCTCAGTGGAAGCCTGGATACTCAGCAAGCACAGGGTGGGATTTAAGGTCTGTATTAGATCTTCTGCTTCTTGGCTAAAATACTCATTTCTTCCCCTTTTTTCCTAGTTTGATGATAGATTTAATTGAAGTTGAAAAGGAACGTCTTCTAGATGAGGTAAGTTCAGGAAGTTCTGGTTTAAAAAGAACCCTATGTTTTATATGTAGTTGTTCTTGCATTACTTTTTCCTGGATATAGTTCCTCTATGTGCAAAAATAACCTTAATGGCATAGAAACAGATCCATAATGATCCATACAGTGGTTTAAGAAGTAACTGAATTGGTGAAATCCGAAAAATAATGCCATTGCTTGCCTGTCTTGGGGTTTTAAGGTTGTTACTGTGTAAATGCAAAAAACAGTAACTTGTATTTGGTGAGAGTTTTTTCTTTCAAGAGAACAGTTAATTGCCCAGTTTAACTATTATTAGATTTAGCAGAGTAATTCGTAAGGGAGGTTTTTATAGTAACATTATGCAGGGTTTGTATTCCCAGAACATCTTTACAGAACTTAGAGAATTCTCTTGGTATTTTAAACATGCTTTTACTGTATAATATAGTTATATAGTTAGATTTGTCTAGCTGTTTTTGTTAGTATGTGTTGTAATATTTTATATGAATTTCAAACGAGGAATCAGATTTTCTCAGTTTATGCAGAGTTCAGCTCTAAGAGATTTCTAGTAGAGCTTAGTGTTTCCTAAATGTTCTGAAGAACCAATTGCAGTCATGTATTTGTTTGATGTCAGATCATTTCACATTATTTTGCTTAATTTTCAGTGGTTTACTTTGGATGAAGTGTCCAAAGGAAAGTTGCATTTGAAACTGGAATGGCTCACATTGATGCCAACTGCTGACAATCTAGACAAGGTATTAAAGGAACACATTTCTTTTATTCTAATCGTATTTGTTGTGATTTTTTTTATTGTTAAATACTTAAGTAATTTAATTCTCTAGCTGTTGTGAATTTGGATAAATCTGTAACTTTATTCCAAGCTGTCTGTCTTTAGAAATCTCAAACCATTCATAAATGTCCATTTACTATTGTGACATGGGGTTTTAAAATGTCTTTGTCATTCTCTTCTTTTCTCTAATGTTGTTTGAGAATAGCAGCTGATGTTTCCTGAGCCTGGCCTATAAAGCTGGATAAGATATTATAATCTGTCGAATCTAAAAAAAGAATAATTAGGAAACGGGGTGGAAATTCCCATTAAAATTGTTTTGAAATATCTATATGGGTCTTGAAAACTTACTTTTTATGCTTCATGGAGTGAATTTGTGAATATTTCCATTTTGGGAGATGTTTTTAAAATATTTTTCAGAAATGCCACAGAAATAATAATACTTGGTTTTCAGCAAGGCTTACAGTGTGCTTTTGGTTTAGGTGCTAACAAGCATTAGAGCTGATAAAGACCAAGCCAATGACGGGCTCTCATCTGCTTTGCTTATCCTCTACTTGGACTCAGCAAGAAACCTGCCCGTAAGTTCTGCTCTGATGGCTCCCCTTTTGTCGTGGATAGCTCTTGCTACTTCAGCATGTCATGCTTGGTAGGATGACACACTGCTTTACTAACACACATGCCATGGATTCTATAATTTCTCTCCTTTCAAAACGTGTAATGTAAGGTCCACTCTTTTAGCAGTACAGTATTACAGCTCTATATTTAATAAAACTTTACTCTTTAATCAGTGTGATTTTTCTTTAAAGAATGCTCCTTTCCTGGACTTGAAAGGCTGCATGCTTTTATTACACAGTGTTTTCCATAAATAGTATGGGATTAGCATGAGGAATTTTAAGGAACTAAGAGGGACCCCGAGTTCAGGTAAACTTGCTTCCTTTGGCTTAGGGTATTGCTGGAGATTTGAAGGTGCTGGTGTCCTCCTCATGATGAAATGAGCATGGTGAACTTGATGTTACAGTGGCAGAACACTTGTAGGAGATTTCTCAGATTGTTTGGAGGAGTGTTTATTTGCTTGTGCAAAACATTTTAAAAAAAAAAATCTGTCCCATTATCCTGTGGGACTGTGAAATAGCTTGTTTTGGAATTTATTTCAGGATGGTTTCTAGTTGTAAATGCTATCAGTTTTAAAGTAAACCCTACCATAAATAGCTACATGGAGCTTACCATTTAATTTTGCTGGTTTCCAGCATTGCTATTATATGAGTAGTTCTGGAAGTGATGACTAAAATACTGATTGGGGAATACAGTTTTCAAGCCTTGGATTTTTTTGCATGCATTTTGCAAATTTATCTGCTGGATTTTAAGTTAAAATGCTGTATCAGAGTGGTAACAAATGAAATCTTAGTAGCCCAAACAATTTATATCACTGACTAGTGATGTCATGGTTGTTCCAGGATGTACAGAGCAGAGTTTGAAAGTAGTATTTCTAAGCTATTTTAAAAGGTAAAAAACTCATTTGAAATAGATCCCAGCATTATTTTTTAACCTCACTGTATTGAATTCTGGTGAACTCCCGTAACACAGCAGAAAAAGGATCGAATTACTCCAGGCCAGAGAAAGCAATAATAGGATAGAATTATGGTGTGCTGAGCCTCAGTTTCAGAATACTGCAACACCCAGAAAAGTCTGCCTGCCATCTACTTTTTGCACTAGATTCAATTGAACCTATATCTGTATGTTTTTGTTCTACTACTGAATAAACAAATGTAATATATTTGTTAAAATACACTCAAGTTTTCCCATCCACAGTTTCCAGTCTGTTCCACACAACCCTGCTTCTCTGTATTAGATTAACTTCTCCAGCAAATACTGAGAGGCTTTGTCATAAGTTAATTTTTTTCCCTTCCTGTTTTAAACAAACACTCTAACATTGTCTCCCTCCTTGAAAGGTTAGGTTGCAAGTCTTGAATTCTACCTACCTTGAGGACAGTACTTGAATTTCAGTACTTCTAATTTAGATCTCTAAACTCTAGGGCACAGAAAGGGGAAATTCCTTGCACAAAGCTGACAAGTTAGGAAATTTGGGAGCAGGATCCCAAATTTCTTATTGCTCATCTGATGTTCTGTCTAGAGTACAAGATTGCCTGGGTGGATTGAGAGTGATGGTCATGATGTGGGACCTGTTTAACCCTCTTATTTTTTCCTTGCTCTACCAGCCCAGAAAAGCAGTTGCTACAACTGACTCAGTATTTAACTTCAAATCATTTCCTTTCCAGTATTATAAAGCATATCATAGAAAGTAACATGGAACACTTGAAAATTCCATGTACAAGTTTACAACAATAAAATAATATGATAAAATTAAAGTTTTCCAAAACCAGGTAGAAAAAGGCTTCACAGTTAGGTTGAGGAAAAATACCATGGGAAGACCTTTTCATGCAGGGGAACCGGAGAGATTCCTGAACATTCTATAAGGACAATATCACGGAACTGCTGCATAAACTGCAGTGAATTATAGTAAATACAGCTTTTTTATGTCCATAGGATTCTAATATGGAACAGCTTTTACAAGACATGAAACGCTGTTGGTTTCTCACGTTTTGTTCGTATTTAGTTACAGGGGTTGTGTAGAGTAATAGCAAAAAGTCACTCTCTTGAATTACTTGTATTTATGGGGAAGAGAAAATTCAAAGAGTATGAAGGGTTAAAATGACACTGACCCTTATTAGTAGTTTGGAAGACTTTTCTGCACAACTTCAATGTTATAGCTGAAATGTTTTCTAGATGAATAAGTACTGTTTATTACCTTGAAGATTGCTTTAAGTTAATGCTTATCACTGGTACATTTTAGATCATCTCTTCAGCCTTGTTTTGTTTGAGTTACACTGTTGAGTTACCCCAACACAGGCATTTCTTTTGCACAGGTGCATCATAGTTGTGGGGTTTTGAGACACTGGGATGGTTTATCTGAAAAAGAAATAGAAACGGCATAGAAAGCTGGTCTCTGAGTTTACTTAGTTGGATCTGCCAGATAAATCTGAACTACCAGGAGTGAACTTGGAAAGCGGGTTAATATATTTGAATAATTAACATAAAATTCAAAAAGCATTTCACATTGCTGTGCTACAGAAAGTCATTTAACAGATGAAACTATTTGTAATGACAAATATTTACTTTTTGTTATCTGCTGTTTTCTCTGGAATCCTTTGACTGTTTTCCTTAACTTTTTTGTGTAGTAAAGCTGCTTATGCATTCATTCTGCCACAATCCCATCACTCTGCTTTCTCCTTCCATTTCCATCTTCCTAAGAGTATCTACGAGGGAAACTTTGGGTGTGGATACTTAAAAGAGAGGAGAGCATCGGGACTAGTCTTTTGTGAAAACACTACCTCACTCTATAGAGCACTATTTGTGAGTTCTCTGGTATTGTTTGTATTGTACCTTTTCTCTGCCAGAGTGTGGATTAGTGCTACTAAAGCCACTCACTCTAGTGGAATGAGAGCATGCAATTTGTTTTCCTGCATGGTTTCAACAAGTGTGCATTGTTTTTGTGCTATTTTTATTGCATTTTAAAGGCTACTTAAATTTCATTGATCAGCATATCATTGGGTAAGTAATTAACCTTTTATGATAAAAACCCAAGATAAGTTTGTTGTAAAAGCTCTTACATTTAACTTAAATTGCTGATTCATTGAGAAACAAAATGCATACTGTACTAGCACGCTGTGTGCTGCTGAATTGTTGGCTTTTATTGCAAAGAAATTAAGCTAATAAATATTGTAGCCAACATCCCTGTAGTTTCTTTAAAAGGTGATGCACTCAATGTTTGTATGAACTTGCAACCTCTCCACCCTGGTTCAAGTATTGCTTTAAAAATGGGTGTAGTTTTTTCCGCTCCCCAAACTATTAATTCCCTTGTAAATTCTATTTCACTCCATGATGCGCCTTGTTTTGCAAATTCCCAAGCTCCTTTTCTTATTTTCAAATTAGTCTGTAGTCAGGAAAATCCAGCAGGCTAAGGTCAACCACCAAGTAATATTTTTTGCTTGAGTTTAATGTTATGAAATTATTAGAAACTGATGACTCTCTGAATACCTTACACTTAAATCTGTAAACACAACCTTGGTGTCTTCAAAAAGATTGAGAATCTGTTCAGAATAAGAACTCTCTTGCCAGAGAGAGGTGGATATTCCTTCATAGATTGTGCAGATAAATTTGTTACTGGCCGGCTACCTCATAATCCTTGATGTAAAAACACCTTTCCCAGTGCTCCCAGCACCAGGAACTGCCGGGTTCTGCATCCCACAGGTGCTGATGTGCAGCAGGCACGGGGCTGGGGGTTATGGCTGGAGGCTGGAGAGAGCAGGACTGTCATAGCCCTGAGATAGCAACAGCTTCAGCAGGCATAAAACTGCTGTTTACAGGACATCTTTAAACACAAAGGGTTATGCAAACACACCTACAAGTTCAATATCTAATTAGTATGTAACATGATTTAACGGGGGAGGGAAGTGTTAAAAATTTAAAAAGGGAGCTCACTGTATATAGGGAGAGGAAAATCCTAAGTGCTCCATATTCCTTTTTACATGGTGTGACTGCTGCAAGTCTACATTTGTGACACCAGATTCAGACATATACCCATCTAGATCTGCTTTATTTGAAGTTAAGGGGTATGAAGAGTGTTCTTAGTGTAATTTCTGGAAGTAACGCTAATTTTATGATAGTTAATAACAATTGTGGTGTCTGTATAACATAAAAATTATCCATATTTTAAATGAGCACCTACAGATCAGTGACTTTCTTCTGGTTTTCAGTTGAGGATGCATTCACAGATTGAGAAACTGTGAAACTAAAGCTCTGTTTTTAACCCCAAACAAGTAAAGAGTCATACTCCAAAGCATATTGAATTAGGAGCTGGCTTAATAACAAACCAGTTTGTTTTATAATTTATGGGTTTGTTATTAGAATTTACTGTTAGAGAATTTCAGCATGTCAGTTGTCAGTACAGTTCTTAGATACCCATCCTCTTTTCCTACAACTGCAGACACTCAGAGCTGTAGCAAGACAATTTTGTCACCCAAGGCAAGACTTTCCTTGGCTTTTTTTATTGAATACTCCTGTTTCTTCTCCCAGTCTCCTTCCTCCCAGCCTTTCAGCCACAGTCCTCATGGACCTGCAGCTCCTTCCCCTGAAACCTGGCTTCAACATATTTGCCCCAGCTAATGTCCCTCTTGGCCTATCCTTGCTGTGATTCCAGAGGAATTGAGACATGTTCCATATCCAGGAAATTGGTTGCCTGCTTTTATAATTGATGACATAGGTTTGGTTTTGATTTTTAAAATTCTTTGAAATAATAATGTAGGGGGAAAGGGTTATGTGTTGAACATGCAGGTGCAAATGTGAAGGAAAAATGCCCAGTAAGTTGAGGGGCAGTGTAAAATTAAAAATTCTGCTTCCCTGGAGAGGACAGTCATTGCATCCTTATAAATGTGGGATGGAAATAGTTGTCTGAAGGATAGCCCTACAGAAACAGATATGTAGGGGTGCTGTATCATGTTGGTGTACAAGACAAACACCATACTGTGTATAGAAAAGAGGGGTGTGGGCTCTAAGATGTGTGAACTAATCCTTCTGTCCTGCTTAGCCATTGATAAGACCCTGGTTGTGGTCATAGCCATTGAAGATCTGGAGGACAGCACTGGTGATAATGAGAAAGCCAGTAAATGTGATTAGCAGGGGAAGTAAGGTTAGCCTTAGGAAGTAAATCACAGACCCATAGAATGGTTTGGGTTGGAAGAGTGGAAGGAAATGATGCAAAACTGCTGCAAACAAAGTTCCCAAAAAACAGTGAACAGTTCTTAAACACCAGCAGAGAATGTGCCTGTTGGGCATTTAAGGATTTCTAATGAAAAACAGTTTAGCATTAGGTTTGATGTGTCCAGGGATAGTGTGCAGTCTCCATCTCTGAAGTACAATACTAAGTTCCTGATGTATCAGAGAAATAACTGTGGATGATTCCTTAATTTTACTTTAAGAAAAATAATGATGTTTAAGAAAAATATCCCACAAAACTAACCAAACCTTATTTCTGGTTCTCTCCAGTTTAATCATGTTGTATGTTCATTCTGAAATAGAAATTTTCAAGCAGGATGCCAGGAATCTTGTCAAATACATTGGCCCACTTGAGGATATGACATCCCAAAAGAAAATGTAAAAAAGCTTTTCTGCATAAAGGTTTAATCTCTCTTCAAATTTTAGTCACTTGAATTTTCATTTCAGAAAGGCATTTCTTTCAGCAGAGCATTAATAATATCATGCTGTTCATAAACCAGCATGTTTTAAAAGGCCATTATGCAGGGCTTTTTATTGCTACGCACTACAGCTTCTAAAGTAGAATGCTCTTGAAACAAAAATGTGTGCTTAAAGAAAAGGCCAGCCATAAGTATACTAATTTGAAGTCTGTTTTATTTCAAAATCTTACTTCCTGAAATTATTTCTTATGAGTTGAATGCAAATTTGCTATGACGTTATTGTTCTTTACATATGTCACTTAAAGAACAATGTATTAAAATAAAACTTAAACATTTCCTTAATTAATGGAAAGTAGTCAGAGGTTTTTTCCTGCTAAGTCAGTTCAAGTTCCTATTGGTGGTGTATTTGCATGTCTTCATTCAATTGAGTAAAGCAGGAGATCTTCATTCTAGGCAGCATGTGGTGTTTGCATCATTTGTCTGAAGAGGCTTAAACAACTTTGACTTTTATAATGATCCAAGTCCCTGTCAAAGCTTTAGGTCTTGTAATTTCTCCCATAAGGGGACTCCTTCACATAATTACTTACCATCAGAGAAGCTTCTGTGTTGTGGGAATATGCTTAACCAAATTTTAAAAAGGTTCATTCATAAGGCAGTTCATAGGGCATCAGGCATTAAATAAAACCTATTCTGTGAATTATCTTTGTTATGGTAAAAAAAACACAATAAGGGAAATATAAGCAGACTGTAGTGGGTATATTACTTTTAAAGCAGAATACAAACATTCAGAGAAGAGGGAAAAAAAAGTTTTGTCAGGCCTTGTTGTGGTCCTTCATTGTTTTGTTTGAAAGATGTTTGGTTTGTTTTAGGGTGATTCCTTTTTTTTCCTCTGCTTTGTCCTATGTCGTCATGTCATAATTAATTAACCTAGTGAAATTGCTTCATCGCATGACTTATTAACCCTTCCTATGTTCATTCTCTCCTGATTTAAAAGAATAATCCATTAGAATTTAACCCTGATGGCTTGAAGAAGGCTGCTGTTCAGAAAGCCCTAAAGGTAAAACTAATATAGTTGTCCATTTAAGGTCACAAACAAATAGGAAATGCACAAATGCTTCCAACACTTCTCTACAAACACTGGATGGAGTTTCTGTTGCCAGATATATATTTAGTGCAATTCCATTTTACTTACATTTGATTTCAAGACGCTGTCAAGACATTGGTAAAATACTGTGGTCTGTGGTAATTTGAGCTTTAGATCAGTTTAGTGAGCATGGACTGCTTCAGAAGAGTGTGGAGACAGTCCTGCGGAGAGCTAATTTGTAGCAGTAACTAAAGAATAAAGCTGACATGAAAGCTAAGACATCTTTTACATGCTGAGTGCTACTTTATCAGTCAACTCTGAATGACTGTTTTGAAATAATCTTGTTCCTGCTAGATGCTTTTAGAAGCTTTTGCATCTTTTATATAAATGCTGAACAAATTTAGCCCAGCTTTTTGATAGGCAAATTTGGAAGGCATAAGCCAAATTCTCAGCTGGAGGAACCTGGACAAGGGACAGTCTTTAATAGACTATCAGCAATGAGTCTGCCAGGAGCAGGTGTTAGAGGTGCATTATATGTGTGTGTACCTATTTAGCATGAATTAAAATGATTTGTATTTACATACCAGCATAAGTAACAGGGTCTTTTTATCCACTCCTGTAGTTTCATCATTTTATGAGGAAAAGAGAGTTTTAGACACTGTTTCATGGACAAAGAAAAAAATTACACACGTCACCTACTATTTTAAAACACCATCAGCTGCAGTGTAATATGACTTTTTCTGTTCTGTAAGCCTTTGTATTCTGTTTTCCTTGAGAGCTAAATATTTTTTTATTAGAAATCATAAAAATAAATGCGGCATTCATCCAAGAAAGGAGTGCTTTCTTACCAGCTTTATTGCTAAAGGAAAGGATGGTTATAAGCAGCATGCCTCATCAAAGTCAAGTAATATTAGTGAAAGTATGATGTACAGAATGTAAGTTCAGATCCCAAAAATGTCTAAACTATGCACTTTCTTGATTCAAAAGTAAAAAATATTTGAATCACTTGGTTGTAATTGTGACCTTACATGCATTAAGTAGATTTTAACTAACTATCTGTTGACATACCTGATCTGCACATTTTCTACAGGATAGAACTCAAAATATATTATTAACCATGTATCCTACATTTTCTAGGCCTTTTAAACTTCATTAACACCTGCCTGAGATGATTAACTTTCATGTCTACCTTTTTTTTTTTACCTTAAATTTTTGTTAGGTTAAATTGAAATTTGTGAAAGAAATGTAGTTGGGAATGTTCCTTTGCAAATAATTTGTTTCTAAACTGATGTTTATTTTCACAGTTTGATGTAATGCTATACAGCTGGTGAGCAAGGCTCAGATATGGCAGATGGTTGATTCTCTAATAAAGAATATTTGGTAAACTGTAGAAGTATCCCTCAGGTACATTATAGTGCATCTTCTTTCTCCCCAAACTGAAGAGGAGGGAATATCAATGTTCTGGTATCACGTCCAATTTCATAGCACTACAGCAATGTATATAAAGTTCCTGAGTTTGTGCTTTCTTCACATCTCCCATCTGCATGAAATATTCATTTTGCAATTTTAACTATGCTTCGTTACCTTTGGAGATTGTAATGTTCATTAAAAGAGAAGAATTTGCACCATTCAAAGAAAATGGAAAGGAATCTAAAGCTCCTGCTTATTTGCAGCATTTTACTTCAGCATATTTAGGGTAGATGGGTGCCTTGATGTTGATCTGTTCACCAGCTATTAGCCAATCTGCCATTCAAGCCAGTTGAATGAAATACTGAGAATAACAGATAAACATAGAGTAGAATGCATATGATTGGCTTTTTTAAGATGCAGTCATTAAGTTTCAGTGGAGAGAGAAGTTCTGCTTTATTCTGAAGGCAAAGTTTTTGCTTTTTCTTTACCAGTCAGGAAAGAAAATAAACAGCAATCCCAACCCACTTGTTTTGCTGTCAGTTGGACACAAGGCACAGGAAAGTAAGGTAAGTTCCTACTCTTTATGCTTGGCTCTGTCTTCAGCTGTTTGGTGGCTCTGTGGGCTTGGCACTTGGCCGTGAAGCCATCGAGCATATACACTACACTAAATTACTCCCAGAACTGAAATTGCCAACAAGCAGCCAAAGATGGAGTGGGTGCTTGCTCAGTTTAAACTGTCTGTGAGTCGAGATGGGATTTTTAGTCATTCGGTGAAGTCCTTCCACAGTGGTGCTCTGCTACCAAACATGAGTAGTTGAAGCTCTCAGTGAGAACCTTTTTGTGCAGACGAGAGACAGCTCTGAGTTGTCAGAAGGCGGCATCATCCGTGTCTCATTCCTGCTTGAATGGCCTGTAACAGATGCCTGTTGTGAGATTGATCTTGGTGGTGATCCCTCTGATTCTGACCCAAGGCATTCTACATACCTGTCATCCTGTCCGTAACTGAACTCTGTGCAGTCAGACAGCTTTGGAAAATAAACTGGCTGCAGCAAAGTGATTCCTAGATAGAAAGATATACAATATGGGTGTGACTTTTTTTTAAAGTAGAAGTGTCAGTGAGCCAAAGGGAGAGGACATCTAATTTGGCTTCTTCATGCCACAAAGCCTGAAGAAGATCTTACATACAGTCTTGGTTTTGACATGTACTAAAGAATGGAGATGATAATACAAGACCTTTTCTCCTGTAGGAAGCTTTTTTAATGAGCACTTATTTCTTTCTCCCCACTCTGCCCCCACCCGCATTACTGGATTGCTGAAAATAGTGAGATTTGGCAATGAAATTTTCCACGTGGCTAATTGGAGATAAGAAGGAAAAATACTATTTTCTAGCTGTTTCACTGAGTTGTTTAAGACCTTATAAGAAATATCTGAAGAAAGAATGTGCAAGTCCGAAGACCTTGCATTCGTTCATAGGCTGGTGTGTTGTTCATGCAAAGCATATTCTACTACACATCCTCATGTAATTTTATGTGTTATTATATATGCTGTGGGTGGGTGGATCCCACTGGCCTTTGTTTACATATGTCAAGTTTCAGACATAGGTTTTGCAACACCACAGTGAAAAGTGTACTCAACTCTTAACACCAACTTTAAACTGTTTTATAGTTTGTGTGCTTCCTGTTCTCTGACTTTAGATTCGATACAAGACCAATGAACCAGTATGGGAGGAAAACTTTACTTTCTTTGTACACAATCCCAAAAGACAAGATCTTGAAGTTGAGGTATGTTGTCTCGCTCTCTTTAGGTACCTCTTCTTTCCTAAGACATTGCAGTAGTAACATTCAGACATTAAAGGCTGTTATGAAATGAGACTGGATATATTGTGAACACCATTAAAATTATACTTAAGGGTTTTTTTTTAAGACCAGGCTATGAAATGCTTATTTCCATTTACTACTGAAAGGAAGAAAGACTATAACCAAACTCTCATTAAAAGAACATAGTTAATGGAGGTCCCCTCTAAAAAAGAAACCCAACTCCCCCCCTCCCTACCCGAAAAAAGACCCAAAACCCAGGTAAATTATGGATACCTGTTTTGAACTAGCAGTCTTAATTGCTAGCAGTCTTAATTGCTGTTACATGTGGCTGATTTGTTTGCTTTCTCATACCAGGGAAGTATTTGCTTTATCCAAATACTGTATCCTTTTATACTGCTGATAATGTCATTTACATAGCTCAGAGACTGAAGTGTAAATGAGGGCTGTCTTAGCTGCTCTTCCTCTAACAGCTGTGGGAATTCATTTTCACAGAGAGTTTGGAAACCATGTAGCTCTTTTGATTGTGGATCAGGGAGATGTAGATGCGATGGTTAGTTTTGTGTCTTGCTTTTGCTGTAGAAGGTCTGGGTAAAGAAACTAAGCATTGAGTGTATTTGCTTTGACCTTCTCCATTGTAATCTTAAAATCAAAAACATCTGGTTTAAGAACAAACTACAATATTTTTTTTTGTTTGTTTATTAAATAAAAATGCCATTTGCCGATGATTCAAAATGACTTGGCTTTTGTGTTCCTTCAGGTTCGGGACGAACAGCACCAGTGTTCTTTGGGGAACTTCAAGCTGCCTCTAAGCCAGTTGCTAGAGAGTGAAGACTTAACTATGCATCAGCGGTTCCACTTGAGCAACTCTGGTCCAAACAGCACTATAAACATGAAGATTGCACTCAGGGTACTCTAAAACCTTTCCCATTGTAAATATCTGAATATTTGAGGCTGTAAATATCTGTAAATATCTCAGTATTTAAGGCTGTTATGACTCCTGGGCTGTCTGCTCTTTGAAGAAGACAGTACATTTTCTTTGATGTTACATGCCAAGTGTCCCTAGTTATTGCAGTGCTATCAGTACATAAAGATAACCTTTAATTTAAATACATTCTGTTTCAAAACCAGACAATGCTTCAAACGAAACAGTGTCAGCTGCATTAAGACTGAGTTTCCCTGTGGTTTTAGGTTTGGAAATCAAATTTGTAATCTGAATTCCTTCAAATCTCTTACGACTCACTAGGCTAAAGATCAGAAATCACCTTTGTCTAGAAATGGAACTGAGTTCTTGAGAGTTTAAAAGAAAAGTTAATGGGGAAAGGAAGTACCTTCATAGTACTGGAAAAATTCAAACCATCTTTCAAGCACATTGGAGTTTTGAAGACAAAACTTGCATACTTGAAAGTTGGTTTTCTTTTTCCTCAGCTAAATCCTTTAATAGGATAGTATATCTCTTTGCAAACACTGCAAAACTTACTTTTTCTTTTCTAAAGCACTTTGTTGCTTACATGTCATTAAGGAATTAAAATAACCTATAAAAAAAAGAGAAAGTAAGGACAATGAGTGAGAAGAAACTGTGATGTAAGATTAAATTTCAAAAAACTAGAAGGAAAAATAGAATCACTTTCCAGATTGCTAGAGCTACAACGGAAATAGCACTTGCACCAGAAGCATGTAGAATATGGGAAGGGAATAATGAGGAGAATAACTCTAAATGAATGGAGAATTTCACACTGTTTCAAAGTTACTGCAGTTGCCACGAAGAAGGTGGAGCTGTGTTTTGCCTTGCAAAAATATTTCCTGTTGTGGAGTGAATAAATGTGAATATTTTTGGATCTGAACTTTACAACTTGTCACCAACCAGCACTTGTGTAGAAACAAATTTGGTCCTGTTTTTTATACTACAGAATAGTAATATTATATGTATTTTTACTGGATCTAGGTCCTTTCTCTTGAAAAGCAAGCAAGATCTCCAGATCATCAACACTCAGCCCAAGTAAAAAGGCCGTCTCTTTCCAAAGATGCAAGAAAATCATCTTTTAAGCCTCAGGTTCCCGTCTCACCAAAACCTGATTCCAACAAGCCCGTTCCAGCTTCCCCAGTGACTGACAGTGATAAAAAGACTGATGCAGCTGAAAAAAGTCAGCCTCCCAATGCCAGCCCGCAGTGGCCAACAGATCTCAGCCGAAGTTCCTCCAGTCTCCATGCCTCCAACTTCTCCTATTCTCCCAGCCACCTCTCGGTCAAAGAGCCCACTCCCAGCATCGCCTCGGACATCTCTCTGCCCATCGCCACGCAGGAGCTGCGCCAGAGGCTCCGGCAGCTGGAGAAGTATGGCCTTGGTCTCTTGGGTTTGCAGCGCATCTAAGCTCATTTACCAAGAATGTCACCAGTGCAGCCAGGGGAGCAGTGCTTAGTTCACATTGCAGTAATATTTTTTACTGTTCAGTCATTGTGATTTTTTTGCATGCTCCCAGTACCTCAGTTAGACAGAGTCTACAATTGGAAGTTAACTTACCATGGCCATGGTCATCTGAAAGATAAAGTCTGCCTTGTTCTCATAGCTGCACTCTTTAGTTCCATGGCAAGTTACCTGTTTCACCACTGAATCCTATTAGCATTAATTAAGCCAATTAAGGTGAATATAGCTGGTGTTTTTTAATTACCCAGAGGGGTAGTTGACTCCAAAGAATGTAAATGAATAGTCAGTTACTATTCAGTCAGTGAGGATTGCTGCAGCCATGTTTCCTTAAATTCTTGATTGTTTTTTTTTTTGTGTACTTTTTGTGTACTTGCCTGAATGGCTACACATACCAAGTACAGACAGCTGAGCAGGAGTTCTGTTCTGAATAGGAGCCTGAAAACCATTCACACCCTATTCCTGTAGCTTCCCTGTAAATCTGAGTAGAGAGATTTTATTTGTTAGGGATTGAACTGATTCAGCTTTTTCTGTATCAGAGTTCACAGAATCAATACAATAGTATAGGTGGGATGGAACCTCTGGAGGTCAGCCAGCCCTCTGCTCAAAGCTAATCTCTCTTCATAGTTAGATCAGGTTTCTTGGGCTTGTCCAAGCAAGTTTTTAATATCTTCAAGGATGGAGTTTCTATAAATCTTCTCAGCAGCTCTGGTGCTTAACCACTCCACTGTGAAAACATTTCTCCTTATTTCTATTGAAATTTATCTTGCTGCAAATTGACTGTGATCTCTTGTTATTTTACTGTGTACAGCCATGAGGAGTCTGACTCTGTCTTCTCTAGAATGTCTAAGTAACGAAAGGCTGCAGCTGAGTCTGCTGTTGGCTGTCTCTTCAGTTCGTACAAATCCACTACCTGCTTATGTGCTCCAGACCCCTATTTGTCTTCATCATCCTCTGCTGACTTGTCTTCACTTTCAGTCTCTCTTCTGGCCCAGAAATGAGTTAGACTTTGTAATTATGATAAATACTAAAATACTCCTCCTTTAATACACAAATGTCAAAATTTCTCATTTCATGAGAGCGGTAAAGCTCCAAGGAGGTCATTTATTGCAGGCCACATGTTTTTAGGTGCTCTGATTATTTTTAGGTTTTTAAAATAAGAAAATGCTGAAATTAAATGCTTCATTCTAGTTTTTAAATAGGGAATTTTAACGGAGCAGTCACTCTGTAGTAGGTATCCACAAGAGGTATACCTCTCCCTTGAAGTTAAGATATCCTTCAGGTGGCTGAAGAATGCCAAATGTGCCATATACTGTCCTGTGCAATATGGAAAATACTCAGATTACACAAACTAAAATGGGCATTTCATGGACATGAGGGAATTCTGCAATTATTTGCCATACTGTAAAACACAAATTCTTAAATATGGTTCTTGCTTTTTATTTAAGTATGACCTGTAAGTTGACTCTGTTCTGATTTTCACTGTGGTATGAGCTACAGAAAAGTGAAATGGTTGTGTTTATACTGTGATTTGAGCTTTAAGACAATAAATGGGTTTAAGTATTACTGTCTTAATCCCAAGAATTTCTGTGGTGTTCTGATAGAGAATTTAGAGAAGAATGGGCTGGTTTTCTAGTTGGCTCCTGGCTGTAGGTAAGAGTGGCCCATCACTGAGGTTTTCATTGACGTTTGCACCGCTATTCTCTCCAATTTCCTGCCCACTGCTTTAATGATTATTTTAGGGTAAGCAAGTTATTTTTTATTATTTATTGATCATGGTTTTCAAAGTACGGAGGAGCAGCTGACCTCCAAACTGACAAGAATACGTGGCTTATTTTGGAGAGCAGAGTTGTTGGAACTGAAGTACATGGAATTGATGAGGATATGCTTGCATGCTTATGTGTGCTCTCTTCTTTCACACTGGTTTAGAGAAAAATTAAATGGATAATATGTGATTTCTGGAAAAACTACTCAGCATATCTTTCAGCTGAGTCTTAGTTTTAATAGGCATTTTAAAAACTAAGCATAATGTTCTGCTTTTTCCTGCAGTGGAACAACTCTGGGTCAGTCTCCACTAGGACAGATTCAGCTAACAATTCGTCATAGTTCACAAAGAAACAAACTGATTGTGGTAGTGCATTCCTGCAGGTGAGCACAAAATACCCAGTTTCATTTCCAGCCGTATTTATTTGTAAACTTTGTCATAGCTTGTCTTACTTTTAAATTGATTGTCTGGTTGATCTTCATTATTTTTAAGGTAACATATCTGCAAACATAAAAAAAACAGAGCTATGCTCAGAATCACTGAAATCTTGGTTGATGATTTTGCTGTGATTTTCTATTTGTCTATTACATCTCTGTCAGATTTTAAATGAAACTGATATAGATTTTTATCAGCAGTGTGTGAAAGTTGTCTCTAAGAGACTGAATTTTGCACAAAATGACAAAAACACATGATTTTCTGTAAGCATATCTAAACTTCGAATTGGAATTTAGGAAACATTGTGTTCCCACCTCTGCTGTCTGCTTACCATTCTTCTGCTCTTGAACAAGTCACTGCTTGGCATTTTTATGAGTTTCTGTTTTCCACTGCTGTTACTTGTGTGCTGTATCCTGCACATCATACTTGGTGCAGGATGTTCCAGAACTGCTTCACGTGCTAAATTAAGTGATAGGAGTGTAGACACTTATATTCAGCAATGTCCCATTGATGTTCTAAGTGCTTTTCCTTGTGTTTCCCTGGCCACAGAAACCTAATTGCATTCTCAGAAGAAGGATCTGACCCTTACGTGCGAATGTATTTACTGCCCGATAAGAGACGATCGGGAAGAAGAAAAACACATGTATCAAAGAAGACATTAAACCCAGTGTTTGATCAAACGTATGTTCTAAACTATGTGTAGTAGTTCTATATCGTGTAATTATAAAGCTGTCACATCGAGGTTTGTGAGTGAATGAGCTATTGGAGCTTCTCGTTGTCACCATCAGACTTGATCATCTTTCTCTTCTGCTATAAAAGCTGTTCCTATCCTTCTATTCCCTGTTATCACTCCAGTCCTTGCTGTTAACAGCCACTTCTCTCCTTCCTGCCTTATCCTGCTCCACTTACATCCCCCTTGTGCTGGTGGCTAAGCAGCAGCATGCACTCTTCTGGCAGGTGGTCAGAACACGAGGGCCTTCAGCTGCCCAGTGCTGTTGGTGTCCCTTCCTGCCAGGAGGCATGTTTGGCTGCTTGCCTGGCTGGTGCTCCCTTCTCAGGGGGACTGGCCAGCCACTGTCCCTTCATGGGCAGATTGCTCAGTCATTCTACTTGGCAGCACTCTTCAGCAGCCAGGGAGTCAGGAAATTTCCTCATAGGTTATATCCTGGCCTATATGTTGGGAGTTTTACAAACTTGTGCAACATTGTATTGTAGAAAAATACTTATCCTTGCACTCTGCTTTTTGATGGTAGTTTCCCCCTTGCCTTCTGGAGAATACTGAAACTGAGCTGTCAGAGTATTCTTGACTTTTCCCTTGTTTTGTTTTGTGTGTTTCCTTTGTTTTACCAGTGCCTTCTAGAGACCAAAGGTAACGGAAGTCTCAAACATTTGATGTTGATATTGACCATAGTATGGAAGGAAAATTTTAGGCAAAACATTGGGATTTCTTTCTTCATTTGTCTCAACCCTCATTTTTTTATTTGGGGAGAGCGATGGTTTGGTTTTGATTTGAATTGCTATTTAGCTGTAGGAGCTGAACTTGCACCTCAGGTACAGAATTCCCTCTAAAGCATCACTTTGCCTTCCAGGTTTGATTTCAGTGTTTCTCTGCCTGAAGTACAGAGAAGAACACTAGATGTAGCAGTGAAGAACAGCGGTGGATTCTTGTCCAAAGATAAAGGGCTGCTTGGCAAAGTAAGTTGACACTAAGCAAATTCTGTTAATACAGCATGTTACTATATAAAACTAAAATCCTCTTGAAGTACGAGCTTGTTAGTGTTGATTGAAGCACCTGAGTCAGGTATGAGGTTTTCAAAAGTTATAGATGCCATAGATGTCAGGCTTCAGTAAAGGAAGGAACAAACTGCAGAGCAGACATAAAACGAGGCTGTAATCTCTTCTAGAGAGTGGTAAGTTCATAGTAACAAAAGAAATATGCTTGTCTGACTTAATAATCATACCATCAGAGAAAGGAAATAACCAGTAGAAACCAAGTGATATCTCAGAAAATCCTGAGACAAAACTGGAAGGACAAGGAAGAGTACTTAGAGAAACACACAAGAAATTAAAATTCCAGTTTGTACAATCCATGGGAAAGAACTATTGGAGACATTCCCAGTATCAACACCAGCTGTTGTGTTTATAACTTCAGTGTTCTATAAGCACACGTTACATCACCCCATTTTCTACACATGTGATTTGGAGAATGAAAAAGTAAATTCCTACTCCCTTGCAAATTGCCGTATTTGAGCTCTGAAGAGGATGAGAGATCCAGGATCTTGGTCAGTTCATGGCGAAGTGTGCTCAATTTTCCTGTTTCCCAGGAAGGCCGTTAGTATGGACACATCCTCTGATTGCCATTGGCATGTTGGGAGGTGCTCTGGGACTGTGCCTCTGAAGGATGTGCATTTTAAGGTTGGGCAGATAGCAGAGAGCTCTGATGACAAGGATGGAAAATACATTGTTTACTAATGGCATGGTTTGCATTGTAGTTTATGGGGTTGTCAGATTTGATCTTTAAAAGACATAGAATAAAAGGCACACATAATGCATTGATTGGTAATTTAACTTTCCACAGTTATTAATACCTCTGGCATCTGAAGAACTTGCTAAAGGCTGGACCCAGTGGTAAGTATAATAGTTCCTTTGTTAATAAAAACGCTACATACTAATAACTGCTGTGTTAATAATAGATTTAATAATACATGCTTAAATGTAAAAAAAAATATAACATTCCTTGTTTTTTTTTTTCATTTTCAGGTATGATTTAACAGAAGATGGTACAAGGCCACATGGTGCAAGTTAGGCCCATGGATACTGGGAATTCCTCATCCATAATTTTGCCAACCTTTCTATATTTTTAACGCATTGTTTTCACAGATGTACCAATATTATTTTTATAGCTTTACTGATTTAGTTCTTAGACACATCCCCAATAATTTTATAACACTTGGTCATTTTATGTAGACATAGCCTTTCTCATTGTTAAACTTTGTATTTTATTTTGCTAAACAGTTCTGTGTTACTGCAATGTGCAATAGTAAAGTAACCTTTTGTGTTTAAATTGATCTTTATGATGGCTGCACCTATTAGAAAGTGAAAAGAACATGTTCTGCTGTTTTCCTGCCTTGTTTTATATCTCACCAACGTATACTGTACCATGTAAATATATACTATTTTTTTATAATTCTTTCATGCAGGTTTGAATTCAGAAGAAAATCAGATAAAGGATATAGTTATTTTCTTCTAAATGCATGCTAATTTCTTCAGATGAATCTCTTTTGTCTTTGCAGCACAATGGTCTTAATCATTTTGTGATACTCTGCAAAAACAAACTGCAGAAAAACATTTTTACTTTATTGTGTTTCTGGCCCAGTGTGGCTGGCTTAAAATGTACAAAACATAAACATTTTAATATTTATATATAAAGGTATTATTGGAAAATCATGCTATAGAATATTATAAATAAAAATGAGAGTTCTATAAATATTGTATAAATAGGGGATGAGGTTCACAAATCACAGTTTCTAAATCTGAGTTTTCATTTAATGGAGTAAACATAACAAACAGTACAGTTTTACTATACAGGTTCACTTGGATTTTGTTATTTATTCCTGTACTCTAGAGTACTAGACATGTGACCTTTTGAAGGTATGAGGACATGGGTTTTTCTGTATTATAAAGAAAATCTCTAACCACTTTGAACTGTCCTTACCACCATGTTTCACTGATTTATAAGGCAGACAAATCAGCTTGCAATTTAAGTTCATATAGTAGGCATATGTGCAAGACATATGTTATTTTTATTATACAATACTATGCTAAAATAGTATGTTATACCTTCTTCTGTAACACTCAAATGAACACCAATAGGCAAGAAAGTGGGAAATTGAGATGAAACTGACTTTCCCAGTTGCTTCATTGCTACTCAGTGTGTTTAGTGCATGAACAAAATGCACTTCCATGGTCCATACAGGTTTCCTGAGCAATTCTGGCATTCCCCTGGCACTGCCTTGGGCTGGGCCAGACTGCTGCAGGGACACCCTCAGCACAAAGTGATCCGAGCAGGCAGTCGAGAGCTGAAGGGAGAGTATCAGCCCAAACAGCTGAGCTCATAACGCTACTTTTATGGATTATGTGGAATTCTTTATTTTATTCAGAACTGATTTTTCTTTTTTTTGGCAAGTTTCTCAACTGTTAGGAAAATGCACATTAAGAATCCAGGAGAACAATTTGGCTCTTTCAGGCCAGTGCCCTCATCCTTGGATAAGTATGCAATTAGACAAAGTATATTATTTAGCTAAGATTCTAGAATGATCTCTCAGCCAAGAAAGAATTTTAAAGCAAAATGATGAACTCCTGAAATTAGCTTTATTGTAAGACTACTGACAGAACCTTAACTCTAGATGTAGAATATGCCTACATTACTAGATGTACCAAAGTGCCTACCATAGATGTAGCTTTTTGTTTTTTTCAAGTCTAAGAATTTCAGTATGTCTAAATTCAGTTTAACATAAACATTTGTCATGGATGTGTGTGATACACACCCATACACCTCTATACAGTGACGGCCTTCTTCTTGCCACGTTTTATACAGACAATTTTATCAAACAGTCTTTCATTGTAAATTGTACTGTTAATGCTGTTACTGGACTGGGCAATAGGGATTCTTTGTAAGAAAACATTTCTATTTGAAGGCTTCACTCTATATTGGAATGTATGAGTATATATATTCACTCACCTATTCATATAAAATATATTATTAAATACATATTTTCTTCGCTAGTTCTCAATTAAAAAACTGTTAAGAATGGAAAGACAGAGAATTGTTGTTAATGCCATGAAAATGCAGAAACTGAAAGCTGATCTAAATAAAGGAGGTCCAAGAGCAGGAGCTCAGCATAATTCTCTTTTGCCTTGGTTCAGTCTGTTGTGGAAGGACTTTTGCTTTGCATCTTGGGCAGTGACTCCACAGAGTTTGATCCGTAGCCAACAACTAGGCATTTTAAACTGGTTTGGTGTTTCAAGTCTTAAGTGAAGTATGGGGACAGAAAACTGGACTTGAACAAAAAAAACAAGTGGACATTCCATCTTTTAAAGTTTCAAGGTGGAAAATAATACCATGTTTGGGTAAATGTGAGATGATAGTACAAAGTGAGCAACTGAATAAAGCATATAGGACAGGTGTCCAAAATAGCTCACTACCTAAGATTAGGGATAGGTTCTTAGAGAGCCCATTTTCCATCCTGGAAATCTGAAATTAAGAGAATGAATTGGCATTGCAGTTCAGCAGCAGTAAGTCCCATTGTTTGTAATCAGTCCTGGATGCAAGACTCTTCAGAAATGTTCTCCTGAGTGAATTTGGATCAGCCTATGACTGCCTAGATGAGATTAATTTGTTTGATAGTGGATGCAACTTCCATATTAAACTTACCAATTTCTGATTGTTCTCTTTATGTGGAAGTAGGAAGGACAATTTTGCCTCTGGGCAAAAACTGCACCTCATTATCAAGTCATTTATTCAATATCAACTGATAGCTTTTCATGTAGTTCTTGTTTATCCTGTGCCTTAAAATATGAACGTATGAAGGTATTTAAGAAATGGTTAAAAATAAGCTTTGTTACCTGTATGTACCAACACATGTTCTCTACTCTTGAAACTGTTTTTGGAATTACTCTGCTTCACTGACAGGAAAACCAGCTTTCTGAACTACAGCAGTTGTGCAACCCGGACTCAAATCAGTATGCATATCACTTGGAGTTGGACTAAAAAAGTTTTCATTTTCTGTCTTGAATCCTTTATCAGAGCTGCAGCAAATGGTGAGAGTTGAAATGAGAACAAAGGGTAATCAATTTTGTACAGATTGCCTTTTTTGCTCATGTAATTCTACATTATGATGCATGTATTTATTCAATAAATGGTTCGTATGGAAGTCAGTGTGTTGCTTCCCTCTACACACACAGTCCCTTTTGCATATCCCTGTCCTAACTGGTAATAGGATGAGGTGAATTTTTAAAACAGTTATGCATGCTGACTCCTCTAACCTGGGGAGCCTTACTGTAAGGTCTGTAGGCAGATTTTTGGGTCTTACATGAGAGAAAACAGAGTGAGAAGTGCAGGATACTTTATGGGGGATTCTGTGCTTGTTGTTCCGGAACAGATTCACACACACGGATTAGTAGGTCCTTTGTTCAACTCAGGTGTCTATTTTTTTTTTCTCCTAAAAGAATTGAACAAACTGTCATGATTCTAGAACTAATTATTTGTCATTATTTATGTTTTCAAAAGGACCTAGAATTGTGTGTAAGTGCGTTAGATTTAGAATCAGCAGATTTCTACCTGTGGCATTCTTTCCTGTCCTTTTACCTGCTTGGTAAGGCAGATATTGATGGAAAATGTAATCATGTACTGCATAAATAAGAAAAGGAGTTTTGGAGCCTCCATTACAGAAAAACTGCCCTAGAAATTATGCTGTTTGCATTAAACATTAATTTATAATTCATTATGATACTATAATTAATTATGATAGCTCTTCCCTTAAACAGCTACAACTTGTCTGAATTCCTAATACTCAGTCTGTTTGCATCAACCATAAATAAAAGCTGCAGAAATTCCTCACCCAGTCACCATCCCATTTACAAGGGACCCCACTGGGTAAGTTCAGTTTTTGTTTGTTGGGGTTTTTTTTCCTAGGGGAGATGTCTCTCTTTTCAGCAGAATAAAGTGGTTCTGCTAATCCATGGGGAAGGAGCTAAAGCCAGATAAAAGCATGCCCATCTCCCTAACTTCCTCATGGCAGGGTGCTTCTGGATCACACACTTCCTGGCAGGGCCAGTCCTGATCAGGTGTCAGCATTTTCCTGACTTGGGTCAAAACCAAACCTTTGATTCAGTCCTGCAAGACAGGTGATACTTGATCAGCACTAACTGTGCATTCACGAGATCTTGTTAGAGAGCAGAAATAACTGTGCAAAACACTCTTCCACATGATTTGATACTAATTTGATGGGCTCACACAAGCCTAGGCTTTTTGTTAACATTTGCTGTACTGTTTAGACTGGTTTGGGGTTTTAGTTCATCCAGTCTCCCTCCAGCAGCAGTGTTTGCCAATTCAGCTACCAATGTGGCTGGTTTTGGTATTTTCTTAGCTAAGAGCAGAATACAAAATTGTGTTTCCTATGAAGTATCTATTTTAATCAATTATTTATATTTTTCCCAAAATACCCCCTGAATGTTGGATGGTAGCTTTGACATTTGGTAGAACCAAGGCCCAAACCTATTTGTGGTTGGTTGTAGCTGGTTGCTGAAGGATTTCAGGCTATTTAATCCCAAATGATGTTTTTATCTATCTTAAAGTGTCTTAATTGTTGTATGCTCTCCTGATTTCTAAGGCAGTCAGGCTCTCAACAATATTCTCAGCCACCTTCTGGAACATGTTTTATGAAAAATGCAAAAATCCACTTGTATTTCTTTCAGAGTTAGGCAGTGAATTTAGCTGCTAGAGTAGATGGCAGCTCCGGGAGAAAGTTCTCTAATCTGTATTCATGAGCTAGAGGTGATGCTCTCTGTTCCCACCGTCTGCAGGGAATATTGCTTGCCACTCATCTCCAATGGAATCCAGTTTGATCAGGCTCCTGCATCTCTTTTTCCTCAGACAGCACCACAGTGAAGACAACCTGTCCTCCACTTTTGTTAATCTTTGAGTCCTCAGTAGCTATAAACTTTATGGCAAATGAATTAAGGCTTAATAGTGATCATTCTTCCCTATAAGATCCATAAGGTCCCAGGACAAACAAAGCCGGGCAAGATTCCAACCTTCCACACCCAGGCTGTGGTAAGGCTGGTTCCTTGCCTGGAGACAGTGTGGTCCATTCCCACCAGAACCTGCTAACCCAACTGCCCTCAGAGCTGGGCATGGGGCACCCCGGCCTCCACACAAGAAAGGATGTACAGCAGAAAGGTGGGATGTCCCAGCACCCAGCTGTGATTGCACTCTTTGCTGGGTGGTAAGAATCTAATTACCAATCAATTTTAATTATTAATTATCTAAGCAAAGTAGCTCCTGTCTGCAGGAGGTTGTACTACATGACCTGTTGAGATCCCTTCCAGCCTGAATTTCTTCAATGACTCTCAAGTGTACTTTTTTAAACATTAAAGTAAACTCAGTAAATGTACTGCACTCTTGGGCCTTTGCAGTAGGTCTTCCTGGGCATTTTCCTTCCTGAGCCCAAGGTCTCAGGGATGAGCATATGGCAACTCTGGCTGGGCAGAAAAAGAGAAGCACACAGCTGGAAGCTGAAAGCTTTAAGTTAGAATGGTAAAATGTAATAGCAATTAAAAAGATTAATCTATGCACAGAACTTTGAGTAATGTAGATAATGGTGGCAAAGTGATAGTTGTCTGTAGGTACTGACTGAAGGTCATTCATTTTACTGGAGAACTGGGATGAGATTCCTAAAACAGAAAATGGTGTATGCATTTAATGGAGGTTGTGTCCAGCATGGAATTTTGAATAAGTTTTTTTATTCTTCAGTCAAATTTGCAAGCCAGTGTGTTATTCTGCAAACTCTGAGACTGACTTTTGGAGCTTACCAAGCACTTCACAATGATTAATAATTTAACAAAGAATATTCTGCAAGACAGTTCCACGCAAACTTTAACATGGGAGAAATACTTCAGCTGATAGGCTGAAATCCCTGGCGTATTTTGTGTGTTTGTCAGTGCTATCTGTGAGTTTATTTCAAGCTGCTGTGTTGCAACATTTTCCACCTAGAATTTATGGGAGCGTTTACCTGGTTTTGCATGAATCGTGAAATGTTCTCTGAGCTAAAGGAACTGATAACCAGTGACGTTGTGACCTTCAGCTCAGAGTCCACCTGAATGCATTTGATGAACTGACAGCAGCATCCAAACAAAGACCTTGGATCGTCTCTCGAGCTGTCATTTATCCAGGTGATGACAATGAAATGAAGGGTAAAAATGGGTTAATGCAAATGTTGTTCACGACTTGGGAATGGTATTGGTAGCAATGCTGGCACTTCGTTTTATTTGGTAAATCATTAATTAATTTGCATGTAAAGTAAGTTGGAATTGAAAATTTAGAATACTAAGATGAGCTTTCTGAAAACAGGTGTCAATCTTGGAGTTATAGGCAACTTTGTAGGTCATATTTTTTTATTTAGTATGTTTTTCCAAGTTCAGGTTATTGGAGATGTAAAAATTGCTTGATTTCTAACATTTTTATGAAGAATATTAATTTTGCTTTTCTTGCTTTTCACAATGTGAATTTAAAGTTTTTGGATCATTACTGCCCAATTTTTTATTCTGAAGGCACTGTTATATTCCACTAGATGGCAGTGTAGACCCTATTCTCAAAATCCTTTTCTACTTCCTGTGCACTTCGTTTCTTGTACAATAAGGAAGTGGTCTGGATTTCAGGCATCTTTGGGAGTGGAGCCTCAAATCATCCTGGCTTAAAAGCAGTGAACAACCGGCATGGTCCCTACCATTCTCTGCTCTTCTCCTTTGCTCTGAGGCACTGGTGATGCTAAAAGAATTGAGTTCCATAAGGCGGGATTCAATTTGCCAAAATGGTTTTGTAAAAATATTTAGTCATAAGGCATGGGGAGATTAAAAAAATGGTCCGTGATGTGAGGAAACAGGAACTTCTGAAATATTAGAGTTCTAAATTCAGAAATTTAACATGCCACTGTCAGCAATTTGCCATAGGTGTTTAATGCCTTAGGTACCAAATTAGATTTGATTCTAGAACTCCCTCAAGATGCTGACAGAACATTTTATTAAGATTAGGTGCAAAAAGCTGAAATTAATCAGAGGCAGACAGAAGTGAAATTACAGTTTAAGACACAGAAAAGGGCCTTGACCAGCCCATTTGTAACATCACTGTTCTCTAAGTATTGGCTGTTGATCCAGATAGAAACTCAGGCTATCTAACAATGAACTCTATTATGGAGCAGTACAATGCCTGTTACAGCACAGGTGGACCCATTATTCTATGATTATGGCCATCAGCAGAGATGAAGATCATGAGGCCCTGTGTGTGAACTGTCCCGGTGCTTCCCCAGGGGAGTTATCACAGATGAGTCATTTGTGTAAGGACAACAACACCCCCCAGCCCGCAGCCTGAGGTGGCAGGTGTGCACACCCTCAACACCTGGACTGCCCGAGTCATCAGCACTCCAGTCTTTCACACTTCTGGATATATTCTTCTAGGATAATAGTGCCACAGTCTAAATTAGTTGGCATATTTGGGGAAAAGAGAAAAGAAAAGGTGGATACCAAAATCTTTGTGTAGCCCAGGACACATGTATATAAACATACATATATATATATACACATATGTACATATATAAATTAATATGGATGAGCAAATCATGCCCATTCTGATACTTACACAGTATTTTCATGTTTCATACTAGACAGATGGAACAGAGATGGTGTCATATCTAGATGATGCGTGTCTATCACAATGAAACCTCTAAGAGCACTTGTAAAATTAATAATAACAGCATTTTTGTAGTTTAGAAACAATTCTCTTAAAGACTAAAATAGAATGAAAGCTGTGAGGAGACAGGACACTTACAAGAGCTGTAAATCTCTATCAGAATGCAACATTTAATAGAATTAGCATCACACAGACATGGCATTTGTAACTGGAGTGTTTTATATTTCAAACAAATTAACTGCCAAACTAGTACAATAAATTTACTCAGTGATACATAATATTCTGAAAGATGACAATGACTTTATCCTAGAAAATGTTTGCTGTAGTTATGAAAAATGGTACTGCTTTTATTTACAGTGGGATGGATTCATCTATGTAAATACTGTTACTGTAATTTCTTTTTGTGAGCATTTTATAACATTTCAGAAATCCTTCCGTTTTCATGGTACTAATAGCAGAGAAAAATTACTGTGATATGTAATACTGTCTATAGGGAATGAGTGATAACAGTAAGGACATAATAACACAGCAAATAATCATAGAATCGTTAGGGTTGGAATGGACCGTAAAGATCATCTCCTTACAACCCCCCTGCCATGGGCAGGGACACCTTCCACTAGACCAGGTTCCTCAGAGCCCCATCCAACCTGGCCTTGAACACTTCCAGGGATGGGGCAGCCACAGCTTCTCTGGGTAATCTGTGCCAGGGCCTCACCACCCTCAGTAAAGAATATCTTCCTGATATTTACTCTAAACCTTCCTTCTTTCAGTTTAAAGCCATTCCCCCCTGTCCTTGCCCCTGTGAAAAGTCCCTCTCCAGCTCTCCTGTAGCCCCTTTTTAGGCACTGAACACCGCCAACTCTCTCAGCCTGTCCCATGCCGGAGGTGCTCCTGCCCTGTGATCGACTTTGTGGTAAATAAAATAAAATTAAAAAAGCTTCACTGTTTTCTCAGCTGAAATTGCCCTGGGCGTGGATCCGTGCAGGCCGCCGGCAGTACCGGGGAGCTCCCACGGGGCGGCAGCTCAGGACTTCAGAAATCCACAGCGACTCCAGGGAGTGGCTCTCCGGAACAGCTTTTGCACTCCCTCTGCGCATTTTATTTCCTTATTTTTGTGCGAGTGAACAAGGATAATTTTTTTTCTTATGTAGTGAATTTTTTTTCTACTTAATCTCTTAAACTCCAAAATTGATTCGTGTTAACATTAATAATTTAAGGGAAATAAGCCGTTTCACCGTCTAATCACACCAGCATTGAGAAGTGACAGTTGCCTCTGAATAAAGGATGACATGATTGGCAGGATTACCTTCAGGCAAGGGGAGATCTGGAGAAGTGGAATAGTGTGAAACTTCATCCCTCTCCCATGCTGTTCGGATTATTTATCAAAGTATGTGAAGATCAAAAAAAAATAAAAAATCAAGGGAAATGCATGCATGTAAATTATTAACAGCCTGCCTCAGAGGGTGAGCAGATTTTGTTCATCCTGTATTAACTATAACAAATTTTATTACATATTCAAAGCAAAAGAAATAGGAGTTACAATTCTAACACGGTAGTAGATAATGTGTACAATAATATCAGAAACTATTATCTAGAAAATAACACTGTAAATATAAAAAAAAATATTAAGCGTCAAGAAAGCACCTGACATTCAGGGAATTACTTGTTTATTTTTTATTTATCATGTTGACTCCTATAGGTTAGAATGGAATAGTTGTTGTAGCCCAAATGACAATATTCTGAGGCAAGCCATTTGTAATTGAGATCTCTTATACAGGCCACCAACAAGAATAAAGACCAGTTCAGGATGTGGTAGCACAACAGCAAATCTTTATTTGCTGTTGCTCAGCAACCATGTGCAAAAGGCCCATTTTTCATTTTTGCCTTAACTTGACTTGACAGGAAAATGATAATAAATATGAGATTATTATCACAGGGTATAGATTATTTTGAACAGATATGTCAAAGAGAGGCATGTAATTTAGTACTCTTGAAAGAGAGAACATTAGAGAAACTGAAAATAGAGTTGTAGGTTCATTACCAGCTTGCAGTTCATGCACAATTCTTGAAAAAACCTACGAAATGTTATTCTGCCACTCTGGTTTCTCTATGTGGTCCTTTAAAATGAATCATTTGGTGTTATTCAGCCTGTTGTTATCTGTGTCAACTTCTAGTTTCAATACTATGAAAAAAATCATTCTGTGGTTGCCATGCAACAGAAATTAAAAGCTAAAATATGTTTTAGTTCGTTTGCTAAATGGATATGTGCCT
Source organism: Margarornis squamiger (assembly GCA_035222235.1). Taxonomy (NCBI): domain Eukaryota; kingdom Metazoa; phylum Chordata; class Aves; order Passeriformes; family Furnariidae; genus Margarornis; species Margarornis squamiger. The sequence continues at coordinate 8,919,821 of JAWWTY010000077.1, read as the reverse complement.
GACTAAATAAACAGTAACCAGGTGACTAATGTAGCATCTAATTAAAAGACCAATGAAGGTATTAAATGAAATATTCAGTCTATACAAGTCATGATAAATAAATCCATCAGTTTGGATCTAAAATGGCAAAGATTTTTAATATACGCAGAAATTATTTAATACAGGCAGACATTAGCACAATATATAAATGTCATTTTTTTATACTTTGTTTTTGCTATTCTACAGGTGTGCTGATGGCTTGTACAACTTACTTCAAGCAAACTGTTTCACAGGCTCCTTGCACTTGGCTGAATACCTGACTTCAGAAATAAAGACAGGTCCAGGATCTGAAACAAGCTGGATTCTTCATCCTTTACTGCAGCAAAGTGCTCCCTTCCTCTGGGAGTCTGCTTCTGGATGTCAGTGCCTGCCAGCTGTGACACTGTGGGGATTAGGGCTGGAGGACAGATGTTATTTCAAGTGATTGTCCAGGGATCTGTCTCTTCCTGGGTTCCCTTTTCCTCACTACAAAGGAGACAGACCTTGGTCTGTATGGAAATGTGGTCTGGGGAAGCGTGTGTGTTTTAAACCCCAGTTATTTCAGATGTTTCACATGGACTCAGTTGATCATTCGAGAATTGAAACATTTTTTGTTTTCAGTAACTTTAGTCCTGTTATGTATATTTTTTAAGAAATACAGAATAGCATTATTTATAAAGGATAAGGCTATATAAATAAATATATATAATAGTATAATAAACTCTTTTCCTCCTATAGTCTTTAAAACCAAGTAAAGAGTTTAAAATTCTTGAGTAAACAGTAAATCAGGAAAAGTCTGTAAGTCAAATATAGATGGCAGAAAGCGTGACAAGTCTTAAATCAGAATATAAACCAATACTGTGAAAGGTAGGATGATTAAAGAAGATTCTATGTTAAAGTAGTAGCAGAAGATGTAAATATTACTTTAAAAAGGAGTGGATTTTTACATATGCTGTGAAATAAAATCTGAATTACATCATATTTTTCTAAACTAAAATCCTGAAAAGTCCAACCACCTGTGGGAACTTGTTTGTTTGCACAGTGAGGCAGCACATGCTGTGCTGCTCCCACAGAATGAAAACAAATTACTTCAGTCGTGCACCTCTCTCTTCTGAGCAGCCAACAACACTGAGAAACACTATGCCACTGCAAATGCAAAATGGAAAGAGATAAATTAAGTCCTTAAGAGGACATGTTGGCTGGTTTTGGTTTGCAGAAGAGCTCAAGGAAATGGAATGGGGAATATGAGAGACTTGAAGGATCGGAGTCCAACTATTTCAAAACACTGAAAAGTTTGAGAAGAAACAGGAAGCATTGTTTGCTGATATATTAAAAAAAAAATAAAATAATCCTTTGTTGTTAAAGTGTAAATATAATCTGGCCTGCGTAGTCTGATAAACTTTGGTGAATAGCCTGTTTAACTCTTCATCACTCTGGCTCAAGAGTGCGAAATACACATGTTGTTTAAGGTTGTGTAAAGGTGTGGCTGTCAGCACCAGCAATAAAAACATTATTGGCGAAAGAAGCCACCAGTGTAAATAAACGGGTTATGTTTTTGTAAGAGCAGCATGCCCACATTACCAGAGGTCCTTGGAAGAAGCCATATCATTTCTAAAGCCCGGACACGAGTTTAACTGAGTGTTTGAAGGCACTGAGGGTTCTGACTTACCTGGGGAGGGGGCGCAGCGAGCTGAGGAGAGACCGGGGGTGTTGGGGCTGCTGAGGGGGGTTTGGTGAGGGGCATTTGGTGAGGAGAGCCCTGAAGGGGATTTGGTGAGGGGCATTTGGTGAGGAGAGCCCTGAGGGGGATTTGGTGAGCGGCATTTGGTGAGGAGAGCCCTGAGGGGGATTTGGTGAGGGGCATTTGGTGAGGAGAGCCCTGAGGGGGCTGAGCCCGCGGGGATCGGCTCTGCCCCAGGCAGCCAGCCCCAGCACCAGGGCACACAGCGAGGGGTGGGATGGACCTCAGCAGGAACTTGTTCGCAGAAAGGGAGACTGGACAGTGCCGCTGCCCGGTCACCGTCCCCGGGGAGGGGGGGGTGTGTTTAAGGAAAGATCAGGCGTGTGGCGGATGTGGTAGCGTTGCTGGGCCGTGGGCGGTACTGGGTGAGTGCTGTGCGTGCTGTAGACACACACACACACACACACACACACACACACACACACAGACAGACACACAGACAGACACACACACACACAGACACACACAGACACACACACACACACACACACACACACACACACACACACACACACACACACACACACACACACACA
>JAWWTY010000077.1:8860377-8917426 GCA_035222235.1 Margarornis squamiger | reverse complement strand
CACACACACACACACACACACACACACACACACACACACACACACACACAGACACACACACCCACACACACCCCGACACACAAATCCCCCCCCCCCGCCCTCAGCGGGGCCGCGCGCGGGAACGGCCGCGCGCTCTCGCGAGACCGGGCGGGAGGCGCGCGCGGGAGGATTCGAACGGCGGCGGGACGGGGAGGGACTGAGGGGGGCCCGAGTGTCCCCACAGTGTCCCCACCACGGTGTCCCCACGGTGTCCCCGCGCCTCCCGGGGGTGGCGGTGTCCCTGCCGAGCGGCGAGGGTCCGTCTCCTGCGCCGCGCCGCTGGAAGCGCGCCCTGCGGATCCGTGAGGGCCTCGCCGCCCTGAGGCAGCCCCAGGTCCTGAGGCAGCCCCAGGTACGCGGCCCTGACAGCTTCTCCCTGACCTGCGGCCCCGGGGCCTCGCGCGCCCTGAGGGCTGGTTAAATGGGTCTCGCAAAAGGTAAGGGTGGGAAAAGCGCGTCAGGAATCACCTGGCATGGAGGGAATGCTCAGGTACGCAAATGGAGGTCTCGGGATCAGAAAGTGGCCTTGCCCCTTTCCCGAAGTTTTCACTTCGCAGGAGAGGAATTGAGATCTTTTTACTGCCTCTCAGTATTTCCACACAAGTAGTACTCTTACCGGGAGCGATGGCCAGCTTAAATAAGGGGGTATGTGCCGGATTATACACTGCTTTTTAAAAATCAAAGTATCCCTTAGAAGTTCTGCTTTAAGACTTACTTATTAAAGAAAAACAAAAAACTAAAAAAAAAAGCTTACAAACCCTCCAGCCTAAAGGTATTGTGCATCGAAATGCTGATTCAGGTAACTGTAAAGTATTTTAGAGGGGAAAACTTCTATAACTATTTAATATATATATAATTCCTATAATATATAATGTATAATTGCTATATATATGTGACTAAAATATAACTGAGACCAAAATGATCTTATTTTGAGATCCAGTACCTTGTCTAACGTTTTGTTTTGTTTATAGAGCGAGGAAAAACATGATGAAACGTGAAGCATTTCTGCAGGTTGTGTCTAAAGAGTCCATTGAAGACTTCCTGCGTTACACTCAGAATGCTGTGAGTATGGCAATGTTCACATGTATCACTAAGGAAATCATAAGGCTGTTACTGTGCAGGAATTGTGTGTCAGAGGGACAGAAAGTATTTTTCTGGTACTTGCAGATGTGCCAGAATAATTGGTGTAGAAAGTAAGTTCAAGTGACACTTAAGGGAACATAGACTGAAAAACTTGTAGAATTTGAAACGTTGCTGTTTATAAACCAGCTGATTGTTTTGACATTTGGTTGTTCTGTGTATAGTTTACTTTTTCAAACAATAAATTATTAGTACTGTGCTAATCCTAAAAAAAAAACCAATTTGATATTGATGAAGTGTTGTATTTTTAAATTTCAACCTATGCGAGTGTTTATTGGTATGTAACGAGTATTAGTAAATATACGAACATAGCAGAGGCATGTTTCACTAGTCTTGGTTCATTCATTTGATCGTGTAGGCTGCCCTTTTGTTGTTTGGCCCACGCTTAATTTTGCTTGAATAGTTCTTTTTATCACTGAGTCGTTCTGAGGAGGGGTAGATTGCTCTCTCTACATGCATTGTGGAGAGAAGTGGGAGGAACAACAAAATTTTTTTTGTGTTTTCCACTAAGTTCAATCTGTCTGGTATTAAGATATACCTGATTTCTTCTAAACATCTTTTGCTTGCCTTTATAAGGGGTATTGTCAAGTTGGTTTCCTAAGCTTTCTAATCAGTATTTTTCTAATATTTGTATCAGGATAAAGTAAGTGGATCAGTTGACCTCTCTGTCCACAGAGGCATGAAGTAATTTACTAATGCAGCAAATGTATTAAACGTACAATCACGTTCTGTATAATAAGCTTAGAAAAGTTTTTCTCCCAAACATCATTGAATCTCTCCAAGAAAAGTGTTATTTCTTCCACTTGCATGCATGCATGTAATTAGAGATGACAACTTTATTACCAGTTTGCCTTTGCTTACAGTCTCCTTCCCATTTCTCCCCAAATCTCAACACTTTAACAAGAAACTATTCATTTTAGGACAACATACAGTATTTGCAGTGTTTCCTTTTCGATTGATTTGGTTGTGTTGTTTCTGCCATCTGCATTCAGGAATTTATCTCAGCATGTTTTGGCCTATTTGGATTAAAGACTTTCCTATTTTTCATCACCAACTCACAAGAGTTCTCTTGTAATAGTTTTCAGCTGTTGCCAATAGCCCTGGAAACTTTATGTCACCAACTATAATGAGAATATTGATTAAAACTGTTTTCATGCCTTTGAAGCATAAGGGAACATGAATATCCAGATTACTTTTTGGTTGTTCAAGAGACCCGAGTTATTGTATTAATTTCCTTTTGAAACCCTCAGATGGAGAGTGTGTGACTATGTCTTATCTTAGGATGTGGATCCTCCTTTTAGGATCTCCCTTGAAAAGTTCATGAGTGCTTTTTAGGAGGAGGCTGTGGCTGTGTATTCCATCCTTTAGAAGTGGATATACAAATGTAGAAAGAAACAGAAAGCGTGGTTAGAGCCTCACTGGTTTCCGTAGGTTTTTTTACTTATTTGGTGCTTTAGCCTCAGAATTTGTCTTTTAAACTTTTTTAAAAGTTCTGTTCTTACTGTCACTACTCCTTTCAATGTCTGATTTCTAAACACACACCCCCCACCCCTCTTAAATTTTTCTTTTCCTTCCTCTCAATGTTTCGTTTTATTTGTGTCTTCTAAAATTCCTGGGCTTTGCTAATTTTTCTTCAAGGTTTGTCATGGGCTTTTTGCTTTTCTTCCTTTGTAATCTTTAAAAATATTATCATAATGTGGTACTGCTCATTGAGGTCTTTATCAGGTGCTGTTAATTATTTCCACTAAATCCCGTTCCTATTCAAGAAAATACATTATTAAACAGAAAAATAGGAAGCACAGATACGACTGTCATTCAATGTCATCCTTTTCCCTTATAGATTTTGGAATAATTCTATCTTATATCATCCCAAAGAAAGATCCGAAAGCTCTAGTGTTATTATGAATTCATTCTTTTTGTTCCAAACAGTACAATCTTAATATCCTGTCTTTTGGGTTTGTCTGAAGTAGAGGGCTGCAGAACTCCCTGTGAGGCCTTTGGTTTATTGTATTTGTTTCCAGCTGTACAATAGGATAGAAATTCTCTTATAAATATGTAACAGGATCTTTCTTCTCATACCCTTCTGGGAACTTTCTAATGCTTACTGCTGCTTCTTTCATTATTTCCTAATTTTCTTTTTACCTTCAACTTCTTCTTTTTGATTCCTGTTTCTTAGTGTATCTGCAAAACTAAAAATATTTGTATTTCAAGATCGTGGACATTCTAAAAATATTTTTATTTCAAGATCATGAACATTCTTCCTCATTCCTCTGAAGTGGTTTTGATCCAGTAAACCTTCATTTCAGTATTGTAAATTGCATCTCAAAAATGATCTGTACTTCCCCTTGGCTGTGCCTGGTTTTCCTTCTCATCTTTTCTCTGCACATTCCCTTTCCTAGCAGGTTGCCTACTCTTCTTTGATGCAAACAGGTTCCTTGTGTCTCTGAGGTAAATTTTGCTAGCAAAGTTCTTCTCAGGAAATAGTTCGGATCTGTCCCTTTGTGCAGCCTCTGACAGAGGCTGGCAGTGGCTTCTCATTCGGTAGAGCTGAAGAGCAGAGGCTGGGGGTGATGTAATCAGGGGTGGGATTTTATTATAAAGAGTTAAGTAGTAGGAATTTCTTATGCAATTTTTTAAATAAATATAACTTCTAGAAGGTATTTTATCTCTGTAACTACAAATTAATCCTTAATGTAGAAAACCCCATTGATTTTAGAAAATACAATGATGAAATATAATCCACTTCACTGATATGGAATTTTGTGGTATCTTCTGGCCATTCACAGAAAAATACATTTGAACATTTTGACTTGAACGAACTACTTCAAGAGTTGCCAAGAAAGCAAAAAGAAGTACTATGGGAGAGACTGACACAGCTATTGACAGAGAGCTTGATGGAGAACCCTGTGGAAACGTGGCAGAGGACTGGAGATGATAAATGGGATGATAACATGGAAGTCGAGATAACTCCAGAAATTGTAAGAATCTTGTGAAATGAAAATATGATGAGTATTCCATATTTTTTTGTAAATAAAGTGGAATATTTCCGTAGCATCTGGAGACATTCAAGGCTTATCAAATGAGATCAGTTTCAAACATCACCTCCCTGCACATTTTTAACTGACTTAATTTATGCCTGGGTTAGGCTGAACTTAACGATTGGTATATACTATAAAAGAGTAGATTTGCTGATAATTTGGATTATGAAAGATGTGACTTAGTTTTCTGAGGATGGGCTTTTGGTATGTCTTATTTTAGTAAATGAATGTTGATATTGCAAATGTTCCTTAAGTATCTGGCATATACTATAAGAAATTCACTACCTGATTTGTTATTTTTTAGAGTGAAGATAATGAAATCTGTATTTGAATGGCCCTTCTACAAATGGAACCTCTGTACAATTTCTCTGACTCAGACCCTTTTGCTGTAGTCTAGGTAGCTCTGAGAATATTGGGGGAAAAGGTTATTTAATTTTGAAAGAAGAAAGGAAATGTAGTAGAGAAATCGTTAGGGAAATCAATCATGCATTCAGAGGCTTATAGATTCGTGGGCTTGGATCCACATCTACACATTTCTGAGGTGCACAAGGCCTGCTAGGTAGGGCCTTTTTAGCTCTGAAATGGATGAGTGTTTGAGTGGGTTTGTTGCAGATGAGGTTTTCAGTGGAGGAATGGATACACGTGCAGTCACAGTCATCTACTAGCTGCAGCTGAAAGCCCTTTTCTAACTTTTTGAAACAATTGCACTTTAAAAATCTATTCTTTTGCCTCTTATTTGATAGGTTTCGGGTGCCAGTATAGTCCTTATTCAAAATGGAAGCACAATAACAATTGAGCTTTGCTCTCTGTTAAGGTTTATTTCTTGTTGAAATTCTCTTCTGAGTCCAAAACAAACTGCAGAATTGTTTCCTCACCATTGCTTTCTTTCAGAAACAGACTGTAGCAGTGATCCAAGGAGTGGCAGCTGTTGTGACTGCTTCCATACCTGCAGTGGATGAGAATGTAAACTACAAAGCTCTTCTAGAATGTGGTTTTATATTAAATGGTGGGTACTTATCTGTACAGAACACAGCATTTTATAAATGTGCATAATAGACTGTTTGTTTGATCTGACTGAAATCTAACTGGTCTATGAAACAGAATTCACGGGAGAAAAGTTGGGACTGATGTGAGTTCTTATTGAGACAAAATTAAGGGAGTGTTTACTTAAAAATCAGCTGCACAGTTTAGAAGTTGGAACTTTAAATAGGTGTCTTTCTCCCAGGTGTTCACCTGATGATTGATGACTTTGGTTATCCTGTGGCTTATATTATTTTTAAGGCAAAACTTAAGATTCCACTGTTACTGATCCAAAAACTTTGGCCAAACCCTTAGAGTTAACAAAGCTGCCTAAATACTTGCAGTGAGACTAAGCCATTAAGCTGTGTAAATGTGGCAAGAGCTGGTATAGTTAGTGTACTAGCAGGCTACTATTTTACAGGAATAACTTGGTTCATTGCAGTACATAATTATTTTATTGCTGTTGTAGGTATTCTTCCTGCATTACCTGAATCTGAAAAAATCCTACGGGGTGCTATCCAACGTGTATGTGAAATGTGGTGGGAGAAGGGACTGGAAGGGAAGGAGGTTCTAGGGAAGACTCTGTTTATCATTCTGCTAAGAAAAAGCCTGGATAAAGCTGCTGTGGTATGCTGAAGCTATATTGACTTTCAGATTATTCCTGAATAATTCAAGAAAGATAATCCCTCCAATAAAATACTGCCTTCTCTAGACCAAATCTTAAGTATTTTTTGCATCAATTTCACTAGTGACGTGGCGGTTTTTTCATTCTTTTTGATCTTTTCACTCATTTGTCCAGTAAAATGACCAAGGTTTCAATAGCAATTACTCCTCAGATAATTCAGGTTTCAAATCCTGTATTCAGCTACCCATAGGGGCAACTTTTGTGGGAACGTTCATTTTCTGTTAGTCTTTCTACAGGTAGTTTTATTATTATTTGATTATTGGACTGAAAATCTTTTTTAAATGCAAGAGTTGTTTGGAATATTGTGATATACATCTTTTGCACTAACCAATAGATGTATCCTCCTTTCTTCTGTTTTTCCCTGTTAACTGTGTTTATTGTACAAAGTTTCAAAAGTGGAATAATAGAGTTTTAACATAGTTTGCTTTCTTTCTGTACTTCAGCATGTCTTCATTTGGTGGAAGTCAGTATTTCTGCAGTTACAAGTATTTTTTTTCCAGTGACACAATGAAATTAATGTTCATAATTTTACAATCTAAAAATCTTCTGCATAACAATGCATTTCAAATTCATTCTTTAAAATGAATGTCTTTGCATTAAAGCAATTACCTGACTATATTGTGGGTTGCTCCTTTCCTGTCAGGGTGCAGATATAGTTCGTCTGTGGAATCTTCATCAGGCATTACTTTGTTTTGATTATGATTCAGAGGAGAGTAATGAAGTCAAGGACTTGTTGCTTCAGTGTTTTATGAGTGTGAAACACATTAAGAAAGAAGAGGTAAGCAAACTTTTATTGTGATTTTATGCCACTGAGATTTGGTTGCTTATAATGGTTTTGCATTAAGTCTTTTTTTACAGTACAGTAGGTACCAACATGAGACAAATCAGCTCTGACTGCAGGCTATAAATCGTTGATATTCTGTTTCATTTGGAAAAACCTTTATTTCTATTCCAGACTAAACTGTGAAAATATATGTCTAAATCTTCAATCCAGTCCTTGTATCTGGAGGTAATAAGAACCAAGTGCTTTGCTTCCAGTACTTGTCCTTCAATACTTAAAACTATTCCCTGGTATAATTCTCTCCTTTGATAGCAGTTTTTCTTTTATTGGAGACACATAACTGTAGCAAAATAATTTTCCTTCTAAATGATTCTGTTTAGAAGATTGCACTGCTATAGTCTGTTTTGAAAGTAGCATAAAAAGAACCCAACTTTACACCAAAATGAGAATTATTTTATTTGACTACACACATCTGCTGATTTTTGATGCATCTATTGAATTGGGAATTCCTCTCAGGTTTGACTTCTCTTTGGTTTTTCCTTTTTTCCTCTCCCCACAGGGAAGAAGATTCCTAACTTTTTTGTTCAGCTGGAATATAAACTTCATGAAAATGATACATGGAACTGTTAAAAACCAATTACCGTTCTTTCCAAGGTATGCATCACAGTTAGAGTACTTAATGATGGCTAAGAGCTTGGCTAAAATCTTGTTTGTGTCACTCTCTAAAAATACCTAGTGTATTAATAAAATATATCAGAACCCAGAGACCTTCAAATCTGCTGATTATAACTGCCATTGTGTTTTATTTAGCAGCTTCATTTAGTAGTTCCTCTGACATCCGTATGTGGAGTTATAGGTGTAGTAAAATGCTTTTTTGGCATTAGCTAAAGCAAATGACTGATAGAAATTGGGCTGCATTACTTGCAGTGCTTGTGTGAGAATCGCAGGTCCCTTTCTTCTTGAGGAGGGGGTTTCTGTTTTTTCCTATGAGCAACCTCTAATTTATTTTAGTAGGATTCTGGATACAGACCTTCTAAATTGAAGGGACTTGCAGGATCAGTCATAGCCTGACAAATTGACTGATGGATGAAAAACATGTTTTTTTTTTCTTTGATTATTCAGTGAAATAGTACAGAAGTAATTATTCACATCAAAATCAGAGGCTTTCTAATGCTTTCTGTTAGCACAATATATAGCTGTACATGTGTATAAAGAATTTAAGGCATTCACTGTGAGATTAAGGATAAAATATCTGTGCCAATGTTTTGACTTCTCCCCCCATAAGAGATACTTCCTGTGTCAGGTAATAGTGCGTGTGTTCATTAACAGATACTTTGTAATTATTAGTTAAGACTTGAAAAAGAGAATTTCTTCTGCTAAAAACAGTGTTGGATGCACAGAATTAAGAATAATATTGATACCTACAAAACACTTCATGTTGTTACCTTTGTGAACTGTACATTAATATGGCTAGGATGCTTGCTTGAAAGTGTTTCCCATATGTTAATACAGATCCCTGATGGAATACATTTCAGAAGTTTACTTCAGGGGCTGGAAGAAAGTGTCAGGAGAATTCGTAGAGGTAACACTAGGCTTGAAATTTCATTTGTAGAGTTTTGAATTTCAAGGTGGGAAAGATGCATGACTTTTCAACTTCATAAAGGTTGCTAAACAAGCCTGAAGGAATTATTTCCCTAAGGAAAGGGCATCTTCAGTGTTGTCAAGGAGTAACAGTATGTCATACTTGAATGTTTGCCCACTGTGATCAGCTTGTCTGCATTTAAACACCTTTAGTTCTGCAGCTGAAGTATTTGTTCACACAACTATGCATATACCCAGTATTTTTCATAGACATAGTTATGTGAATTATTGAAGCTTTTATTCAGTATGTGCAAGTCTGTGTAGTTGATAGTTCAAGTATTTATCTAGTTTTTGTGGATTTCCATGGAGATGATCAAAAGCATCATTACAGCATCGCAATTCTAAAGCAAAATTTCAGATACCAAAAATGTCTTACTTACCCTGTGGAGGTGCTTTTAGGTTCCGAGAATTGCATTAATTGTATATTCTGAAATTCTGAAAATCAGTTTAAGAAGACAGGCATCCAGCATGGAAAAATTTGGGCCAAGCAGAGGGAAGTAGGAAATAATATCAGACTATTTTCAGTTGCTTGTTTTAGAGAATAATATAGTTGCTGCACAGCTACAGTACTTACTATTGTTGTATTGTTTTAACAGTAGCACCCATGTATTCTTACTGTAGGTACTTGAACATACCTGCATTCAGGATTTCATGCATCATGGAATTCATCTTCCCAGAAGTTCTTCTATTCATTCTAAAATTAGAGAGGTGAGTTCCTGTTGGGAAGGTCACAGCGAAGACACCTGATCCAAACTGAGCAAAAGGATATTACGTGCCATATAACCATGTGCTCAGCAATAAAAGCTGAGGGAAAGTGGTTTTTGGGGAGGTAGTCATTGCTTGGAGACTGACTTGGTCTGCCTGGGGGAGGTGGTGAGTGATTGCATTTGCATCTCTTGGTTGGGGGTAGTTTTCATCCTCTTTCCTTCACTTGCTAAACTGTGTCTTCACCCATGACCTTGATTTTCTCTTCCCACCCCACTGGGCAGGGAGTGAGTGAATGGCTGTGACTAGGGCCAACCCACCACATATACAAGAAAAAATGGCATATTCTGAGAGACAATATTAGAACAAATTTTGGAAAGAACCTGCTTATAGTTTTGCACCAGATTTGTCTTTAGTGCTCAAAAGTAGAAATAAAAGGCGATTTTTCAGAGTGCCAGAAATAATTTTTACTGTCTGTTGTCTAAGCTTTCTTCACCTGGAGAATTGACCTTTCCATAGATGATCACAGGGATGAGAAGTCATAACCTTCTTGAGGCAAATTTAGTAGATGGGTCTGAAATGAAACCTGTTTCGTTCTTTTTGCTCTATAAATGAGGTTTTATATATATTTATAGGGACAGGCCTTGATTCAGTTAGAGATTCTAGTTGTCTATCAGTGACTTTTATTTATGATCAAAACATTTGAAGCAGAATGAGAAGTACACAAAGCTTTTTTAAGACAAGGCATTTTTATTTGATCAATGCCCCTTCACCTGCCAAGCTTTCCTCCAAATACATACATGTTAGAGTGTGTAGTGTGTGCAATATATAGTTTGACAAGCCAGTATACAATACTATATTTGATTTCTTGTTTGTTTTGGTTTGGGTTTTTTGGGGGGTTGTTCTGTGTTGTTTTTTCATATCTGAGATATATCATATATCCTCCTATTCCTGATGGATGGAATAGGCCTTTGACAGGACATTTAATGTTTTTCAGACTCGGAAGCTTCTGATCTTGAAAGAGGACAGTGAATAAATTTGTCTTTGGGTTGCAAGGGAAGTGGGTCTTAGAATAAATGTAAATGATGTGTTCTTTTTTCAGTAGGCAAGAATTTGATTTTAAATGATCCTTTAGGATCCAGAAGTTCCCGTAGCAACTGGGACAGTAACCAACCCCAGCTGCTCACCTGGGCAAAGTTTGGGTGACCTGTTTTATGGAAAGACTGGTGAAGGAGGGGAGAGCAGCACATACAACTCTCCCTTTTGAATTCAAAGTTTTGGCTGTAACACGAATGTTCGTCTTGAAAATATTTGGTACTCACCTGTTCTAATGAAATCTTTCGCAAAACAGTATTGATTGGCCATTAATCCTGGGTTAGATCCCTTATTTCCATACCTCAATAAGAGCTACATAGTCTTATAAATTGGAACAGGCCTTTATTTCAGTGTATTTCAAACCTAGAGAAAAGCAGTTCTTTCCCTATAACCTCTTTCTTGTAGATGCTATTCCCAAGCTTCCCCATCCAGCCGCAGCTGGGAATACTTGAAGTACTGACCATTAGAGGGTCAACTTCTTTTAAAACTGACCAGTGTTTCAGGTGGAAGAATTACTTCATATTCAGATACAGGATGTTCTTTCTCTTATTCTATTCTAGTCTTTCACTTTCTCTTTCTTTTCTCCATAATTTAGATCCAAAAATAACGGGATCTTCAGTTAACCAGGCACAATTTTGGGTCCCAGGAAGTGCTGATATTTGATTTTCACCAATACACTAAAAGTGTATTACCTTAGTAGATTTGTATTTGGATAACTCCACTTACCAAATAACGTTCTTTTGTTCTTAACAGCGAAAAAGCTTATTTATCTATAGTTGATAATTTCATGATGTCAAAATATTTCTGTTACTTTAAAATAATTTTTTACAGTAATGAAAAATGAGTTGTTTATATGAAATTCTCTAGCCATGATTTTTTCTTAGTTGTAATTCTTTATACAAACTTACTGACTATGAAGTTATAAAATTTGATATTTATTAGATCTATTTGGTTTTATTATTTTTTGAGACTTTTTAATAAAATATAGGGTCAATTAATATATCTAGTTTTATGATTTTCCATATTATGAAAACTCATTGGTCTTATATAAATCTTGAAATGAGACAACTTCTTATCACTTCGTGAATGTAGAAAATACTGTTAAAATGGGTTTGGGGACCTATTGGATTGTTTGTTTTTCCTTAGATGCTGAGTTATTTTCATAAACAAAGTAAAGTTCGTCAAGGAGTAGAAGGAATGCTCTATAGATTGTATCAGCCTATCCTCTGGAGAGCACTGAAGGTAATTATCCTTCTCAAAAAATAGGATTGTTTTTCTCCAGCTGCTGAATTTTGGTTCCCCCTCACATCTTCTGTTTTTATTAATCGCTTTTAACATGAAATGGCTACAAAAAATAAAAACAGTGTTTACCATCTCAGGTGTAGCTGACTAACTTTGCAAGTTGTAATTAGGCAAAGTATACACAATGGTATTCTGATTTGTTCATATAATTTGCTTCTCTAATTCAGTTTTGTTTACAGGTACCTAGAGTGCCTTCCAGGATTGCATTTGGTATTCTCATCTTCTCAATTTGGAAATTTTGTGTAATGCATTCTGTTGTCCAAGGTCTTTAGGGAATTATCAGGGCTTTATTGATCAAAGCCAGAAATGTTTGGAGGAGGATTTCTTCTCACCTTCTGATTAATTATCAACTTTAGAATACAACTCAATGAACTCATTAGAGTATTATTTCAGAAAATTTTTATTCTAGTTTGATTGTTTGTACAGACATTCACACTATGGATGTGCTTTTAATCAGGTGTTGGGAATGAAATTTCTTACCTCTGCTTTTGCAGTGTGTATGTCTTCCTGTGAGCTGCATGCACAGACTCAAGGGGACCTATTGCAGTTTGCCTGCTCAGTTATACTCTGTGATTAAGATGAGCCAAGCTTCCTTCTTTGTGAATAGCTTTTATTTTGTCTGAGGTTATGAAATCCCTGATTGTGAGAGCACACACTTTGTTACAGCCAAATCAAGTGCTGTTAAACATTTACAAGTTCATTTACTGATTGGTCATGCAGCATCTTCTCTAGGTGTGAGAAAAGTATTTGAAATTCTAAAAGTTGAAAGTATTTAATATCAACTGAAACAGTTGTTTAAAATGGATTTTATGAGTTACAGGAAGGAGTTGAGAGCTGTTTGGTTTGTATAGGATATCTTGTGATAGAAGTGGGAAGATGAAAAGTCTCATTACTCGCCCAGTTTCTTGCTTGGTCCTGCATTAGGGATTGGATTCCATCCTTTTAGAATTAATATAAAAAAGGAGCCTTCTGGATGAAACGTGTATGTTCCAGTGCAAGAGAATAACAGCTACAAAGCATGGCTTCCTTTAATTTCTACCTTTTTGTCTCTAAAAAGAATAGGGGGTTTAACTGATTTCTGGAGGGCTGGCACAATTCTTGACTAGTGTGTCAGAAACAATTTCATAGTGGTTAACAAAACAGTATTCCATTCTTAAGGGAGTTGCTAACTGTAAATGGAGGTTAGTAGTCACTTTCCAAAGCCCAGGAGTCAGCTCAAATATAGGATTGCAGTATTTTGGAGGAACATTCTGTCAAACCTTATTAAATCAGCATATTTATCTGGAGAAATGTAACAGAAAGGTATGTCTTGAGGGGGGAAAAAAAGGTTAATGGTTTGCAGCAAGACCACCGATTCCAGAAGTGGTAAAAATTTTTAACAGCTGCTATTTATAATCTTCACATCACTAATGGTTCCACTGCTAGAACAAATCATATGGTACTGCTGGAGTGTTTGGTGTTTTGAAAATAACTTGCTGTGACTGAGAATCACCGGTAGTTGAAGATGCAGAACTGAGAAGGGAAGCTTATAATTGTCCTTATTGAATCCTTATGGATTCTACTCCAAAGCTTGAAATGTCAGTTTCATTTTAGATAACCAGTTTGATGCTCCTATTTTAGCCAAATCCCTAATTTAATATAGTGAAGAACAAATCTTGTTCTAGAGCACTGGTTATGAAACAAAGGACATACAAGGGCCTGTTTACCCCTCCTTCTTGCAGAAAGCAAAATACTTGAGTTGTAAGAATACAATGAATTCCAGAACTGTTTGTGTTGAAACTACTTGATTTCATCTCTGAAATCTTTAAACTGAGAATGCACATTTGTAATGCAGAGTTTTCTGTTTCTTCTCAAATGACTTGTTTTGCAAATACTTAGATTGTACAAGCTTCAGTTGGGGCTTCTACCAACACATTTTTTTATAAGCTTTTATGCAAGTTGAAATTTTAATAATATAAGCCCTTATGTAACTTCATCTTTTTCATGTCTTTATTATAAAAAGTAGGTGTCAGTGACTCCTTGAAAGTGGTGTGTTTGCTTGTTGTCTTTTTTTTTTTTTTTTAAACATCTTGCTCTTTTAAAGTAACATGTACTGGGGAAATAGTGTTTTAAATATTTGGAAGTGAATTTCAGGATGTGTAAGATCAGATGAAATTTATAAGAAGAAAATTAAATGAAGAAAAAAATTAAAATATTGTTTAAAAAGGTTGTGAAGGTTCCTCAGAACAGTACAAGCAAAAAGGTAAAGAAATATTAATCATTTAAATAATTGCAAGCTCTTGCATGGAAAAGTCAGTGTGGTTTAAACAGGATATGAATTTAAAGTCTTAGGTTCTACCCCTGTGAAGACATTTACTGTTACAAGCTTGAATATGCAAATACATTTGGGATAAATTCCAGTTAATTGAAGGCAGGAATTTGAACTATGGGTACTCAGTTCAGAATTAAAGTGAGCTTAATGGAATTCAGTGTAATGCATTTAGAAAGTTTATGGAAATTAACTTTCTGGAATGGCCATGGTAGACAAGGTCTAGGTTATTGCACAAAAACGCATTTGAATTAATTTTCACATGCAATATTAGTGCAGAAGGGCTATTTCACCCTGAATTCACATATTAGCTTCTTATGTGTTAATTCTTAGATAGAAACAAGCTCAAAGCTTAAGGATTTTCTACAGCTTTATAGGATAGAATTAAGAATTATGATCTTTTCACCTTTAAACTGTTTGCATTATCCATGATGAATAAAGTAAAACACAAGTCCCTAACTAAGGAATGTATGTATGTGTTTTATTTGCCTTTGTAGTATTCAGTTTAGAATTGCTATTAATTTTATTGCCTTGAAGAATTTGGGATGTTTTGGCTACCCAGAGATGTCATCCACCATATCAGGAGTGGTCCAGGAGAGAAATACAAAATAGACTGTAAATGAAGTAATTGTTGCTCATTTCTTTCATGTTTTTGTTTTTATTTGTCATTAGTTTAAGTCTAAATATTACATGGTTATTGTGGTGTTTCTTTTCCCTGGCTTTGATCTGAATGTTCCTTATGACAAGGGAAGAAGAAAATTGGATTATTAGAGTAGTCAGGAGGTTCCCTGAACTGTCTCTTGTATTTCTGTTAGTTAAGCTTGCTTTGTTTGTTTTATTACACTATATATACATATGTTTCTTTGTTGTTTTTTTTTAACTTGGACCCAAAATCTGAACAAAATTCTTTATTCCCCCTTCTTTGCAGAAGTTGGCAGAGGCTCTTAATCATTGCACTGCTGTCTCTGTTAAATAAAATGCAGTTTTCTGCTTTGATTTCAGGTTTCCCCCTGAGATGCCTTGAATTTCGTCATTGTTTCATTGCCTGCTCTCTTTTTCTGTCCTTTAGGAGTCCACAGGGTCAGTTATCTTTCACTGAATGAATGTCTAAATAGCCACCTTTTTCATTTTTCTTTGCATTTAGGGCTCTACAACCAGAAAAAGGCTGTTACAAATGGTAAAATGTCTGAGGGTTGTGAGGCTTGCCATAGATTTTTGATGAGCTGCCTGGAGCTCGGAATATGGTCCTATTCCTCATGTGCAGAGATGCAGAACTGAGTATGTTTATGCTGGATAAGTTACTCTCCAGGCTTTCTGGTGCTTAGTTACTAAATACTGCTTTCTAGAAGAAATAGGCTTGAGCTTTTCAATTAAATCACCTGTCTCTTGACAGGCAAGTTAATTAATTCTGTAATTTAATTTGCTTGAATTCAAGATTCTTCTGTCCTAAAGAAGAGTTTTAAGGCAACCAAGAGAAATCCCCACTGCTTTTAATTTATTCAACATTTCAGAAAGCAGAAG
Organism: Margarornis squamiger; assembly: GCA_035222235.1. Lineage (NCBI taxonomy): Eukaryota > Metazoa > Chordata > Aves > Passeriformes > Furnariidae > Margarornis > Margarornis squamiger. The sequence continues at coordinate 8,902,151 of JAWWTY010000077.1, read as the reverse complement.
GGCTCTGATTACAACTCTTCAGGGTCATTGAAGCTGATATACTTTCAAAGCCAATTGTAACAATAACTCAGGTGTTACTGAGCAGGCAGAAATGTGAGGAAAAACATTAAAACTCATATGTGACTGTAAATTCTTCCTTGCATTTATAGATTCGTCTCCTCCATCTACTTAATTTAAAACACTAACTTGCTAAAAGTGTTGGAAGAGCAGTATTTGGCAGGATATGTTTTTGGATATTAACAATCTGTCTGTATTGCAAAAATATTTTTTCTTCCCTTGTAACAGGCCAGAAACTCAGAAGTTCGAGCAAATGCAGCATTTTTGTTTGTCGATGCTTTTCCTCTCCGTGATCCCAGTTTTAACGCGGAAGAGATGGACAAGGAAATTCAGAAACAGTTTGAAGAGCTCTTTGTAAGTTTTAATGAAACTAAAATGTTAAAAATTAAACTTTCATCAAAGCTAACTCAAAAATTAGTTGTTGATACAATTAAAATTTATGCAACTTCTGGATAGTATTTGTAGGAAAATGCAGGTCTTTGTTGCAGAAAAGGCAAAAATAAACTAATATTCTTAATTTCCATAGTTTGTTCTCAGCAGGTGACACACACCCTTTTCAAGTCTGAAAAGGAAATATTTGCGTTTGTTATTCATTAATCTGTGAATGAGAGATGCTTTTGAAAAACTAGAAGCATGAGAAGTGAAGAGAGCTTTACAGTTAATATGGACACGTTCAGTGACAGTTGAGTGCTGTATTTCTAAATAATTGTGAAATTAAATATAATGGAGATAAGAACCTAAGAAACTCCTTACCAGTCCAGATGAGTGAGAATAGGCATAGCATTTTCATTAAGAAAATATTTGGGGATTCCTGAATAAACATCAGATAATTGAATGGATTTCTAAGTTTTTATGTTGCTGCATAGGAGCAGTGATCAGTGTAAACTCATATTAGTAGAAGTCTGAATATGCTTAATTAAGTCACAAATACAAGACTTAATGTGATCTATTTAAAAAAAAAAATCAAAAGTCCAATTACAAAAGTTGGCCAATAGGTGTCTTAATTTTGTTTCTGATTTAAATTGCCTGGTTTGCTTTTTAATAACATGCCTCGAAGGATTATTAATATTACAGTTCTTTTATTTTATGACCATTTGCATAAGGTTTAAAAGGTAATGGAATGTTTTTGTTTATGATAGGCTCATGTCAAACAGCAGTGGAGTCACAATAATGCATATCCTCATATTATCATTCTTCTGTTTGTTTCAGAGTCTCTTAGAGGATCCCCATCCAGTTGTCCGCTCTACAGGGATACTTGGAGTTACTCAGATAACATCCAGATACTGGGAGATGATTCCTTCAATAATTGTTGCTGATCTTTTAAAAAAGATAACTGGAGAGCTGGCATGTGATACAGCATCTGCTGATGTTCGATGCTCTGTTTTTAAAGTAAATAGTTTCTCTAAATTAAAAATCACGTTTGTAATTTTTATATTTTACTTGATGCACAGGTTACTAGTATCAGCAACTTTATGTCAAGGAAATAACTTGTTCTGCCAAATTACTTAGGCAGTAAAATTCCTAAAACATGGAAGTTTTGCATGTTTTATAAAAGCCCAATATTTGGAATACACAACTGCCTTTTAAAAGAGCAACTGATGGGCTTTCTGACTCTCAACTACTTTGCATTTCCACTCTTACACACACTGTTTGGACCTGATAACTCAGTTATTTTATCTGTTGGAAATGATGCTTAGACTTTGAAAACATAGGCAGGCAGGTTCCAGGATGTTTCATATCACGGGTCTTAGCCCGTCCCAAGACCTACACAATTAGGATTTTGTACTCCACTTTGTGTTTCTGAGGTTTGGATGGATATAATTCCACACTGTTTCTCTGGTAATGCCTCCAGCCATACATTGCTCAGTATGTTGGAATTAGTTCATCTACATCTTTCTGACATATGATAAATAACTGATATCTTGGATAGAAAAATGAACTCCCTGAGCAGTATTTTCACTTGAAGATTTTGTGTCTCTGTCAGTTCAGCCTTAAATTGGAGAAATCTTCCTGCTAATCCTCGCTTGCTCCTCTACAGCTGTGTGGAGAGGCTATACTGGATAAGCAGAAAGTGTTGATTTTAAAAAAAAATTGGAAAAAATTATGTATTTTTAATTTGAAATCAGCAGAGTTTAAGGAGCTGGTATTGCTACCACAAAAAGCACTTGACAGTGTGCTCTCAGGTGGAAGGCAAGACCATGGCCTCAGTGAAGTTCTGGAGCTCCTTCAGCTGAAATGAGTTCACTGAACAGTTCACTGGAAATTTGAAATAGCCAAAGCAATTTTTGATAAGGAATATTACAAGAATAATATGCATGTTCAGTGTCTGTCCTGCTTCATTTAACCTTAGAAGTGCCATGGTCCAGTTCAACAGTTTTTAGTTACCTATTTTTTCAAGCTTACTCTTTCTGGTTTGGTTTTTTTTAGTGCCTGCCCATAATTTTGGACAACAAACTAAGTCATCCTTTACTGGAACAGCTCCTGCCAGCCACCAAACACAGCCTTCATGACAACTCAGAGAAAGTGCGAGTGGCTTTTGTCGATATGCTGCTGAAAATCAAGGCTACCAAGGCTGCTAAGGTAGGAATAAGAGGTGCAAAGGAGAAAAAGTACATTTTTTGAGACTGCTGCAATATTCCCAAAAGGAAAGAAATACATGCTTTGCTGTAGTTATACTCTTAATGCTTGTGGTATCTTGAGGACTCCATGTTTGTGTGTTAGGAGATGTATGACTTGGTTTACAGAATCAGCAGAAACAAAAATCACAGAACTTGTTTTGAAAGTGTTGGACCCTGAAGTCTTAATCATGATTTCTATCATATTCTTGTGATATTATTTGTTATTTTAAAAATACTCAGCAAGCACAATCCCCTAATATAATCTTGCGTATTTTTTAATATTCATTTCTACATCACTTTGTAACCTCACAGGTACGCAGCACTTCGTCTGGTTTGTTCTGATTGTTTAATGTTGTTATTTTGTGTAGAGTCTCTTAAAAAAGTATTCATGTTGCTGTTAAATGTTTGAAAAATTTTTGTTTTAAAGTTATTTGTCATTCAGTATGAAAGTTCAAACAAATGATCTTTTTAGCTTCTCTGAATTATTCTGAATTTGCTGCTACTAAAGACAGAGGAAAAAGATAATTCTCAGCTTCAGGGATTTTTTTTGAGGAAGGAAAGATCAGGTTTACAGAAAAGAAGAAAAAATAGCAAGTGTTAGATGTTTTTCAGTAATTTCCTATATATTAAAAAACTGTAATATGTATTGCTGGTAAGTCCTGGGATCGCTTTAATACTTATTACAAGAGCCTTCTTTTTTTGACAGTTCTAGGTGAGAGGTCCATAGTTTGAACTCACAGGGTAATTTGCTGCTGCAAATATTTCTACTCAAGAATAAAATAATTTTTTTCAATGGCAAACAGCCTTTCTTTTTGTTTTTTTGCCTAATGTGAAATTGCACAGAATAACTGATTCAGGACCTTGTCAAAAGAATTGCAGATGTGAGTAGTGTTACTGATGGCATAACAAGCTGTGTATTCTTTTGGAATTTCATAGTTTTAATTTCTGTGTACAAATAAACTAGAGCTCTGCTAACAACAGGATGCATTTGTGGTTTGGGTTGGTTTTGGAAAGGGTGTTGATCTATACAGGTATTTAGGGTGTATGTAGTACTTGTAGATGGGTTGGTCCTACTTTGTCCTATGATGAGAATAGGAAATGTGGCACATAATGACAAATAATTGCATCTTATGGTGATATCCTTGCAGATTATGCAATTCTTCCCTATATCTGTGGAATTGCATTAACATTGCAGGTGTATTGAGCTGGAATTGCTTGAACCAGAATTTTATCAGTGTATCTGAGATACCAGCAGATTTAGAGGTGCATCAGAACAGCCAAAGTAGCATTGCTGCAGCAGAATGTGACCTCAAGTATGTGCTGGTGTTTGGTAAAAATAAAAACTGCTCATGCTTTCCTGGTAAATGCTACTTAGATTTGTTGAGACCACTGACCTGGAAGACACATAATGAAGGTAACTGATTCCTGCTTCCTCTCTTTAACTCCTTTAATATCTTCTGCTCTTTCAAAAAGTTCTGGAATATCTGTCCCATGGAGCATCTTCTGACTCGCCTTGAAGTTGACTCACGGCCTGTGTCACGGCGCATCGTGAACCTGCTGTTGAACTCTTTCTTTCCCGTTAACCAGCCTGAGGACGTGTGGTGTGAGCGCTGTGTTACTCTGATCCAGATGAATCCAGCAGCAGCCAGAAAGTTCTATCAATATGCCTATGAATATACTGCCCCCACCAACATAGGTAAAGTACAAAACCTTAGGAGTTTTCAGAGCTTTTCATTTCTGCTCTTAGGTGCAGTACTGTACAGTTCAGCCATGGGTGTTACCTGGTCCCTCTGTCCCCCTTTCTCCTCACATGGACATTAACACTATCTCAGTATCTATTTCTCATGTAGAAATAGGGTAACAGAATACCCCTGGTGCCCTAAGTGATTTGAGATCTTCATGTGAAAGATTCTATAGGATATATATATTTGTGTCTGGTAATCTGATAATCTGGGATTGTTGATCAGTATTTTCAAGTTGCTCAGAGAAAATTTAAAAAGCCCTCCTTCCTATTAAAAGCTTCAGGAATGTTTCAGAGAAAAGGGCATGTACTGCACAGAATGTTGCTGCTTTTTAGAAAAGTGCTGTTGAACCAAGTAAAATCAGAAAAAACCCTTTTGCAGAGGAGTTGTAATGAAAACCAAGTAGTCAGCATGGAGTGATTGGGTGAAATGCCCAAGCCATTGCCTCTTCACTGATTACCTGGGTAAGGGAGTTACAAAATTACATGATTGTGAAATCAGCTGGTCATAATTTCACCAGAGTGGGCATAACCCTTTCACTTTATCTGTAGCTGAGCTCCTCATTCAGGAATGCAGTGGTGGGGCTGCTGCATCTTTTCCAAGTAATGGGAATTGCCATAGGATGGGATGTGTTCTCGAATGTAGGTCACTAAATTGACAGCTATGCCAGATGAATGTGAGAGTTTTGGGAGCTTCCTCTGATCCTGGTGGTGGTTGTTTCTTGGGTTTTTTTAGTATACTTTTTAACCAGTAAAAGAATAGAACCTGATTATAAATAATGTTGCCATTTCGTCTTCATCCTTAAGGATATAAAACATGGTCACATTTTCCTATTGCTTTTATAAGGCATTTTTCTCCTTCTTTCCTAGTTATTTCTGGTCCTGCTGCCTGCTTTTTAATACTGGCTTTCCAGCTTTATAATTAGAAGAATTTATTAGCAAAGTTGTTAAAAAATAGTGACTGTCTAATTTATTCTTACTCTATTTAAATGTAGCTAAATTGATGCTCACTATTCGGCGCTGCTTGAATGCCTGCATCCAGAAAGCAATGAAAGAGAATCTTCATGATAGTGGTGACGATGATGGTGACGAAAGTGAAAAGGAGAACACAAGTGTAAGAAAGTCCACTTTATGCGAAATTCTAAATGTGGTGCTTAATTTGAGATACTTAATGATATGACAGAAATCTAAGGGAGAGCCCTCAGGCATCTGTGGAATTAGGAGGGGAGAACTGCCATTATTGTGTTTTTGTGTCCTGCAACAGCAGAAATTTGGTGAAGCAGGTAGAATAAGATAGAAGGATTATGAAGTGTATTTTAAATTAATAGTTCCTGAATTCCAGTACTAATTATAAATTGGTTCGGTTTTGCTATTAAATTATTCCAAAAATTACCGTTGCAAGACATGTGAAATTACATAGAGGGAGTTAAGACTGAATTGTGGAGTTCGTGTTCTACAGCAATCACAGTGCCTTTGTAAAATGAATAGAAGAATTTTCAAGGCTTTTTTGAAACCTTGTTTTAATTAAATTTATATGTAAGAATATAACAGGTAATATCATCTAAGTGTTTGTATTTCAGGTGTTGGATAATGTGTTGTCAGTAAATGATGTGGCCAGCATGGCAAGTTTGTTGGAGATTACTGTAATTCTCTGGAGAAGTATCCACAAAGCACTAGATTACAATGAAGATGCCAAAAATTATGCTATCAGGAAATTTGCATCTGTACTTCCTGAATATTTTAGAGTATTTAAGGTAAAGCAAGCCTAGATTTTCCTGTATTTTCTTCAGATTTCATGTTTTATTTCTTTTATCTATTTTTAGAGCATGAAGTATTCTTTTTCATTGTTGCTATAAACCATAAACAATAGCAAGTTACTTGGAATTCCATAAATGGGTAAAAGCTATTCTCCGACTGTAGTGTCTGATTGCTGAACCTTTATCTAAATAGTCAGCCCAGAAATACTTATGCAATAATAAATTGCTCTCTTTGAAAGGTTTTTCTAAGATTTTCTTCTTTCAATTGCAAGTGAAAATGTGCCCCTGCAGAATAAATCCTCAGTATATGTTAGAGTCTATGTTTTTTTCTACCCACTGCCTCCCAAACTCTTCCACCACCACTTCTTGTCCCAGCTGCTGGAACAGACACCTGAAGGAGCTGAGGCTCCTTTTTCACTGGACGTGACCTGGCCACGTGCACTCACAGCCCAGAAAGCCAGTTGTGTCCTGGGCCGCATCCAAGGCAGGGTGGGCAGCAGGGTGAGGGAGGGGATTCTGCCCCTCTGCTCCACTCTGGTGAGACCCCACGTGGGGTGCTGCATCCAGCACAGGAGGGACATTGACGTGCTGGAGTGAGTCAGAGGAAGCCACCAAGGTGATCAGAGGGCTGGAACATCTCTCCTAAGAGGAAGGGCTTAGAGAATTGGGATTGTTTAGCCTGGAGAAGAGAAGGCTTAGGGTGACCTGATTGCAGCTTTCTGGCACCTGAAGGGAGCATACAAGACAGATGGAGAGAGACTTTTCACAAGAGGATGTAGTGACAGGGCAAGGGTGAATGGCTTTAAACTGAAGGAGAATAGGTTTACATTAAATATTAAGAAGAAATTCTTCACTGAGAGGGTGGTGAGACACTTGCACAGGTTGTGCAGGGAAGCTGAGAATGCTTGGCAGTGTTCAAGGCCAGGTGTCATGGGAGACTGGAAGGCTTAGACAAAGTTGTTAAAAAGCCATTGAGTCACGAGGTGAGAAAGGACTCCTTTGCTTTCTGAACTCCTTCTCAGAGAAGGGTTTAGATTTGGCTGAATCCAATCTCTGCCTCAAACTGTGTCAACATTTTAGATTTAAGGAATTATAGAGATGTGACTCAATCACTTTGTCCCACAGGTTTTAATGATGGCTAAATGGATATACTTATATAAAATCAATTACTTATTATGGCAAATTAACAAAGAGGTGAATAGATGAAAGATCTTAACCAGGATTAATTAGAACACAATGTGAAAGCTAAAAATCTACTAGTAGGGTATTATATAAAAGTAATATAGTGCACTGTAAGAAAGAAATTACATTAAAGCAATTGTATTGAAGCCAGCAAAGGAAACAATCTTTAAGTAGAGATTGATGTAACTCACCATATGAGATAGCAGACAGATCTCTCTCTCAGCCCCTGGGCAGTAACCATGAAGAGGTGTCCCTGCTCCATGGGAGACACACCACACTTCAAGGAAGTATGTGCAAGGATCTACCATATGGAAGTTGGACTAGGCTTCTATAGTTATAAAGTGGTAGTCACAGCTTTACAAGCCTGCAGACTAGCTTATGTGTCAAATCCTGCTTCAAAAAGCAGGATGTCTATTCAAAGTCTGGTGAACCAGGATGGTTTTAGGATAATTTAACACCAAGACAGCATCCTGGTGCCAGCAGTTGAACTTTCATAGTTGTTTGCATGATGGCTTGCTTAGTATGAATGTCAGGGTGGGACTGTCCTGCCACACCAGGTTGGATGGGGTCCTTGGCAACCTGGTCTCTGCAAGGTGTTCTTGCCTGCACCAGGATGTTGCAATTAGGTGATCTTTAAGGTCTGTTCCAACTCAAACCTTTCAACGATTCTGTGATTTTTATTTTTCTTTTTGCTAATTTAAATCTATTCTCTAATGTTCTGTTGATGCACTTACTTATTGTTTGGGTTTGATATAGGCAATTACTTAAAATCAGTAATTTTCAAATTTCAAGTCTCCTTGCTCTATTCAATTGTGCTAGTGTTATTCTGGAGGAGTGGCTAATAGTGTCTGCTGCACCTGTAGTGCATTTGGAAGGATTACCTAGTGATGTCTGTTTTTCAGTTGATGGCTTTTGTGCTGAAGTATACTGAGTGATGCTGGCTGTTACACTTGAACTTTGCATTAGATAACCAGGGAATGAAAAGCAGTTTGTTGCTACGTAGTATTCTGCAGCACAGATATACCCAATGCTCTCTCTAACCTGGAAGCATTTGAAGTTGTCAAAGACATTCCAAATCTTTCTTTTAGAGGATGTAACATCCCTCCTGAGAGGTTCTGGTGAACAGACAAGATATCCAGCTTTAGCAAGCAACCTCTTTGACTTTGATATTCTTACAGTGAGTAAGCAGCTTGGATCTAAAAGGACCTGTCATCTGAGGCTTATTTTCTAAAAGACTACAGATTGAAACAACCCGTCTCTTTCCTGAAAAAGCTACAAATATATTTTAAATGTTCATTTATAAATATGAGCTTTAAAAAGGCTTTATAACTTGGAATGTCTTAGTAGGTATTAATTTCATTTGACTGTTTTCATGAAGCTTGGACATACAGATATACCATTTTTGAAGAGTCTTTTCCATAGATTGGTTTCTCTATCACCTGAGTGAGATTATGTCATGGCCTAGTCTGTGTATTATGGCATGTTGTAATAATAATAGTGCATTTAGCATTACCATTGTTATATAAGCACCCTTTCCTTTAGAGGCTTTTTAATAAATTTGCCATGTGAATGAATATTCATTTGAGGCACAGGTTCCTTGGCAGGAGTTAGTTGGTGTCGTGGTTGTGCAATTTAGCATTAGTCACTACTGGAAAAAAAATTTAAGGTAGAGCTGTTAGTTCTTTTACAATGGTTAATTAATCTAAGGGAGCCATAATTATTCAGGGTAGTTACTCTGGCAGTTTGTCAGAAACCTGAATGATAAGATAATTGAAAAGTGACCTGAGAACAGGAATCACACATTTCAGATTGCAAGCCACATATTGTTATGAGCTTCTTTCAGTTCCATTTATAAAGAAAAAGGGGAAATCCTTAATTTGATAAAATGTAGTCATACTTTGTCAGTACTCTCTTTTGTGTGCATGTGTGTACCTGTACATGTACAGTATCTAATGTACTTTTTTTATCCTAGGATGAGCGTTGCATGACTCCATTGGTTATTCTGGCATCCTTTATGCCCCCTGATGCTATTCCTACATTCAGGTACTATTTTGAAACACAAAATACAAATTACAGGAAATGTCTTTCTTGACTGTATTTGCTAATATTTCACAAACTTATGTATTAAGTGCCTATTTGGATAAATTAATCCACTGAAATAATGGAGTAACTTGGTAAGATTTGTGATGTGCAACTATGTCTGAGCCATTGGTGAATCTTCTTTTGATATTACACTGTTTGATTTTCTTGGGAATTTTCTGCACTTACGGATGCAAAGCTAATGCATTTATTTCTGTTCATTTGTTTCTTTTAAGTTGTGGTGTCATTTCCAGACTCAGAAATATTGAGAGTGGAGCTGACCAAAGCAAATACTCTACTCTGATCGACTGTGTGTGTCGCTGGGGTCAAGTGGGGCATGTTATGGAATTAGCCTGTGATTGGTTGTCTGACACACGAACCCCAAGAAAGGTATGCATATGTGTAGGTCAAAAAATTAAGGAATTGCCAGATTACATAAAGGCATCATGCATTTTTATTTAATAGAATAAGACTTTATAAATGTTATTCTGCTTTGAAATTTGTTGTAAGGTCCTAACTTTAATAAATAAATAAATATAAATAAAATGCTAACAACTCTGTTGTAAAAATACTAACAGTATTGTCCTGGTTTTGTGCTTCATTCTTCTTTAGAATGCTAAAGCATCAGGACGCCGAGTACGTATCCACGTAGCACAGGAATCAAAGCCAGAATTGGCTCTTGATTACATTGAGTATTTATTGATTCATCCTGTCAATCGTGATTGCCTCCTTTCTGTACATAAAAAGAAACTGAAGAAGCTTTTGAAAATCCTCAGTGGTGCAAAGGTAGTATTCTCCTTACCATAAACAGTGTCTATAAAAGAGAGCTTAACATCATATATTGCCTGAGTCAAATTAAAGGCCTACAAGAATAAATAACATTTATGATCCCTTCTGCCTTTGTAAAAAGGTTTTCCTCTCGATTTGTACTTCAAAAAATATTCTAAACTAGAAGTATAAATGGCAGATTTTAACCAGCTTGTCATTTTTAGGTGTCTCAAAATTTTTGTGACCTCGTGTTGAGTGTTTCTAAGGGACCTGACTTTTGAAATATACATATATGGAAGAGTCTGAAAATCAGTTATGCCATTGCGAAGTGAAAGTAATTCAAAGTATGCTTGTTACTTTTTTGGGTTTGGTGATACCTTGTTCTTACTATTTCCTTGGTGGGTTTTTTTATTGTTTAAATCTGTTGAGAAAAACATTTGAAAGGTTTTTCTGAAAAATATAAATGCAAACCTTGGTATTTCAGGGGGTTCTTGGCTCAATTCTGGAAGGAACTAATGCAGATTCTGGTAGTTGGACTCAAGCAACTAGCCTGAGAGCCTTCAGCCTCTTTTGCAGGTTGAGTATTCATCTTCAGTATAAGGTATGGTTATAGCTTTCAGAATAAGCTGGAGTTACAGATGACAGGTTAAGGAAATTCCAAAAGAATGGGAAAGACAAACTGTAAAATTCCTTTTTTTTTTTTCTTTTTTCCAGTTTTCTGAAGAAGGAGAAGATTACCTGTCCTTTCTGAAGGAGACAGGTGCTTGGATAGAAAGTCAAGTTGTACCTTTCATACTACCAAGTGATCAAGAGGATGGTATCTCAAAACACAGTGTTTCTGAATTAATAATCCAGGTTAGACAATCTGCCAATCTGCAGCCACATGTGTAGCAGTTTGGGTGCCTGGCCTTTGTGGAGCCCAGCCAGTGCATGAGCTAATGAAACACAGTCCTAATTGTTCTGAGGTTACAGTTCTGTGCTCTTGCTGTTTCTTTGATGCTTAAAATTGCATACTATTATTTTGTAATCAGTTTGAGTTATAGCCTTTATATTTTATAAATATGTAATTTTGCATATCCTAGCAATTAAGTCAAATAGCTGGAGTCAACAATACCTTGTTCTTATCGTTTCACTCTTGTGTAAATGCCCACTCACGCAATTTCTAGGACATCAGGTGCTGTAACCTGAATGTCCCAAATTTTAGGCTTCTGACAAGTCATTCTTGTCTTCAGTCTCATCCCACATAAAGGTCTTTTCCAACCTAACTAGTTCTATGATTCTGTGTTTGCTTCCTTGCATTCTTCTGTCCTTTCTTCTCTTTCTGCTTTTCCAAGTGAAATAATTAAAATTATAATCGGGGGAATTCAGTATGCTTCATTCCAGTGCTTTCAAAAGTTTGGAGGCACAGAACTCAACCTTATAGAAAGCCAAGACAAAAAGTAGGGAATCTTTTCCGGCATTACTGCAATGTTTATGATCAATTTCCTAGGTTTGAGGACAAAATGAAAACAAAAGTTTCTTGATAAGCAATAGGATAGGCTGATAGTCACCTGTAAACCCATCTGATGTAGTGCTTGGCTGCCAACAATGAAACACAATGATCTTTACTAGTAGATCTTAAAGTTCATTAGCATCATTATTTCAAGAGAAGAAACTGAGTTGTAAGGACTGATGTGACTTGTCTGAAAGTCCGGAAGAGAACCCAGGCCTCTTGCATCTCCTGTTTGCTTTTTACCTTGTATACTGCTTTTTGTTGGAACGAGATAGTGATTGTGCTATTTAATTGTTTGGAGTGTATACTTAGTAACAATGCTGACACGAAAAGCAGACTTTAGTTTTTCTCTAAATATCCCTAGAACATACAACAATGACAGTTGCTTCTTTAATACTGTTGTATATGTGAGAGGACCAGAGTGTGTCTTCTTTGTCCACCTACATTTTTCTGTCACTTTCCCTGTGAGGTACCGCATTCTTTTCCATTTCACCCCTCCTATCTGGTTTGGTACTCAGTTTAGCACTTAGTGCTCTGGGCAGGGATTCACTGAGAGGCTGTTTTTTTTAGGCCACTGATTTGCTGATGTGTTTATTGTAGGGCTCGTAGAATCTCTGACACAAACCCCAGTGTCATCACTTACAGTGTCCCTTACCCTGATCTTCATTTACCCCTCACAGAAAGCATTTGATTATATAATATGGAGGGGATATTTTAGCTAGTTTTGAATTGTTTTCTGTTGCCTTCCTCCAACATACCACTTAATCCAAGGTGGATTTTAGCATTGAGCTGTGGGTCCTTTCAGATTTTGATGAAAGGAAAGGTTTGGCTAACTTTAGTCACAGTCTGTCCTTGAACAGCCTAGCTCACATACACATAGACTGGTTAAAAGTTCTCTACTCTGTCTATACGTTCATATCATGATCTGTTTAAGATGTAACATCTGTGTGTCTCTGTAGGGAAAAGCTCTTTTTCTGTTCTGCTTTTTGCTATTCAAGACAAGTAGAGATGTCATATTCTGCCTCAGTAAATGTTAAGTATCTGTGTCTCTGATCTGAGCCTGAATAAAGAAGAGACAGGATTTACTGCCCTTTGAGAAACTGTGTTTACTGGAGGAAAGGGCAATGGAAGCATTTGGAGAACTGGTTGGAATTCCTGCTTTTCAACAGGTGGTAACAGAGTACCAAGTAGGTAGACGAGCTTTCAGGGAAATTTGGCTAAGGGTTTTGTGTTTTTAGTATTTTTAGGTTTTACTGAATGATTGCTCTGTGTAAATTTTGGGTTTCATATAATTTTGCATCTCTCTTCTAGGCCTACCTGACAGTGTGTAAAGATGTCATAATGGTTGGCCTGGGAAATCTCACGTTTCAAGCATGTCTTTTAGATCTGGCTCTTCCAATTATACAAACAGGTACCATATTTTGTCCTAATATCAATATTTTCATTATACTTAACTGACTTTTCTTATATTAGCAATTTTAATCCGTAACCTTCAAGAATTGGAGGGAACACTGGATCCATACTTAAAATATTAATTGTACTGTATGAAAATTTCAGCTAAGGATGCTCAGAAATTATATTGTCTACCCTTGTAAACTATCACTATTTGTTATATCTAACTGAATTTCATTCTAATCTTGTACCTGAAGAACATTGCATTACAATTTTTATATTGTAGTATTTATCTCTTTCTCTAGAGAGAGGTGGCTTTTGTGCTCCAGTATTACTGTGTGTTCTAAAAGAAATTATCGAAGCTTCTTTAACTCAGAATACTGAGACAGATGAAGTGGCAAATCTTTTCCACACTGTACAGAACGTCTTGCAGAAAGTTTTAGAATGTGTGGCACGCAGACTCAAGAAACAGCAGGAAGAAGGGATTCAGGTATCATACTACAGTTGAAATTGCTACCTAATGTGTAGATGAATCCATACTTTTTATACAAATGTGTTATACTTAGACACTCTGAGGCTGTTACTTCACTGTTACCTGCTGTTTGAGTAGACGTGATTACATTTTCAGGTCAATTTTCTAAGTTTTCTTGGTACCTTGTACCCATTTTGGTTTCATCATGACAGAAGAACTAGTAAATTGCAGAACGATGTGCTCTGTTGCCAGTTATCCTGGACTGTGCTAGTCCTTCCAGGTTATTGCAATTAAATTAACTTTCTCGATCCAGAGCAAAGAATTTGTTTATATACATGTTATGGTCTTGGGAGTTATTTTCTTTATTTCTTTCAGCCTGAAAGATATCAAGTTCAAAATATGTATGATGCCCTAAAATTCTTCAAAATCTCACACCTTCATAGAAAAGTTAGCTTCTTGTATTTTATAGCAAAGACTGGATAATAGTGAAATGGGCGGATCACTCTGGTAAATTTAATGCTCTGCTTTTCAAGACTTCTGAAAAACATTCAGTTCTTTTTTGTTACGTCCACTGTTCTGTTCATTTCTCTCAAATTTACTAGTAGACTTCCCAAACATTGCTGATCTCCCCTCTGATCCCAACTGACTAGAATATCTCAGAAGCTTTCAAGGTGTGGTCTGCACTTCTTCACAGAGAAGGTTGCTGAAATATTTCAGTCATACTCAAGCAATCTGAAAAAAAAAAATATGTGTTTTTCTTTTTGGTTTTAGTTGATTCACTCTATTCAGATGCCTCTTGGAGAATTCATACATGCCTTGCAGTGCTGGCATTCATCACTCCCAGCAGTGCACCAGGGTGCCCTCTCCACTCTGCTGGCTGCAATAGTAGCAGACATTAATTGTGTGCTACAGAAGGTAAAGTCAATCCTGAGTTTTTTTAATTTTCTTATTTTATACTTAATGTTCCTTGAACATTATGTTGGAAGAACAGAGGTATATTCAAAAAGTTGATCTTTGTACTGCAGATGAAGATTTGTGTCTGTTGGCATGGAGCAAACAGGAAATTTTATTTGCCATAATTTCATATTACAGTTCATCTCTCAGATTTATGACTCCAGCTGCATATGAATAGAATTGTCCTGATACTTAGTTTGCTCTTGCCTCTGGCAGAAGAATTTAGAAATTGGGCAGTGTTGGACATTACCAACACAATATTAGAGATACTCCCTCTTTGTGTTTTTTTACTAGGTCTGGCTGGGAAGGAGTCAGCTTTCCTCCCAGCAGTCCCTGTGGTGCTGTGGTTTGCATTTGTGGCTAAAACACTGTTGAGAACACACCAGTTAGTTTTGGCTGTTGCTGAACAGTGTTTGCAGAGTGTCAAGGTTTCTCTGTTCCCTTCACCCTTAAAAAAACGTAAGCACACTGTGGATGGGCTGAGAGGGGACACAGCTCCGCCAGTGACCCAAACTGATCAAGGGCTTATTCCACACCATACAGTGCCGTGTTCAGCAACAAGAGCTCAGGGAAAGGAGGAAGGGGAAGGTTGTTCTAAACCTACCTCACTTATCTCACCCAGCACCAGGGAAGTTAAGAACTGAACCACTGATCTCTGACAGATTCTAGGTCCCTATTCTTGGAGCAGTCCCGTAAGGTTCAGTAGTCCTGTTCCAAAGCAAGTTGATGTGCTGCTTGGCACTGATCACTTGTGTATTTTCTGCTTCAATACAGAGCCATTTCTCATACTGCATCTTTTTTTTGATTCCTTTGGGTTTTGTCTAGAG
The DNA here is from genome assembly GCA_035222235.1 of Margarornis squamiger. Taxonomy (NCBI): domain Eukaryota; kingdom Metazoa; phylum Chordata; class Aves; order Passeriformes; family Furnariidae; genus Margarornis; species Margarornis squamiger. The sequence continues at coordinate 8,886,812 of JAWWTY010000077.1, read as the reverse complement.
GATTTCCAAATAACTGATCTGAGTTTCTTTGGAAAGTAAAGAAAGAATCTCTTAATACTGGAAAGAATATATAGACAGAGGTTATTTTGAGTTCTGAAAGTCCAAGGAACCATTAGTGTCCTTGAAGGAGAAGGCTAACATTCCTAATGCATTTCCTAATTCCTGAAGTGTTAGGAGCAGATATGATTAGTAGGATTGGAAGCTTTGAGAACTAACAAGGAAGAACAGAGGCTGGACTTTTGCAGTGGTTGCTGGATGTGTCAGAAATAGAGCAAAAAACAGTTGCCAGAAAGTACAGAGTACGACAGAGCTGCTTTCCAAGATTCTGTATTACAAGAGGAGCTGAGACAATAGCAGATGTTTACCTGCAAGCATTAATGTATCAGCTGAGGGGCTCTGGGCTGACAGGTGCTCTTTAGAGATGATGCAGAGTAAACGTTTATGGGCTTGAATGATAGTGGAGATTCACACTCATAAATTATGAGTGTTCATTCCAGTCACTCGTCTGAGCTGGGGTATTCCCTGCCCCCAGGTTATTGTAATAGTAAGTCAAAACTCAGTTCTAACTAAATATTTGCCATGCTATTCAAAGCTTGACACCAAAAAGAGCATGGATTCAGGAAATCTCTGTCACTGGAGTTATTTTTGGAAATCATGTATGCACACTTCAGCCTGGAGACACAGAGGGCACTCAGTTGTGATTAATAGGCTCTGCCTTTGTAGTTAAAGGAAACTTTTGATCTGTAGAGAATATTTGCCTCGGTACAAATACTGTTTATGTTTAGTTTTAGTCTTTCTAATTTAAATTGGTTTTGTTTATTTGGACACAACACAGTTGGACTAAAGCTATTCAAAGAACACTTGTGAATGTTCTAACTATTTAAGGATAGGTCTTGGTTAGTGTAGTTACTGAAATATAGACTTGCTTCAATGTTTTCTGCGTACATATACTTCTTGATCTACAACAGTTGTTGACTTTTTTCTTTTTAGGCTTCCAGTGAAAAAGACTTCACTATACCAAAGACTATTTCAGAACTTCCCCCTCTTTCAAGCAGCTTAATGGCCATAATTATGAAGTCAGTTAATGTTGTCAGGTAAATGTTTCTTTGTTAATTTGTCCAAGGTTGTTGCTAATGTAGCACAGTTTATATGTTGTCTATAAAGTTTTAAATTCTAAATTCAAATAAATTTTGAAGAACTAGTTGCTTACTAAAGTCTGTGGGTATTGATTACTGGGTTGACTCCATTTTTTTAACCAAGAGTGCTTCCTGTTTATGAGACTGTTTGTCTTAATGAGTTCTTTAGTCATACTTCTTGGCTTGCTTCTTTCATAGAATACTTAGAAACATTAGTCTCCTCAAAACAGAGATATTTAGATGAAATAAAATATTTGCCAGAAATAGAATTAATCCTTTAATTGAACATCTGCAGTGAGGTGATATGTATTACAGATATATTAAAGTCAGAGTATTCAAAATAGTTTTAAAGTATCGTGAGTCCTAAAAGCCTCCAAAAGTAAGGTTAAGCTTAAACTGTTGAGTTTTTTCTTTGCTATATTTAGTGGGGGCCCCGAGTATCTTCTAAAAGTGTCACAAGGAAATTTCATTTGCTTAGTTTGTTCATATTCAATTTTTATTTGCATTACTATACACACTAGATTTATTTTAAATTATAAAGGGGCTTAGAAGTCCTATCTTTATCCCTGATTTACCACAACTATTTCCTATTCTTAACTTCCTAATCTGACAGGCACTGAATATCACAGTTTCTGCTCTGCATGAGGTGGTTTGTTTTTTTTCCCTTCCCAGTCCTCTAGTTCTAGTTGAACTTGCAAAACAAAAGACTCCAGAGAGTCCAGCAACAGTCCAGCTAATCCAAATCTTGTTCTTCCATGAGGCAGCAGCTGTCCATCAAGATGTTCTCTTAGTGAAACCTCTTTTCAAAGGAGGTGCAGAAAATCAATGAATTCCTCTGAAATGTTTTCTTGTAGTGGGCAAGGAGAATCTTGTCTGTTTTTGATGGAGAAAATTGCAAGTTTGGACCATATGAGTACTTTGGAAAACAAGTATCCATCTTCTAGTATTTATCTTTTTGGTGCAAAGAAGATCCAAGTCAGGAGATAATTTCCATCTGGTTCTACTGGTGCCTCACAATTGAGACTAATTTTAAGGCTATTTTCTTGTATAAATCTGTGTTGATAGGCCATAATCAGAGTCCAATAGTATATCATGCAATATCTCAGAAATGTCTATGTCAATGCAAAAGCCTTTGACATTATGAGTTCTTATGTGTTCTGTGAGCACACAGTCATCTTGCTCTGAGTTCTGCAGCATCTATTGTATTTTCTACTGTATTTTTCAGTCAGTCTCTAGCAGTGAATTTCAGTCCCCATAACAGTGATAATACTGAGGCTTGGCAATATCCATCCAGTTGTGTGAATATCCTTTCCTTTACTAGAGAACTATCTGTATAGGAACCAATTACTTACCTCTGTTACTTATATGTATTTTTAAAGAGCTTATTGTTCTGTTCTATTTTATCTTTGCCTGCAGGCTCATGTGACTCTTTTTCAGAGGGAGGTGGGGAAAGGCAGCTGCAGTGAGTCTTATTACAGGTTAATAAAATTACAGCTAAAGAGTATGCTTAGTGACCCAGACAGTGATAACAATGGAGTCAGAACTCTGATCCGAGGACTATCAGTTAGCAGTTTAAGAGCAATATGAAATGGATTCAATGTTTGGTCAGATTGGTCCACAATGATATAATAAAACTGATGCAATACATGAGCGACTTCATAATGCTTATTTCTGAACCTAAAGAGTTTTCATCTTTTCAGCTCTTAGGAGCAATATTTGAGCTTCTACAGAGCTTATTTACTGAATTGGTTTGTAACTGCATATTTCTTTCTGATACCTTAGCACAATAAAACCTGAAGAACAATTGAAGTCAGAACTGGCTATTTATGGGGTTCAGTTTTGGTAACAGATAATAATACTGCTAAAGTTATTTTGAAATATTTTAGGGAAAGCTATTGTAACATTACTGTTCTCAGTTTGCACTTTAGTTCTTCACAAGCATTTAGCTTTGTGCCCAGAGGAGTATGAGGATTATGGATCTTGTCCAGCTCCTGCTTTATCCCTCTTGTTCTTTCATTTTTCTCTAGTTGTGAGAATTGCTTCTGAGTTAAATTTGTTATTTTTACCATAAACATTAATGACCAATTAGTGTTTGGATTCTATAGTTTTGTCTTACTCCACATTGCAGTTTAGTTTCGTTGCTGGACCCCTTCTGTGACTCCCTTGTTTCATTTTTCTTGACTTGACATATATCCCAAAACACCACTAGAGCTTGCTAGTAATACTTTCATGTCTTCCTAAAAGTGAGTCTCTTAAGATACATATTGAGGTGGTATTTATCTCAGATTTTACAATGAACAGTTGTCATGGTTCTGTTATTCTGTCCATACTTTCAATGACTAAAATGTTGTTTGGAAGTGTTTCAGGGCTATATTTAGTTATAAATGATCTTCTCTGGATTGTAATTGGAAATCCATCTCTTTTAATGCATTTTAAGTCAGACCGTTAATTAAGCATGAGTAGTTACTAACAAACCATTGGGGTCATAGAAAGTATTTTTTAAACTTGTTTAATTCAAGTTAGAAATTTCAGTACAAATTATGTGAGATAAAATTCAGTAGAACCAGTAGCTTTTTCATGGATCGACTTTCCCGAAATATACCATGAGCTCTTAATTTCTCTTAACAGCTACTTTTTCTGTTTACAAACTTTTTTATTTTCTTCCCAAGTAATTCACCATTCTGCTCACTCTGATAGTCTCAGTTCCAGAAGCAGCTGAGCCTTCAGTTTACCCAATCACCACTGCTTTGTCCTGCGTGGTATCTTTGAAGCTGTGGTGGCAGGGGAACATAATTACAAATATGTTTTGTTCTGTTCTATTTTGAAACAAACGGGGATTATAATGTATTTTTTGCACTTTTTTTTCTTAGGTCATTTTTAAATGAATTAATGGAATGCATTCTCTTGGAAGAAATTAAAGGGATTTTTAGTCTTGCAGCTACTGTCTGCATTGTGATGATAATTAAAGGTCAGTCAAAGCATTTTTATCCTTTTTATATGTTGCATTTTGAAAGCTGGGATCTTATGGGATTTAAAGTTACATCACTTGTAAAATATATTTACAACTGTCTGCTAACTCATCAGGTTCATCTCTATATTCTCATTAGCTGAAATGCACAGTAAATAATCCAGGACAATGAGAATCTAATTTAATACCTAATATTTCATTAAACGATCTTTTGTGTTAAAAATATTCTATTAAAATATAAAGGGGTGGGGTTGTTTTTTTTATAAATTGTTACTTCTGTCCAACATTTCAACATAATCTTATTTCTAATAGGTAAGCACAAAGCCACACTTCTGAAGGATATTGCACCTGCCATTAGAAGGAAGCTGGTAACGTGCAAGGATGCTGCCACAGAAGGATCCAGCAGCACTGAAAGGTAACTGTGCTGTGAGAAATGAACACTAACCTCTCCTGTGCCCTCTCTGCAATAGTTTGCTCGGTTCTGCTCTTACCTAACACTGTTGGAGTGTTCTGAATGATTGATTGCAAGATTTAAAATACTGGGGGAAAAAATGGGGAGCTATTGAGCCCAGCACAGTATTAAATTTCCTGCCCCTCCATCTGCTGTGATTGCAATCTTTGCATGTTTAGCTTCATTTTTTTTCATTAAATTTGAATGTGTTATGGCTTGATCCTGTATATTGCAGGATTTGATTCTGAAATTCAAGTCTGTTAGCAGCAGGTATAGAACAAAGCAAATAGTCTAGTTACTATTTCTTATTTCTAGTAGATTTTTCTCCCACACTTTGGCATTAGGCATATGAATCCAAACCTATGCAGATGGTAAAAATTTAACTGAATATAATAATGATTTTGAGATCTTTCTACAGGTGATTTTATTTTGTTCTCTTTGGGGGGTATTTCAGTGTCATATCTGGTGCACCTCTTGTGATGAGGTTTTTTTGAAAGTGATAGGCTACATTGTGTTTGCATTTATTTCAGACCTGCCAAAGTCACAGAATCATGATGAATGCTTTAGCCTTAAGTGTCCCAAACTTGCTTAAGTCTTAAAATTTGTGAACATTTGATTTCTGCCTACTTTATTGAACTGCCCATGGAATTAAACAGTGTGCAAGGGAGGCATCATAAGCACAAACAGAATGTGAAGAGAACAGACTGTGGTTATGGGCAGTCATCCAAAATTGCTGAGAAAGTTTGTAAAGCACCACAGTGGCCTAAACATGCAGAGGCCCTTGCAGTCTCATTCTTCAAATTGATGATCCTTACTATTCAGTCAAAGAGTGGATGTAGAGTAGACAGACTTTGTAATTAAAAAAAACCCCCACCAATCAACCAAAAAAACAGAAACCATAAACTGCCCCCCCCCCACCCCAAAACAAACCAACCAACCAACCAACCAAAACCCACAAGAAAAGCCAAAAAGCCCAACTTCGTTTACTCAGCAGTTTCTTTCACAGCCTTCCCAACCTGAGCACACTTCCCCAGTGCACTTTCTGATGGATCCCTGGCCTGCGCCACATAGTTCCCTGGCATTTTAGTGACTGGACATACACCTTTGATATCTGAGCTGTGACTCCATCCAGAGGATGAAGTCTGGGATCCATTCCACAGCCTAAAAGAGGCCTACAAGAAAGCTGAAGAGTCGCTTTATTGTGAACAAATGTCCTTGGTTAGGGCCTAGCTTAGAAACAAAACCAAAACCAAATAAACAAAACTCATTTTTTCCCCCCATGAAATCATTCAGTGTTGGATTGCCAAGTGTCCTAGTTGAATATTTTAAAAAATAATAATAATAATAATCTGGAAAAGAAAGGTGAGCAGCAGGGTATCATGATTCAGTTTGCACTTATAATCAAGACAGTAGAAAACGCTGAGAAATTAAAGTGAATCTTGACATGATTAAATAAATAGGCACATTAAAATGAATAATTGCTGCCACTTGAGAGCACCACTGACTATAAATTAAAGTGAGAACACAGATAATTGCTTTATGAATCTATATGATCATCTCTGCCCAGTGAACAGGGACAAATCAACGTGGATGTTGGGGCAGAGGAAGAGCATAGGATGCTACACAGAGTTTTAATTTCCTGATATATGAGTGGCTACCTTTGTGTAATATACAAACCCAGGAGATAGTTGCAGACAGAATTCAGAGGTTAGGAATATGAACATGATAATGGGGAGATTTTTTAACAAGAATCAGAATTGCAATATGATAACAAAGTTCAGAAGCTGTCACACAGCTTTGCAAAATTTGGAAGGATTCATATTTGTCCAGGCATGTTGTGGATTTTTTCTCTCCAGAGGGGTAAAATAATTGATGCTGGAAAGAGGCTTGAAGGAAGTTCTGTGATTAGGTTTTGCATGATGAACTAAAGTGTGTTTGCAGTTTCTCAGCTACACAGAATGTCAGACCAGGCTGAGCCTCTGGTGCCTTCTGACATGCCATTTGTAGTGCTCTGCTACTCATGTGGTAATGTACAGCTAAAATGTGATTATACATGGTCTGAAATGTGCCCTGTTGTTTGTAAACTATTTTATCATCCTACTTCACTTACCAAACACCAAAATTTTAGTTACGGTGTGCTGTGAGCTAGATCTCTGGTCATTAATTTGAAGACAGCTAACACACAGTCCTGCACTGCTGTGTGCTAAAATACATTACTGGGTTTTAACTCACACTTAATACTATTATTATTTTTTGCTTCTGAATGCATTATCTCATAATAAGTCCTTGAGGGATTATTTTATTTAATACCCAGGTATACCAGGAAATGGTGACATTCTTTAATTTCCCAAGAGACTTGGCATTCTGTGCCAGCCTCTTAAATTTAGACTTAGAGGTAATCTATTACATATTAGCAATGAGAGGAAAAAGTAAAAAAGCTGTCTAACGTAGTAATTAAAGTGCTGCCCTTCTACAAGGAATTGTTGCACTAATTTGGAGGCAAAACTTTTCATTGTAATTCAGTCTTCTCTCCTTCAGCTGAATTAGTGGTTTCAGATGGCCCAGTGGGTCTATTATTTTAAAAATGCTGTTCAGTGCATTTAAAAATTCTGGAGAACATATTGTATATTGAGAGAATTTCCTCAAGAGTAATGGCACACGCATTGTTTTAGTTTATAAAATGCAACTATTTACACCCAGCAAAAAAATGCAGATAAAGCTGTCAATGCAGTCGTTTGAAGGCAAGAGAAAAAATGTCCCATGCTCTATAAAACCAAATGTGCTATATAGGATAATAACTTTTACTTAATACTGTGTATTTACATTAATTAGCATATTGATATATGAGTATTAGAATTAGAATTAGCTAATGGCTGTGCTGAAAGATATTTCTTTAGTATTACAATTTAGCTAGCTCCCAAACTCTTAATTGTGCTCTCATTGCATGTCTAAATAATATCTCGTGATTTTTTTTGGTATATAACTATGGGAATGATTTCTCTGCCACCCATCTCAAAGTTCCCTAGAAAGGTACCTGGTAAAACTGACTTGAGTATGTCTCTTTGGGAGGTGCACAGTTACCCTGAAGAACGGCTGATTGTCCAATGTGCTGCAGGTACCTGGTCCCACATTACAAATCTATTGGTTAAGATAGAAAGCTCAGGCTTGGAAAAAACTTGGAGGGGGAAAGAGAAAAAAATATGAAGACTGAAGAGCAAGGGAGAAAAGAAGAAAGTAAAAGAATGAAAAGTGGTTTTAGGACGAATTGTCAGTAAAGGATTTCACTGTGTTTGAAAAAAGAGTAACAATACTGTGAAGGAAATGAGTGGGTTTTTAACTAGATGATGAAATATCAGAAAATGTGCTTGAATTGACATAGTAGTTTAAACTGACCTGCTGCTGGTTACGCTATAGACAGAGATGATCAGCAGAAAGATGGAAAAGTCGAAAGGAAAAGAATCCACCTATTTCAAAAGTAATTTGTAAAGGCATTTTTACTATTTAAACTAATCTGGATGAACTGGTCAAAGAAATCATGGGGCAGCTGTACTCTGAGAATCAAATAGTCAAGGATTGATTTGGCATTTAGTATTTCTAATCCTGTTATTCATTGTTTTATGCCACTGCAGATTCCTGTATGAATCATCTCTGAAAATTTTGGATGAATTTTTAAATCCTTGACCACGCAGAAGCTTTTGTCATGGAAATTAAAGGAAGGAAGATGTATTGCTTTTTAAAAAGTATTATCTTGTAAAATTATGAATAGTTAAACTTTGTTTTCTGCTATGCTGTTCTTTTCAAGCAAGGAAAATGTATAAAGGTGTGTATAAAAATTATAGTAAAGATTTTTCAAAAGCTGCAAAGAGGTTATTCTGTATAAAAATGTCTTCATGGGAGGAATGTAAAATCAGTATTTTTGTATCTTTGTTTTTGAAAAACAAATATTAATTTTATCATAAATATTCTGAGCCTGAAGTAGCATCTCAGTCCCTGGGAAGACTGTATACCATATTCCTAGAGGTTATGGAAATTAATTTTATTTTGAGACACATGTGGAACAAAATGGTGATTGGGAATAGCCATCATGGCTTCACCAGGGGCAAACTATGCCTGACTAGCCAGATTTCCTTTCCTTTTGTGGAAATAGAGCAGAGAATATCATGTTTCCTGTCCTTAGCAAAGACTTCCTTACGTAGTATCCTTCCAGCCAAATTGGAGAGAGATGGGGTGCATGTGTAGACACAGAAAACGGGCTGGACCACCAGACTTGATGAATAACACTGCCCTGGAGAGAGACTGAGAGCTGGCTGCTGAGGCATTCCTCAGGGCAGACACTGGTGCCAGTGCTGTTGAACACTTCCGTGAACAGCTTGGCAATGGGATCAACTGCAGCCTTGGACTGTTGGCAGACCACACGAACTTGGGAGCACTGGCTGATCCTGAGGGGCAGGGTTGTCCCATTCAATGGCATCCTGACAAGCTGGGCTAAGGATCCACCCGTCTCATGGTGTTCAGCAAAGACATGTGCTCTTCTACCCACAGTGGACTGATCCTGCACACCAGCATAGGCATTTATGATGGGAAAGGGAGGCTTATTGTGTCTGCACCTGCCTGGACAAGGACTAAGAAAAGATTTTTCCCAGAGGGGCACATGAAAAGAATATGAGGCAACTAAAACAGCTTGCAGCAAGAGAATGTCTTTTTGAACATAAAAACCAACCATTATGGGGTTGAAACTGGAAATGGAATCTGGAACAGATTACTTGGAAAGGCTATGGAATACCCATCCTTGGAGATGTGCAGAACTTGACTGACAAGGAGGGCTCTGACCATGCATCATGACCACAACCACCTCATGGAGCACTACAGGCTGGGGACAGTGTCTGAAGAGCGGCCAGGCAGAAAGGGACCTGGGGCTTCTGATTGACAGCAGCTGAACATGAGCCAGAGTGTGCCTGGGTGGCCCCAGGGAGCTGGGGGTGTTTGGCCTGGAGAAGAGAAGGCTCAGGAGAGACTTTATCACTCTCTACAACCACCTGAGAGGAGGTTGTAGCCAGATGGGAGTCAGTCTCTTCTCCCAGGCAACCAGCTGTAAGACAAAAGGTTGGACATTGGGAAGAAGCTCTTTACAGAGAGAGGGTGATTGGGCATTGGGAGGTGGTGGAGTCACCATCCCTGGAGGTGTTTACTGGATGTGGCACTCAGTGCCATGGTCTGGTTGACATGGTGGTGTTTGGTCATAGTTTGGGCTCGCCGATCTCAAAGATCTTTTCCAGCCTAGCTGATTCTGTGATTCTGTGTCATAGCTTTGGACTTAGCCCTGCTTGAGCTGGGGATTGGACCACTTTCTCTCCTGAGCATCCTCCCAGCTTGAATATTTGTGTGATTCAGTGCCCAGTACAGTGAGGGGAAATGCCCTAGCTATTAAACATAGGCTTGATTAATACATAAATTGTTGTATACTTAGCAATTTTTATAAATCAAAGCTATTTTTATAAATTAATACTAATGATGCAGCTAACGCAGACATCTAAGCCGCTTATTTAATTTTCTTCATGCAACCAGATGCTCTAAGACTGAATGCTGATTGCAGGATATTATTTTGCCTTAGCAGAGATATCTGTAAATAACCCATCTGAGCTCATGGGGTGGTTCAACCCCAGCCAGAACCACACAGCTGCTCCCTTGCTGCCCCCACCCCTCCTGGGGTCCTTACAGGACTGTAAGGGTAAGAGTCAGAAAGAAGCTCATGGGTTGAGATAAAAACAGTTTAATATTTAAGAAAAAATAATGGTATATTTTAAATTGTAAGGGAAAGAGAGGAAAAAGGGGAAATAAAACCACCCAGCCAGTCCCTAAACAGCAGCTCCCCTGCAACCTCCACCCCAGTTTATTGCTGATCATGGTGTTAGATGGTGTGGGACGTCCCTTGGGTCAGTTGGGGTCAGTTGTCCCAGCTCTGTCACCTCCCATCTCCTTGAGCACCCCCAGGCTCCTTGAGGGTGGGGTGAGAAGCAGGGAAGGCCCTGATGCTGTGTGAGCCCTGCTCAGCAATGGCTAAAACATCCCTGTGTTATCAGTAGTGTTTCCAGCACAAATCCAAACCACAGCCCCACAGCAGCTACTGTGAAGGAATTTATCTCAGCCAGAGTCAGCACAGCTCCTAATGTTGTCTGTTTTAGAAGAAGATTTAATGGGAATCTCCAAAAGACAATTGAGCCACAGACTGAAGTAACATTTGGTGTCCAGCTTAGACCTGGGCACATAACGCTTGGTCATCTCCAGTTAAGTGAGGTGGTTCTCAGTGTGGGCTGTGCATGGATATTGAGGTATCCAATGTTACGGAGTGGCACTGAAACAGGGTTAACCAATTTGGCTAAATTAAGATAGACTCCTCATTCTTGATTACGATTTGTGCACAAAGCTGTACCCTCTGTCTAAAAAGGCATCTATTGGGCTGCTTTTCTTTCTGTGCTAAGAGAGGGTAAGATTTTTTCAAGTATCTGCTCTGTCGAGTGCAGTGAACTACCTTCCATCCTGCTTTACATCAAATCCATACTTGACTGTGGCACATAAAACTTCTCTACCTGATAAAAGGTGATTTAGCTGGAATGTTGATATTTAAAAGCAATAAAGTTCTTAATAAACAACTGTCAAGTGTTGCAACAGGACAGTTAGTATGTGCATGGATTCATGATTCCAGATTTACCTCATCCACAGCAGTGGCCCGACCAAAAGGACTAATGCTGCCCCAGCAGGTAGCTGCAGATCTGCCAACTGTTTATCTATCAACATCTTTATAAAAACTGTGTTCTTTGGCCTTCGTTCTTCTACATCTGTTAACAGGCAGGTGTTCCGGTAATGACCTTTTAAATCTTCTGATTATACAAATTACTTAATGAATATGTAAATAAGTTTCTTTTTTTCTGCTTCTCAGTCTCTCAGTATTTGCTCATATTATTAGATTAGAAAAGAATCAAAATTCACTGCCTTGTTTTTCCTCAGTGTATAATTTTGCTTTTTCAGTTTTCATGGAATTCATGTAGAGATGTAATATCCCTGCACCTGAAAGAAATAAAAGTCATTCCATCAACATCAGAAATACGCAGATTTCTTCTGAATAACTCAGAGGTGATACTGCTAGGAAGGGTAAGAAATTTAAAGATAAGCCTTTGTCCTCTTGGAAGCTGGTACTCAAGTGGTTCTCAAGAGCATGGAAATAATTTTCTGTTAGTCATGCAGCTGGTGTACACATTTCCGCTCACTTTCTAGGCCAACTCTACTATAACTGCTCTGACATGAAAAAACATTGGCTTTCTACAACACAAATAATGATGTTCTTGGAATTCCTTGAGCCAAGCTCTGTCAGGGCATTTTCCTTAGGCCTTTGTGGCAAATTTCATATGAATATCATTGTTGTAGGGTTTACTTGCTGTTTTCATTGCAAACTTTAACCTTGCAAAATTTTAAATTTTTACATTTTCCTTCTGTTTGAAAGCTATAAATAAGTAGGATGTTTCTCAAGCTGAGTTATCTTTTGTAAACCTGTAAAACGGATTTGTTTCATCTTATTACTCAAAAGTGTTATTGGGGAAGAGGTGTTTTCTTTGGGTTTTGTTATGGAATAACCTTGACATTCAGCCAGCTGCACAATCCTAACTGTATGTCTGAAAACTTCCCAGAATCTTAAGACAGACTCTTTGACTGTCAAGCTTGAAAAAGTTGAGCTTTTTCAAGAAGTTGAACTTGACTTTGATTAGTGAGCAAGAAAAAAACATTCTAAGATACTCCTTTGAGCAACTGGCATTGGCAGTCACTGGTAATGAAGAGCCACCTGAAGAGGAAATGTTCCAGTTACAGTTGTACCCGTAAGTGGTGGATCTGTAGCTCTTCCCTTTGTGCATATACATTCAGTATAAATGATACTGAAGAAAGCAATAGCTTTAAATTATTTGCAGTAATCAGCATTATTTGTGAGGACTTGGGCCCTTTCTTTTTTATGACAATGTTCATTTATTCTTTTGTCTGGCTGGGAAACAATGTTTAGTGTCTGCCATCTATCACAGCTTCAACTTGTGAGCTAAGGGAAAACCAAGCTTCTTCCTTAGCAAGTAAACATCTTCAGGTATGTATCCAAGCATACAAACTTTCAGATTTGCCAAGGAAATGAAAAAAATCCACCTTGCACCTGCTGTTTACTCCATAAGAACTCCAACTCACTTTGCATTTAAACTCCCATGTGCTGCTGCACTCAAGTACTTTGAGGTCTTCTAACTTAAGAAGGAAATCGGAGAGATTAATTCTGACAAATCTTTCACCTAACTTTGAAAATGCTTAGTGAAGGACACTTCTGATAATGACTGTGATGTGAAATCACCAGACACACCAGGAGCCTTCTCATACTTGCTGATCTGCTCCAGTGTCACGTGAACCGAGACCATTGCACAGTGTCCAGCCGGGCCTGTGCCAGGAGCACCTGTCGTGGCAGCTGCCCATTCTGGAGAGAGCAGCATGGCTTAGCACTGGCACCTTGACAAGTAACTGGCCAAGGGCAGCGTTCAGGAGCAGCTGCAGAACTTCCCACACTGGACAGCAGTTCTTCAGGTTCATTAAGCCCTTGCTAACAGGCACAGGTCATGCCTAAACTGCATCAGATAAGAACTCTGCCTGGCTCTATGTGGCTGCTTGTCTGAGCACAACCCTATGCACAGCCCCAGGCTTCAAACAAACAGTGATGGAGTTTTAGCTTTCATTTACTCAGCAGTCACTGAGTTTTTTTCATTGGGCTGGGGTGTTCAGCATAGATGCGTTCTCAGTCTTCCCTAATCAAAGTGAGGCATTTGTCTGTCCAGTTCCATATCATCATTCTGGAAATCTGCAGAAATTGTATGCACTGGCACTGAGGAAACTTCTGCAGTGGAAGTGCACTCTCTGCTTTTTCAGCCAGCATTTTTTGAAAACAGTATGGCAGGAGGAATTCTGTTACTATTATTTTCTTACTTCTCATGACTCTAGGTAGTAGAAGCTGTTACTGACCTTCTCCTGTGTTACTGCTTTTAACCAGGGGACCACCTTGTTCTTAGCAAAATAACTTGGTTCTCAAACACATGACTTCCTATTTATTTCATGGTGCTTACATTACTTCAGACTTCACTTTACTGGATTCTTCCCATGTAAAATTCTAGTATTTTGTTTTATATTCTGTCAACTTGTCCCAATATAGGTTTCAAATATATGTTCAAATTTCATTAGTTTATGATTATTTTTGTACTGTCTTTAATGAAAATATTAAATAAGATGCAGTTCCAAAACATTAGTAATTTTTTTACAGTCTAATCCTAGTTCCTTCTTCCATTCAGTTAGTTCCTTACCCATCTTACTAGACCTATAATAAATCCTTGTCTTGCGTTAATACATTTTTATTATGCTGCAGTAGCAGATGCTTTGCTGTAAAGCCTTACATTTTAAGCAGGTACATTTTAGCAGTTCTTTCTGGAAAGGTCTGTGAATTCTCCTTTTGAGTTCTTTGAAATGTATAATGACATGTGCTTCCTGCCCTTTGGGGTAATTATTAAACCCTAAGATAAACTGTGTTAGCTCAACTTTCATCTGAATAAGGATTATTAATTTGGCTTTTTTTTTTCCTTTTGTTTCCCACTGTAGCCATCCTTATTTACCCATTGCCCCAAACGGTACCTGAGCACCATTTTCATAGCAAGAAATTTAAGCTTCATGCACTGACCTTTCTGAAATCTTGCCATGATTACTAAAAACAGGCAAGTATTAGCAACATTATTTTCTCAGAACAGCATCTAAAGGAAAAATACAACATCTGTAAGAGCCTACAAATTCAATTAGGCCAGTCTAGGAGAGCATTTAAAAACAAAACCAAACAAAACTAAACCCCAGGTGACTCTAGTTCCTGCTCTGGGCTATTTAATGACTGTGTGAGTGAAGTCCTCCCACAGCTCCATTGAAGGAAGGCTCCTTTGACTGAGTCAGCTCATTTGACTGATCACAATGGCAAATGCTGTTTCCTTTCTTACACCATTCTCTACAGCTGGACACTGCTAATACATGGCATAGAGAAAAAGCTTTTACTCTCAGTATTTTCTCAGTTCTGCACAAAGGAGTTCTAAGACTTATCCTTTATTTAAAAGCAGTTCTTCATTAAAAGGAACCATCCTTCCTGACAAAAAGTTGCCTTTCTCTCATCTCCTGTCCCCAGATTCCCTCTCATGGACTGCTCTCCTCACCTGCAGGATGGCTGTTTTCATGGGGCAGTCCACCCACAGTGTGTTAAACACTGCTTGGCCAGTGAAAGCTGTTTCTGTCGTGCCTGAGCCGGTCACTGGGCTCAGGAGGTGAGTCTGCCTTGTATGCAAGGGCTGCTGGGGCATGTGCAGCAGTGACCACAACAGCCTATATTCAAACCCCAGGGCAGCAGCAAACATGGCTGAGATGTGAGCTGTATGGTGCACTCTGTGGCCCAAGAATCTGGTTTTCAAATGAAAAAAATTAAAGGTGGGTTTACCAACTTCCAGTCTTTATAAGATTTTTTTTCCTTTTTCAGAGGTCTGCTATTGTCAGAACTTAAAAAGTTAAGGTTATGCTAAGACTGAAAAAGAAGGGTGTGCAATGAAATTGAGGACTGTTTGATGCCAGAAAATGAGAGAACTTATTAAGGAATCTGATTACAGCCTCCTGATTCCATGATTTGATCTACGCTGGAATCGACAGCAATATTTGGCCCCTGAGCCATCCATCACAGGTCAGCCAGCCTCTGGGGAATCTTATCTTCCCAGCTGAGATCATTGAGCCTTAAACTGCCTGAGCAGCGCACAGAGATCAGGGAATCTAGCCTGCAGTTTTTAATTTATCAGTGGATCACGAGGCATTGATTGAATGCTTAAAAGCAGACCCGTTTCAGCATGATCTAATATTAGAAAGCACTCTGTGCTATCTGATGAGAGACTCTCCTGTGCAATTAGCACATCTAAAACAGGTGTGATGCTTTTGGCTCTGGAAATACATTGATTTTGTGGGAAAAAATATATATATGTAACAGTTCTATTTTTTTTTAATTGTAGCAAGGGGGAAGCAAAGAATTTTTTTCACAAACCTGTTGTGAAGATGATCTTTGTCCTCTTGGCTCTCAACCTTCCTATTGCAGTTCCAGTTTAGGACAGCTCTTTTATCTCTAATTTTATTCATCTGCTAATGAGAGAAAATTCCAGTTATTTTTCTCTTAGTATTTTTTCTGGCTGTCTTAATGTAATTCTTTCCAATAGAATTTTGTGCCTTTACCACTTTTTCACCATGATACTGCTTTTTTTCATTGGCAGTTTGGGGGATTAAATGACAGAATATTAAATGCCCATCACACATCTCAAAGCAAGAACCTTGTTCATCTGTCTTACGATCATCTGGAGAAATTCCCTTTTCACAAGGTGGAGTTTCCACCCTGCCAATGGGTTTCTTTCAAACACAGCAGGGCCCAGGCCATGCCCTGCTCTAGACAATTCTAGAAGCACACAGGGAACCCGTGAAGGCAGGAGCTCTCCTCGACAGCCCCAGCTCTGATCGCCCTCCCTAGTTCTCTCTAGGCCACCTCTGTGCGGCTGCTGCTCCCTCCTCCCTTCAGTCAGCAAAGTATTTTGCTTTACACCTCTTCCTTTTTATTTTAATCTTTTACTGCCAACCTCATCACAATTGTCTCACACTAGAGGGGCTGCCTGTGGGTTAGGATGGCATAAGGAAATATGAATTTTTAAACAGGAAGAATTTTCAGTCCTGGCCTGCCTTATCGAAGCCGGTAGCCACTCCTTGGCATCACGCAGTGTGTCCACATTTATTAACACTTTGTATAATAATTCTGAGTGACTCAACCCACTTAGTCATATACAGTAGAAATTCTGTTACGCAGAGCAGAAAAGTTCATGGGAAATGCTCAGCCTAGGAGGGAGATTTCCTTGAGAAGTAAAGTAGGTGTTTTTGTTTGGTCTTTGAGGCTGTATTGGAACACACTGAAATACAACAGAGAGCAACAGGAAGGCTTTTAAAGTAGTGATTCAGAACAGGAAAAGAGCATCCTCTCTCTTCTATTATTCAACTTTTAATAGTTTCACCAAAACCCATGACTGTTCTCAACATAATCTTGTACTTACAAAGACACATAATGTAATTTCAGTGTAGTCCAAACAATGTTGCTCTCCCCAGCTGTCATTACCATGAACTTCCCCTCTTTTTTCTCTGATCACAGCATACCCTCAATGACCTTCCTTTAAAAGAAACACATCATAGGCAACGGTCCAAGGAGTCTTGTACTCTGAGATATCAAAATGCCTTGAACAAGACTTTTAAATTTTTTATACTAGAAATTATGTGCTTAATTTATGGGTTTTTGTTTTGGTTTTTTTTGCTACTCAGAATAACCCATGTCAATAAGTATTAAGCTATAAAACTGGAGTGAAAAGGATCTGAGCTCAGTTGCTTGTGCTCCACTGAGAGTTGCTACAAAACATTGCTCAATTTGAGATGTCCTCTCAGCATGCTGGGATGAATACATCCTCAGTGATACTCCAAGTTTATAGTCACACAACTCTAGCAAAAATTCTAACTTCTAGGTCACCACCAGGTTTGCTTCTGAGTTTTACAGTAAGCAGGACAATGTTTCCCAGATACAACATAGGGAGTGGATGAGCTTACCACAAAAGCATATTATGTCTTCAGCAACAGACAGCCAAAGTAAGAGATGCTGAAGAAAATAATGGAGAGGAACACAAGTGTCTTCTTGAGTGTTTGCTGTCCCACACTTCCTCAAACCACCCCAACAAGGGGCTGGAAAATCCAAGAATCTGCGTTTTACACATCCTCCCTTGTATGTTTTATAGATGAGAGGAAATGGTCTCAAGCTGTGCCAGGCAAGGTTTAGATTGGATATTAGAAACAATTTCTTCATTGAAAGTGTGGTGAAGCATTGGAACAGGCTGCCCAGGGAAGTGATGAAATCACTATCCCTGGAAATATTGAAAAGCTTGTGGATATGTCCCTTGGGGATAAGGTTTGCTGGTGGACACACTGGTGCTGGGTTAACAGTTGGGTTCAGTGATCTTGGAAGTCTTTTCCAACCTTAGAGATTACAGGATTCCATGTAACACATAAAAAATGGTTTAATAACATTATTAGAGCTGAAAAATTAGGCACTTAAAAGTCAAGTGGTATCAAAATGAAGATGTGCAGAGCGTTAATCTCTCCTTTGATTATGCATCGAATGACACGATATCTTTAATCACATTAAGAGAAGTTACTTATTCCACACAAACTGTTCTCTGCATCTGCTCTATGGATGATGCAAACCCCTCACTGTCGACAAGGCAGCAAATAGTCAGGGCTTTTTTTCCACTCGTGGTTCACCACACAGCTCTACATTTAGCGTGCTGTGTGCTGTTCACACCCAGCTCTGAGGACAACACTCACTTATGCACTGGCGTTACTATGGCACTACTCGCTGCAGCCCCAGAATTTCACACTGATTCAAGGATCTTTCCAGTTCCCTGTAGGTTTACTTATCACCATCTTACAAATGCACAGTGAGACTGAGGTAAAAAATTGCTATGAATTTTGGGAACTCAGCATGAGATATCAGATTATAACAGTTGTCACCTCAAGACACACACCTCCCAGCTGCAGCTGTGGGTGCTCAGCACTTGGACCAGACTGCAGGTTCCCAAGTCAGGCACAGCAAGTGAGGGACACGTAACCAGAGCTTCCCCAGTGGCTTTAATCAACTACAGGCCTGTTCTTTCAGAATGACAAAGTGCAGTAATCTCATTCATCCTTTAATTGAGCACAAGAGGAGTGCGTATCTCGGGGGATTAGTTATTGGTTGTAAAATCCATTCGCCAAGCATCAAGTCCTACAGATTAGCAAAGATGGATGAAAATAGAATTTTTAAACTGTTTCTGAACTCCTTCCCATTAAAAGCACCTAATTAATTTTAAGATTTGGCTTCCTATTGACATTTCAAGTCAATTTTGATCAATGGTAGCCAAATCTAATTATTCATTGCACACCTCAGGGTTTCAAGCTGGTTTTCGAAGAACAAGAACCCATTCTCAAAAAACATTTACAGGTGTCTAATCTGTTCATCTGGATATCCCATCATGGTGTGCTCAGACAGAGTTTTTCAGCTGTGCTGAGAACTCTTAACTGCCCATGAAAATCAGTAGAAATTCAGATGGGTTTGATTTTGAAATCTGCCTCCAGTGACTACAAAACAAGGCAAGTCACAGTTCAGCCTCTGTGTTGATCTGAGATGATGGTGGGCATCAGCAAGAAATTGAGGCTTTCCCAGTCAACAGGAGCCAGCTCTAAAGCACATCAGTGACCTGTGCTTGTTCTCACTGAGGCCATCCCTCTTCCAGTGAAGCTCAAGTTCCCTTTTACAGCCTGACACTAGATATAAAGATGCCTTAAGTGGCCTCAGAGTCTGGATTCATCAGTTACCATATCCCTGTCTTTAGGCACCGGGGATCTGTTCTTCACAGCTTCTGAATGTCCATCCAAGGTTGCTTCATGCCACCTTTTGCTTCTCTTCCACCAGTTTTACATCAAACACAGCTTCAGCACCCTGCTTCCTGTAGGTATTACATAAGTGGTATTTGAACAAGTCAGCTAGAATTTGAAATGAATCTTAAACGAATTTGGGTTCAGTCCAGACCTGCAAATGCCAGAATTTACAGAAGCTGCTCTCTCCAACATCCCTAGCAAACCAGCAGAAGAGATAGATTATGGAAATTTTCCTCCCATTCCCAAACTACCATGCACACTGAAGTGACTGCTCTGTTACCAAGGGTTCCTACAGCTGTACAAGTCAGCTCAAAACACAGAACCCTAAGCACTCATATACAAAGATGTTTAGTCTTCAGTTAATGTCAGTCACATCTCCTGCTATTCTCACAGGTAATTTTCTCTAGCTGCATGTCATCTCTTAGGCCCTGAACATTCCACTTTAGACTCCTTTCCAGCAACACATAAAAACCATTATCATCCAGCTGCAGCACAGGGAATAAAAGACTGGCTCACATCTTACCAGTCATAACTAAAATCAACCTACTTTTTTTCTTTTCCTTTTTTAAATTCTATCAGTTGTACAGTTGCACAGTTCTCAGGGAGTTTTTTTTCTTCTGGCTTTTTACCTCCTGTTCCTCCTCCTGTTTCAGTGATGCTGAAATATCTAGAGTAAAACTTGTAGCATGCACCAGAGTAAAGACATTTTCTAATACAATTCTGGAAACCAAAAAAAAGCTTTAAAATAGTTGAAATCAACCATATGTTGAAATATCATTCTTAGGTACAACTGAATTGCTGTGATATTTATGAAGTTAATCATATCACACTCTTCCATCAAGCAATCTAATATCTTCTAAACCCAAAATATTGATTTTTGTGCTAAGCTGAATTCAGTATGAATGCATTTAAAAATTTCAAAGGCTCTGCTAGTTTTATAGATATGAAATGAAAAATACTGAAAATCAGTCATTTTTAAATTGAATGCTAAAGTTCTTTCAAGAACTTGTAGTTATACTATGAAATGTTGAGTAAATGAGAAAGAAAGACCACAACCATCGCTGTTATGACCTGGGACTACACCTTTTCATACCAGTTGAAGATTTTTCCCTTTAGGAACTTTCTATTCCTTTAATAAACTTAGTTCCAGAATGCAGAATACAACCACCAAATTGAAATTTAAATGAGTATTTGTACTGCTATGTAGAGAGTAGTATGACTTTAGCTCTTAGTAATCCAGGCTTCTGTAGAGCTTCTCATCCTCTAAACACTTAGTGTTTCAGGCACTTGAGGGCTTTTTAGGCATCTTGTTTATCACTATTTCAGGGTAATGTCTTTTCTTCTTAACTGCTTTAAAATATTAACTATTTTAATTCTGTATTTTAAAAAAACATGTACATGGAATGTGATATCTTTTCTCTTAATGAAAGGATGAAATATACAGAGCTATAGAACTGTGCATGTACTTTTTCAAATTATGTGAGTAAAAGAAACTACTTGTGAGTGCATAGTGCAAAATCTGTTAACTTTGTTGATTGTTTGTAATACCAAGGGCTGCTACAGCCTCTGCAATACAGTTGCAATATCCCCCCATGATTTTAACATAAATCTTGTCACTTTAAAGTTTCCATCAATAACAGTGAATAAATATAACCAAAATATTCTGGTCACTGTCTGAGTGTCTTTCCCAGATCACCCTGGAGAGAGTCCAGTGCTTGTCAGGCTGCTAAACCAGAGTTCATGACTGCTCACACCAACAAAGTGCAAAGTGGCAATCGGTGCTGCTCCTCTTGTAACCATGGCACTCCAAGAGGTGGCTCTAGAGGTGGTTTTTCCAGCCTCATTTTTCACAGTCTTGTGAAAGAAGTCCTCAAAACACAAGCAAGGTGCAGGACTTCCTGCTGCTCAGCCCGCTCTTTCTGCCCTTGGAAAAGTGTGGTGAAGGTTACATGGGCAGCAGAGCCTGCAAAATTTCCCTTTGTGTCTGTAGATACATCTACAGGCTTTGAATATTTTACTTATGTCCTCCTAAGCCAGAAAATGTAAATAAGAAAATAGTATAAATTCTATCTTGTCTGGGCATGGATATAGCACAAGCTTCTCTATCTCTTTCCCTGCTCTTTCACCTCTAACCCCCCCCAATACATCTTAAAGCTCTGCCAGGATATCTAGTTTGCTGGATCTTAGATAAACTGCCTGATAGGTATTGTTCCCTGTGGACTTTGCATTAGTTAACAGGACAAATGATCTGCAACAACATGCTCAGAAGTGTTGATTTGGAGAAGGGCAGATGAGGGAGACAGAGGGATGAGAGAAAAAAAGAAAATGAAGAAGGTAATCATAATGTTTGGTTTTCTTCTTTAAGGGCTTGTTGGTCTGTGCAGATAGTGTATTTAGCATAGCTGGAACTGACCTTTTGTTCAGGCTCTTTTTTATACTTGGAAAAACTGACAAATAGACAAAATGCACAGTTCTATACTGTACAGATACACAGACACAATTTCTGCAATCAGGCAGATATACCTATGCTTATAGTTGTATAATTCCCATTTGTAATTAAAAAACAAACCTACAAAAGCTTTCAAACATGACCTCGGTACTAAGTACACATTAAAACTCAGATGCTGCCTTTGTGATGTTCTTATACTTAGCCTTTAACTCTCCCATATTATTTTAATCCTGTTTACAACATTTTATTCATATCACAATTATTTATAAGTATTAAGAGTGTTTTCCCTTTGTGTATCTTTATGCCTAAACTGTTCTCTGGCAATGTTCTACTTTAACTGAATCCTGTGTTTATCTTCTTTTTTACTCCCACCCGGTTTTTGGTTCCCGTAATTTTGGCACCCTTTGTTCTTGCATCTCGAAAAAAATTCTGTCATTAGTTCAATTTTCAGCTTATTAATGCGCCACTCCTAATATTTAATTCTAAACAGTATTAAGTCAACACAATAAGTTCTATACTCGTCCCCTTGCTTCTTCCATGCTAAACTACTGCCTTCTAAGGTCTGCTCTCTCAGGGCTGTTTGCTTTTAATGTCATCTTGAACAGCCCAGTGAAACTGAGATAGAGGTTGACCTAAATACCCAGTAGTTGGTTCATGTCTTTGAATCAACCTGAGCAAAAATTTGAACCTTTAAAATGAGGCCACACACATGTCCTGGCTACTGGGCTAATTGGGCATTCTGGGATCTTTTCTGGCACCCTCTGGATCTTTTATTCTCACTCTTACTAATGGATTTTTGATTAAAATATGTATATTTCTCATGAAAAACCTTAGTCAGACAACACAGCATTTTCACACAGAAAAGCGTTTCCTTGAAAAACTCCTGTGGTTACCATGGATAAGGATGTAAATCTTTCATATGCATAAAACCATATAGATTATCCAGCTCTTCTTTCACTTTGCCTAGCATGTTTTTCACATCGAAATAGGTATCATAAAAAGACTCAGCTCCAGCAATTAAGGGCATGCAACTTCAATACGTTATTCACTGTGCTGAAATTTGCAGATCTATAATTTCCAATGTCATTCTTTCAAAAAGTCTCACATTCACCTCTAGACACATTACCAAGGGAGAGCTGATATTTTACCCTCTTAGCCACCACTCAATATCTTTGCTAGTTTAGAATCTCTTACCAAAAAGCTTTTAATGTGCTCTTACAAAAATAACTTGCTGATACCCTCTTCTATCGCTCTTTCAAAACTATCAAGTCCTAGGGTTCTGTTGGAGCCCCACAACATCACTGACTTCAAGAAGGGAGTCATTTTTCTAGTCTCTAGTAATTTTTACAAATGAGTTGCGCACTTTAGAATTTCTTTTTCCACAGTCCAGAAACTTATTGAAAACATGATAAGAAAACCCACAATCAAAACAACCTCACAAGGTTGGTAGACCTAAACATGGGTGCTTAATTTATTATACAAACAATTAAAAACCTTGGCACTGAGAAATGTCTCAAAAATGACTGTGAACCAGCAAGTACCTTGTGTGTGACATGTTATTTAAACTGTGATACTGTTATTCAGCTAATTTGCACACAGACTCAAGTCTTGCAGTTTTTACACATCGTTAACAAAATTCATTATACCTAATATCACTGACTTCAGTCTGTCTGCTCCAAGGGCTTTAAGACAGATCTGTGTATCTTTGTTAGGTGCAGCCCACTATAAAACTGTAAAATACAACCAGGTAGGGAATGCTTTACACTTTCCAGTCCTGAGAATTGCTACTTGAGTTATTTCCAAATGTCTAACTCACCTGCCAATTGACTCTTTACTCTTTCCTTGACACCTGACTCCTGTCTTTACTGAATTTGTATACTCAAGGATTTCTTCAATGAATGCCCTTTCTCTCTTGATTTTTCACATTGCTTCAGATGCTTTTGAACAAATGTCGTTATTTTGCTAATTCTCTGCACAGAGTGGCTATGAGAATTTTAATTTCCTTTTAAAATCTGCATAGTATTTGATCATAAATTCACAGGAGCTATGCAAATCATTCCTTGCAGAGCTGCAATGACTTCCAGTAATATCCCTGCTATTTTGTATTTTGACGTACAACTTGTTCTCTCGCTGTGCCTGCCATTTGCTCCTTTCTTACCTTCAGTTGTTTTGCAGTTCTCTGCTAATTCCAATGACCTTTTTCCTTGTTCCTACTACTAGCTTTTAAAGCCAGATGGTTTGCATAACCCATGAGAATATACTAATTTATGTTTCAGCACTTTCATTTCTCATCTTGTCCTTTCCATAGAATGCTTTTCCCTCCTTTTCTGTTTCTTCCTTTTCAGTGCTCAGATTTCTTTCACAGTCGTCAAAATTGATTTTCCTGAGGTAAAGGGACCTTTTGGCTTAGTGAAACCACTCCCCTGCAGGACGTAAGCAGTCATGTAACAGACCTCAAGGACAGAAATGCTTGAAAAGACCATCCAGTATCAATTTTTTCTTTTTTTTAAATTTCGGTTTTCAGAATCAAATGTTGCCCTTTTTTGTATCTGAGTCACTACCCACAAAGGAAAGGAGGTGACTTTGTTCTAGAAGCCATGTCTCCTATTCCCCAGTGTAGAGGCTCATGCTTTTCCCACAGAGCAGAACTAAGAGAAGTCTGCAACTGCCTGTCAGGGCACCAGGAGCCATAAGTGCCCCTTTTGTTGCCCCCACGAGCTCCCACCCAGCCCCCTGTCCCAAGCCTGGGGCAAAGCACTGACCTGGGCCCCCAGGCTTGGCTGATACACCATGGCAGATCCCAGATGGTCCCAGCATGGTGGCTGGACTTGTATCCACCTTGGTGTGGATGGGTTGGTGTTGCAGTCTCTGCCACCTTTGAGGTGAGTTAGAGTGTCTGTGCTTTTCCAGGGTTAGTCTGTGGTGTGAGCTTTTGTTATTTTCTTTTTTGGTCTGTGGCAAAACCACTTCATGTATTACAACACTTAGTCCCTGAGTACCTTTATTTAGCTTGAGCCTGAATCTGTCCTGACTGTACCCGGTTAAAGCCAGGGCTGAAGTATATCAGGGTTAGTTAGAGCCTGAAGTATGAAGAAGGTCGGGAGAATCTGAAACTACAGAGGGGGCAAAGCAGATGTTTGGGTGATGGAGGGGGCTGGGAGTGGCCATCACTCAGTGTGGCAGAGAGCTGCCTGCCCTGGTCAGACATGCATTCCCTGCCAGGACACACGGCACCTGTGCTGTTCCACCTCGGTGGCTGTGACTGCTGCGTTAATGGCTAAGTATTGTTACAATGAGCTCGTGAGAAAAGGAGAACCTGTGAACCAGGAGGCAGTCCATGGATTTGTGCCTGAGATTCCTAATCCCTCCTGGCAGGCCTGGTGCTCCCACTCGTGTGGAGTGAATGGGAGACAGGAAGCAGGGGGATGGACACGTCACCTGTGCGGACGCCTCCCAGGCAAACTCACAGAGGTGTGTGCCTGAGGGCTCCTAAAATCCTTCAGGCTGGCCAGTAATTCCCTGTGGAGAAAGCCTTGGTAAGCAAACCACTGCTGAGGAGGCCACAGGGAGGATCCACTAGGCGGTGCACGTTCCAGGACTAAACTTTGACAGGGTCAACTGGTTTCACAGAATCACAGAATTGTTAAGGTTGGAAGGAATCTCTGGCGATCATTCAGTACAACCCCCCTGCCAAGGCAGGGCCACCCGGAGCAGGTGACACAGGAATGCGTACAGGTGGCTTTGGGATGTCTCCAGAGAGGGAGACTCCACGACCTCCCTGGGCAGCCTGTTCCCTCACGGCAGCTCTGCCACCCTCAACGCAAAGAAGTTCTTTCTCACGCTGAGGTGAGACTTCTCGTATTTTAGTTTATGTCCACTGGTCCCGCATGGCTCCACTGTTTCCTGTACAGGTGTGTGGAATAAGCACATTTAGTGACTCCCTTCCCATGCCCAGCCACCTTTATGGGGACGCAAGCGGGCTGCCCTTCTGGCGGGCAGGAGCCGCTGACGGGCCGGGGCCGCTCTGGGGGCAGCCCCGGCGGTTTCTTTGCAGGGGTGTCCTCTTTACCGGGGCAGCCCCAGCACCCTCCTTTGCCAGGGGCAGCCCCAGCACCCTCCTTGCCAGGGACAGCCCCAGTACCCTCCGTTCCAGGAGCAGCCCCACAACCCTGCCTGGCAGGAGCAGCCCCAGCGCCTCCCGTTCCAGGACTAGCTCCAGTGCCCTCTTTACCGGGGCAGCCCCAGCACCCCCTTTGCCAGGAGCATCCCCTGTGCCCCCGTTTGCCAGGAGCATCCCCAGTGTCCCCCCGTTTGCCAGGATCAGCCCCACTCCCCCCGTTTGCCAGGAGCATCCCCAGTCCCCCCGTGTGCCAGGAGCACCCCCCGTGCCCCGTGCCGGGGCAGGCTCCCCGCGGGGCGCTGCGGGGCGGGCGGAGCAGCAGCCGGGGCGCTCCCCCCGCGGCGGGGCCGGGGCGGGGCCGGGGGCGGGCGGTGCTGGTCGCTGTCCTGGGTGTTGAATCTGCTGCGGCCGCCGGAGCCGGGGAGCGGCCGCGGGAGGCTCCGTGCGGGCGGCATGGAGTGAGGGCTGGCGGCGGCGGGCAGGGGAGCGGGGCGTGCGATGGGCCAGGCATGATGGGCGCGCTCGGCTCCGTCCTCCCGCTGCCACTGCTGCTGCTGCTGGTGGTGGTGGTGGTGCCGCTGCTGGTGCTGGTGGTGCCGCCGGGGCCGCCGCAGGTGCTCGCCGCCGCCCCGCGCGTCCGGCCGCGCTCCGCGGGGGCCGCCGAGGCGCGGATCGGTGAGTGGGGAGAGGGCGGGGGCGCTGCCCTGCCCAGGGGGGGCTCGGTGGGACCGGGGGGGGGC
>JAWWTY010000077.1:8793651-8860284 GCA_035222235.1 Margarornis squamiger | reverse complement strand
GGGGGCTCGGCAGGGCAGGGGGAGGCTCGGTGGGACCGGGGCAGGCTCGGCAGGGCGGGGGGAGGCTCGGCAGGGCAGGGGGAGGCTCGGTGGGACCGGGGGGAGGCTCGGTGGGACCGGGGGAGGCTCGGCAGGGCAGGGGGAGGCTCGGCAGGGCCCGCGGCCCCGCCCGCACGGAGGGCCGAGAGCGGCCCGTCCTGCGCGGCGCCCCCGCCGGCCCCGGGCGAGGGGCCCCGTCCCCCCGTCCCCCCGTCCCCCCCGGCCCGCTGTGCCCCCCGGCCGGGCCGCCCTGCCCCGCTGCCACACGCGCTCCGAACTCCCCCCCAGAAATGCCCCCCAGTCTCCCACAGCTGAACCCTCCCCGCGGTCCGCCGGGGTCAGCCCGCCGAGCTGCCCGTGTGTCTGGGGAGGGCAGGAAATCTCCGGGCCGCGACCCCCGGGGCCCTTTGCCCGTGTGTCCCCCAGCCCGTCCTGCTGCGGGTGTGAGTCAGCCCGGCACAGCGGGAAGGCTCTTCTGGAGCTGCCAGAAACCCCCGTTAGACCTTCACACAGCCGCGGTCCGGGGAGACGGCCTCGACCAGCCCCTTCCCCCTGCAGAAGGCACAGTCTGCACTGAGCATCCCCACCCGCGAAACGACCCGCACTGGCTGGAAGGGAGCCTGAAAACAAACTCTGTGTCTAACATCGATGCAATTCTCCTGTGACACTCTCCCTGGCAGTCCTCTCCCTGCACTGAGGCACTCAGGACTGCATGCTTAGCTGAATTGTCTATTAATGTTAATATCTATTGATACAGTCAGTCGTGTTTCACTTGCCGTATCTTCCCGGAGCTCACTTTAACTCAAGAAGGTCATAACTTGGAGAATTTTGTATTTTTTCCCCAGTTTAATGCCTGCCTAGTGTGGTTATGCAGATCACAGAGTGAAAGCTAAACTAACAGTCCCTAAGAAATCTTTTTCTAAGACAAAAAATTAAATTACTTTAAGAAACAAAGGAAACCTTCCAGAGGAGTGTCAGTGCAGTTTTCCTCATACACATTCTGTTTATTAAGAAGGAATTAAAATCAGTTGACCATGTTTTTTATGAGGTTTCAGTCAAGTGGCAATAAAAATGAGCAATTATGCTTGCTATAGCAAAGGTAGTGATGCAAGGTTTTAAGGAGAAATGGTCTGGACTGGATTTATCCCTCCATCCTCTCTCCTGGTTGCTATAGATATAGACTGTTTCTCCTAATCTGCCGAAGAGAAAGCTTGCATAAAAATACTGAAAGTAATAGCTGTAATTTTTACCTTTAATAATGCAATAGGCTATGCATTGTGCTTTCCAACTAGTCATGTTTTGCTTCTCTCTCCCTAAACACACACTGCAAGTCGGTCTGGGTCACAGGATATTTTTCCAGCTTGTTGTAGCTACCAAACAGTGTTTGTGTGGTTGTCACTTCCCTGTCGCTTCCCTGTGCTCCTGCCTCGGCGACGATGCCTGCCTGCCTGCCAGTTAAGGCTGTCCTTGCGTGGAAGGGAGTGGGGGAAGAGCAGCCTTGATTTTACACAGTGGTCTGGGAGGTGAAATTCGCAGGTATTTCAACAGCAGCAAAACCAGCTGAGCCTTTGCACTTCTTGCTGGGATAGGGACCTAACTGATATCTCATGGTTCTCTGTGAAAGATGGGAAACGATTGATTGGGTTTGACAAGATGCAGGAAAGCGTTTGCATTGCTGGAAGTGAAACAGTTTTAGCTGTCTCTTCCATTAGAGTTCCTTTGTTTCTGTTATTGACCAGTGTTTCAGTTCTCATTAATCTTGAGTTCGGACTATTTATTATAATAGATTCTGTCCAATTTTAGAGTGCAATTTTTAGACACAATCAGGAGATGCAACTGTAATTTTACAGTCCTAGTTTTGGGATTATTTGTGGTTATTGGTGGAAGATACTCAATTTGGTTTCTTTTTGTCCCATGTTCTTTAAGTGAAAATTGAACACAGAGGCATAATCAAACCTCTGTAATGTGTGCTGAAAACTGCCTTAAAAGCCAAGTAATTATAGAAACAGGCATTTATGATTTTTTTTCCCTATTAGTTCAGAAATTCTTCACAAAAGCTCTTTCAGAAGTTCATGACCTTCACCATTTCATAGGATGTTTTCATCTAATTTCATTATTTTCCACTTTTTTATGTTCAACTTTTGTCTGTGCTTTCTGATATACTATCCATTTCCAAACGGTGACCTATTTATTTGTAACATACTTACAAACTTGTTTAAGAAATTGGAAGATTTAATGTTACAGTTAAAAAGATACAAGATTTAGATTTTTGCTGCTTCAGCCTATATAATTCATGAGGCTTTGTAGATTGCTCCCGTGTGGGAAGGTGTTTTTATAAGGAGCTATTATCAACAAAAGCACATATTCTTCCATTTCTTGACATTTATCCTTCATCATTCATCATTCTAAGATGATTTATAATAGCATTTTAAATGTGAAAAAATGAGGAAGAGTACATCCTTTTTGCTCTCTCTTTTTCTTGCCCAGGATTAGGCTAGGAGAGAGGTTCTTATCTTTTACACAGAAGAAAAAATTCAACTGAGTACATAGTTGTATTAATTTTTCCTTAATGGAACAATAGATGTGGAGTTTAACATTCTAAATAAATCTTTATTCATTTTGAGATTCATTCCATTGAAGATTGTGGGACTTTTTTTTAAGTGTTTTACAAAGTAATTGTCTGTGGGAAAATATATTCTCGTCATGTTGTCTGAGTTCCACAGGTGTGGGTTATTCCATTCTTGTGTTGATGCTCGTCACACTAAGCAGTCACACTTCAGTAAAAACTCCAGCTCCAGCTGTTGAAGGATTTTCATTGTATGGCTTTTTAAGTAGACCAGTCGATGCAAAAAGTTGCAGTGGTATTTTATTTTCCTATAAGATAGACTGGGTGAGATGGAGAACTTGGTAACAAAGTATACTGTGAACATCTTAATCATGTCCTTTCATTGGTACTAAAACACAATACTGGACAGCGGAATTTGTCCTCATAGGTATCAGGAAAGAGCAAGTGTGCTTGCTGCAGTGCCTTCACATTGACCTCTAATGTGTAAAATGATGCTTATAACCTTCGGTGAATATGATTTTGCAATATAATTTGATCTTTTGTGCTGTGTGCAATTCCATTTTTCAGTCTGCATTTTCTTCTTAAACGAGTACGTTGATATGCTGTGGAAATTTCTGGAAACATTTGTTCCATAAACAGTGTAAATTTGTTCCAAACACAATGTAAAAGTTCCTTCAAAGTTGTATTCAGATAATCACAATCAAAATTTTTGTGCGTCAAATGCCTGTGAGTTTAATTTTTTCAGTAAATAACAAAAAGACCAGTCAGTCACATTTCAGCTTATAAACATGAAATATATTTCTAAACCTGCAGCTGTGAGTTCCTGACACATGCAGTGAGCAGTGTCTTACATTCCACCAGGGTTTCGGTGTAATTGAGGATAGAAACTTTACTCAAAGGCCTTTTAAAAATGTTGCATGTTAATTTTAGTACTTTCACAAAGTGCTATGTGCATGTTTAACTGGGAAAAAAATATGATGAGTGATTGAAGTTGATCAGAATTAAGAAACTGCAAGACTAGGAACTTCACTTACCATTTCCACCATTGGTGGAAAGCGTTTCTCCAGTGTTGATTCTCAAATTTCAAGAGAATGAACTAAAGAATAGGAGAGACAAAAAAGCAATAATTTTTTTGGCTTTGCAGTCAATGTTTCGAATACAGAAGAGCTTTTGCCTATGGGTTTTTCACGGGGAATAGAAAAGAACTATTTCTTGATTTAGTTCTGGCTGGACAGATGTTACCATAACAAAATGAACATTGCCGTTCTCAGCCATCATTGTCAGCTGTCTCGAAGACCCACGAGGACTGAAATTTTGCTTCTCGTAGCAATTCTGAGCTGAGCTGAAGCT
This sequence comes from Margarornis squamiger, assembly GCA_035222235.1. Classification (NCBI taxonomy): domain Eukaryota; kingdom Metazoa; phylum Chordata; class Aves; order Passeriformes; family Furnariidae; genus Margarornis; species Margarornis squamiger. Next base: position 8,856,329 of record JAWWTY010000077.1, on the reverse strand, counting down.
CACCCAAGTCAATGTCAACCTTCCCATTGACTTCAGTAGCATTTGGATCAAAATTCTCGTTGAGGCTTTTAGCAGACTGGCTGAGAACATAGGAGAACTAGAGTGCTACCATCTGCTCAGTGGAAAAAATTGCCTCACTTCCCAGTTAGATTAATTTGGAACTTCTCGTAGGCACTCAGGTATTTCAATACCATATTTATTTGATGTGATTATTGATGATGAAGTGTAATTTATTACACAATGCTAGAAATTAAACATAGCAGTAAAACAATTTAGACAAGGCTATATGCTCAGCACATGATGGACTCAGTGCAGGAAACTGTATTCTTCCCTTCATCAAAAATATTTTTGCATATCCTACAAATGTTTCTTAAGTGATCAGTTACGTTAGAGAGGGCAATTTGAAAGTAGCTTGATATCAAGGCATGGCCATGTCCATCTGTTAGTTCCACTGAATTACAGCATGAATGTTTTTGGCATCATGCCATGACTCTTCTGTAATGTCTTTTTTACAATCTAACTTGTTTTTGTTGAAAGTTTCGAGTGGACGGGAAGTGAATTATTTCTCTATCAGTTAAAGAAAACAACTCAGGGTGCTCTAAAGGTTGTTCATAGGGAGGGATTTCTAGGGAGTTTTTCTTTTTGTCTTCTTGTCTTACTGATTAAGAGAAAACAGAGAACTTTTTCCCAAGGTAAGCTTGTCTCTGCTTCGTACCTGGGTGTACCCCAACATTCATCTGTATTTGATAAAACCAAAGGGAATATTTCTACTTGTCTTCCTTATTTATTTTTTGTTTGTTTGTTTTTTTTGCTACCAATGAATAATACCAGTCCCAGAAACTTCACCACGCCACCCCATCATTATTCCATGTCGTCAGTAGTCAGCCTACTGAGAGGAAACTATGCTATTCCTAGTTGTCAGATCCTGGAATACTTGGGCAATTCTACTAAAATAGCAAAAGGTGGTTAATGCTGACAGACTAATGATAAATAGGCACAATAGCCTGTGTACTTTGTTACAGTGAACAGCTTATAGACATCAGTGTGGAGAGACTGCCACTGGTGGGAAAAGGGCAACTGCAGTCCCTGAAGGTGCTGGGGCTCACGGACAAACAGGGAGCTGAGGTCTCCTGTGTCCATCACATTTCCATTGCCTGGGAAGAGAACATGAGCTGTAGGTGTTTACCATCAGACATATGGATCCAAATCCATAAGAAGACCTGTGTAAGCCAAAGGGCAGAGTATATCACAGCTTCCCAAGAATGACACATATTTTTGCCTCATCCCACTTACAGTGTAGCCTAAAATCAAGCTAAAATCTCTGCAGTTATTCGTACAAGATCAGTATATCTAGTGTCTTGCTAAAATCTGTGTTGTTTACAGGAAGATTTAGGAGGACATTCAGTAATTGGAGGAAAGATCAATTTGGTTTTGGTCATAAAATTGGCAAAGGATGGAAAGTCTCCAAAAGGCAAAGTCCACTGCTAGCCTCTGTCACAGACAGGATGCTGAGCTGGGTGTATATTTGGTTAGGCTCAGCATGGCCAATATTAATAAATCTAGGAAGGCAGTGAGTAATATTGTTCCTGATCAAACAGTTTTATGTTTGCAAATGAGGAGTAAGCAGGTGAAGATGCAGATTAAGTGTGTGTTTGGAGGGAAACAAGCATAAGAAAAGCAAATTGGAAATGTGGATGTTTAAAAGATGGAATGAGAAATTAAATCTTTAGTAAAATTACTGGAATTGGAGATCAGAAATGGAGATTAGTGAGTTGTATATGATCTGTAAATATGTACATTTAAGATTAAATGAAGTTACTCTTTCTCTCCAAAGAGACAGTCAAATGCTGCAGCAAAACTGAGATGTTCAATGGACCAGTTTGAGGCATGAGAAAATAAGGGAAGGTGACAAGAAGGAGAAGGGATTTTCAAAATAGAACTATTAACTAATTCATTCAGGCCAAAGCTGTGACAAAAAACAGAGTGAAGAAATTCATGTAGACTGTGAGAAACTGCTCTGGGAATAGAAAGGACTTATTTTTCTTAATGTAAGGGGTGGGAATCATCTAACTAAATGTAATTAATTTAGCTAATCACTCTAGGCTCCTTTTAACCTATTTCTAGTTTATAAATTTCCATTAATTTTACCCAACTGTACATATCTAACACAGGTCAGATAAATGTCTCCCTGAGTGCAGCTCTTGCTTTCCACTTAGTATTATCTTAATACATTTCCCAGGCCAGGGTGAGTTGCTGTAAATATCTACGTGGCGGGTACTCTACCTTAGCCCTTCAAAAAGGAGATGCTCATGTTAAACTTGGGGACAGGTAAACATGTTTGGAGAGTGATTGACCTGTCCTTCCCCACTGAGGTGACACTAATGAGGTAGCTTAATCTAAAGTTAGGTTGGTTGAGGGTCATCTACTACATTACTTCATTACTACATTACTATCTTTTGAGATCTAAAGGTCTTGCAAGTGAGCTGTTTAGGAAGGTTCTGTGAGGAGTCAGGCAGGTTTGTCACATAAGGGACTGAAACCAGTGAGGTGGCTAATGGATATTTGTAATCCTGGAAAGAAATTTCTCAGAGGAAATCACCCTCTGGTAATTGCAAACAAATGAAGGTGACCTCTGAATGAGATAGAGAAGAAATGGGCATAACAGAATGAGCAAGCAAAGGGATAAAAGCAGGCAAATGAGCAGGAGGTCTGCAGGGAAGACCGAGCAAAGTAGGGGAGTCTCATCCTGGACACCTGAAGGAAGGGCACCATGAAGACATGAGTTTTGGAAAGTCAAGTGAAAGCATGAAGGGTATGGATGTTAATATGTACATAGGATTAATGAGTTTTCTTATGTGAGTTTTAGGGGCTTAACTTGTGAGGGAAGTGAAAGGGCTCTGTATCTACCTCAAATGTTTCGTTGTGTCAGTGCACTACAGCATCCCCAGTAAGGTTTGCCATTCAGAACACCTGTACTCATCAAACAACTAGGGATCTGGTTTTTCTGAAAAGATTAGAGTCACTTTATAGATTTTATTCCTTTTGAGAAGGAATTTTCTGAGAAGCAGCTTAGTTAATTACTGCATTACTGTGGGGTTTTTTTCCTATAATTTTTTTGAGCAGAACATACTTAAATACCAAACACAGTTTGTTGATACACAGTCTCTCTGGACAGAGAGCACTTAGCATTGCATACCTATTTTATATCAAACTAACACGTTGATTAAACAAGCTATTTTAGCATGTAAAATCAATAACTAGAAGTTTCATGGGAAGTACAGCTGGTTGTAGTGGGTGTAAGGTCTTTTCTTTCAGTCATAGCTTAACAGCAGGCAACGATGGTTACATAAGCTTGAAATCACAGCCAGCAAGCACAAGGTACTGTGCAGAGATATATGTGCCTCCCAAAATGTCACATACTTCCAGATGTCCTCATAGAAAACAATGCAATGGGGACCAAACACTCACGACATATTGTAATAAACTTACAAAGTTCAACAAAAAGTCAGGAAGTACTCAGGTCCATGTAACCCTCCCCCTTTTTACTCCCTCTCCCCCAACTAATCTTTGATCTTTCAAGTTTGAACCTCAACATGTTGTACAAAATACCTTATGAAAATCAATCTTGGATGTTGAATGAGGAATTTTGGATTTCTGGCACGCAGAGATCTTTTGCTCTCATTATTCTGTGAGGGATAATTACCTATTTGTCTGTGGCTATCCTAAAAGGGTTAAAGATGTTCTAACCTCTTCTCTTTTTAGTATTCTGTTCTGCACCAAGAAGACTATCTTTTCTCTACAACTTTTTTTTGCTGTTTTTCATTAATACAATTCACTTAAACTCACTTAAAGTTGTTTTGGGCAACAGCTTTACTTCACTTGGAAGGTCATGCCTCATCTTCAGGCCTGAAGAATTTGTGTTAAGAAATTGTCTGTGTTTTTTTCAACTATCATCAGGCTTCAGCTTTTCAGTACAGAATGGCAAAACCAAAAGTTTATGGTATTCCTGACAATGCTGATCTTACTTTTGTAAAAGGTTTTGGTTTGACTGGAATTAAAAAAACCCAAAAAGGTGGATCTAAACCACAGCCTTGCTCACAAGCAGCAAAACAAGTGCCGGTCTTAGTGCTGGTGTCCACAAAATAGCAACAGGGAGGTGGGTTTGGGGGCAGGATTAGTTTATGCCACTGATTCTCCTGAGCTCTCCATGGCATGAAACTTTGACTTGTGTCTGTGTAAAAGATAGTCTCCTATTAACCTGGCCTCTCTTACAGAATTGATTTATAACTCAGACACTAAATTGTATGTACTCTTGAATAAAGAGTACTGAATTAAAACTGTGACATCAAAGATTATAAGCCTTGATTAATGCAAAGAATGCAAATGACTGTTCTATTGTTTTTTTTAAGAATGCATACATTATGGTTTATTCCTCTTGGCAAAAGGTTTTGTTGTAATTTTAACTTATATTGTGGAATACATTATATATAAAATATTTATATTTCAGCTTTATTCAATAACTGATGTGATAGATGTTAACTATCAGATATCTTCAGTGAGCTATTACTCATTAAATCTTCTAGATTATAGCATGGGTCAGTATGTGGTCAGTGCAATGCCTCACTTACACCAGCAAAATATTATACCAGGCCTCTTCTGTGACCTGGCTTCATCTCAGCCCAGCTTCTCAGCTGACACTGACTGGGGCTTCATTCCATGCGGGGGATTGTGCAACTCCTGTTTATTGGAGAAGGCTGTAGTCACTGGTGACTATCTCACTTCTTACTTATGTCCTAAGGGAAATAAAAAAAGTAGAGGAAAGAGAAATTTGGGAATAAGTCATCTGTCTTTCTGGAATTGGCTGGATATTAATGAAAACAAGATAGCAAGCTAAATACCATCAGGAATTTAGGTAGGTCAATGCACCATGGAGTTGGAGACACAGTTGACAGAGATAACTCTTCCCCTAAAATTCCTCAGCACAGAGTATACCTTAAAATTTTGAGTTTTTGCTTGGTCAATATTTAAGAAATATCTGGTTGTGTTTGTTTTGTTCTTTCTTTTTTTTCTTTTTTTTTCCCCTTGAAATCTGAGGTCATGTTGTGCAAATTTGTCTTTCCTGAATTATAAAGTGAAATTTCAAAGTTGTTAAAGTATTCTTCTTAGTCCTACCTACCTGGAAGTTTATTTTAGTTAAGTAGGTCAGCTCATAATTGCAGTTTACCAGTATACATTACACACAGGGGATGAATTTCAAGGGCAAAGAGCAGCTATAAAAATTGTATATTCAGAATCAATGCAACAATAATTAAAACAGAAATTTTAAAGGAAAAACTGAAGTTAACTGGCGCTATGTGGTGAATTTCCATCTAAAGAGCTACAGAAAAATAAAACAATGATGTTCTTTGGGAGCAATCACTTGCAGTTTTAGACAATATAAAATTTATAATGCTATAATCAAATGGCAATTGAAAAGTAGAATGGGGAAGTTGTTTTAGTACTATATGTGCTTGGTTTTATGCCACCCAACAAAGATCTACAGATGAGGGCTGGGTTTTTTTCTGTCCGTTTGCTTTTGTTTGTCTGAGTAACACCTGCTCTAAAGAGTTTGTAATCTGAAAGTAAATAGCTGAGAAGGGAGGAGGAAATGGACACAACACCCCGGCTGGAGAATAAACAGCTGTCAAATGGCTGGTGTTTCACAAAGTAGAACTTGCTGAAGGATCTGATTCAGCCTGAATGAAGGAACTGATCACACCCAGTTGTCAAACTTTCCTAATTAAAGAATTACTTGAGAGAATTTTGGAACAATTCTTTATCCTCTTCAGACTGTGGAACCATTTGCACAGTTTAGCAGGTAGGGAAGAGCTCTGAAAGGATCAGCTCCCCACTGATGGAGTGGCTACACAGGTTGTTAAAAGGAGAGTGATTGTGCTTCTTTCTCTTAACTTGCAGGTTAGGGAGGTTCATGCCAGAGAGTCTAAATTAAATAATTCATATAAAGGGTGATGATCTTCACCTAAGTCTTTGCACGAAACTACCAGAATCTGAATTTGCATGTGCCACTTAGCACTTTTTTAATGGAGTGGGCTTCTTGTCATTCAGTATCTTTCTTTTTGTCCATCTGATATTAGAATAATACTAATTTGCTTTCACATGAAAGTTCATCCCTGCACAAGGAGACTACTATCAACAGAGGCATATAAAATACAACCTTTCATGAGTAGCTTCACCAGTTTTCCTGAAGCTCTTTCTGTGTTTGATGTAAATAAGAAGGGGTTGCAGGTTCAGTTCCTTTAGATGTCACTGCTATTAGTCCAGGGTTTCAGGATTTAAGGTGACTTAAGACATCAAATATTTAAACAGGACTTACCTAGACCTGATTTTATAGAATATGTTTAAGACATATTTCTATGTTCTATTTAAGACAGAGCATTAACAAATAAATGTTTGAACATTTTAGTCAATTTTCTATTGTCTCTGTTGCAGTCAGGAGGATAGACTTGCTCAGGAGTTCCCATGCTTTCCTTCTATTTGACAAAGATACTCTGCTTAATTTTTCTCAGTTGAGGGAATTCTTCTTTCCAAAGGATGGGCTTTCTGGTTTCATGCTGTATCATTTTGTAATCCTGATCCTGTAGAATAGGGTGTGAGTGTTGCCTTATTTGGGAATGCCACTCTGGAAAACTGAGGCCGTAGTGTTGTGCCAGCCACTCTTATGTCACTCCTCAGGGTTCATGTTGAAATGAAAACAAAGTATTCTACTCTATGCAGAATTCAGTAAAGCAACTATTGTTCAAAGAAATAGGTGCAGGAAAAGGTAACATAACATTCTTATACCTGTGATCTTGGTTTGGCATCCTCAGACTGTCAGAGTAGCCTAATGATCAGAATGCTTAATTAAATTCCCCAGAACCAGATTATTTTTGATCAAGTCTTATCCTCCAAAATGGGTACTGACTTGACATGAAGAACCCAACCTTCCGTTTAGAGAAGGCTCCTTCATACCTGGGATTTTTTCCAGCTCCCAGTCCCTTCTGCTCCTCTCAGCTGTGCTAACAGAACTCTATTTGACCAGCTTCATCATTGCCATGTAACCTTTGAAAAGCCTTTCCCAGCTGTACAGATGCCAACTAAATACCAGTTTGTCATTAAAAAAACCCAAAAAGCAAACCCTGAACCATTTACAGCCTGCCAGTATGACACTTCCTGAATACACATTATTGAGCTGGAAGTTGGTGTGCTAGAATATTATCTATTATACTGGAGTCAGTATATACTCTTTTTCCTAGTCTTTGTAAGTAAAAGTTGAACTGGCAGCTCTGCTGGAAATAGATTAATTTCAGTATGTACTTTCTTACTTCTTCTTCATTCCTCAGTATTTTACATTATATTTATTAATAATTTATTTTTAGTCACATTTCATTTGTGAATAAAGTATGTCAGGTATTATGATGAGATTTTTTTTCACTTCATAAATCACAGGAGAGCTGTTCTGTAATAGTTTATTACCTAAAAGCCATGATTAAGTCTGTCTGTTTAATTTTGGTTCTGATTACCAATGCAAATAGTTAAGCATATGCCTAACTGTAGGTAAGTGCTGTGTTGTAACTAAGTAAATGCGAGTGTTACCCTTTCTGATTTCAGCATGGGAAAATACAGATCACAGCAGTTTGGATTATTCCTTGAATTTTTGTAGAATCTGGCCTCTTATTTCACTCAATTCTTTGGTAACTGAGTACTTTGATGACATCAAAATTTTACCCACTAGAAAAGTCTGTAATTCAAACTGCATAGTGCTGTCACCTGCATACAGTTTTAGGGTTACTCAAAGAATTCATTGCATTTCCCAGTGAGATAATTAGAACAGGGTTTGAAAAATGAAACGAGATCAAACTGCCCAGAGTCTTGGAGTGCCTTCTGCAATACCAATACTTTGTGTGCTTCATTTACTTGTTAAAATTGATATGGCACATCACTTTAGGATGAGTTAGGAGGTTGAGGTTTCATTCTTTGCTGATGAGTAGGTATGTCTGACATCTGGGAAGGACTGTAAAAACTACATTTGAGGAGATGCAAATGAACTGAATATTTCTCTGAAACCAGGTTGGTGCCAAAAATCCACTAACTGATGCTTTACAACTGCATGAAAACTGAAAGAGGTTGTTCCTCCTTTTCCAAAGATGATCCTCAGTGTGCATATTGCCAGCTCTTCTAAAGAATGACTTTAACTCTGGGCCTCACCTGAAAGATCAGGGAGAGAACACCAGATATTGCATAGTGATAGAAAAAAATAAATATAAATTCCTGTTATGATCCCCAGGTGCCTCATGAATGAATTTTTTATTCAGTCTGCAGTTTCTCAGTTCGTATATTATCTGTGTGTAGTTATTCTCCATATGTGACAAATTGGAAATAGCTTTTTATTCTTGGTCTCATCTCAGGAGGTGAAAACTTATTTCTGCAAATATATCTTTTTGCAAATGTAAGCTTTTTTTTTTTCTTAATGAAGGTGATAAGTTGCTCTAGGATAAAAAATTATTAGGAAATTTTCCTTAGAGACAGTTGAGAATTCTCTCCTCAGAAGAGAGATTACTGGGTGGCTGAGGGGGAAGAAAGTAGGACAGACCACAGCAAGTGAGAAGTCATTATGGAAATAGGTAAAAACTTTAGTTCACCTTTTCTGTTGCATTCTTCCCCATGCTGAATATGAACTGGATTCCTCTGAAGGGCTTGACTGTGCTTTTTCACTTGACCTAGAACTCTCTTAAGATAGAGTTTAAATTTGAAGGGCTTGTTAGGAAGATGTTACTGTAGCAACAGTAAAGTCATATTTTTCTGATCTGACAAAAAGCTTTGGTGTCCTTCTTGACTGAGGCTCCCAGATTTCACAGTATGAGTCTTTTTTCAAAGTCATATATGGGATTTGTGAAATGAATTACCAAAAAACAGGCAAGTGGTGCAAAGACAAAATTTCAGATAGCGATTTTTTTGAAGAATCTTATCTACAGTAATATTTTGCCATTCCATTGTATGAGGCTCTAAAACATATTAAAAAAATATAGTAATTGTAAGTCAAAAATTATGCTAGAATTTGCTTGTTAGGCCTTGGATAACTAACATTTTAAAAGAAGCAAAATTCCATGGATTTTTGCTAGTAAAGTGCTAATACAGTGCTAAGTATTTTTTGGCAGTGTGGGCAGAAAATACACTGGGTTAAATGTGTTTTTTTATTACTGTGTTCTGTCCAGAAGCCTCTGTATTAAAGTGCCAGAACACACACAATATTATGGTCTGCTGAGCTGGATCATTCTACCCACCTAAGCCAGGCCACCCCTGCAGCCTTCTGCCTGCTGTGGCCGTTCTGTATGGCAGCATGGGAGAGCTACTGACATCCGTCCAGTTACATGGACTTCTGAGTAGGCAAATGTAGATGGGATTTGGATGAGGTCTTCAGATAATTTTTTTGGCCTTGGCAATCAGAAGGAACAGGCCAAGGATTTGTTTCACTCCTTGGGTGTGAAATAATAAAAGTGCACCATGGTGTGTGACTGCGTGAGAGGGCAGATTAAACTGGAAGCACACTGAATGTAAAGAGGAAATAGCTCTATAGTGCACTCAGATCACTTGTAACTGAATAAAGTAGAAATAGGTGTATATTTTACTGATTTCTCACGATCATATATCAAATTGGTGGATATTGAACCCATTTTTTCATTGCCTTGTCTTACTTTCACAAATGATTAAAGTCTTAAAAAAGAGATGTGGAGACAAGCAAACCAAAGATGATAATAGTGAGGAGAAAGGCAAAGCTTCAGGAAGGTCCAGTGCTAGTTTGTAACCTTGAAGTCACACAGTTTAAAGAAGCCTAACTTTTGAAAGCTTCTGTAAAGGAGGAAGGTGAGAGACTTTAAATAAAATGAAACAGCTTTGCTCCTTTTACCAGTACTTCTAGTTATCTGAATATGCAGTTTAAAACAGAAGAGTTCCTTGAGTTTTCAAGCGATCAAAGCAGGTTTGTTCTTCTAAAACAAGCCTAATATATATTTGCCACTTTCTTTAAAATTAAAATAATGAAGGAAACATTTAACTCTTCACCAAAAATCACTACAGCAACGGAAAATGGCTGTTGTTTTTCTAATCTTTGGCTGTTATATAGATTACTTGAGCAATGATTGTGAGTTTTCACTTGAAGAGCGAGAGGTCTCTAATTGCTCCCAAGTGCAATATGACTACTAGATACCATATAGCTGCTTTATTTAACTTCTTAGGCCACTAGTTTTGTGTGATCATTGGATTAAAACTCCAAATGTAGTACAGATACTAAAGTTATGCTTTACAGGACCCAACGGTACAAGGAAATAGATTATATTTTGGGACAGTTTTGCTTGTACGGGTTTTGGGGTTTTTGTTTTCACTCCTTATTTGGAACAGAGAGTGTTCCTTGAAGAGGTTTTAATTTTATCTGTTCAACATTCAGAATTTTTCCCTTATGGGAGCTTCTCATATTTCAACATTTGTTCAACTCTTCCTGAGGCACTGCCATGCTTTGGAAGGGGCATTTGAAATGCCTGAAATCAGTCACAGAGTCGTGGAACAGAATCACAGAATAGTTTGGGTTGGAAGGAACCTATTAAAGATCACCTGGTCCAACCCCCTGCAATGAGCAGGGACATCTTCAACTAGATCAGGTTGCTCAGAGCCCCCTCCAACCTGACCTTGAATGTTTCCAGGGATGGGGCATCACAACCTCTCCAGGCAATACATTCCACTGTTTGACCAACTTCACTGTAAAAAACCTCTTTCTTTTATGTAAACTCCCACCATTCATATCTGGCTCACGTGCACTTGGTGTTACACTGACCCCAAATGAAATATTTTGATTCAATTAACTAAAATGCTTTTTGCACTTTATCCAGTGACATGTTTCATTAGAAGTATCCTGTAGGACCTCCAATTTTCAAAAACTATATTTTTATTTGAAAGATCTGTCCATAGTCTCCATCACCTTTAGTTTATATAAGGCTCAGAACGTTCAGAAAAGTTAGTTGCTTCTGTTTAAAACAAACAAACAAACAAACCAAAACAAAAAATAAAGCAATCTTTTAATTTTAGTAACGTAAGAGCAGCATGTGAGTGGAAATTTCATGGAATTGGTATTTCTGTTTTTACTTCTTGAGGTGTCTGCCACCTGGTCTGTTTTCTTTATACCAGGAAAATAAATCCCATTTCTCAACTGTTTTCAAAGAATATATTGGTTTCACTAAAATAGGTGTGTTTTTATGTGCTTTCAGAAGTTTTTTCAAAAGATCACAAAATGTGTAGATATCTGCCCTCCAGTGAGAATTTCAGCAAGAATGGGTTCTGCTCAATTTTTCAATTATTTTCTAATCCCAGACAGACTGAAAGCTACACCTATTGGCAAACCCCATGAGAAATAGCAACATGCAGCAAATTCCTTTTTAAGTCTAGCAATTTAGTACTTTCTCACAAATTAGACTTAGATTAGATATTTAAAAATCTGTCTGCTTTTTTGTTTGTTTGTTTGTTTTTCTTTTGCATAAATATGCTTTTGGTAAGAAACATTTCAACATTTTTTTGTCAAGAAAACTTTTCGGGATGGTGAGCTGTGGGCTGTGGGATTCATCTCACTTCAGGCATCTGCAGTTGAGTCAGTCACTCTGTGTCCCATTTATAGTCATTGAAGGGAAAGAGGTACTTTGGGACATAATTGATCTGACCTATTTTACGTGTCTGCCTCAGGATGAGATGAGTGGTACTCAAGGAACATTTGGAAAAACTGCTCACATTTCCACCAGCCTCTGTGTGAGCAAAAGCTGTGTCCGAGAGAGAAGTATAGAGGAGTGTGAACTCCCAGCCAAGCTTTCTAAACTTGAGATCTGAATCTTCACTTCAAATGGGGCGGTTTCCACATCTTGTATCTTGAGAATATTTTGTAATGCTCAGGTTTATCATCTTTAGTGGTGCCTTTGTTTTACCTAAAAGACCATATTGCATAAAAGACAAATATATTCTCATGCAAAGTTTTAAAACTAAGTAACAGGAACTCTTAGAAGGATGGCATGGTCTTCCTTCTCCTGAATCACATTTTAGCTCTACAGAAATGGAGTATGTTATGGTTTGGGATTAAATGATACTTTCAAAAAATCAATTGTTTTGATTTTTTTTTAAATAATCTTCTTGTTTATAAAATAATTCATAGTTTGAAATAAGCAATAAAAATATAAGGAGTCTCCAAGTAAATTCTAAACAATCACTAACTTGAAACTGAGACGATGTAATTAAATTCCAGTTTGTTTCTAATCTCAAAAAAATTGTAGCCATGATATCTAGTCATGCAAATGCACAAGCACAGCCACCATTGACTGAAAATACATTTTTCCTTCTTTTTCAGCAGTATGAGGATTCATGATTTTGGATGAATCTTTGCTCATGATGCTCTTCTCATGCTCGGCATAGCTTTTTATATTCTCAGAGGACTAACTTTTCTTGATACTGTGAAAAGTGTAGAGATACGTTTTAGGGTTTTTCTTTCACCTATGCTCCTTAGAAAACAACCTTGTCTTTCCATCTGATGTAGACTGCTCTGTATCTAGAAATACTGGTGTTTTTTTCCAAATATCTGTAACGAACTATAGAGTGCTTATCTATTTTATGTTGCCACCAAGTCAGTTGGAAATTTCAAAGATCTTTGTAAAGATGCACTTCCAGCCTGAAGGGTTTGAATCAGGTGGGCTATATAATTAATGCAAGGATTTAGAAGTTGCGTAAATTACTAGTAATATAAAGATGGTTAACAATATGCTGTTTACACTAACAGAATTTGACAGGCAATGCTTTTCTGCAGTAAGAGGAAAAATGTTTAGCTCATTGTGTGCTGGCAGTCCAATTGTACCAGAACTGGTCACACACAGGAGCATCTGCTGGGATGGCCCATGACGGTCAGGAGGGACTGGGGTTTCAGCTGAATATTAATAAATAGAGGAGAAGCTGTAACCTGGTTCTGAAAGGGAACTCCAAATGTATTAGCAGCAGGGAAAGAAACAGTGAACACGAATAAAAGGAGTCGGAGGACTCAAGTTGTTTGACTGTTGGAACAGGTGAGGGGTGACGGGAGAAGAGAGAAATACTAGGAAGCAGATTATGAAGGGCTTTGAATGTCAAGTGGCCATACAACAGGATTTGATTTCTGTTTCCTGCTATGTGACATTAGGCAAATCATGACATTTCTCTGTTTTTATGAGGAGAAAATGTGGATAATGCTTGCATACCAAGTAGTGAACTGTGGTGGCAGCTCTGATCTTCATGCAATGTAAATGAGTTATTTATATTAATTTTCAAAATTCTTAAATGAACACAGTGATGTAAAAGCATTAGTTTTACATCTTCCTTGAGTTTACACTTAATTTTTGTAGTATTCATTAACATATCTTGCTGTAATCAAGAGTGCTGCAAGCTTGATTTCTGTATACAAAGCTTTTTATTTATGGAAAGCAGATTTCTCCAAGGTGATTTTCTTTCCAGGCCGTCACCATATTGAATAGTTCATGAGGAAGTGTCCTTCCTTTTGTACTTCATGATCCTAAACGTTTTCATAAAATACAGAGGTAGGAGACTATATTGTGCCACTAACTGTTAATGTCCCTATTCATTACAGAGGAGAAATGTGCAACACCATTGCCAGCTGCAGAAGCAATCCTTGCAAGTATTGATTTTAGTTTTCAAATAAGATCTTAGCATGTAAGGTATGCTTAGGGTGGTACAGTCTGTAAAAGCAAAATACAGTACAGCAGAGAAACTACATTGTTCTGGAGGGAATGCTTGGTTTTACATAGATGTCCTTTTCTTGAAGGGGAAAAACCCCTAAGTTTTGAATCCCTTTGAAGTTCAAGAATTGTTGAGATGTCTGTGGTGATTTCACACAATCCTATCTCTAAGAATCCCTGTTTACCATGTCCAGCTGGCTAAAGTGCCATGTCTCATGCTGATAGATGAGGATCACAGCTGGGTTTTACACACTTTCCCTGCTTCTCATCTGGATTTCAGTGGAATAATACACTGTGGTTTAAAGTTACTGTTTCTAGGGTAGGTAATCCAGAACATGGCCCTGGATTTATTCAGCAACAGAGTCAGAGGTGAGTTGTTTTCTGCTCTGAACACTCGCTGCCTACAGATCAAGCTCAGAGCCTACACCCTTGTTTACAAGAGACTGACAAGCCAGCTTCCTGATCCTGCAACAGTCCAAGATGTATAATGGTTCCACCAGAGATGCAGGATAAGGACTGGTGATAAAACCTCTGCTTTTCAAAGGCAAATCTTGTCTGCACAGGGGAAAGAGGTTTTTGAGTAGCTGGAGACTTACAGAAAAAACTTGAAGCAAGACTAAGAACCGTCTGAGAACTGTGTCACATCCACTCATAATGTAGGCTGAACTCTTTGCTATTCTGTCTGGTAATACAGATACACAGTACATATGCTCAGAATTTGTAAGAGACAAATAAGCAACCCTCTGCCAAAATGAATACTAGAACCGAACAAGCAAAAGTGGGAGAAATGCACATAGAGAGAAAAGTATTTCCAAAAGTTACATATTAGTCATGTCACTTGACATGCCGTGGAAAGCAGTTGGACGAGACAGCAATCAAAATACACATAATGACAAAAAGTTCTTCATAAAAATACCGTGGATCTCACATTTGAAGATGCTAATAATTTTATTGACATTTGAAAAGAACTTGCTTTTTCTTTTCTAAGTCTAACATTTTATGCAAAATGACTGAGAGATCTGTGGAAAACCTGTTTCTGAATGAGTCAGTTTGTGGGTGTGTTGGTGGCTTAGGTAAATTAAAATAGTTTTTCTTTCTGTTTGTATTTTGATGTTTCTCTCTTCTGCAGTAAGTAAACTATTTGCTGTTAATATTACTTGCATTTTTATTAAAATTATACTTAATATTGATTATGACTGGAGGAGCAAAGTGCTTCCCACTGTAAGTTAAGACCAAGTTCTTGACCACTTGAGGAAGCTGAATATACCTAAGTTCATAGAACCTGATGAGATACATTCCAGAGTCCTTTGGGAATTGGATGATGCAACAGCCAAGCCACTCTCCATGCTATTTGAAAACTCATGGCACTCAGGCAAAGTCCCAGGTCACTGGAAAAATGGAAACATTGCACCTATCTTAAAAAAGGGTAGAAAGGGGGACCCTGGGAACTACCAACCTGTCGGCCTCACCTCTCTGCCTGGGAAGATCATGGAACAGATCCTCCTGGCAGATGTGCTGAGGCACATGGCCGACAGAGAGGTGATTCCATACAACCAACACACCAAGGGCAAGTCCTGCCTGACCAACCAAGTGGCCTTCTAGGATGGGGTGACTCCATCAGTGGACAAGGGAAGGGCTACAGGTGTTGTTTATCTGGATTCCTGGAAAGTCTTTTAGCGGGTCTCCCAAAACATCCTTCTCTCCTAATTGGAGAGATATGGCTTTGATAGGTGGACTGTCCAGTGTATGAGAAATCAATTGGATGCTCACGTCCAGAAGGGAGTGGTCAGTGGCCAAATGTCCAAATGGTGACAACTGGTGTCCCTCAGGAGTCTGCACTGGGGCCAGTGCTGTTTGGTGTCTTCATCAGTGACATAGATAGTGAGACAGAGTGTGACCTCAGCAATTTTACAGATGACACCAAGCTGTGTGGTGTGCTTGACATGCCTGAAGGATGGGATGCCATCCAGAGGGACCTGGAAAAGCCCAAGAAGTGGCCCATGGGAACCTCATGATGTTTCATAACACCAAGTGCAAGGTGCTGCACCTGGGTCAGGGCAAAGCCCGATATCAACACAGACTGTGAGATGAACAGATGAAGAGCAGCTCCACCAAGAAGGACTTGGGGGTGCCAGTGGATGAGAGGCTGGACATGACCTGGCCATGTGCACTCACACCCCAGAAAGCCAGTTGTGTCCTGGGCTGCAGCAAAAGCAACGTGGGCTGCAGGGTGAGGGAGGGGATTCTGCCCCTCTGCTCAGCTCTGGTGAGACCCCACCTGGGGTGCTGCATCCAGCTCTGGGGCCCCAGCACAGGAAGACATGGACCTCTTGAAGTGAGTCCACTGGAGGCCACCAAGATGATCTGAGGGCTGAAGCACCTCTCCTATGAAGATAAGCTGAAAAAGTTGGGATTGTTCAGTTCCGGGGTGACTTTATAGCAGCTTTCAGTAGCTGGAGTGGGACTTATGAGGAAGATGGAGAGGGACTTTTTCAGAGGAATGTAGTGACAGGACAAGGGGGAATGGCCTTAAGCTGATGGAGGGCAGGTTTAGATTAGATGTTAGGAAGAAATTCTTGACTGTGAGGGTGGTGAGACTATGGAACAGTTACCCAGAGATAACTGTGGCTGCCCCATCCCTGGAAGTGTTCAAGACCAGGTTGGATGGGGCTTTGAGCAACCTGGTCTAGTGGAAGGTGTCCCTGCCCAGGCAGGGAGCTTGGAATTAGATGATCTTTGAGGTCCTTTCCAACTCAAACAATTCACTGGTTCAATGATTCTATAATTCTATGATCCAAAACATATTTATAAGTTCCAAAGTAATAAGATCTCCCAGTACTTACTCAAAAAGTTGATTTTGAAACATGGAGATTTGGACTGAGAAGAATTCACAGAGTTTCCTTGACAGCAGATTTGTAGTTCTGGTAAAGGAAGTAAGTTGTGAAATTTGTCAAGGAAAAAGTCATGAGTATCAAAAATGAAACCTGACACTGAAAAAATTAATGGTAAAAGATGAGGGGTTTTTTAATCACTGGGATGATAAGCCATCAAACTGATTCAAATGAGTCATATGATGCAATAATTTTACTAAAACAGAAATTGTGGACTAATTGCAGTGACCACCTGATGATACTTAGCATTCTCTGCTGGTTTTATTGTAGAATGTGCTCACCATGGTCTTTTCTGACCTTGAAATCCGTCTGTCACACTCCTATGACAGAGTGCATCACATTACTGTGAAATGTAGGCTGTACAGAATTTTTCTTCTTCACTGTTCCTGACTTGTTCACACAATCTAAATGATGGTATCTATTAATTCTGAAGTAAAATAATTTTATGGTGATTTTGTGATTAAAACAAAACAATTTTTACTTATTCTAAATAATGAGGTCTAAGAAAATCTGGCCAATCTTACCAGCATACAGAGACAAAAATGTCTATCAGCTTCAGTTAAAATGTTGTGAAATGTTGTTGTAGTGAAATCCTCAATATGGAGCAATTCTTCATGTATGTATGTGTATATCCATACATAAATATCAATACTGAGGTCAGGCCCAGTCTCATGCGTTCATGTACCGGTTCAGTACTGCTGCTCACTGTTTCCTTAGATACTCACTGTGTTACAGACACTCTGCACGGAAATCTTCAGTCTCTGTTGCAATTCACCACCATCACGAAGCATCAGATCTACCTCTGGATTCTTCTGCACTTGCCTGTTAAGTTCCCTTGGCAGTGTTTGCAGTCAAGACCATCCAAATCAGGCCAGCTGATTTTATGCTAGCTGGGAATGAAGCTACACAGAGAGAAATCTGACTAATCTGAATTTTAAATACAGCAATAATAGCTTTTGACCCCCAAAGCACTGTATGAATTTTTATTCTTTTGATGGAAAAAGGATCATTATTGGGTTTGGCCTGGTATTTTGCTGCAGTGCAGCTTTCTAGGCCTTCTTCTGCAGCTTTTTCTGGTGTTTCTCACTGAAGGAACAGAATGAGTCCTGTGACTTCAGGTCAGTACAGGATCATGCCCCGATGGGCACTGTATCATATAGAACTTTAGTCCTCTTACTGCCAAGCTCTACATCAAAGGAAAGGAAGCCAGCAGGTTTTCCACATATTGCATGGGAAGAAATGTATCTGAGCTTCTGTCAGAAGCTGCAACTGCTCTGCAACTGCTGCAGAGATTTTTGAGGTAAAAGAAGAGGCTGAAAAATGAACAGAAAGTTTATTCAGACACTACTTTGTCCTCTGCTACTTTTCATGATTGGACAATAGAATTTTCTTATTTTTAGAAACGACTCCTAATGACTCACCCGCTGCTGCTGGCTTGAAGTTTCATACAAATGACAGGAAAAATAACTAGTAGACAATACAGTCAGAGTTAAAAAAATAGCCACAACCATAGAAACATGAAAGGATCCCACCTGCCACTAGCATGTTTGAAACAGAATCTTGTATGTAACAACAAAAGCATACCTATAAAAGAATCAAGTGCATTTTTAAAGAAATTTTCCTTGAAAATATCAGGGCTGTAAAGACAAATGGGATGTGAGTCATTAGGAGGTGTGGTCTGATTGACATGCAGCTCATGTCGTGTTTTGTAAGAACAGATTAAATGCTTTTCAGTACCATTAAACTTTTCTTGTTGACAGCAGGAAAAATTGTGGCTTGCATAATAGAACTGGAGATATAAAATAATTTCATTGTATTTTGCTTCCATTTTATGATGTAGAAATTTGTGTAACTGAAAATGTCAATAAGGAGATAAATTGCTGGCTTTCACTATGAAAAAATAATAGTATGATTTTCTCCTGAGAAAAGATACTGCAGGTATCTGTGGAAAAGTAAGACAAGAACAGCTATTTTTGAAGCAGCAGAGGATTCTTTTATTCCGTATTCTTGCATGTGTTCTATCTAGCTATGGAAATTTTTATTTTCTAGCTGTTGAAGTAATGAAGCCACTGAAATATTTCTGTCCTTTCAAAATTATTAAGAGATATCTGTGGTAGTTAGGGGGTGCTTCAGTATAGTGTGGTGTTCTAGGACTTTGTCCTAAAGAAAGACATGTCCTTATAGAGTCTGAATGTATGGGCAGCTTCAGCTGGGCTGAGCTCATGGTGCACAAGTGTCACAGCTGCTTTGCCAAGTGACAGGAAACATTGAAAGAGAGCCAGAAAATGTTTAGCCAGGGAAAGCAGCAAAGGGAGAATATATTTAGTGCTCACTAGAGAAGGCTGCTAGCTGCTACCTGTAAGTGCAAGGCTGAAGCCACAGAGAGTGCTGTGACATGGCTGGTGCCATAGAGGGTAGCTCTCGGTGATGACCCATTCTCATCCAAATGCTGACCCACCTCTGCTACTCTTGGTCAGACAACTCGCCTGCTGTTTTCTGGGAAAGATTTTTTTATTTCAGCTAGTAACACTGATTCTTTAATTAATTTTAAAATATTTCTGTTATTAGATTTCACCAGCAATCTTAGAAATGCCAGTGTTTAGAAATGCTTGCATGCCTTTTAGAAGTTTTTATGTTTTAGAAACTATCACACATCTCAGAGTACTTTGTGCAACACAGACTTGTGAAGGCACTGTGTGTTGAGTGGATCTGAGAGTTCCTGAAACAGGGAGGGTATTGTCTTGCTAGGAACGACATGATTGAAGAGTTGGGAGATTTCCCTCAGAATCGTGGGGCAGTTTTACTGAAATTTTTGCTGTGACACAGTGTACTGTCACAGCTCACCAAATGAAGGCTGGAAACACCCTGTAAGGCAGCTTGGTGTAGGAAAAGAGAGAAAAAGAACATTTTAAAAATCTGAAATATAGAAAACCTAAAATGTGGAGCATATATGTATGGATCTATGTATATAATAATGGACATTTGAAAACTTTCCCTATCTAGTGGTTCCAGTTAACACTAGTGAATTAAATCCAAATTCTTACAAGATGTGATTACCTCTCTCCAGAATAAAACTACCCCGGTGGTGCATCTCCCTGTGATGCAAAGCTCACATTCTTGACAGGCTTGCCATTTATTTCTACAGGAGATGTTTCTGCTTTGGTAGTTAAGAAGTTGAGTAACTGAACACCATTCAGAGTTATATCACTTTATATTGAACACAAGATTACTGGAGTTGCAAAGCATTATTAAACATTATTAGAATAGAATCCTCTACATAAATTTGAGATATAAAATTGCTTTAGCAGAAGCATGGGAAAAGGTGGCGTGGGCAAAACAACACAAATTACTGTGACTGAATTATGACAAATTTATGTCATCCTGAAACTAAATTGTTTGATTTTTAAAGATGCTTCCTCACATTGTCTCTGATAGACCTCACTGCTAAGGTGCAGCATAGCAGAGAACACCAACCACCTTGTGCCTTCTCCATCAGGACTGTTTGCAGTGCCCTTAAATTACTGAACTAGAGTTGGTCTCGTGAAGTTGAGATTGCCTTGAAATTATATCTTTGGTGAATTAATCTTCAGTGAAACAACACACAAGATCTAGTATTTAAGAATAAGGTAGATTTTTTTTTAATTTTATTTTTTTAAACTTAAATTGAGGAAGAAATCTGTGCTTTTCATCCAGGCAATATTTCTGCCATGCAGCACTAGGATGAGATTCTAGGAGTACAGCCTAGGAGTACTATTCAGATAAGACAGTAACAGTTCTTTTTTTTCCAGGAGACAGAATTACAAGCAGCTATCTTTACTAGAGGCAGAGATTTCAATTTGTCACAGTAGTAGTAGTAGCTCTTTTTAATTGGTGATAGTTAACAATTCCATGTGAAATGGAAAAACTTCTAGCCATTAGTGAAAGCCTCTTCCCACCTTTCAGTCCTGGAGGATCCCAGCCTCTGCTAACAATTAGGAAGTCTGGCACTCCTGGCTCATGCTGCATATTATGTTAAACCTCAGTAGCTGTCAGGAAGGGGAGATATCATGCCCAAGACAGGCAACCAAAGAAGGGCTACATTTCCAAAAGTTTGAGAACTGCTGCCTTACGCAGTCCTAGAGGCACAGATTGGAACGAGCTGTCAAAGACAATTTTTCAGACCATTGTTGAGTTTATATAATGAGCAGGAACCTACCTGCAGAACAGGATGAAGAATGAGAGGATTAAATGAGACATTGAGCCCCACTGGCTGTTCTCTAGGACAGCAAGGAAAAAGCTGAATGAGATTTTTATACTTTAGATGAAAACTCTGTATGTAGTTATTGTACAGGCTGGTTTAGTAAATGTCGGAGGTTTTTGGTTGGGTTAGTTTCTTTTTCTTTTTGCAAAGCGTTTTATGATAAAAGGAGTAACTCAATAATGGGTTATATGAGATGACCTCACAGAACAAATTTCACCTTCTGCAGATACATGCAGTTTTTTGGTGAGCTGGTAGTGTGGACATACCAATTTGATATCCACACTATCAATGTGATGTCCAAGATTAAATAAGTGTATTTGTTTTATATTAAAGACCGGGAATTTAATTGTATGAAAATAGTATATGCATTTTGTTTCCCCCAGTAAATAGGGCTCTTTTAGCTTCCAAGAAAGATTTTACTACTCCTCCCAATCTACACTCATGCTTAGCTGCAATATTAATAGTGCTTTACCATCCATGGAAAACAGATGTCAGTTTTCCAAGTGCAAGCAGCTCAGGAGATACATAAGGAGGAGACAAATAGATGTACAGAGCCTGGCTGGAGGAGTTAATCAGGTTGACTGATTCAGGCACATATACTGAAAGAATTTAATATGTGGCAGTCTGAATCAGTGATTTGTAAGAGATGACAGATGTAGCCAGAAACACCTTACTAGCTGAGGACTGAACATGGTGTTTCTGACCATCTGAAAGTGGTGTTATAAATGTCAGCTACAGGCTATGTTTTCCTTCTGCTGAATATCTTTGTTCAGACAGTGTGCACTTATCAGTTATTCTGATTTGGATAAAATTGCAAGTGTAATGTGGTTTCCTCTGCCTTCCACTTCCTACAGGAATTCATGTTTCCTTTCATCTTGGAGTGAGAGACACTGATAAGATGTAGAAAGCCAGAATTAGCAGTTCAAACTATCCATTCTCTTTTGCTTTAGGAAGGAGATTTTTAGATGGATTTTAATACAGCTTTGTGTTTTCAATTTTTTTTTTTTTTTAAGAATTGAAAAAAGTGCAAAATGCAGTCTGTTGAGGTGTGAGACCTAATACAAAGACAACGTCAGACAGACTGCTTTGCATAGATTTTAGATTCCTACTTGAAAAGCTAAAATACCCAGAAAGTCTCCTGTGATTTGGTTTTAACTAGTTGGCAGATGTTGAATGATCTCAGCAAGTGTCTTTGTTGCTATTCCTTAGTAAATATGTAGCAGGCTGACTGTTTATAATCTCTGTAATAGGGGATTTGTCAGTCTTACTTTATTACCTGTAAAATGGATTAGGAGAATTGTAAGATTGCACTGTTTCTCTTAGGAACATGGGAGAGTTAAATGTCCATCCTTATTGGGGATTCTAAGGAAAAATATGTCTTCGGTGATTATATTAAAAATAGCAAGACTACTGGCTCTTCTTTAGTCTTCTCTTTCTCCTCATCCAATTAGATCATAGTACTTGCACAGTTTCCACCCTTTCTGAAATTACTGGGAAATTGCATTTGGACAGAAAGTGCTGAGCATCTTACTAGAGCCAATTTATGATTTAATGTCTGTTCTCAGTGATGCAGTAGTAATGAAGATGCAGATCTGGCTGGGCAGATAGAAAAGGTTTATTTTGCCACAGATGTAGGTTTTTCCATCTCTTATCTTTACATGTTTTTTCTTTTTAGGCTTTATTAGCAATGAGTTGAAAAGATCAACATTGACATATGTGATGTGTCTGTGATTCCAAACTGGAAACCATTTCAAGCTTCCTTGCTGGGGAAGCAACAGAACTATTGAGCAGAAAAAGCCCTTCAAATATGTCCAGTCAAATAGAAAAGCAGCAGTTGCATGAGAAAATGTACATTTTAGTGAACTGATTTTAAACCATCACATAGCAACTGGGAAAAACCACACAATTTAAAATGAAAATTTAAAACTAAACTACAAAGAGCCATTAGGCCTGTCTGATCAGTTAAAATGCACACACGCTGTGTTGGATTTGAAGTGTATGCAAGTGGAAAAAATGAATGCAGTAAAAATAAAGAACCTGATGGATCACTCTGTATAAATCACATGGTTAATTATAAAAGATCCTCAAGATTCAGGTTTTAATTTAATCAATGAGAACAAATCATTCTGTCATTCTCCTTTGGAATCTAAAACAGTTTGTCTTTCTTACCCACTACTGCTAATATGAAAAAATTGTGTGTGTAAGTTAATTTATATGGCTTAGTAAGAGACCAGAAGACAATAACAATGATTTATTAGAATTAATATAGTCTATTTTGCTCAGGAGATAGAGAATTCACAGTGAAACACCAGAGTGAAAACAGTGCTAGGACTGTCACATGAGTAGGGACACCCTGATGAACTGTTCTTCTCAAGAGATATTCACAGTTTCATGTCTTCCAAAGCAGCAGCCAAATCCTCATGCTGGTACATCGGTGTCTGGGCACACAAACCATGGCTGACAGCCACAGGAGGGAGAACATAAAACTTGTTTATTTGCTGAGGTATTAAGCAAACTTCAGCAATCACTATTAATGCTTTGGACTATGTCCAAGGAGAAGACAGGAGTCCTGTTGGCTCAGGAGTATAAGGAAGCTTACTGGAAAATAGGAACATTAATGAAAAGGCTGCTTATCTTACATAGCAGGACTGGAGCAAAAGGCCAGAGCATCAGACAAGAAGTGAAGCAGCCTTTTTCTGAGAGGGTCTGACTTATTTTGGAGTAAGACAGCAGAAGTTTGGCCAACATCTGTATATTTATACTTTAAAAACATGTGAGGACTTTTAAGTATGTTTGAATGGTTGTATAAAAATCAATCAAAAATATATCACAGACATATCCCCAACATGGTCAACATTTTTATTATAGTTCAAGGCAAATAAGACTTGAGGATAAGGCAGGTAAAGGTTGTATCTGTATTGAAATGGGAGTGGCTGGAGGGTTTTGTCAGTAGTTTTCCACCTAAAAAACCCAACCTGAAAGGAAACAACTGCAAAATTTATCCAGTTAGTGACCAAAACTCATGTGAAAATCTTGGGAATCCCATACCTTTTCCAGGCAGCCTGGAATACTTAGAGACTTTGAGGGAAAAGATAAGATTTATAGCTCTGTATGTCCTCAAGTTGCACAGGTCATTGAACTGATTTGTGCAAAAGGATTCTGTGCAAATGCTGGATGGAAGGCAGCTCATGAACAGTTTTGTTGCTGCTTGTCTTCATGAGTACTTCTCTGAAGTGCTGCTGGACCACAGGGAGATCATATACCACTAATCTAAATTACACATGGATAAGTGGATAAACTGGATAAAATGAGCCCCATCCCACCAGTAAAACTGGACTGGTTTAAAGTTTCATTTGGTTTTACCCAGCTGCCATAGAAATCTCTGGAATATATTTATATTCTGTTTAAATTAGTTGCTGTCCACTTCAGTGAACAGAGCTCTGCAAAATTCCATTAGCTTACAGAGGTTCAAAATCAATAAATGCTACATGGTAAATTCCATTTATTTACAAAATAAATGTGCATGAGGATTATGTTAGTAGGAGCACAGTAATACCTAAACTACAAGTACCCAAATGAACTTTCATCATAATCCTTTATTATTTTTAAGAAGATTTTTGCTTGCTTTCCTGATGCTGTCTTTCTGTTGCTTCTATTATATTACGTTTGTTTTCCTGTGTAGGATTTTGGCACTGTTACCAGGTACAGATTACTTGAAGGGATGAAATAGTCTATATCTTCTGCTAAATCCAGCCACTTCCATGTGATACCCATGTGCAGACATGGAGCTTCCTCATTCAGATGGGTTGCATTTGCTCCTGAAGGTGGAAAGAATATTGCTGTTGTATGCTGCTCTATTTCTGTTAAAAGCTTAATTTACAGTAAAGAAAAAAATATTTTCAAAACTTCAGTTTTGAATGTGTATATTGACAGCAATTTAGAGTCATCTCCATATTTAGAGATACTAAAAGGTTAACTGGCAAGTTTTTGCTAAGTTCCATGTTACAGTTGCATCTAGGCAGATAGACTAGATGATTTTTGTTGGTCTATTCTATTCTATTCTATTCTATTCTATTCTATTCTATTCTATTCTATTCTATTCTATTCTATTCCATTCCATTCCATTCCATTCCATTCCATTCCATTCCATTCCACTCCACTCCACTCCACTCCACTCCACTCCACTCCACTCCACTCCTATTCTATTCTATTCTATTCTATTCTATTCTATTCTATTCTATTCTATTCTATTCTATTCTATTCTATTCTATTCTACTCTACTCTACTCTACTCTATTCTATTCTTGAATGTCTGTTTGGAGACACTTATAATCAACCTCAAGTTAAGCAAGTTTTGGAAGGACTGGTGAGAAAATCATGAGAGAGGGCAAGCTCAGAACAGCAATAATACAAAGATGACAGTGAGGGTAGAGGGACAATAGAGTTTGAGAAGAATGTAGTAAAAAATATTATTATAACGATACTGGAAAACAAATAGAAAAATCTACAAGTACTTAAGAGGAGAAACATTGATGCATATTGCTACATCTCATTAAAACAGATAAGGAATATTTTTGCCTATGTGTTGCTTCCTGAAAAAGAGTTTTTCTTATTTTAGCAATAATGGTATTACTGACACATTTCCTTCAGATACACGAGATGCCATCTATTCTTAGCTGGAAGGCATAGTAATTTATTTCCCCTGACCATTCTGCTCTATTGGCAAGCTATCTCCTGAGCAAAATAGACTATTCTTAAGCCACTAAAAATTAGCAAGGTATTTAATATTAAAACAGTTGTGGAAGTGAAGTAGGTGTCAAATGAAATGCCTTTCTAAGACTACAGGGAGAACAGAAGAGCAACGTGGCAGAAAGTAAGGGTTAGTGGTAATTATCTGCTAATGATGAAATGCTGGGCAAAACCTGCAAGCCAGTGGAGTTACAGAATCATTGATAGAAATGAGAGGTCTTCTGTACCTCATTAAATAAAAAACTAAAAATGAACAGAGAAACCAGTTGTGGAATATGTGACAAAACAGTGATTAGAGTCTGCACTAATAAACCAAATGTCTGATCCAGTGTTTGACCCACAGGGACAGACTATAGACAATTAAAACAGGATTTATTAACTTCTGTATTTCACAGAAAGGGCCATTCTCATTTTTCAGAGGAGCCCAGATTGATCACTGCCTTGTGGAACAAATCCAGTGTAAAATCAAACTCTGAATAATTTATGGCAGTGCTTGTAAGCCTATATTAAAAAACTTCTCAAATATGTAAGTCCTCCAAAGGCCAGAGAAGAGTAATGAGTTTATATTTGTCTTATTTCTGCAGTGTAGACAGGTTCTTCAGTGCATAGTGAGAGACTTCATGTCTTGAAATGATAGAAATTGCTGAATTCCTTTATTTTATATATTTTTTTTACACTATTCTTGTGACTTTTTACTCATTTTATTGTAATATTTTACTAAGACCAATTGTATTCCACGTGTTTTCTTATTGTTAGTGGTATATATGGATGGAAAAAGACTGTTTAAATGAAAATTTTACCAAGTTCTTAGAAAACCCCCTCAATATAAGCAGAAGAACCTCCTCCCCCCACTACATTTAGGCTATTTAATCTCATTCTAGAATGGGAGTCTAGCTATGTAATAAGTTTCTAGTTATCTTACTGCCCAAATCCAAAAAGCACAATACAAAAAGGACATAATGTTAATTACACTGTGAGATTGGCAGTACTGTTCTGATTCAGAATATATTTCCCCAGTCGTGTTGCCAGAAACGTGCGTCTCCCGTTATGCCAATGAAACCAAACACTGTGAAGGTGGCAGCACGAGCCATGATTCTCTTCATGAGTGTCACCCTAAGACTTGCAAGTGAGATCTGTGGCTATTTATTTAAGACTTATTGAAAACTTGATTATTTTACCAATAGGCTTGATATTTTTCTTCACCCTGGGGAAAAATTACTTCTGTCTTCTAGTTTCCGTGCCTCTCCCCATCCTCCATCTGCCCCAGTGTCAGTACAATTTTCCCATACTCAAAAGGTGGAGAGGCTGATTTGTCATAGTGATAAGGCCACTCATTCTCATGATGGACATTGCTCTGTACTTTGCTGTGAATTATTGACAGAATTAAGTAAATTTAGGAGTGTTGCCTGCTACTGCTGAATTCTGAACAACAGCAAAGGCAGGAAGAATATTAACAATAACCCAGAGCTGCTCCTGCTCATACAACCCTCAGTGTGTTGCTGCTGGTATATCAGAATTTCTCCCAGTTCATTCTCCCCCTGTTGTATTCAGAAAACAATATATAATTTCTGCTTGGAGCTGAGAGAGGTGAGGAAACCCTTGGGTGGGGTTAAGGGTTGTCCCCCTCTGCCTTCCTTTGGCTTGTATTTAATATGTAGAATGTGGTAGAAGGTTGAAATAGCAGAATAAGGAGGAAGAAGAAGGATAGAACATGAAAAGAAGGTACTGCATCCCCTATTGCTTTTGTTCATCAAGAAAACCTCTAATTGGTCACCAGGTGTCTTCGTTGCTCTGAAAGTAGATGAAGGCTTTCAAATAACATCTCCTTTGATTGTAATAATAATTCTCGTTTTAATGATTAGATTTCTGTGATCATAAGACTAACATTTTCTAAACTGGAACCCAACTGACTTCTGAAACTCAAGAAAACCCTAAATTTCTCATTTCATTTGTCACCCTATTGATGAGTTCTGGGAGCTTGCTGTACTGCACACATATATTTAATGTCTCTTTTATGGTAATACATCTTATGAGCCAAAATGTAATATAGGCTTCTTAAATCCATTATTCAAAACTTACATTTCTGTCACTGCAGTAGATTTGTGGTGAGTAATTTCAGTAGTTTGGAAAGTAGCCATCAGCTGAATGACTCAAAGGGTTTTACACAAATACAGATCATAACAGTATAAATTCTTTCATAAAAAGATTGAATCATTGACAGTAAATGTTCTTAATAATGATGTATTCCAGGGGCCCAATTAACAGAATATTTTTTTTATGCACCCTTTGTGTTGTGAAACAAAGAACTTGTTTAAAAAAAAAAACCTAAAATGACATGTACTTTCTAACTTAGTGTCATTTTTGCATAAGTAGTCTGCATTCTCCATAATGAACTTATGAAGAAGAATAATTTGTTCCTGGACATGAAAGAGAACCATTGAAGCTTTCAGGTAAACAACCAGATGCTCACATTTAATTGCCAACAGCATCCTGGGCTGCATCAAAAGCAGAATGACCAGCAGGTTGAGGAAGGAGATTCTGTCCCCCTGCTCTGCTCTGGTGAGACCCTCCTGGGGTGCTGCATCCAGCTCTGGGGGCCCAGCACTGAAACACATGGACCTGCTGGAGTGAGTCCAGAGGAGGCCATGCAGATGATCAGAGGGCTGGAGCACCTCTGCTATAAGGAAAGGCTGAGAGAGTTGGGGCTCTTCAATGTGGAGAAGAGAAGGAACTGGGAAGCCCTTATAGCACCTTCCAGTACCTTAAAGGAGGACCTACAAGAAAGCTGGAAAGGGACGTTTTACAAGGGCATGTAGAGATGGGACAGGGGAGAATGGCCTTAAGCTGAAGGAGGGCAGGTTTGGATTAAATATTAGGAAGAAATTCTTGACTGTGAGGGTGGTGAGACTCTGGAACAGGTTACCCAGAGATGCTGTGGCTGCCCCATCCCTGGAAGTGTTCAAGACCAGGTTGGGCAGGGCTTTGAGCAACCTGGTCTAGTGGAAGGTGTCCCTGCCCAGGCAGGGGGATTGGAATGGGGTGATCTTTAAAGTCCGTTCCAACCCAAACCATTGTGTGATTCTATGAATCTGTGAGCTAAGGTTTTCTTTCTTTCTTTCTTTCTCTTTTTTTTTTTTTTTAATTAAAAAATTAGATAAGAACAACAAAAAGGTGTGACAATGAAATAGCTTTTGCAACAAAGTTAATGAACATGATCTTTTTTTCAAAAGGTGTTAAAGGGAATAGAAGTTGTTGAAATAGAACTGAAATGGTGAAAATATGGAAAAATGTAAAAACCAGGAGACAAAAAAGTATTTCCTACAGTAATAAATGACTGAACAGTTCCTACCAAGTCCAGATCTCATAATACATCTTCACATTTGAATTATAAGAGTGCAGGTGTATAAAAGTAACTTTTAAGTAGTAGTAAATAATTTTCCTAGTTTGTGTTTATGTTCAATTATTTGTCTCCATGGAATAGAGTCAACAGAACTAAACAAAAAAGAAATAGTAAAGATACTGTAGAAAAACTGGAAAGGCATATTTTCAGTTTAAGAATAGGAACTGTAACTCTGAAGAGGAAAGCCTCGTTAGGAAAGGCATGTGAAAGAAAGAAAGAAAGCATTACAAAGTGCTAAAAAGGAAATTGCTAGACTCCTGGGAGATGTCTATTAATAAAGGAAAGGGATTATAAACTTCATATTTCCTGAAAGGTTGCAAAAAGAGAAAAAAAAAGATTGTATGATTACAAAACCCAAATCTGCTTATATATAAAAGGTGAAATTGATACACACTATCTAAATAAAGCAGTTAAATTAAGAACAGTAATGAAAGAAGCAAGAGCTTTTCGGATGCATGTATCTCTCAGACGATACCAGCCAAGTGCTATTTCAGCAGAAGTAAAAGTGTGAATGAGAAATGGCTCAGAGAGAGCGTGCCAGGGGACAGCAAAGGCAGTGTGCCCCCTGAAGGGAAGGGAGCCAGCGGCGGAGGATGGTGCCACGGCTGGCACGGGCAGTAGCCACACCGACAGGACCCACCCAGTGCCACTCAGCTCAGCAGGCTGGTCACCTCAGCCAGGTTTAGCCACAGCAAGCCTGTGGTGGTGAGAAAGGCCTGAGAGCAGGCAGGGATGTTAAACCTGAAGGTCTGGGCCAAGATCTGGCTCAATAGGGTGCATGCCCAGGCATTGATGTGGTGGCAGCAGGGCTGCAGTGCAGTTCAGACTTGGGGACAGGGTCTTCCCTTAACAGCAGCTCCCAGGAGATGGAGTGGGGATTCCCCATTCCGGCTCTTTTTTCCATAATAACTGCAAGCAGTGAGCTGGCCTTGAGCTGCCTTGCTTCGTAGGAGGGGAGAGAACTCAGAGCCCTGAGAACATCACACTAAGAGGGTGGTTTGCATAAGGAAGAGCTCACATATAAAATGCATGATTTGGGTATCTAGAAGTGAGTGATGGATAATATCAGAATATAATGAGGTAACAGGTGATTTTTTTAATGTATGGCTGAAGAGACAGGTAATAGATCTAAGACAAGGAACCTCCAAAAAGTTAAAGAAAGAAGAGGTGAAAGAAAGAACATGAGATAAAGCAGCACGCTGTTTTAGGAATGATTGATGGTTTCAAAATGAGACAACTGAAACCATAGAAATATGATGGGACTGAGAATGAGAATAGCATAGGAAAAGTGGAAATGGTATCTGAATTAGGCAAGAAAAGGCAGCAAAAATGTCAAGGTCCAGACCCAAAGAATTTGGTCACTGTTAAGACTGCCTGTGCCAGAAATCATATAAATTATTTGGCTAAGGGATTTTGGTCTTGACAACAGATTTCTCCAAGCAAGGACCATCAAAGCAGCTGATAGAAATGGAATTCTTAAGACTGGAAATAGACATCAGTAATTGGGAGTTTAGAAAAAGCAACCGTCTGAACTCTCATCTGGATTTGGTACATGTCTCAAAGTTTTAGTTAAACTTCCATGTAGTTGAGACTGTGGGTCTTTGCAGTGTAACTTTGACACTTACTGTGATGGTGAATGAAATAGACATCTCTCAAAACAGTTTTTTAAGGGGTGTGTTAAGGCAGGTAGGACCCAGCTGTTCTGTTTTGGAGGGAAAGGAGGCAGAGTAGAGTGAGAGAAGTCAGCCAAATGAATGTAAGCCATGCTGCGCTAATCAATACCACGGTCAGAGAACTGTTGCTGGCCCATTTCATTTATTTTTAGAAGCAGCCTGAAAGAACAAGTAGCAGCATCCCAGAGTTATCTTGACATTTGAGGTAATGTACTAAGGAATCATAAGACTTGATAGCAAGGTTGTGATGGTACAGGCATCAGCTTTGGTTGTGGTCAGGTAAGTAGCTCCTTGATTTAACACCAGTCCTTTAAACCTTGCTTCGTGTCAGTGATTACCTGCTGTCTGTATTGAGTCAGGGCTGCAGAAAGGGAAAGCTTACAGGGGAAAGATAAGAAGTTTCAAAGAGTTAAAAGCCCAGTTCCCAGTGATTTCTAATAAGTGCTGAGAAGTCTAATCCTTTAGGTCTCTTTGAAAATCCTATCTGAAAATAAAAATTGGATGAAGTGTAGGATTTATTGGTTCTAACTGAAAAAAAATGGATAGAAGCAGCAAATTTTCAGGCAAGCTGCAGACTGGAACAACAGAAGAGAAGTGATATGAATTTCCTAACAAGTCTTGTCAGTTTTCCTGTCCTTATTAAGAAGAACAGAACATCTGCAAATGGGGCGGACATGATCTTGAAAATAAGTCCTGAATCAATCAATTTAGCAAAGAACAATCTGTATGATTTTGGTTTTGGCAAATCATCAAACAGCTATTAACTGGAAAGCTAAATGGGGTCAGCAATTCAAGCCTGGCTGGAAGATAATAAAATCATAAAAGCATTATAATATGCATTACTTAAATATGAATAGTCAAGGCACATTTGAATTATGTGTGGCTGATTTCAGCTTCAGATTATGACACCCATGTTTAGAGGTCTCCACGTAGGTGTCTATACATGACTGAGTTACCCAAGCTCCCATTATAGTCAATATGATCTCTCAAGGCCAGAGGGTTTTTCAGCTGCTCACATGTGGGGGGTTAAGTTAGAGTGACCTGAATAGCTACTGACTTTTGTGTCTACTGTATCTTCTGACCGCCCATCACAGCTACTCCATTCTTTGTCAGAATAAGTCTTTTTTAGTCAAATTCATCACAGGAAACTTCTGTTTGTGTTACAAGCAAAGGGTTTAGAATTAATCCCAAAATACCTTGGTCACCCTATGGACTATTTCTTCAAATTAAAATATAAATCCCCTCGCTCCAAAATCTGTATCCAGCTGAACATCCATACCCATAAGCTACAGAGAAATAGTACCTGGAATTGAACAGCTCATGGAACTCCTGTATCTGTTTTTGGCTTGTATTTCCTTTGGTTTATCCACGGTCCTATTTTTAACTCTGGAACATTGCTACCTGCCAGTGACCCTGGCAAGAGCTGTTCTAGGCCCCACTGAGCATCCACACAGCCCATACATTCTCTCTTGCCTATAGCATTTACCTCTATCACTGGTTGCTCACAGCACTTACCTAAAGGAGTACAAAAGAATAGGGCAAACACATAGTCACATTTCTCTGGTATACTTTCCCAGCCTTCAGAAATGGTCAGCTCAGAGAGTCCTAAAGCAAAGATTATATCACATTCTTGGGCACTATTTCTGGAATAGTATAACAGTCATAAAAAAACTATTGCTGTGTGTTGACAGGATGGTGAACTTAGCTCTTCATGTTTATGGTTTCCATGATATTTAGGAATTTTTAAGCCTTCTGTCTTACACACTCCCTTCCTCCAGCTGGAGAACAAGCTGAATCCTCTCACTGTTTTTTCTGAATTGACTCATTTGACAGGTTTATGAAACCCAGCAGCATAAGTCTAAGATTTTGTTCACTTTGCCCTAATGTCAAATAGACTTCATAGGAAGCATGTTAATAAAAGCAGTTTTTCACAGTAATGGGAATTCTACCTTTTGGACTTTGCTAAAACTGAGAAATATTTTATAATTTTATCTTTTCTGGGGTGGAAGAAAATTAAGGGTAACCAAGGTTTTCTAGTCAATAGGAAACAGATATGGTTCCCATGAAAACTCCTGCACTGAAGCTTCTTTACTATCTTGTTTAAAATGTTAAAGTAAATCAGCTCTAAAATAAATAGTGCTGTGGGGCAGAGAATATTGATTAAATGCCTGAATTTGGAGGGCAGTTCTACCGAAATCCAATTTTAGATGCATCAAGATGAGTGGAAAGTTTCAACTCATTTCAGGGCTAGGAAGAAGACTTTTTAAGACCATTTACACAAATTGAGCATGTTACTTTAAGGTTTGGGTTTTTTTAGTTTTTTGTTTAATTACCGCATTAGAGTAATAACAAAAGAGCAATTGTTCATGAGATTGCACATAGATACTAATGCTAACTAAAAAATGATGAATGGGATATACTCTGAAAAATTAAATTAGAAATTAATGAGACAATGCTCTTGCCTAAACTCATGTGGTTCTAAATCTCCAAATTTGCTGATAATTGGAAAAAGCAGGAAACAGTAAGTGTGTGCTCCTTGAGTAGAATTATATTAATTGCTGTAGGTTGGAAAAGCCTGACATAGAATGGCTGAGGTTAAAAAAGCTCATGTAAGGTTTTGAATGGAAGTGAATGGGAATACAGCTCTGACAAAAGTTTGATCATAAAAACTGGCTTTTTAAGTGTAGAGAAATGCTATAAGCATGAAAGTTTTATTTTGCTTTGGGCATTCTAATTTTTTGTTTCCTTATGCTTATGATTAGATTTATTAATATGAGTAAGAAATGTTCAATAATATTAATTGAAACTTGATTATAATTTTATTTTTATTTCCAAAAATATACAAAAATTTGGGCAACTTTTTGATTGATTTTATTGATTTTCCAGAATATTTTGCTTCCCCTTCCACTGCATTTTAGGTTTAATTCATGTTTTTTTTTCCCTTTTTTTTTTTTTTCCTAAGTACCTCATTTTTTCATATAGCCTGGAGCAGAGCTGCCAGCTTTGAAAGCAGAGGTTTTAACTATGATGATACATACCAGTTGCTTCTGAAGTGAGGCCCTCTGGGATTTTTTTACCTCTCATTTTCAGCTCTGGATGAAGTTCCGTCACCCCAGAGAACATGGCTATGGCAGGATACCAGATGCTCTCTGTCCTCCTTACCTGTCCCATCCCAAAGGATTCAGTTCTCCCCTTTGCAATGTTCCCTTTCATCATCACAGGGCCTGAGCGACTCCTTTGATTTGCATTCTGCATAGAGGATGTTGTGATAGAATTTGCCAATTATACTTTTTTCCACTGAGCTACAGTAGTAACTCTGCTTTAGAGCTTAAGGAATAAACTGCATTAATAACAAAGTAGTATAGATTTTGTACTAAGAAACTTTTTTTCCAAGCAGAGATGCATGACAGTGACAAGTAAGAGCAGCTGAGATATGGTAGTTTGGAATAGCTGATTCCTTCTTGGCAGAAAGAGCAGTGATCTACTGGTGAGGAAAATTCCTCCTCTGTTCCTCTGGCAATCACCAATAAATTACTGTGTCCTTTTCCTAACTTTCAATATTTACAAGCATCCCAGGAGAAAAATGTATTCTTCATTCTCTGTGCATACTTTCCGTGTCTTATCACTTACCAAAGGCATTATAACACAGTGCTGTTTAGTATCTCAGAATCCACAGCTACAAGAGGTCTCTGTCTTCTCTTCAGCTGTATCACAAAGCAGGTGACATGTTTCTCTGTCCTTTAAATTTGTCCTATGGATGTGTGATATTTAGATGCTGAATTTAATGGAAATACAGAGATGTGTTAAACCCCTGGCCCCTTGCAGGAAGCAGTTATCATTCATCTTGCAGTTTTGTGCATGTCACATTTGGTTACTGAACAGCTCTTAGAGCAAACTGCTCTGGACTCATCCCTGAGATAAATCAGAGTGGACAAAAAGTAATTTCTTCTGTCTGCACTCTGGATTTTTGAGGTTTATAAATGTGCTAATACTGCCACTCTAACTTGTTTACTCAGGTTTCTAGATTTGGGGTAATGTTTAATTTTGACAGAAACGATGTGACCATTTTAAAATTGAATTTAGTATTTTAGTCAAAATTGAGGCCTAGGCTGTAATTCATCCTGCCATTCTGTTTCATTCAATGCTTGTTCCCCTAGTCTTGAATTCTTTTTATGTTGCTGTGGTTATTCAATGTCCAGTTGCTTATACATCTTTTAGTCTTTACATTTTAGAATGCCACTCAAATGCATTCTTTAAATTATTACCTACTTTTTCATTAAATAACTTTTAATCATAGTTTCCAAACTGAAATGGTGTAGACGCATGCCATGATATTTAAGGAATTTAGAAATTTCATTCAAATAAATACAAGAGTAGAAATGAGGTAACATCTTAAAATACTTAAATAGGATTGCAGATAGTATTGACTCAGTATTGCAAAAACTGGAAATATTATGAGATAGTTTCTAAGTCAGGACCCATTTTTTATCTACTCTCAATCATATTTTACAGATTTCTTCCATAATCTTCAGCAGTGGAAGCTTGAAAAAGTCCCTCTCCAGCTCTCTTGTAGGCTCCCTTTTAGGTCCTGGAAGGTGCTATAAGGGGTCCCCAAAGCCTTCTCTTCTCCAGGCTGAAGAGCCCCCACTCTCTCTCCAATTTCTTGTTTTTCCTGACTCAACCTAAGCCTCTTTCGAAAACTGTGATTTTTGCCTGTGTAGTATAAGCTGGTATAACTTAAAAGATTTTTATCTCCCAAAAAGTTTTCAATTTTTGAACTTTTGACAATCCAGGGAGTGTGCAGGGAGTTCTGGACAAATTTTTAAAGAAATTAGAAGTCAGATTTATCCTCGGTTATTTGAAACATCAAAATTCATATTACTTTACAGAGTAATATATTTGCTTTAATGTGAAAGCCTATATTCTTTATATGGAGTACCAAGCTTGACAAAAGTACACTGAGTAATGAAAATATTTAGGATTAGGATTGTTTGGTCATCCTTTTGGACTGACACTGTCTTGACAGAGTAACAATGGCAGCTAAACTAGACAAATATATCTCCTGCAAGGAATCACCTTGATTTGGAAATGACCATTGATTCAGTATTGCCTGATGGCAATATTTAAGCACAAGAGCTAGTCTGGAATAAACAATCTTTGCATGGGAACCAAGATCAGCCCGTGGCAGGAAGGCACAGGGCCTTCAGTAGAGGGAGCAATTTGGAAGGAATGCAGGTTCTGAGTTGGACTTCAGTTTAAGTTTGGCCGCAACCTGCAGTCATGTACATGGAATAGCACTACTGAATAGTCTTCCTGCAGAATTCCAAGGTTTTATAGGAAGTGGACTATGGAACAAAATAGTCCTCTTCAGTTCTGGCAACAATACAAGTATTAAAAGGGCAGTTCCATGCGTATTTTAAGATAGCGCAAAGTTCCCCTGATGCCGAACACGCTGTCTGGAGCATCTGCCTTCTCCTGAGCTGGCAATCCTGTGTCCTTGTCCTGCCCCCGCTCTGAGACTGCCAGCACCAGTCCCGGCTAGAACTAGCAGAAGTGAATAGCCAGGGCTGTGATCATGCCACTCCATGCCAGTATTAAGTGCTCACAGAGTTGTCATTCTCCAGAGTTTCTTTTCTTCTCTCTGCAGATAATTATGTCCCCTTCTTCCTGAGACAAAACCAGAGTCTAATCTCCTCAAGGCTACTCATCATCAAGGAAAGACTATATTCTAGTGTCACAGAAAGATTTGATCCAGGACAGGTATTTTTTCGTAGAAAATGGAAGCGGCTGGAGCTGGTAATGGGCTGCAAATGACTCAATTAACTTGTCAGGTGTCAGGAGCTCAAGAGCTCATCAGATCTAGTCAGAATTTCTACCAGCTATGAATATTTTCTGTCAAAAGTGTTTAACAGTTTTCAGAATCCTTAATTACATATTATTATTGTCTAAACCCATTAGGATTATTTTTATTTTGTCCTCTGTCCTGTTGTCTCTCGTTCCTGCTTTATCCTGGTTAGGTTGCTCTGGATTCTCACACCTAGAAGCCTGTTTTCAGTTATCTGGACAACACTCTCAGGTGCACAGTGTGAGCCTTGGGGCTATCCTGTGCTGGGCCAGGAGCTGGAGTTCGATGATCCTTGTGGGTCCCTTTCAGCTCAGACATTTGAAGGCAGAATGAAGGGAACTATCCAGCATGTATAACTTCAGCCCAGTGCCCACAGCTCGGGGGCTTTAAGAACATGATCCTTGAGTTCAGAGCAGGGACGCAGGGAAAATGGCATGAAAACCAAAGAAAACCAGTGTTAAAACAGCCTCCTAGTGAGAAGCGCTGAGTCAATGAACTTGGATATCTTTTAAAAACATTTTTGTGCTGAAAGTGGGGCCATATACTCCTCTGCATCATGCTGCATCTGTAGTGTATCCACACCCCAGTGTGTCCCATCAATAGGGGACTCAAAGGAACTGACAAAAGCAAGGAGTAACAGTGGGATGGAATGTAAGTAACATTAGAGTGTCTATTTTTTTCCCCAACATGGTATTTAAGAGGTCTGTGCTTTGATGTATAATACAAAAGGGCACTAGTGGAGGGAAATGTGAAGGATGGGTGGGTGTTAGTGGTGTGCAAAATAGCAAGCTTGCTTTTAAACGGCTTGGCAAAGAATTAGCTGTGAAAAATAAGGCACTGCTGACAACTTGGAATCCCCCTAAGCCTGATGTCCCTTCTCTTTGAGCAGTCTTAAAGCTGACATATTGATATGCTTTTAGTTATGTACATTTGACTTCTCATTATTGAAAATGACTTAGGAGAATTTATATTAACTGATACAAGGAAAAGCTGAAGGAATGCTTTCTACTGGAAAATTATGTTTCCATTTTTAAATAATGAGGGTCTTTTATTGACATACATAGCCATTTAAAATAAAATAGGGTAGCAAATAAGGAGTATTTGCTGTGATACTATTTTATTCTGGTTGCAACATTTACCTGGTTTATGTCTTTGCTGATGATCTCTTGCACTACCTGGCACACGTCTTTCATTTTGCTTTAGCTTAAATCCTTTTATGTAGTTTTAACTTCAGGCACAAAATGTTTTTAAGAAATACATTTAGTTATGCGCTATTTGGTATTTTTAAAATGAAAGTACAAAACTGCTCTGCTACTCCAATTTGTGTAACATGCTGATGTATTTAGAAATGTAGTTAAACTTTTAGATGGAAGTAAATGTTTTGTTCTGAAAGTGTTCTTTGCACTTTTAACTCCAAAATGGGATAACACCCAAGTGTAACTGCACACAAGCTCTGCAGAAGTAACAGTCCTTGCAGAAGGAAAGCCTAAAATCTGTTAAAATAATAGGAGGGGAAAGAACAGACTCCTGGAAATTAATTGCCAGCTCAAGGTCAGCTTGGTGCAGTGCCAGGTTCTCAATCTTCTGCTGCTCTTAGCAAAGGGTACAGCCCTTTAGGTTGTGGGAAGGGCCTCTTTAGCTGCTGATACATAGATCTGCTACAGGTGCAGATTATTAGATTTTTTTTTCCTTTAAAACAAAAGAGTAAAGAAAACACATCCCCCAAATATTACAATATTGCTGCTTAGGGTTTTTCTGCATGTGCATACATAAACAAGATAACCTGAATTATTAAAAGTGTGAATTTAAAGAGGATTTGTTGTGCCACATTTGTTACAGACCCACGCTCTGCGTGGGCACTTCTAAGAAAAGTGATTTTCTCTGAGTTCAGCTCAACTGGTGAGTTAGCTTTCTTTCCCAGGCTGGTTGAGGTTGGCAGGGAACTCTGGAGGTCCTCATGTCCAGCCCACCAGCTCAAGCAGGGCTGCCCTGAGCCCAGGACCACGTTCAGCTTTTGAGTACCCTTAACAGAGGAGATACCACAACCTCTCTGGACAACCTGTGCCAGTGCTGCTCTCCTCACATTAAAAAAGTGTTTCCTGTGCACACAGGGGACTTCCTGTGTTTCAGTTTGTGGTCATTCCTCTGGGAAGGGCCTGGCTCCATCTTTTCACTCTTCCTTCAGATATTTAGACATATTAATAAGATCTCCTTCAGATATTTATACAGATATAAGATCTTCCCTAAGCCTTCTCCAGGCTTAACAGTCCCAGCTCAGCTGCCTCACTTTTCCTCACAGGAGGGATTCTCCAGTCCTTTAATCATCCTTGTGACCCTTGGCTGTCACTGTCATCCTTGTGACCCTGTCTTCCATATGTCCATGTTGTGAGGAGCACAGCACTTGACCTGGTACTCCAGGGGTGGTCTCACCAGTGCTGAGTGGAGGGAAAGGATCACCCCTTTAATCTACTGGCAACAGCTCTCAAATGTAGCTCAGGATGAAATTAGCCTTCTTTGTGGCACGGTTGTTACATGTGGCAAGTCTTTGGCTGCAGCATTTGGCACTAGAAGATGGAAAGCACCTATTTTTAAATCACTCCTTTTGCACACATACGCTGTGATAGTTTTTAAATTATGTACCCAGAGACCATTTTCCCACAGATCTCTCTCAATCTCTTTTCAGTCAGTAAAGCTGTATTTAAGGTTACATGGTCACATCTACCACTCTAGCGTTCAGAAGTTTGACTTAATGAATACCTGGAAATTAAATGTACAGAAATGCTCATGTGTATATTCCCTGAGATATGCTGGGAAGGGGCTCACTGTTAATGCATTATTTTCTGTATTGGAACTTCTACACGTTACTTTAATGGAAAAAATGACACATTCTTCAAAAGACCTCCTTCCTCTTTTCTGGCTTTGGGATTAGCCATCTGGTCTCCAGTCAAGTGCTGCCTTCAGCCAGGCTGTGAGAGCAGCAGGAGAACAGGCCATTCCTGTCTGAACTGGAGCAATTGCAGCTACCTGCACTGCTGATAATTCACTGCAGTTCAACCTCTCTGGTGTTCTCTCACTGGTGTTCAGGGACGTAATGCTGAGGGCTGGGACCTGTGGGCTCTGTAGGGCCTGTGGTGCTCTTTTGGGTTCCTTCTGGGAGGCAGCACCATTTCAGGTACTGCAGTTTATCCCTGTGAACACGAAGGTCTGAGGAGTCTGCCCTTTCCAGTGCTGCAGAGTAGCCCGATGGGATGAGCCTGGATGCATTTTCCTTGTTAATAGAGCAGAGGAGATTATTTGTCAGAACAATGGATGCTGTCTCAAAGCTGCCCTGGCCTGAAGCCTGGGGGTTACAGAGTTGTGGCAGCTGACTGGGACACAGCACTTTTTTTGTTAACGTCTTCATTACTCTTCTTTTGTAGAAGAGTCACTAAAAACGGAGCTGTTGTTCATGAGGTTTTTATTATTGAAGCAAATTGTCCTCACTGCTGACTTGTACATATTTATGCAAATGTAGATGTTTTCTCTTCTAAAAGAGGAGGGGGTAGTCTTTGGGAAGACATTGGTGTACAGTGTACCTCCTGTTACTGTCCAAGAAATGCAAGTGTAGGAGTCTCAGGTGATTGTTCTGGTTATGTTGGATGGTGCCATGACAACTCTGGGGCTTGCTTTCTTCCCTAACCAGGCTGTCTATAATGTATTCAGTCTATACCTACTCCATTTCCCTTGTACTCTGCTGTTTTGGCAGTTAATCTGTGGTAATTCAAATATTTTGATTATTGTGGGTTTTTTACTGAAAATACTGGGAATAGGAAATTCAGTTTAAGCATACAGTAGCTGAGAAATCAGAAGGCCTCTCAAAGACTTGGATATCCTGTTACCTCTTTCAGATAACATGTTGACCCTCTTCTTCATGGATAAAAAATGCTATAATCAAATGCAGACATTATTGCCCAGCTTGGGATTTGGGAGAGGCACACCTACATGCTAATGAAGTGCACAGTTTGGGGTAATTTGTTGGCATTCCAGTACACAATCTAGCACCAAAGAACTCATAAAGACATTCCTAGCCAATTAAGATAGTGATGTTAAATGACATATGGCAAACATGCCCTCTACATCCTTCTTTTCTGGAGGAAAAAATGTATGCAGATCCATTGCCACCTGGCAATTTAAGGACTTACTAGGGTGACTGGTGAAGGTTTAATGAGGGTGTAAATATTTTAAATAACCTTGGATTCATTAAGCATTTATTTCTCTAGCAGAGCAGGAACTTATCTCTTTATTTATATAGTAATCTTTCCTCTTGGCATGAAAAGTAGTCTATGGTATCTAACTTCTTGCACACCAGAAAACTGTACAGATTAATTAAATCAAGATGAACTTCAAACATTTCATTTATAAAAAAACACCTAAACTGGAATTTTTTCCTTCAAAAGTCTCCTTTCGTGCCAAGATTACTGGGAAATGTGTAGTGCAAATTCAGTTTCAAGACAGAAGCCTATGGTAAGACTCCTTCTGCCTTGTGCTCAAAGTATGTGTATTATTTATCATCCTCGGTGCTTTGTTTCGGCTATTCTTAGCATGTGGCTTTGTTTCAATCAAGTCATATATTGTCTGTGAGGACTATTTAGGAGCAAACTGTACATAGCAATGAAAATCTCTTCTAATTTTTATTTTAGAAGTCAACCTTTGCATGAAAAAAATTATAAGGTGCAAGCAATGCCCTACGCAAAATTGCTGGCACTTTGGCTATGTATTTATGAAGAAAAGAGTTACTAGAAATAAGAATTCAGGTAAAACCTTCCATTTTTCTGTTTAGTATTTATCACAGTTTGCACAGATGATGTGTGCCATGAAATGCAGCCAGTGTGCAGGAAATCCTGGAGGTAATGGAGCTGTAGGATGGAGACAAGATTTTCAGTGAAGTTTTGAACATTTTTTTTTCACTCACTAAAAAGAAAAAGCAAGTTAACTTTTAAAGCACTTCTTAAAAATCATAAAATAATCTGCTGTAACACTTAGGATTCTTATACATAAAATAGGTGGACTTCAAGCAGGCTGTGTTTGCTGATAATAAAATGTTGTGCCTTTTATCCAGTGCTGTCCAATGTAGTTCTAATCAGGTGGAAAAATGGCCACTAATGCTCACAAAATGAAGGAACTGTTGTATCGTTTCCCTAAAGTCATCCTCTGCAGAATGGGAATTTCTTGTGAGTGGAACAGGGAAGGCATAAATGTTAGGGTAAATGTTATCTACTGTTATTTTGCCATGGGTGAGAGGCTCCTGCTAAGGGAGGCTGTAGTGAGTGTTGGGAAAAGCACATTATGAGTATATTTTATCCCTTTCCAAGGTGAGAAACTCATTTGCTTGTTTAACTGAATATAGTAAGTTCAGCTGCATTTGAAGTTCTGAAATCTGTTGAGCAAACATAGGTCTAATGAAGATGCCGGTCATTACTTGGTTGCTGAGCTGGAAATACACATTTGGATGCTCCTTTTTTTTTTTTCTCCATCCATATGTAAGTTGTAATTATTATTGCAATGAAGTTTGCAGTTATGGTTGCCATTAATTGCCATGTGGAAAGCTGAATACAAGCAACTGCAGGCAACTCTCATACCCCTTGGCATTCTGCCTCAGTGCTGCTGCAGTCA
The DNA here is from genome assembly GCA_035222235.1 of Margarornis squamiger. Taxonomy (NCBI): domain Eukaryota; kingdom Metazoa; phylum Chordata; class Aves; order Passeriformes; family Furnariidae; genus Margarornis; species Margarornis squamiger. Next base: position 8,814,093 of record JAWWTY010000077.1, on the reverse strand, counting down.
GGTGTGTGGTGCTTTTGGTAGGATAAATTGTCTTTCAAAAAAGTGATAGGCCTCAAGTGCACAATTATAAACACTGCATGTCATGCTTTAGATGTAAACTGGAAGTATTAATTAATCCTCAGATGTATTGAAAATATAAAACTCACATAAAACTTGCAAAGCAATGCAGAAGAAAACTGAGCACTTTTATAGGAGAGCAGGTGACATGGGTTATGGAGGGAGTATAAAAGGGTTGTTCCTGACCCCTTTTATCACATGCTAATACATTTCCAAAAGTTTCGTCTCTAAACTGCGAGATTTGTTCTTCCCAGAAGATCCATCTGCTTGGGAAAACTGTGGCAAGTCCTTTCAAATGTTTAAATTAGATGTATATGTTAATGTATTTGCCTACTGGAAAGGAAAAGTCAGAAATTTTACAGTAGTTCAAAGAGCAGTAAAACTTTGTGTTTTCCTTTAGATACATATTACTGCTGAGGTAAATGAAATCATAAAATTCCTGGGGTTTTTTGGCTTCTTTTTTTTTTTTTTACACACTCTAGTTGAATATATTGTTTGTGCATAAAGGAAGAAAATTTCATTAGCATGAAAAATGCTGTAGGTTGAATATAATCTGTGCATGTTTGCATAACTTTCCTCACTGGAGCACAAAATACCCCATCCTACCTAAATGCCCTTGGTGTTTAGATCCCAGGAGTCTGTCTTTGAATTAACTGAAAGTAAAAATTGCTGTTCAAGGGTAGAAAAATTGAATACACTGAAACCTGATTTCCAGCCTAGCCTAAATTGGAGTATTATGACTGAAGAATAAGAAAATAATATATTCACTTTACTGATGAACTAATGGGACTGTAGTGAAGATTGCAATGCTTTCTGGCCTGTATAGTAGTTCATCTCCTGTTGATGGCTTAAAAAATGTCTAACTATTTTATGCTGGAAAGGTAATGTACTGAGAAAGTAAGAGAAAAACAGGGGAGCAGTTTGGTCTAATAGTATTGTATCAGATACTGGGAACCAGAAGGCCTAATGCATTAAAAGAGAGGAAGAAAAAAGCAGATACCTACTCCTGTATTAAAAAAACCAAAACAACCCAAAAACTTCTCCAAGTGTCAGGCTAGACACTTTTCTGTTCTGCTGGAGTATTTTATGCCATCTGTCTAGACTGTAAGATCTTTAAGGCAAAAAGAGATACACAAGTGGCACATAGACCACTGCTAGGACTGCTAATTGCTTAGTTTTCACAACATCTGGCACACATTATATAACACATTTTCTTCTGCCTGTTAAAAACAGATAATATTTATTTACCTGAAGTCACTAGGGCTTTGAAAAGTCTCATGGAAACCAAAGGAATAAATGAGCCCTGGAGGGGAACTGGTAGTTTTCAGACATCACAGTCCAGACACAGCCTCTAACTCTAGGTTTTTAAGCAGTGCCTTGCCTCTCACTGGAACAGTTTTCTGATGCTCTGTCCCTGAACATCTGCTGATGGCCACTTTCAGAGCCAGAATCCAGGGCCAGACAGAGCTCCCCTGATGCAAATGGCCAGCCTGATGTTCTTAAAATTTGCATGCTATTGTGGGACCCGTTAAGTTTCATGCTGGTGGTTTTACTGTGCTATCCGTGCCACCTCAGTTGACCAAATGGCAACAGTCATAAAAGGGGAAGAAAAACATTCCCTCTTCTGTTGCCTGTGTTTCCTTCTGCTGAACTGAGGAGATATAAAAGAGCCCTTGGAGTATGGAAATTGAAAAGGTCTCAGCTGGAAAGGCTTGACAGTGCTGCCTCCAACAGAGCAGAAGAACAGGAAACAAAATGGGAGCAAAAAGTTCACTGTGCAGGAATAGCATAGACAGCTTGAACTGGGTCACATAACAGGAATTTATTCTCTTTTTCCTTTCTCATTATTTCTTCTGGTTTTGAATCACTTCTATTAAAAATGAAACCTCTTCAGTTAGTCATCATAAATTAGTCATCCACCAGTGTTTGAGGTATTGGCCCCAAGTGAACTAGCCTGCTGTAGTAAAGTACAATTCAGATCCCGTGTAGCCTTGCTTTGTGAACAGGGCAAATGAGCTCGCATGTGATCCCTGTTTCTCTGTGCCTGGATTCCAGCTGCCAGGACTGGCTCTGGAGGGCTCTACATTGCTGAGCTCTGTAAGGACCTCGCTGCAGAGAGGAACCTGCTGGTGCTGTGCTTACATCCCTCTGACTGTAGGAAACATCCAGATCCTATCTAGCCATATTTATCTGCATGAAGCTGCAGAAGCTAAAAGTCATCCCACGGTGTTTTAGCATATGTCAAAAAATGAAATACTGTCAAACTCCTACAGTACTTGAAATAGACTTGAAATAGCCTTACAGTTTTGCTCCTCCACACTTTTTCTGTAGAGATCATTCAGGGATTCAGATGTAGCGGGGCACAGAAATAGAGAATGAATCTCTCACTTGTCAAATTGAAAATTAACCTTCTGAACTAAATTAGTTTCAGATAACTAGAATCTCCAGTTGCATGCCTACTTTCTGTGTTATACAGTATTAGAGCTTTGCATTGTTCTGTGCAGAATGTAAAATTCAATATGTAATACCCAAGTTTATATTTTGAAAAGAGCAATGTCTAGAAATTTTATATGAATGAGGTCTCATCATTTTTTAAGTGGGATTATTACCAGCATAGATGATGGTCTAAAAATATGCTAATTGTTATTCTATCATACCTATTCAGTGTAGCCAGTGAAGAAATACTATGTTCTGATCAGCAGTATAAATTTGCAAAATGACATTCTTGGTGCCAGTTGCAACAAGTGGGAGTTTGTCATTAATTGTAAGGTGGCTAAATTTCATTGCTATTTAATTTTGTACAGATAAAACAACTTTTCACGTGGAAGAAATACTGAACATCTATGCCTTATCTTATTATACCCAATTATGAAGCCAACCATCCTGGTTTGGGTGTGGTGGGTGCTGTCCTGCTTGAATTTTGTAGTTCAATTACTTTTTGTTTTGTGTATATATGTGTGTGTGTGCGCTTGTTGATAGTCTTCTCCACAGACTGGTTTATTACCCCATGATTTCACAGTCATTAAATAGTAATGCCAGGAAGATTAAAGTGTTCATTTCTTTTATCCCACTTTGCTTAAAGTGGCCAGCATAAGTAGGGTAAACCCAATTAAAACAAACAAATAAAATAATTTCAGTTCTAATATTGACTGCACTAGTACAGAGTAAGATTCTACCTTCCCATTGAGTTGAAAGGACAAAAAGTCCCAACACAGGTTTCTGAATCATTACCTTATTTCCACAGATGGACATTTTCAAGTAGTAGACGAATGTTTCTGGAAATCTTTGTGCTTCCAGATGTATTGTTTTTTAATTTTTCTAAACTGCCTTTAGATACTCTTCGACTATACACACACCAAAACATATAATCCCAAATGCATAGTCTAGAGGCAGACCTCTGAGGAACATTCTGCATTTTGTCATGTATGCAATGATTATTTGAAGCCATTCCTGGCTGAGTCCTGGCTGAATTTTAGGCTGCAGATGTCTTGCTGAATATTCATTATGAAATGCTTGTGTTTAAAAATAAACCCATTAGATTTGTTTTCATCACACAAACTTGTCTTTCACCATGCGCCAGTGACCTGGCATGGTGACTACATCTCTGAGCCATAGGTCTCCATGGATAATATACATGTTTTAGACTCCTTTTTGTAAAAATATTCAACAATATTGAGATAATTTCAAGCATTTTTTGGAATGGATCCTAAAAATATAATGCAAAGTTATTTAGCTGTTTTCTACCTCTCTAAAAGCCAAGGTGGGGCTACTGTCTCTTGTCCTAGGCCCCCATCTCTACTGTAGTATTTCCAGGCTAAATTGTGTGCTTTTCAGCCTGGAGTTATTTCTGATTCATGAAGTTGCTTATAAATAACAGAAGGCATTCTGTGTGACTAGAACAAAATATAGGGAAGGGAAAGCATATTTCTCCTTTTGCAAGCAGAAAGAAAGGTTAATTCACTTTTCTATTCCTAATTTAGTTGATGAATAGTATGTCCTCTGTAATGCAGCAAGAGCACTTCCCCAGTTTGTTTTAATTCCTGTTCGTGTCCTGAACATTTAAGATCCAAAATTCTTATTTCAAAAATCAGTGAAGGCTTGTCAGTGCCTATACCAGGAACAAGATACTCCCTTGGTGACTGTTTCACTCTGTATTGTGGAAATATGACCACATGTGACACTGAAAAATGAGGCACAGAGGAGCAGGCAAGCCAAGGTTACAATGCCAGCAGAACTGGTATCAAGTAGAGACATTCAGCAAACCTCGAAACCTGGTGGAGCAGTTAAATACAATGTACAGTGCATCCTTTTTGGTTCTTCCTCTTGAGTCTTTGTATCCTCTGAATCCGTATTTTTCAAAGGTGTTCAAATGATGGAGTCTCAACAAAATTACTTTTGAAGAGGTAGAATTTGATTTTTTGACATCTCAAAGACGACAGTAGAGGGGTCTCATCTCAGGTAACCCCAGTACTTGTGCAGTTGACATTTATTGTTAAGATCACTACAGAGAAACCTGCAAGACCAGTTGACAAAAATAGGAATTTTATGGCATGGCTCACTCAGATTAGTTTAGAAAAGAAGTCTGGATTCAGTTGCCTACCAAAGGGCACCTTGTGTTGTTTCAGCTGCTGAGCATGTTTGCCTAATGTTCCTGACCCTCTCAAAGCACTGAATTTCCCACAAGTCCTGTACCATATCTCTCAGTGCTGTGTGATGTCTTAGTCTGTGGTATCTCACATGGCACCAGATCCCAATGTTTTGGCCACAATTTTCAACCCTATTTTGTTATCATATTAGCAATAATAACAATTTCAATGAATAAGAATATATATTTAATACATGTATCAGATAAACATGCTTAATATATATGTATCTGTAGAGGCACAATACAGAGATATACACCTGTAGCTCTCAAAGACAACCCCTGTTAGTGCTTTGCAGGGTGCATGGCCCTGATTGAAGGTGGGAGAACTGAGGTGCAGTAAGATCAGCAAGCATCTTTGATGGGGAATTGCAGCGGGTGCTCATGCTCTTGTGTGCCTTGCCTCCCACTGGCGCAGGCAGTGCACACTCAGGAGCTCTGCAAGGGGAAGCATAATGTACGTTATTATTCCCACCAAAAAGGGAAGGTAGAAACTCAGCAGAAAATAACAAGAAACAAAAGCAAAGTACTTTCAGCTTCCCTTCATCATAAAGGGAAAAGAACACAGGAGGAAAATAGCTTCCATATTTTTAGGCGTTTGTGAGTCACCCTAAATCTCTTAGGATATTTTAGTAAAAATTATATTAAAAAAGCTTCTATGAAGTAATGAACTAGTAAGTTTGTCCTTCTGATGTATTTCAGTTGCTTTTTTTTTTTAACTTCTTCAGTTATCCATCTGGGAATGCAAATGTTCTGAAGTGAGCTATGTGGCTAGTAAGAGGGAAAAAGACTGCTTAATCTTTTCTGAGGTTGGCTGTCAGAACTCTGTAGTTCTGCACTAGACTGGCAGGGGCAATAAAGGTGTTCACACATCTGTAAAGGGAGTGGCTGGTGGCAGAAGGTCCTTACTGGTAAACCCTACAGTCCATGAAGTTAGGCAGGCTATGGAGGCTGGTGGAGATCACAGAAGAGAACAGATCAGAGCAAGGTTACAGTGTTGTCCAAGGTGTTATCGGCAGTGCAGGGAAAGGCTCGGGAGTTCTGGAGTGACAAAAGGCTCCAGCACCCAGTTGCCATTGAAAGCATGCAGATCCTTTGATATCTCTTTTGAAATAAAGCATTACAACAGAAAGCAAGACTAAATGAGCAGCAATTATGTTTTATATGCGTTCTACCTTTAACCCAGCATTACCTAAATTGTGTGTTGTCATCAGGTGCCAATGGGCAGAGCTGGTGAGTATAAGGAAAGAGAGGATTTTCTGAGAGGTGGGGAGGATGCAGACATGTCCACACAGTGTCAGCCACGAGCAGCTCTCTCCCAGTCCATCACAGCTGCTCCTTGTCCTCATACTCTGCTCAGACTGGGAAGAAGAATAGCTGGGTTGCTCTGATGTAATACTGCAGGAGATGTGGGCCACTCTGAGGACTGTTTGCTCCTGGAACTTACACACATTAATGTCATGGCTTTAGTTATGTAGAATTGCTAAAACTCTTTATGGCGATTACACAGGAAGTGGCACAAGGTGGTTTTGTTGTTGTTGTTCTCACAATACATTAATAGCCACAGGGAAGTTGAATTGATAGACAAAACCTCTTAGCTATAAAAATTCTGAGGTTATCCTGAACCAAGTCCCAGCCAAGAGTCTGCCAGTGCATGTTTTTCAACAGCAGAATAACAGTACAGCTCATAGTCCATGAAGACCATTTTGTTCTCCCCTTTTACCCTTCTGTAAAAATGTTCCAGGGAATTATACGGGAGGAAGAGGACTGTAGATGCAGTGGTGGTTGGTCTGGTCCTTGACCTGATGCTCTCCAGCTGTCTGTAGGAAACTGAAGCCACCTTCCCAAAAAAAGTTGGTGCTTGATGTGAATTCGGTAGTTAAGTTTTATTCCTAACAAAGCCAAAGGAAGAGAAGTAGCTGCTGTTTCCTTGTACACGGTGTGTAATAACACATCACATTTTGCATTTTATGACAAACCATTAATTAAACAATTTCAGAGCTTTCAGGCACGCTTGTTGCAGCCTCACATTTGTTTGAAAGAACAGTTCAAATGAGGTTGCACTGTAAAAAATAAAGCATTTATTCATCTGGGCATAATTTTAGTATTCTTGTTCCTGTACCTCTGCTGCATGATGTATAGTTTGTAGAATAGTGAATAAAGGGCACAGAGCTTTGGTTTTTTAGGGTGATTTTTTTTGTTTGGTTGGGTTTTGTTGTTGCTGTTGTTTTAAGTCTTATAATTAGGATTTTTTTGTAAACACTGTATTGATGTCCATAACATTGCATACACATCGTTCATTGCTGTCTGCAGAGTATTAAATTCAGAAAAAACACAAGATTAGATTTGTAATATATTCATCAAATAGAAAGTCTCCAAGTATACTTTTAAAGATTATGGTTTAATGTTTTGGCTGAAGTTCAAATCCTGAAGGAAAAGAAATATTTTTTTGAATAATACTGGTTCATTAAAATAATTTAAGGATTCCTAAGAAGGCTCCCATATGAGGTGCCAGACTGATTCTAAACCTCACTGAATATCATGTCTCACAGAATTATGCAAATGCTGGTCAACTCACAGTCAGCTGTAGACTGAAGACTCATGTCTGGAACTTCATGAAATATTAACATCAAACATTTTTTGGAGGAAAAAGAAATGAAATCCAGCCTTAAATTAATGAAACCTGGGAATCAACGTGCAAAACTATCAATGGGATTATTATAAAACAACTTGCGTTCTCAGGATGCCTCTAAGAAATGAGAGCCCCATTCTACTAAACTCTCTGCAACCCCAAGGCAGCAGGCTGTGAAAACAGGGTAACATACCAGCAGGAAAATGCAGGGCTGTTCTTATCTCAGACCCTCTTGTTTTCTCCCACTTCCTCTTTTCTTGTACATTCTTCTTCAAGTATTGCATATTTGAGTATTTACTATTGCCTCTGTGAGACTGTGGTTCTCTGTCCAGTGTTTTCTTCTAAATGTTTACATCTTACTGTTTCCAAATTTTTAAGTTTTCTCAACCATCTTCATTCTCTATATTTCCAAAAAGAAAAAAAAAAAACAACACCCAAATAAAAAAGAGGAAGCCTCTGATGTAAATGCTGGTAATCCCTTTATTAAGTTTATATGTCTCATTCTTTTTTCATTTTGTAGTCTCTGGGCTAATTATCATTATTAGTGAGAGGGTGGATTCAGCAGGCAGAGCCAGCTCTGGAGTTCAGAGCAGCTTGGTGGAGCAGTGGAGGGAGCTGGGAGAAAGTTTCCCATTGGTGAATAGTGATGTGAAAATCCCCATTTCTTTCTCTTTTCCATTATGTGCCTTCTCCCTGGTAATTCTCAGTGGCAAAGATAGGTTAGGAAAAGAGAACAGAGGAGTGTGTAATATGGAAATAAAGATTACAAAGGAAAAGTAACAGAGATAAAAGACTTGAACAACAACAACAAAAAAGTATGGCATTTGGACCCTAATTCACAAAGCTGCTCAGACACTTCAATTCCATCCAAATCAATAGGTGTCAGAGGCTCAGTTAATGAGAGGTGGTGACTATATATGTGGTTACAATGTAGCAATGACTGTCAGCTACTCTTAATAGTGAACATTTCCTGTATAAACTCCTGATGACACCCAGGCTTCAGGTTTTTTTTCATAAATAAATGAATCTTCTACAAGGCAGTCCCTCCTTGTTGTTTAAAGGACTGTAAGAGATGAACTTCTAGAATCTGGGAGATTTAATCTTCTAATGTTCTTTTTAAAAATTCTTTTTCTGAAGAGAGAAAACTTGTGTGTCCTGTGTACTTTTTTAGGAAGGAACCAGCATATGAATTCTGGTGCTACTCAGCAAGCATCATATTTGTCATGTTTCAGAATTATCTCTAATTTTCTTGGCTTCCTCCCCAAATTGCTTTAATCATTAGTCTTTTTCTTAACTACTTCTCTGATGTGTGTCATTATGGTGGCTGCTTCTCAACAACTAGCTTAGGGAAAAAACATCTCACAGGTCTCCCAGGGCAGGCAGAGCTACTTCAGAGGCAACAGCAGAATGTACTCTGGGACAGCTGGCTCTGCTGCCAGCCTCGGATACATCAGGGTGAGTCAGGAGTAATTAGAGCACAATTACTGGTCAAAATCAAGACCATTCACTCTCCGTTCTTTCAAATAGGTGTAATTTCACAAAAATACGTAGTACTGGATCATTTCACCCTAGGATGAATTTAAACATCTGCCTGGAAAGAGTTTTGAATCAATACAGGGTAGATTTAATTCTTTACCAACGTAACAAAGTATTATCCTAATTCTGCCCCTTGTTGTCACGATGCCCATGCAGGCACTTACTTACAGGACAAGCCCAGCAGGACCTGAACCAAGCCACAAGGTGCTGCACATGGACTGTATGGCAAGAGATTGTATTGACTGAGGCAGCTGAGTTCTTGGCAGCTTTAAAATAAAAAAGCTAGTCTATAAACATATTTATGATACTTTCATTTGTTTTTTTCTGTGAAAAGTGAAAAGTTTTGGGCATCTTCAGTAGGTACTGTTAACTTTGGTGTGCTACCAGTATCCTTGGGTGACCTGTTTCTCATAACTCTGTCCCATACTACAGAGTGCTGCAGCTTCATTCGCAATTCAGATTCCCAGGGTAAATTGTGTAGATAAATCTTCATGCCACGGTCCATTGGATTTTACCTAATATTATTCTTTTTCCCTCAAGAACTTCAAGAGACTATGACTTTCTTCATTGACTTTCATTATTTTTCTCCAGCACATGAATAATTAATGTGGATTGCTCTGGACTGTTTAAACTCTTTATTAAAGATATTACCAAGTGTATATAGTAGTGTCTCCTTCATGAGCTGAGCACAGGTGATTTCAGCACTCTAAATTAACATTGTAATGTGATTCACAAATGCACAATAAAGCTATGAAGCTGTTTTCCCAAACACGCTCCCAACAACAGCAATAAGAGCAATTTAAGCCATTTTCAACATCTATCAGGTTTCAATATGGATATACAGAAACAGGCAAATTTAGAGTGGTGTTTGTGTCCTCCCTGTTTGACGGTCCTCTGTTAAGGGCAGCTCCCAAACCCATGGGTGCCGCTGTCCAGAGCAGAATTGCTTCACTGCAGTAAATCCCTGTGAACTATCCCCTTGCACTTCAAACTTCTCTGAGCTACATGATTCTTTTTTCTTTTGCAAGTTGTTTTTGCCAAGTCCACAATATAATTTACCCAGCTCAAATTAACTGTGAAATAGAGATGAAGCAAAAAGGAGAGGGGTTTTTAAAAGTCTGAGGAAGAAAAACAGAAGGGTCCTTCCTATGGGACAGGCACTGGCCATACTGCAGATTTTGGCACAGACATCACTGGTGAAAAAGTGCTGTACTGTTTTCTAAGTAAAACCCAACAGAAAAGATAATAATACCAGAGAGGTCCTCTGGAAGGAATTGCTTTTGTCTTTCAAGTCTGCTCAAGATGGTGTTGGAGAGGAACATTACCCTAAATATTGGGTCATTACTTACTTTTAGAGGCAATATAAGTGGATGAGAATTGCTGCAAATTCCAGTTATGTATTTTTAAGCACCAAGGAGATACTCATTAAGAATGTCTGACAAGTAATGGAAAGAAAATTCTGGTGCTTGTTAGAGGAAAATCATAAGCATACATCTTTTCTTTCCCTTGATTCTGCAAATAGTGGGAGTTTCCTAAAACATGAGATGCGCCTTTAAAGAACCGCTTAAGAAAACACGCTGTCACTGAGTCTGGCTCTTGGAGATTGATTAGTTCCAGATGATGGGACATGAGCTTCTTTACCATGTCAGTGTTTTGGAATATTTTATCTGAAAAAACTATATTCCAAAGTGCATAACCCCCAGACACAGTGCCTGTTTCCTCTTGCTAATGGTTCATTACTTCTCTGACCCAGCTTGTCTTAACCCTCACTGTGGAAGACATCTAGAATTATGTTATAATTAGGACTTAGAATTCACTCCCATACTGCAATTTTGTACAACAAGTGTTCTGGAATAGACTGTCAGTTAGTGATGGTAAAATGAGGCTGACAGACATAATGATGGCAGTAGTTCCTTCACAGAATAAATATTACAGAGGGCTCTGAACTGCATTACTTGCTGGCCTACGTGCAGTGATATTGAAGGCATTGCTGCTGTATGGAAGCTTCAGAGCTACCTTTTTCATATCTTATGGTTATGAATAATACCAGAAGGCTTTGCTGCCAATAGATTTTGTGGGGAAGGACATTGAACAGGCAATGGCAGGCAAAAAAAATCAGGCTGCTTGTTGATGTATTTAAAGTGAAGTGGAATTATTAATTTTTTGAGTCAGTGGTGTTCAGTCTTCAAATTCTCTGCCAAGTGCAAAAAAAATGTTTTGGTTAGTCACAGTTGTGATTTCAGTGGGTGTTGGCTGATTTCACGGTACTGCCCAACAAGGAATTTAATTTTAGCAACTGGTGACCGGAAGGCATTGAATCTCAGTTATTGAAGGCCTGCTCTGGGTCCTTATGATGTTTTGCCTACAGGTTGTGAGCACTCCAGTTAACACTTTGTAATTTTGAAGGAACAGCTCACACATTTTATATTGTAGAGACACCATTTTTTCCCCAGTATGGGACACCAACATGGCAAACATCTTTTGTTTGAAGCTGCATTGCTTGAGTAAATCACATCTGACCTTTCCTGTCATGATTAATGTGTGTAGGTGAAAGATTTCAGTTCTGATCCAAAGAGGTAACAATTGTAGTGTTATAAAATTATCCTTTATTTTTTCTCCAAAAATGAATTTATGTACTATGTATTTTGTTTAAATAGAGAGCATGTTAGTGTTCAGTGTAACTAAGTATTAGAAGAGCTACTTGTTTGCCAGATTATATCTGTGCTCCCCATCTGCCTGTGACAGTGGTGATCTTGCTAAAGAAACAGAGCTGGAAAATGTACCAGTGAGAGAATTGTAATATTTCAGAGGAGACAGTGCAAGTTGTTTTAATATTGACTGTGAAAAAGTGACAAAGTGACACACCAAAACACACGCTGCCCATATGAGCTGCTTCCTTTCTGAGCCCTGGGCAAATGCAAATGCTGTTCTGAAGGTTTCTCAGTGATGGCCTTTCAATGTCTCCTCTCTTCATGACCTATTATTACTGCTCACATCTTCAATTATTCTTGGTAGTGACCTTTCCTCAGTGGTCCCCAGAAGAAAAGCCCTACATCATCACAACCATGGCATTAGTAATCAGATAAGTTAATAGTATTTTCAGCACAAAGCAATTCCTTTCTTTAGTGGTGAACACACTCAGACTGATTACACACAGAGGAAAAGATGTAATTTTTTCCCCCTAAGTGCAGAAAGGACAAAGTACAGCCCTTGCATAGGGAAAATAATAACACGTATCACAGCATTCTTGTACTATTTTGCCTATTTAGTGCATCAATCCATACATGTTGAAGGGCAAGTGATGTAAAGAAGGTAATTGAAGTATTAATATGCACTGTCATTGAGGCTTCAGAGGCAAATCTTGGCTGTAAGCTTAGTACTGACATTTTCCCTAGTTGAATGAAAACTCTATTCCGTGGTGAATTATTCCAGCTAGAGTCATATTTCAATATACGAAATCAGTGTGTGTGAGAAATGATTGAAAGAGGGGGTAATTCTGAGATGAGGAAGTGTTAGCACCATATGGTAACACTTATGGGAAATCTTTCCAGACTTTACTTTGGAAACTTTTTGTGTAAAGGATTGCGCAGTCCTCCAGTTAACCACTGCAGGGATTTCTTTTGTCATCTTTATGACTGTTAATTTGGATTAGAGTAAGGCCTGGATTCTTCACCAGGGATCAGTGCTCCATTGTGCTAGGCTTTGTACAGGCACACAATTAAAAAAGAAAAAAAAATCAGCTCTCAAGAGTTTACAGTATTACAAAGACAACAGGCACTTATTGCATTCAAAAAACATAAAAGGTGGAGCAAAGGAAGAAGATCAAAGCTCAGTACTCTTTATGTTGTCATATATTCATCATGCTTTCTCTGTTGGAAGAAAGAGCCCCTTTAGCATTACGTGCCACTTCAATACTATTTTTGACCACATTGATTTACTTTTCTTTCATCATTAAACCACTATTCCAAGCAGTTGTTGATAAATCATCACAGGGTCTGATGTCCTGATAAATGACTTTCTCAGTGCAGAATATTCTGGATATCCTGCGAACCTGAGGAGAAAGAAAGAATGTGACCAAACCTACTCCAGCTCAGGAAAGCTCTGAATAGAAGGAGCAAGATAAAGCAAATTCTGCCCCTCCCTTACCCCCTGTGCCTTTGCCTCTCTCCCAGTCACAGTGAATGTCAAAGTGAAACTAAAGTAAAAAAAATAAATAAATACCAGTAGTTGATTTTCCACATGCAGTTGATAGGTTTTGTGTAAGGAGTATAATTTGCACAAGTGTGTGTACCTACTCACCTATGAAACCCCAGAGTCTGGGAAACGGAGAGGAGCTCTGCTCAAAACCTGTGATCACCTTAAAGGACATTTCCCCCATCCATTCTTGAAATTTTTTGTAATTCTAGATGTGTTAAGCACACATGTATGGCAGACAGAAGAGGATGTGTTGGACAGATCACAGCTTTAGCAGACTAAGCAAATTTATCTTGCACCTCTGTTGTGAGAGGAATATGTCTCTCTCAACCTGATAACTTCTCCCAGCAGTTTTTTGCAAGAAACCTTGTTTGATTCTTCCTGCCAATGAGTGCAGATTGTCGTTTGTTATTGTTGTTGTGCACTACCTTATTTTTCTCAGTCAGAACTACGTCAGCCATTTGAGTTGAGCACTTTTAAAATTCTTGGACCATCTTTCTTAATCCTATTATAGGACAATAAACAGGTGCTTCCTATTAAGAATCATTCACAGCTGGGGCCAAAGGCCCAACAAGGTCCAGCCTGGGCCCAGCTTTGTCACGCCCAGGTGTTTCCATGCTCCTCTCTCCCCAGCAGTATTCAGCAGTTCTCACCCCTCAAGGTCTCCTTACCCTGCCTGGCAACCACACCCGAAAGAAGCAGATAAATGTGGAGTGATCTTTTATTCTGGGCCAATAGAAAAGTTAATGATCATCAGCTTTTGATTAAAGACACATGTGGACTAAAAGTTTGTGATGGGTTGAGGTTGTTGTGGTGTGCAAAGGGGAGGACACGTTAAGTGCTCACACGGGAGTTGCAGGAAAAGAGTGAGAGGAAGAGAACCCTCAACAGCAGAAAAGATTCAGAAGGTTTGTGTTTTCCCAGTTTCTGATTGATAATTGTTCTTGCTTATTGTTAGTTTTCTTGTTTCAATGATTGTTGATAAAGAGGGGCTATGACCTACTTTTTAACTTTAATTTAGAAAAAGTGCTTATAGACTTTTTGGGATTCTTGAAAGAGGTGTTTAGTGTAAATTCATCATGAGTTGGTTAACTGGGGGAAAGAACAGAGAAATAAATATATTCTAGTTGAATTATTAATCGAGCTTTAAAAAAATATTTTCCTGATGAGTGAATTTTTACAGCTTTTTCTAGATGAAGTCCAAATGATTTCATCTAGTGCCTTTACTGTCCCAATCTTCAGAGGCATCTCTTATAAATAAAATCCCCAGGATATTCCAGTAGGATTTAAACTTTCCTGTTTTTTCTTAGGAAAGCAGAACTGCTCTATACCTGATGAAAAGAAGGAAGGGAGCAGCTTTATTAGTGTCTCCCAAGAAGAATAACTTGACAAAGTGTTAAACTTTTAGGTCCTGTACTTGCAACAGTATTTTGTGATTATGTTGTGCTGCCCACCTGAGAAAGAGTACTGGAGATGGAGGGTAAAGGGAGAGGAAAGGGAGGCAGAAGATTTTGCAAGGCCCTGTGGAATCTCTTTTCCTGACTATTTAATAATGTACCATGTAAGTGTATTGCAATGTACATCATATACCATATATTGACCTACTTTGTCACTACTGAGATGTGGGGACCATGCAAATGTTAGCGAAGAGGTGAATCTTTGATGCAAGTTAAGTAAGAAACCTCTTTGAATTCTACATTTGGCAAAGCAATGTATGTTGGATAACTATATGGAGAACTTGTTATTTCAGGGCTGCTGTGTGAAGTGAAATTGGGGCTTTGGGTTTTTTTTTTTGAGGGGTGGGGTGGGGCAGGCTTTGAAAGCATTTGATCAACAGCTTTTGTGTATTGGGAGTTGACCTGTGGTAGGGAGATTTTTTTGGTAGAAAATGCAATGTAGTTTTGTTCCCACAAGGCATGAACTGAGCTAAGTGCGTTTTGGAGATGATACCACTTCACTCTTCAGTGGTGACTTATTGCCACCATTACTATTAGTAGTGAGAAGATATTTAAAATCAAATATGATGCTTCTTAATGTCACAGCAAATAACAACGAGGGGTAAATTAGTAGCTAAATTAGCATATTGACTGGTTGGATGAAATATGCATAACAATCAACTCTAGCAACAAATAACTTGAAACAAAATATTTTTCAAGGAGTTTTGGAGGTCCTTGTCTATTTTAGAGTAATGGATACAGACTTTATTAATTTGCTTTCCAAGACATAGGTTTATGAGTCTAATTGCATCAGATGCCTTGCTGCAAATCAAATAAGCAACTGTTATTAAAAGAGAAGCTACAACGTGATAAAATCAGTTTTCTTTTGTGCTTTTTATGGAAAATATATTAGCCAGTAAAGCAAAATCAGAGTTCTGGATAAAGGTAGCTTGGCTGTTTATTTCTTTGTACCCAAACAGGCTCATTTTGTTCATCATGTATCTGGATTTTTCTGCTTCTAAGATTATCAGCATATTATGGGATGTCCTACCTCTAGTAGGTGGCTGCAGGCAGCAGGTGCCTGTAATCTCATCTCCCAGGTGCTTCAAAATCAGCAGAGTCTGGGTCAACCAGTCCCTGTTCCAATGTGCCTCTCCACTAGAAAGATTCCGGGCAGAAATTTCTCATCTGACACCTTTTGGAGCCACAGCCCTGCAGGATGGGAAATAGCTACAAAACTGCCTGTCTTCCCTCCATCACAGGACCAATTCTGCAGCTCTTCACTGGACACACATATTTCAGCCTTCTGGCTTTAACTCTTTTGTAATCTCTCAGGAAAAAAAAGGAAGAGAGATTTAACCAGGGATTTTTCCTAATCATAAAAACTTTTCTTTAGAAGAGAGAACTTCAGATTTCTGACAGCCAGGAATGCTGAAGTATACCTTCCATTTGTCTAGGTTATATTAGTGCTTCAAGTCTTTTACCTTTTATTTTCTTGCAAGCATTTTTTTTTTTAAAGTGATCTTTACTATGTTTTTAATTAGACTCTTCATGTGCTGTACTCTGTACTGATGTGTTTTGGTCACTGTCTGTCATCCCTGTCTGATGCTCTTCATGAGTCCATATACAGTGAAGGGATCCTTGTGCTTTGGTGGGTCAGTCAGTGCCAGGGCTGCAACCAGATATCTTCAGGGAGTTTTTGGGCACTGTTTCAGGTTCAATGGCTGTTACAGTAGACTTGTCTGGACGAAAATCATACACATGTCAAAAATATGTTACAAACCACAGTTTTGGACTGTGTAGGCATGTGCCAGTCTGCCACACTCTGCATGCAGAAGCTTTCATGATCTGAAAATCCCCTTTCAAAAGGCAACAAATGTATATCCACAGTTTAGTGGGGCATGAGTAAAAGGATGAGAGAACTCTCTTATTGCTGTGAGTATTGTAAATCTGCATAGATTTATGTGCATGTGGTCTTTGCAGGCGGGTGTGGGATAAATGCAATGGACTCTGCTGGTGCTCCAATCTATCTTGAATTCACGTGGCTGGGCTTGCCTAGCTCAGACCTAGCACTGTGCTAATCAATCCTGCTGAGGCACAGCGTATTAGTTCAGGCTTAATGAGGTGCTAATACAGTTACCTGCTGAAAGGCTATGCAGGCAGACATAAGTCACTCTCTCCCTCCCCAACTTTTAGCAGGGTTAGAAGCCAGGTAATTCATAGAGAGTCTTGAGCCTTTCAGTTCTCGTTATAAGAACAGCTTACTTAATCCAGTTGACTCTGTGCTGAATAGAGATGCTGTACTCTGTGCTTCTGCGGAGAGAGGATTTGATCCTGTGTTTAGATGTGGTGAAGTTCCTGGCTGGTTTGTTTTTTATGCAAAGTGTGAAACAGTTCAAGATTGTTGTATATCTGTAACTCTGTGTCCATTTATAAACTTCAGATATTTCAGATATTAACAGGAAAATTAAAAGGCTTATTTGTGAAGATGTGTTCTATAGGGCAGTTTCTGTGTTGGACATACAGCTTCGTTCCATGGGTTTTATCCAGTCCTGGCTCCTTCTCTGTCAGAAAATAAGGAAGCTGCTGGTTGGGTTAACACACCAGCAGGATATTTCATGCTGTACTTGGTCCTTGTCCCTGTGCCCCAGGGTGCAGAGGTGGCCCTTGCCCTCACAGATATCACCAGGAGTTCATTTTGTGTGAGGATAAAAGGGATGATCACTTGTGTCTCAGCACCTGGTTAGGAGATCCCAAGCAACAGGGCAACAGAACACTTCATCTCTGAAGATGTGTGGAAGTGAATGGGATTGTCAACCTGGATGCAGTTTCTAGAGTATGGGGATATGGAGCTGGTGCAGCAGAGGCCCGTAGGGCAACATATTTAGGAAAAAAAATCCTACTTTAAATGGAAAAATTCCTAGGATCTTCTTTGTAGACCTCTACTGATTTTTCAGCTGGCTGTGTGTTGTCCTGGTGTTGGTAGGGGTGGCTTAATTTTTAAATTTTCTTCAAGCAGTTAATGCTCCTGAGCACCTAGGCATAGGCAATGTTGCAGTTACTAAATTCAAGCCTGATTTGAGCAATTTATACCCGATTTCTAGGCTTGTATCATCTCAATAACAATGCCATTCGGAAGTTCCTGGTTTCTTGGAGTTTGGTTTTGTGATGTATTGCAGCACTCCTGTGTTGTGATGTAATGATGTCTTCAAAATAGAGAGAACATAAAGTTCTTCAAATAAGACAGAAACCTGACCAGAGAAAACAGAACCCTCTGCAGAGGAATGAGGGGAATTTAAACATCAAAGTTTATTCTGGACATAGCCAATTAGTAAGATATGCTGTCGAATGAGACCTGGCCTGGACTTTCTGTATTGCCCAACTTAGACTCCCAAGGCCAACCAAATATCTGATTCTTGCTGAGCACTTAATAGGTCTTTAGTCTGCACTAATTATCCATACTTTGAAACTTGTGTTAATTTTTACCTTTCTATTGTGTTTTTAGGCTGCCTGTTTGAGGATGACCTTTGCAAACCTTTAGAAATCTGTGTAAATGGTAAGTCTTCAATATTTTGTTTGCTGATTAGTCTGTCCTCCACTCCAATTGCTATGTGGTTGATTCAATAAACTAAATATATATGTGAATGAGGAGAGGAAAGAAAAAAAAATCAGGTATGATTCTTTTGGTCAGCAGTCAGGGGAAATTAAAAAATAGATAAATATTCTCTCAACCCTGAGCAACATAATATCTTTTTATATGAAGTAGACTGTAATTAAATTAAACACTCTGAAATATCCTAACATTGTTTGCCTTAATATGGGTGAAAATAACTGGTTTGTTAACTTCAGGTTGTTCCTATTTTTAGGGGAGCATGTTGAGTAATCATCAGTCTCCTTTATCTTGGAAATGTTATTATTTACTGTAATAAGAAAGAAGGTCTCAAAGGAATACTACAGTTCTTGATCATTTTTCTTCCTTCTTCTGTGACTTTTACTTGAACTATGCAAAAGCAGATTTCTTTTGCTATCACAATTTCTTTTCAGTAAGTCAAAGCCAACGCACAAGGTATGTTACTCCTTGCTCTGTTTTCTTAGTTGAAGATGCGGTTTCTAAAGTCTCAATGCGCATGCAAAATTAAATTATATCATTGTATTTGAATTCAAGTGGACCTTTTCTGTAGCTCTACTTTTATTTTGGCATAACTAACTTCAAGAAGTCTCAGTAATGAATAAGCCACTTGTTCAATAATATTTCCTAATGTCTGATCTTTTTTGAAAAAAACAAACTTGCAGGGATTGTGTCAGTGTGTTTAAGGTAACTGAAAAGTATTTCACTTTTTTTGCTTGGCAAATGTTGTCTAGAGTGTATTTTAAATGCTGTCCTCGATGCAAGTGAAAAGACATCATTCTTGAGAAAATGATCAGGATCTTTGGAAGATCATAGTTGTAAGTAGTAAAATACCATCAGAATTTACTTTTTTGTTGTACCAGACAGGAAGCAGAGCCACTTGCTCCCCAGCAATCCTTCACGTTTTTCTTGTCCAAAGTGCTGCTGATTCAACTGTATCTCTGAAGTTTTTCAGAAATCCTGACATGTTAATGTGTGAGTGCTTTGCTGGATTGAAAGCTCAGGAACTGAAGTCTGTGGAGGTGACTGTGCTCAGGAGCAGAGCTTGCTTTGTGTATTTCAAGGTCATGGAAAGCTCTCCCTCCTTTGTTGTCACACCAGTGCATGTTTCTGAAGTACAGTGGGAAAGTGGGTAAGGAGCGGCAGCTGCTTTTCAGCAGCATCTTTGAAGCGCCTGTGATGTGCAGATCTGCCTCTGACTCCTGCAGCAAAGCTCAGCATTTTGATCTTTTTCTCTGCCTCCATCAGAGGTGACTGAACTGGCTGCGTTCTCAAAAGTCGAACTGGGTTTGCCTGCTGAGGACGTGCCACAGTATTTTCCATCTCGCGTCATGTCATCACCTGGAGACTTTCAGTGCATTTCATGCATCAGACTTGTAAAAGCATAACCAAAACACCAATAGCTGACCTGTTTAATAGCTTAGAAAAATACTGTTCTTTCCTTCTCATTTTTTATGGAGAGAGATTGTCACTGAAAGATTTTGGTAAATGTTCCTTTGCATGAGTAAAAATTGGTGTTAGAAGATTTTTTTTTTTATTTATTGTTAAAAGCAATCCAGTCGTAAGACCTGACACAAGCTGCATAACTGTTTACATCAGAGATAAGCATTGCTTACATCTGTTTAGCTCACATGCCATTTTCACAGGACAAAGTACCTCCTGTAATAATGATTGTTGACTTTTCTGCCCCTTTCCCTCATCATATAAAGGTCTCTTTTGGCTTCAGTGATGGGTTCTCACTTATGTTTGTTTAATAGCTCTAGCAGCATTCATGCAATATTAATTTATTTCCACAAACCTTTTATCAGTTTTCTGAACTGCACTGACTCATCAAGTGGTTAAAAAGGAACATACTGTTTTATGTTTATTTTAATGGCATAAGGATAAGCCAGGCAAAAAGACTGAGTTAGTTTTCCTGGACTCTTCGTTTGCAAAGGCAGAACTTTGAAAGCTAAAGTGCCTTAGATGTCATTTATTTATCTTCTGGTACATCATTACCTCTGCATTACATTTGGAGGAACTGACATTTCCACCCATCTAAAATGCTTGAAGCCTGAAAGCCTGCAGCTAAAAAGACTTGATATGGAAGCTGAATATGCCTGTGAGCTGCAGACCCTGATAGAAAACTATCTGGCATACTATAAGCTTGGAAATGCTTGCTCCCCGCTAAATGCTGAGAAGCTGTTACAGATAGCACAGAAAGCAAATAATATCTTGATTAAACAAGATATATAGAAGCAAAATAATAATATAAGGAGTAGGATTTGCAGTGAGGGTATGTGTACAGTGACACAGCTGTGGCTAAAGAGGGATATGA
>JAWWTY010000077.1:8762578-8793551 GCA_035222235.1 Margarornis squamiger | reverse complement strand
AAATAATAATATAAGGAGTAGGATTTGCAGTGAGGGTATGTGTACAGTGACACAGCTGTGGCTAAAGAGGGATATGATGTTCACATGGGTTTTGTTGTCTGGGTTAGAAGTTTAAGCAAAAGACTTTGCCTCTGTGTGTGGTTTTTTTCTGGACAAGTATGTTGAGAATGTGTTTGTATGAAAAGGAAAGAAAAAGCATCAAGAAGGACTTTTTAGATCTTTGAGACAGAAATCCTTCACTTGCCCTTGAACAGTCCTTGTATTTATATATGAAACCTAGTATAGCTGGATAAGTGGGAATATGTCATGTTTTGTTTTGCATTTTAAATGATAAGTAAAGTGGTTCATGTAAAACATCAACTTGTATATCTTCCTTCTTGGAAGGTTTAAACAAACTGGCTCCTGAAAAGCAGCAAAACAAAAACAAGTTTTTATCCTTTCTCCTGAAATCACTATTGAATTCCAGCAGTGCCACTGGGAAAGGCACCATGTGTTATAGATAAAAGCATTCATTTCAAAATAACCTTCCCTTATTGACCTCTTTCCTCCCCTTATTAAACTGTTTGAACCGCTCATTGAGAAGGATGGCATCCCTTCCTTTAGGTTTAATCTTCAGATATTTTGCTTCAGAAAGCAGCTTTGTGCTGTGTTTTATCCGTGCATGGATACCACGGTATCTTTGTTCCTATCAGCAGAGCCTTTATAAGTCAAGGGTGGTTTTATTTATGAAAGATGTGGCTGCGAGCCTCCTTCCCTCATGAAATCACAACAGGGTTCACGCAGACAAGATCACATAGTAGAAAACAACTCTGTGAGGCCAACCAAAAAAAAGTTAATTAAATGCAGGCGCTGGCACAGTGTGCATCATTAAGCCAAGCCTCAGTGGCAAGCACGGAGCTGCTCCTCGGCAGGCACGGTGTGATGTCTGCGGCAGGGCTCGAAGGGGCCGTGCTGCTGGAAGGCTGCGCAAACAGCGCTCACAGCTGAATCAATAGCCCTTTCTGTATGCAAGCCACACTTGTGAGGAGGGCCTTAGGTTAGCACAGCGTGGCAGAGGCACCCGAGCATTGCAGCACAGAGTCAGGAGTCCTTCCAAGTTTCCGTGTCTCCAGGTAGTTCAGAATATTAACGCGCTTTCTCCCTTAGCTACAGAGCTCCTTGAGCATTTGGAATATTAGTGATTGTGTGTGCTGGTGATGAGCCATAAATGGTAAACATGTGGTACAGATGATAAGGGAGAGAAGTCAGAATCCCTGAAATGGTTTCTTGAACTTAATGTGTTCTGCTTTGAGGTTTTCCAGCTCATTGCCCGGTAGGATGGGATTGCAGGGGGAGATGCACCTCGGCATTGTTTAGCTAACAGATGTCTCTGCCCACATCTGCGCTCGCGAGGCACTGCTCTTCAAAAGCCACCCTGCTTTTGTCAAATGACACTATAAATCTGAGCCTAAGCTTTCTGAACCTTTTCAGTAAACATCAGTGCTTGTTATAACTGAATTCAGACTTCTGAGGGGCAACACTACGTGGTACCTGCACAAAGTCTTGCTTTGTTGTACGTGCGGAGAATTTCTGTGCTTTCCAAGGAGGTGGGGATTCTTCACAAATAACTTAAATCCCAGTGCTGCCTGATGGCATTCCTAACCTGAATTCTGAAGTAAATGGGGATATATGTATGTTTGGAGTAAAGAGCTGACTGGTTATTTAAATGTAAGGATTTACTTCCAGTTGTTTTCCATACCAGGTCAAGGAGATCATGGAGTTTTTTTGTCAGGCACTTTATTTAATCAAGCATATTTAAAAAAAAAATTATGTCAAAAGAATGTCAGAATCTTGTGTGGTACTCAAGAAGGAATAAAGCTTAAAATCTGCCATTGTATAATGGTAGTCTGAAACCCCCATCTTTAGAAGTATTTACACAATTCCTTCAACTGAAATTAAGGGTGAGTTAACACCTAAATATTCCTGAGAATCTGTGTTTATGAGCATGGTGTCTTAGTTATTAGGAATACTTTACAGTTCTTAAAGAAATACACATACCTTTTGAAATAATTCTGTGGAAATAAACACCAGGATTAAATATTGCTCACTTCCCCCATGTTAGCTGTCACTTTACCCTTGTCTGATGCAGCTCTAGGGACATCTGTGTTAATGACAGTGTTGGAGCCCCTCAGGACTAATGAGTGGAACATTTCTGAGCTATTTGGGGTATTGAAGGTGAAAAATTAACATTTTAAGTTTTAAGGTTAAAAATGTCAGTGCAGTGATGGCTTCATTTGCTTTACCTTGAAACATGGTGGTGGTTTTTTTTCCTCGTTGAAGAAGAGGTCCATTTATCTTCCAAACAATGTATTTGTGTGTTGTGTTTGTCTGAATGTGGTGTTAAAATAGTTACCTGTGTGACAGTGGGGTAGAAAGGCCCAGCACAACTGGCCTTAGAGCTGGAGTAGCAATCAAAGGTGCAGTTACACTCCTCTCCTTAGGAAAAGATGTTTAGCATGATAATGCAGCTATGGTTATCCATCATCCCAGCTGTCACAAAAAGCTTTATTGTGGGATGGTGTTTATGGTGGAGAATCTCAGGGTGTAGCTCCTGCAGGGAAGAAAAGCATCGCTCAGACTCCCTGACAGTGTGCTGTTCAGCAGTGGCTGTGACAGGCAGCTATAAATCTACCACCAGCCAGAGGTAATCCTTTATATTCCCATGCCCTGTGCTAGCAAATAAGTCCTGGAGCTGCTGATTGCTGTGTAGTGTTATTTCATGTGGACAGAGCTCCTATTTTTTAGAGTTCAGGCAAGACCACTGCTGTGTTGCCACATGGAAACTTTTAACTTCTCTTTTAGTGTTGTGATTTGTGGTATTTTCTTGCTCCAAATATCAGCATTGGCTTTCATAGAACCAGGGCAAGCACTGTAGGCAAACTGGTTTAACCAGTGTGTTTTTGAGTGGTTTTGGGGGAATTTTGGTGTTTGTTTTAAGAAGTTTGATTAAAAGCCTCCACCTCCCCACCTGCATGTTTGGGGAGTGGAGGTCGTGGGTGTGGGATGGGACTACATCACTGGAGAGTAAACACAGTTATCTAGTATCTCCCTCTCTTCAAAATTATGCAGTTGTGGTGATGGGGTGGATGAATCTCCGACATCTAATGTAATGATCTGATATTAAGTGGGATTGAAGGATTGAAGTTCCAACACTTTTAGATTTGCCTTTTTTTTCCCCTGGATTCAGTATTTCTCCTGAATACTTGAGTTGATATGAAGTCTTCAGTCTTACAGGATGCATTCATGAAAAAACCCAAGCAAATCCTATTTGTCTGCTACTTTTTGGAACTTGTACTAGGCATGATGTATATAATTTAGGGGTAACCTTGACTATATATGTTATTCTTGCATGCCAAATGTTTCATGGCAATACATTTGGGTGTTAGACATGTTGTCTTTATCATCTATCTTATCAATGTGTGCTTAACCCTTTGGTTAACTCTTCTGGATCAGATACATTGCAGCTGTTGGCACATTGGACGTGTTCAGAGATGTTCCCTATTTCACTATTTTATTACACTAAAACAAAATTAAAATATTAAAAAAAATTAACATTTGAGACACCATGGAAAAATACAGCCTGTTTGATAAAGGCATTAGGGAGTCTCAGCAAGGTTTGTGCCTGATGAATCATGAAACACGAGAGCCTGAAAAGGACAGTGTGGTCTGTAGAGAAGAAGAGAACACCAAGGGATAATGTTCTGGCAATGAGGTGGAAAGCAAATGAATCCTGGTTTGGAGTGACACTGCAGCAGTGTGGCTCTGCTCCAAATCCATCATACCTTGCCCTCCTCTCGTGTCAAGGGACAGTCAGAAGTCTTGTGGTTTACTTCATGATTAAGATGTTTGGGTTATCACTTTAGAAAAAACCAGTAATGGGCAGGTTTTTTTATTTTAAGTTGTTCACCTTTACTAAAAAGACTAAAACAAAACACCAACCAAAACACTGCATAATTTTTTTTATATGAAAAAGGAATTGTAATAAAAATTGTCAAAAGAGAAGAGATGTGAAATTGGTGAAGTGCCAGTGAGAGCTCCACAGCCACACTGCAGTTATTGGGTAGCTCCAGATTTGAATGAGATACGGGTTTTTTTCCTGGTGTTAAGGGATATCTCCTACTCTAGCATTTGGATTGCTTAAAAATGAATAATTTCAAAAATGGTGTGCATAACTTTGGATCTACTTGCTTATTTTGGGGTTCATGTCCTGCCTGTCACATGTGAAACTGCAGTGTTTGCTTTTCTTATGTTAAATATCAGTAAGTGACTGTGGTCTCAGTGTAGCGGTGGTTAGCTAAGTTAATTACATTAATTACTGAGGTACTTTGGTAATTAACTAAGGCATTGATAGGTGTGTCTACACGAGGACAGACTGGGAAACTTTGAACCCACCCCCTGCCTGGGAAAATTGTGCTTTTCAAACTAGTCATGCTGCTTCTGCCTTTCTTTTTGAAAACTTCAGTAATCCTCTCTAATAGTACATGTGCTTTAGATGTGGGATCGTCAATCAAACTATATAATTCCAAAATGTACCAATTTTGCAAGGACATTAATGAATGACTCCTGACTATTCACTCTGCATTTTCTTGGGTGTGTGGGAGGCAAAGCTGTAGATCTACTAAATATCTCCTGAATAACATCCTTTTTGATTATTCTTTACAGTTAAAAGGGTTTTTGTGCAGAAGATGACTTTTTTTTCTTCTTTTTCTGTCTTTTTTTTCTTCAAATATTCTGTTAAAACTCTTCTCCCTGTTTGCTGCCCAACCTGCACATCAGCTTTTGTGTTACAATAATCATTTAATGAATACTGGTTTGCTTCTGACTTCATAGTGTTTGACGAGCACTAATAGATTTTTACTCTCAATGTGCCTTTAGACAGTAAACATAATAGGAAAAAAGTTGTTATTTATGGTTTGCAGGGGGAAGATGTGGGCCTGGGTAAGTAGCTTCTCAGAGAAGACAGGAGAAATGAGCACCAAAACCTAATGACTTGGATTAGCTGAAAGTGTATCAGCCTCAGCAGAGCAAAAGTGACAGCAGCCTGCACGTGAAACAGGGACTCTTTTTGTCAGAAGACAGTTTGTATGTGAAAAATATATGCAGTAATTATTAACACCCATGATGTCATGTAAAAAGCTGAGGAGGGTATTACTTTAGAATAGTCTAATGAGATGGAAGTTTACATGCACGTGAAGAACATAAATATATCATATGCAAAAATACCTTTCAATTACTGTGATTGTTTTGAACAGATGAACTAAACAGATGCAGCATTTGCCTTTTTAAAAAAAAAAATAATTATTTTTAAATAAAGAATGTAGTTTTATCCCAAGTTTTGTATCTATTACTGGAAGTCCTTAATTTGGATTGATTTGGTCCAAAGCAGAAAATTCATCTGAAGCGAACTAGAAAATATATGCCTCTCTTTATTCTAATGCTTAGAACTTATGCTTTGCAATAAAGAACAGTAAGAGGCTTTTATTGCTATATATCCTCATTTAATAAATAAAAACAATTGGAAAATGAACTAATCAAAATACTGTTGATTAACAGACTAACCTGTTAATGAAAAGTCATTCTCCATTCTATGCCATTCTAAGCTTTTAATTTAAGCAGATTTTTATTTCACACCTTACAACCTCCATGGCAACAGCAACAAAAGTTGCTCTAGAGGCAGACAGAACAATAAATACATTTTATGGTCCCAAACTTTATTGTAATTTGGTCCTTTACTGAAATAGCTTTGGCTGCTGCTCTGCATAAGTTTAGAAAATTTGGTTGCTTTTACTGCTGTCTCAGCGTGTTCCTCTCTTGCCCTGTGGTGGGATCAGTGTGATTGAAGAAGGTTGGTAACAGCAGTGGATGTTAAGGCCGAGTCAGGGAATACAGCATTTAATGTTTGGACTCTTAACTCTTCAAGGAACAATGTCTGTCAAATGGAAAATGTTTTCATTTTTAATGTAATGCACTAAACGTTTGTGTTAATAATGAATTTGCAATGCTATGATAAGGTTGAAAATGGGGACCTAGTTTGTTCTATTTAATGTTGGCCCTTTTAAGATTGTGTTTAGTCTTTCGGCTGCATTATCTCACTGGGTCTTGCAGAGATTAGGCTACATCATCACAGGCCTTTTCGTGGAGGTAACAGGACAGGTATGATTGTGAACAGCTGCACACTGATTTTTTCAATGTGTATTTTTAGCTTTATCTGTTAATTGAGCTTCAATTGATGCCTTCTCTATCATAAAGTCTATAATATATGAGAAAAAGGTGTATTATACAACCAGAAACTATAAGGGGCTGATGGACAGTAAACTGAAGGGAGTTGAAAACTAATGAGACTTTTCTTGATATTTTTTTCTGTCTTGTAGTCCTCTCTCTTACATCCTGCTGCTGTATCTCTATTCCTGTGAATTTCAGAGAGAAAGGGTACTGAGGGACAATTAGGTGAATGGACTTTGGGATGGCAAGATTGCTAATAGTTTAATGGTTTATTGGACAGTTACAGAAAGCAACTCTCAATACCAAGGCACAGTGGAAGCTCTTTAAATGGCTTGTGGACTTCCAAAGTTAAATCAACTTGTTTTCTTTGAAGGTGGAGTAGTTTTCAGGATGGTAGTGTTTATTTTGTTTTTAAATTTTAATTCCTTTTCTAGCTTTAAGTAATAAACGTGACTGCTTCTTGTTTACTGTGGCTTAGAAGACCCAAAAATTTTTTCAAATTATAATTGTCTCCTGATAGTCTTCTGATAAAATCTCACTTTCTAGGATGTTGTTTCACTTCCAAGTTAGAGATGTGCAGATTTGCTAGACTTCTACAATAATTAAGACTTCCTACTTTGTTGACAGCCTGCCTTCTTATTAATGGAATTTTGCTCAGGGCTTATGATGAGTAATTCAGTGGAACAAAGTACTCTTTCAGTGGCAGTAGCTGTTAGAAAAGTTTTCTCTCAGTTTTTACCTATAATTTTCATTGACATGTTTGGAGAATGATTACTTTCTAAATACTTGATTTTTTTTTTTTTAAACTCTTCCATTTATTTTTTTCTTAGTTAAAAAAATTATGTGGATTATTAGTTGGAAAAAAATAGATCAATATGTTCAGCAAAGCACAAGGTAATGTAGTGTTGATACACAGTGAAGAAGTACTGGTCCTATTCCATGTCTCACATTCTTTTTTATTAATTTCCGTTTTCTTATGGTAAACTTAACTTCAGATTTCAAACTTCCTTTGTGTTTTTATTATAAATGTTTTAAGTTCAGTCTGATACAAAGATTTCTTTTACCATTTTAAATAGGGTCCCTGCCTTTGCCTTGAAAGTTCAAGGGATACTCTTTCTGCTCCTCCACTTAGAGCTCAACCCTCCAAACACTTGAGGCAGAAATTATTATAAATGAAGAGCTCTGAAAGAAGTTTGGGCAGAAAAGAATCCCTCTTTCAGCACTGTTTCACTGGGGGTGGCAAAGGCTTGATGGACACGTTTAATGTTGCAATACAAATTATAAATCCATGTTCACTACAAAGGTAATCAAGCAGTGCCCATTTTGTCTCTAGATCTATTGCATTGCCAGTTAAAAGTCATGCCTTCTTACTGGGCTTTATTTCAGGTATCTAAACAGATTTATACTAGTCCCAAAATGTTGATTGTTCCTTGCCCTGCCTGATCCCCTTGCCCAAGGAATAAGGTCAATGATTAAGATTATTTTGTTATTTCATGAAATATTACCCTTCACACATGATACCAAAAAAGTTACTGATTTCAATGTATTTTGTTGGCATGGTCACTGAAAATAAGTTATGACTGGTATAGAGGTTAACAGCATATTTTAGAAAGGACGACAGCTGGAGCCTCAAGAAGGTTATTTCATCTCAAAGCTCTGTAGAAAGAATCAGTCTACCAGAAAGAATCCTTTTGTTGTTTTTTTCATCCCCAGGCATCTTTTGGCCAACACGTTAATTAACTCTTAAGTTCTGAAGATGCCATACTGTGCTGGTTTGGGCTGAGCCAGAGTTAAGTTTCTTCACAGTAGCTGGCATGGGGCCGTGTTTTGGATTTGTATGGAAACAGTGTTGGCAGGCGGGATGTTTTAGTTACTGGTGAGCAGCACTTGTGCAGCGTCAAGGCTTCTTCTGCTTCTCGTATGACCCCACCAGTGAGGAGCAATAGAGTCTGGGAGGGGACAGAGCTGGGACAGCTGACCCCAGCTGCCTCAAGGGATGTCCCACACCACATTGACATGCGGGGAAAAAAACCCACAACTAGGTAGTTGTAGAGAAGGTATGTTTATTCAGGGCTGGGTGCGTGGGGGATTGGTCCGCCAAAGACATGCACACCTGTCTGTGCTCACAGGCCTGTTTAAATACAGTTAAAACATGTATATTCATTATTTCTTTATACATACGCATTATTTTCTTAGAAAAGGCAGGCTTATTCTAAGCAGTTCTGAGAAGTAATTTCCATTTTCTCCGCCCCGCGCTCCTCCCATCTGAGTTTGTGCACTGGTTTCCATTTTTCCTGGGCCGGGGTCTTCAGGGGTCTTGGGGATGAAGATCGTGGGTCTTCCTCGCTGCGCCCTTTTCAACTTGGCTCAAAAAGTAACCTAAACTTCTGTTGGCAACTTGAACCAGTCTAATTAGCAAACTTCTACAATTATCTTATTTTCTTGACATATTTCCTGATTTATCTTAGTTTCATATGGTGTCCATTCTATTTTAGAAGCCTCAAGGCCAGGTACTGATAGCAACCATAACATATTCCCTGTTTCTATATTTGTAGCTATTTATGGCCTCAACCATGCAGTCTATCTTTGCTACTTCAGCAAAAGTCCCTACAATTATTTAGATTAACCCTATCAGTGTTAGTTCTTTATTGATACCTTATATTACATGGCATGGTGCTCAGCAGTAAACTGGGGGGAGGCTCCTGCTCAGGGGCTGGCTGGGCATTGGTCACTTGTAGGGAGAGGTTATTTCCATTTGCATTAGTTGTCCTTCTTAGGGTTTCTCTTGGTTTTGTTCTTGTTCTTTTCATTACAATTTATAACTTTTATTTCAATTATTAAACTGTTCTCAACCCATGAGTTCTGTCACTTTTACCCTTCCCATTCTCTTGCCCCCATCTTGCTGGGGGTGGGCAGTGAGCAAGCAGCTGTGTGGTGTTTAGCTGCTGGCTGGGTTAAACCATGGCATAATTTCACAGGGCTCCTGTGGCTTGTCAAGTTAATGTTGTGGGTCCTTCCTGCTTTGCTTAA
Source organism: Margarornis squamiger (assembly GCA_035222235.1). Lineage (NCBI taxonomy): Eukaryota > Metazoa > Chordata > Aves > Passeriformes > Furnariidae > Margarornis > Margarornis squamiger. Next base: position 8,784,260 of record JAWWTY010000077.1, on the reverse strand, counting down.
ACAAGATTCCCACACGTGCAGATCAGCTGGCTCGAATAGTATCTTGTGATTTCTCCCAAGTTATGGGGAGAATGACTTCATTATTTCATCCTAGACCAAAGGAAATGGTAGTTCAGAATTCTGGGGTAAGGATTTTTCATCATGCTTTTCATTCATGTACAGGAATAAATATTTCCCTTTTTTAAGTGGAATGTCTCTGCATTAGATGTAAAGGGGAAATGGGCATTTGTTAATTAAGCTGTAAAGTGCCAATTTCAGTGCCATTGTAAGCTGCCTTCTAAAGAACCATGACAATGACATTAGCCATTTGCTAAACAAAAGCTGCTCCTGTATGTCATGCAGTTCACATCCTGTTTGCTATTTAGTAATTGTTGCCACGGGTAGAAGATGGTTTTTTAAAAACAATGAATAAACAGAATTTTCTTGATCTGAAATCAGCTATTTTCAGAAGTATAGTTTTAGATAGTGCTTTTACCTCAGAGGTTAGGGTTTTATGGAGCTGCAGTTCTTACCTGAACCTCATTATTCAAGCAGAAAAATACTTTCTATTCACATGAAAATAAAATCTCTTCCCTCATTACAAAGCAAGCTTATAAGGAGCCATTTATAGAGATCTCTTGCAGAACACTGGGGACTCTGGTTTTGAGTCTGTCTGCCTCACAGAGGTGGAAATGTTAGCTCTTGCTCCCAGAACAGTGACCTGGAATAATCTCTGCCCTCCACATGGTGGCTGGTCATCTTGCAGTAGCACAAAGAGGAATTATGCAGCCAGGAGAAGGGCAGGAGGGGTTTCAGTCCAAATGAGTATCCCAAAGTTTATGCAACAGTTCTGCAGAACCTAGTCTCATCCTCAATTCACGTCCCATAGACTGTTCTTTGTTGTTTGAATTATGCAGGAACTGCTCTGCAGTCTGTGAGCCCCAAGCTGACTCTTTTGCTGGAAAAAATTGCATGTTACAGCTATATAATCAATGACATAGTCCAAAATCACCCCATTAAAGGAGAAAGAAGTGCAAACAATGTGAGAAAACTCATATGTCTGTTGTATAGTAAGATGATTATGGTGATATGTGACGTTTTCTTGGTGGAAAACACAAATTAATGCAGGTAATTTATTTTAAAAAGCATTATCCTTTGCTAGACAAGGAGATTTTGTGCGCAGTCTAAGACACTTGCAGAGGAGCAGAGCCATATGTCACTGCAGCAGGGTTGTCCTTTGGCTTCAGTAAAATGAGAACGTGAAAGATTTTATTGCTTTGGGTGTTAATAGTGGTCATAATCAAGATGAAACCGAATTATCCACAGTATCAGTGTGTGAGATAGTGCAGTTCAAGTGGCAGCAATTTTATGGGGGAGCAGATTGATGTATTTGTGCTGGCTGGCTGTGCCCCTGAGCCGTGCTGTCTGTGCTCGGGGAGCCTCCTGTGCTCCCCCCCGGCAGCAGCTTCTCCCAAACGTCCTCCACAATTGCACTTGACGAAACTGAGAAGAGTATTGATTAGTGGCCATTTTTACAGAAGGTGGGAGAGGATCTGAGTGGGGCTTTAACAACTCAATTTTGCCTTTTGTTGTTAACAATGTCTGAATCAGCTCCAGGCTCAACTGAAGAATGCAGCTCTTTGTGGCATGGCTGAGAAGATGATGATGAGATATTCTGAATTTAATTGCCTTTACAGCAGTTTCGGCACTGGGGACAGGGCCAGCAAAAGTTGTCGTTTGCTCTTTTCACCTGAGCTCTGTCTTCTGGAGCTCTTTAGCTCGGTGTTGTTGCTCTGCATCCAGCTGTGCTGTCCTTGCCTTATCAGAGGAGAGTCTGACTGTGACCTTACACCTTTTCTCCTTGCCATGGCCTGGGATGCTCTCTGTAAGCAGCACTTGCTGCTTGAGGGAAGGGAAGCTAATGATTTTTGCAAGTTGAGTGTGGAGAGTAAAAGATGCTGAATGGGGGAAGTGAGATGCTTCAGGGCTGTGGAGGGAGCCTGGAGGCATGTATGAGATGGGGAAAAAGTGAGGGAATCCCAAAGGTCTTAGAAGGTGGGGGCACCCTGGCTTGTCCCATCCCTCCTTCCCATACACACCTGCACCCTTCCTTCCCAAAAACGAAATTCAGTTTTGCCTCCATAGCCGAGGGAACTCTGAAACACTGAATGGAGCCTCAGAGTTGGTGAGAAGGTGTGAAAAGGACACCTGTGGAGAAAGCCTGATGGTGGAGGGGGAGTGGAACCAGAGTAAATGACTTTTATTTTTGCTTCATCAAGACTGGGATGAGGAAGCTGTTTCTGTTGGGCCCAGCTCTTGGATTGACTTACCTTTTGTCCTCTGCAGCAGCCAGTTGAGCCAAAAGCACAGAAATTGTTTAGCCTACCAGATCTCTACAGATAAACTTTGGACATTGTTTCCATTGACACTCCCTTATACCTCCACTTCCGTCCCCCTTATATAGCTGGAGGGTAAATTACTAAACCAAACTAATATTAATTTCAAGTATTTGTTCTTTAAATTGAAAGGAGCCCTCCATTCATTTTACCGTGCTGGGTCTTGACTTCCAAGTCAAGTGTCAGGGTATATGTGTAACTTATAGGTCTCTAAAAGCTTATATGGATCTGAGAGAGATGTAATATTTGGAAAAACTGCATCTCACCAGCATTTTCTAAGAGAAAACACTAAAAAATAGCGCCTAATAAGGGTTATTGTAGACATTTAAAAATAAGTAGTAAATACTCTTTTCTGTAGACAGTTTTTAACTGTGTGTATTTTATGTTTGAATCAATCCATAATTTTTTATCATTTAAAAATACCAAATATTTTATTTTCATCTTATTACAAGAATATTTAGTTTTAAAATGGGAAACTTGCCTTTTATGGGGGAAAAGTACAGTGCTCTTGGGAAAAATAATTTAAAGATTTGGTCCCTAATTTTATTCTGTGAGTCACTGTTTGCTCATTTGCATCAAGAGTGCTTGAGTAAAGAGAGGGCAAAAAGTCTTGGTTTACTTGAGGAGTGACTTAACTTCATCACCAGATGTCTGCAAGATCACATCCAAGACAGACACATAATGAGACGAAAGTTTGTTTTCCTGAATCTTCCCTTTCCTTTTGCGGTTTTATTCTCAGAGAATAAGAAGTAAGAAAAAACATTGTTTAAAGGGAGAGCTCATGAAAGAACATGTCAGAAAAGGCCGTAACCCCTGCACTCGTATGGACATCCCTCTTGTTCTGTAGGTGTGTTGAGAGTTCAGTTGGTTGGCTTTTTTGTTTGTTTGGGTTTTTTTTAGTCAACAAAGTAAAAATTCTGTGATGGGATGATGTGACTGTTTGTATTTTAACAACTTTCACCTGATAGTTTGAGAAGCTGAGGGTCTGTATGTCCCCAGTGCTGGATGAAGCCAGTGGGCAGGCACAGTGGGTTCATTTCTCTTGCTCCCTTTATCAATCTCTGCTCCTGCTTCACAGGTTTGCTCTGTTATAATTGCCTTGTCCTAACCAGCAGTGGTTCAGCAGCAGCTGGATGAGTTAACTGATCTCTAAATCTCTTTACCATCTCTTTTTCTGGTGCACTTGTCAGGTTGCTAAGTTGGGGTGAAGGGTGCAAGCAGTGTGCAGTTCTCAGGCTTGATGGGCAGCCCCACAACGTCAGGGTCGTGATAGAAACTGCTGCAAAGAGAAGCCTCCCTGGAGCAAAATGGTCTGTGATTCTGCAAAAAAAGGCCATTATTTAAGTAGTAATGTATTCTGTCAGGGGTTGGTGCCAATGTGGTATGTGGAGCTGTGGATGGATGCCATAAAGGCAGCTCCATTGATATTATGGGAAATTCTGAATGAATGGATAAAGCGAGATGCCAAGTTCTACTCCAGAATTGCCCAGTAGATTTCTCTGCATGTCTATCATTATTCCAGTGTCAGACAATGTGGAACTGCTAAGAAAGAAAATTGCAGAGGTCAATTCACTACACTAACAAATTTTAGACTCTTAGAAATACGTACTTTCTCTGAGATGATCTTGAATAGCAATAATACGGCTTCAGAAGTATATTATAGTGCTGGATTTCTAATACTTGATGTATGCTCTCTTTTTGTTCCTGTGAGATAATTGTATTATCAGCTGTAGTGGCTTTATGCATGAAAGAAAGGAAATCCAAAGAAATTTTCTTGCTTGAGATTAGCCTGAGAGAGCTAGAAATGCTGGTTAATTTGCCATATATTCAGCCATGTACCTTTCCTGTTAAAATTAGTTGTCAGAGAATGGAAGAGAATCAGTAAAATTGGTGTGCAGTAACAAGGAGTAACGACATAATGGGATGTGGAAAGCTGATGGATTCAGGTCTGGTTTTGGTAATAGGCAATAGAGGTAGCAAAGAATTTCACAGCTGCAGCAGATTTCAAGAATTTGATAGAGCTGGCAGATACTAAACAGAAGAAAGAACAAAACCATCCAGACTTAGATAAGCAATTCAAGATGACAAAGTTCTGCAGTATTTATGTGAACACTTGCAACTTTGCAAGTCTTTGGTGTTTAGAATGATTCAGCATCAGCTGCAAGTGGCAGCAGTGACTGATATTTTATCATTTGTTTAAAGGTATTTGGGTTCTCTTTGTAAGGCCACTGTTGTCAGCAAAAAAATTTTAACTTTCCAATGTCTTAGAAATAACTTGTTGAAATGCAGTTTTCATTTTTTCTTTTTCACATTACAAATCTTACAATAATATTTATAAACCCATAAGCAAAATAAACTTGGTCACATGTGATGTGCAAAAAACTCTGAAACAAAACTGGCATGGAGACACTTTCTGACTATACAAAAGAAAAGCTACTGTTATATTTATACTATCCACATCTGTGATGTAGTTTCTACAGGTTTTGAAAACTCTCATGTTTTAAAAGAAGCTGTTACTTGAATAAGATGATATGGCCTTGGGCATGACCTCAGCAGATACTACTCTATGAACAAACTACTCCATGATTGTCCTGTTGTGGCTTGGATGACCCTTCCAAAGCCTAATCCTCAGCTGAGACTCCTGACTGCTCTCTCCAGCTTCCATATGGTCCTTCCTCATCCTCCCTGGCATCTTCATGAGCAAAAACAGCCTGGTTGTTCTGATGAGTCTCTGCCTTTTTCTGTCCCTTCTCTAGTCAGGCATGTTGCTAATGTGAAAATAGCACTTGTTTTTTATTGTTCCCTGACTGTCGTGGCTGGCCCATGCATGTCAGAGTGTCTGTGACTGATGCTGGTGAGTGTCACATGGGCTCACCTTTTGCCCTTGTACCTTGCAAGGGTCATGTCCTGTGTGGGCTGTGCAGTCCAGTGGGCATTAGGATAAAAAGGCTGCCTGTTGGGCTTGACACACCTTATGAAAACCTGTCTGGCCTTTGGTGTGTGCCTCTTGCTTTCATCCCAGGAATACCCTGGCTCCAGCTCTAATCTTCCTGGTCCATTCAGGATGACCTGGGTATATACCAAAAACACTGTCTCCCTCTGACATTCCAGACATGTTACAGGAGAGAGCAAGATGTTCCCCCAAGCTTTCAGACTTTGGTTTTCATGGAAGGAAGGTGGAATAAGATTGATTATTAAACTGGATTGTGTTTTCTGCTTGACCAGAGGCAGGTTGATGTGGCCATGTGTAGTTCTGCATGGGATCTCTGTGCCACTGGGAAGTGGTCAGCCCCAGGCCATGTTGTAAGGTCCTTTGTGCTAATCTCAAAAATCCCTGGGCACAGACCTAAGGTGATACTGGATTTAAACTACTTTAAGGATCATATCATGTCCTTCCAACAGCTCCATACCCCACTAAGGATCTTGCCAGATGATGGAAAAATCTGTAAGTAGAAGCACAAGGCCCCATTTCTGCTCTAGGGAAGGGTCTTCTCTCCTGACCCAGTAGAGATCCAGACTTAAAGCCCATTGCTGGCTATAGAAGTATGTTTGCCAGGTGGGCCAGAATTTGTGCTGGGGGTCATGGCATTAATTTGGCTAGTGATGTTCTTCTGGGTTGTGCCTGATGCTGTGCTGCTGGTGGGAGGCATCTCCCAGCCATGGATGATCCCTGCCAGGTTGGTGATGTGAAATCCTTCTGTGGCTGGAGATGTGCCCACAGCATGAGGCTGTTGCAGCCATGTTAAGAATGGAGCAGAAGTGGTACTTTTCATATATATATATATAAACACCAAACTGAAAACCTTCAAAAAGACTTGCACAGAATGTGCTTTGGGATCATGATTTGGACCAGAGTTCCAACTCCCTTTTGTGAGACAGTTCTGATCCTTCTTCCTTTCTTCCACACAGACATAGGTTTATTTTGCTGTAAGAATCACAGATGCAGAAAAAAGGAATGATTCATTTTCAGACAGCCCAGAGGGATGCAGTGTTCACCTCCAAGAGTACAGATTTAACAAACTAATTGATTTTTAAAGGAGAAAATTCATCAGTATTCATGTACAGCAAAAATTACTTGTTTTATAATAATGGTATCTATGGCATAATGGTTATCTTGTATGTGATGACAGCATTGTCTGGGGAGCAGTCACAGCAGCAGAGCTGCCCTGTTTGCTTGGCAGTCTCTGACCTGCTTATTAGAGGACATTCTTATTAAACAGATGAATTTATATGAGAGGTGTCTAGGAGGACTGTTGTTGTTAAGGGTCTGTCAGCACTTTTCTTTTAACTGTGTTATGAGTATACGCAAACTGTATTTTAAGTAGCTCTCATCCTTGGTCAGTAATAGCAGAATACAGCCCTATAGCATCAAAAACTTACTTTTTATTTGCTATTTTATATGAGAAATACTTGTAAATAAAAGTAGGAAAAACCTTAAACTGCTAAAATACGTCAATTGCATAATTTTGCAGTTATTAAGATTTTTCTGGGTAGTAGCAGAGGAGAAATGAAATGTTTCAGCAAAATGCAATGTTTTGCATTATAATCTAATTATTTAGGGGATTCATATTTCATAGTTAATACTTCTATTGAAAGGGAATTTGTCTAGCAGTACTGTTGTACTGAAAAAAACACCAAACAGTTGCTTAATTTCAAGAAAATTATTCCCACAAAATTTGAAATAGCAAACACTATGTTTTCCCTCAGAAAGAACTGTTCTCTCCTCCTGTTCCCTTTCATTAGTCCCTCCTTGAGTTCTGACCTTTTATTTTCTGCATTAATGCAGCTCTGTCTCTTGGCTCCTCATCAACCCTTCCCTCTTGTGCCCTGCTGAGCCAGGCATCCCTCTCAAGCAAGTGCAAGACTGGATCACACAGAAGCCACAGCTAAAGATCCAAATATGCCCCATGAATGTCATTGAAGAGTGTCATGTGGGTAGGGCTGATTTAAAATTCAGAATTTGTAATCTGGGCCATTGTGGTAAATCCTGAAATTGCAGAAGAAAAGGGAATTTTCAAACTCGAGTTTTAAAAACACAACAGATCAGCCACCTCTCCCCACAATTAGTACAGTATGTTTGTTCAGTTATTAAAGGGAAGACTTGACAATTTCTGTTGTTTTTGTGTAGGGTTTTGTTGTTATTTGTTTTTAATAGAAAAGCTGCTTATTAGAAGGCTGTGGAGTTGAGTTCTCAAAACTGGGCTTGCTGCAGCATAGCAGCAGCCTAACTTGCCTTAAGTGTCCAGTGGGAGCTGGTAAATGCTCTTATTGGATGTGGCTGGCAGTGATAGGTGCAGTGGAGCAAGGGAAGCCTCTCAGAAAGGCTTGCCCACTTTAGGAAGTCTGTGGATAGATTCATCTTGGTACTGATGTGTTACTTATTGGTAAGTCAGCATGAATAGGTGTAAATTACTTTGATGTAACATTTTGCTGACCCTGCTTATATCGTAGATGAGCAGATGGTATGGAAAACATTTTGTACCTATGCCAGAGAAAAGCTATGAGACTGAAAAGTAAACTTTAGTTTGAAAGGCTTGGGCACGATGAGCTCACTGTTACCATCTCTGACTGGAGAACAGCCCAGGCATCACGACTGTGCAGCACCTTTCTTCAGGAGCAGCGAGTCCTGCAGAAGGCATTGGCTTACAGGCAAGGAACTGCCTTGCCCAAAGGGTTGGAGAACTGACAGTGAGCTCTCACTGATATGTAATGGCGTGAGGAGGCTGGCAATTGCCACCCCATCAGTCACTCACAGGTGCAAAAGGAGGAGTGGATTCAGAAGGGTAATGGGTCATTCTGGCCTTTCCCTTTTTTGCCACTATTCTCCTTTTGTCTGTATTTAGCTGGATTTGGAGAAGCCAGAGGTGTGCTGCTGGATGGGGAAGGTTTGATCATCTGAATGCTGTCATTGGGATTTCAGGTTTTGAGGTGGTGCTTCTGTTAGCTGGGTGCAGTGCTAGAGATGAAGCTCAGGTGGTAGGAAAGCACAAATACAATACAGAAATGTGTAATTTAATTCATGCTAGCACAAGTGTGTAATGGGACAGGGTTCTGTATGTGTTTATCAAAAATTTGTTCAGGTGGATATCAGCATAAAGTTATACCAAGTGTTTGCTGTATAAATCAGTGGAAACAGAGTGTGTTAGAACCATTAGACACACAATTCAAAGCACACAGGAGAATATTTACTGCTAAGGCTATGGGAATTGTAACCCCTGCTTATACATGCTCATTTATGGCTGTATCTTGCACTTTATCTTAGAGGCTCTAGTGGAAATCCACAAGGAAATACTACTTTTGAATTCACAAAAGTTTTATTCAGCAAGGAGTCGATTTGCACCCTCTGGAGCCACATCAAGATGGGTAGTGATGAGCCTTCAGCTAAACCATGAATGGGAAAATAGTTCTATAGGGATAAAATACTCTGTGTCATAACACATAAGTACAATGAACTGGTTTAAGGAGTGTAACCTATGTAAGTTTTATTTTTTTGTAAGTGTTTGACATAGTGTGTAGAATTTTAAGGTGCAGTGTTGAGTTTCCGAGAGATACTTTGAAGAGCAACAGCAGTCATATTACCATCTATAGAGTAAAAGCTTTAACTTGCACTGCTTGTTCTATTAGCAAATAACACATTTGAACTATATGTAAATGGCTCAGAGGTTTTGTTCCCACCTTCCAAGTTCCTGATTTGCTTCATGAGCGTTCTTACTTCTGAGGATTACAAGTCAGTTAATCATCTGCGTGTGTGGTTTCTGTTCACTGGAGAGGATGGGAAGAAACATCACTAAATAAAACCGGAGCTGTGCAGATCTCAAAATTCCTTAGATTGCAGCTGAAAATACCTGTTGGTCAGGCAATTGAGATCACTGTATTGCATATGAAGAAGAAAACTGTAGAGCTGAAGTGAGGAGGTGGGTTGCACTTCTAGTATGTATAATATATCTTTATGGAGTCTGGTAAATACCTCAACTGAAATTAATATCGTGAATCAATCCATCTGAATACATTCATCTTAATTTAAAACAAGGAAATGCATTGCACCAAACATACAGTTACTTTTATGACAAATTTAGAGGTTCATTGTTTTTGTAGTTTTTTTTCCTTAACAGGAAACTTAGAGTAGTAATTTCCACAAAGGCACAGAAATTATTAATTTCCTGTCCATTTTATTTTGTAAGTGGCACAAAAATTGACCTGAGGAAACAATACACAGTGTAATGTGAGAGGGAAGGTCTTCTGTGGAAGGAATTCCACGAAATTAAACACTTTGCCAGAATCCTGTCAATACTATGCTACATCCACTAATTTCAGACTTTCCTTTAAATTTACTGTTTACCTTTGCAAATTAAGCACACCCAGTTATGTCTTCAACACACAAAACTTCTGTTATAATTTGATTTTTAGCAGAATGAAGCTGCCTGTACAAGTCTTGAAGCTGGAACCTGTGCACTGCACAGTGTTGTACTTGACATAAGCAGCTCTTCTCATAGGTGAATTTTCCCTGTGGTGCTGAGCAGCTTCCATATCAGCTCAGTTCCACTTCTGGAATTATTTCCCCGGGCTTTGTGGGCATTTCAGTCTGGGCCATAGCCTCTGCTCCTGGGATTCTGCAGCCTCATTTGAAGTAATGGAGTTTAATGAACTTGTCATCTGCATTGCACTTCACGTGCTGCCAGAGGAAGTGGGGGGTTTAAAGCAGTCTATTTTTCCACATTAGAAACTAAAGATCATAAAGGCATAGAAAGTTGAAATCAAATTAATTTAGTTCTGGTATTTTTCAGAGGGTGTAATTAAGAGAGACTTGAGCAATAAATCAAGTCTTTACCATCTTTTATTAAATAGGTTTGAGTCAGCAACCTGAGATATGGTTGAGAACATGGAAAAGCTCACTGTTATCTGTAATAATAACATATTTTGCCTGGACTGCGTTCTTCACAGAGTAAGCATGTCCTTTTAATGATAGCATTGGGGAATAAGTAGTTGGACTATTAAAAGAAACCTAGCTAGTTCCAGTAAGAGGAGCATTTTTCTAAAATGGAAACAAAGCCTGCATAAAAATCAGCTGGAACTGTTATGCAAAAGTGGAGCTTTTCTGTTTACAAACTTGCTCTGCTTTGAGAAAGTGTGGGTGTTTAATATTTGCTAGAAATAGAATTGCTGTTGTTGTTTGGAGTTAAATGTGCAAAATGGAAGACACCTGAAATTCTCTAGAAATTCTTCACCTCACAAGTCTGCTGGTCCTAGAAGAAGACACACCCGGTGTGTTCTGTCTATGTAATGAATGTTGGACTCGTGGCACTGCTTTGAAGGCTTTATGTGGCTCCCAGTCTCTAAAAGTGTCACCTGCCTTTAAAGAGAAAATGCAAAGGTGTAATTACATTACATAACCCTTTTGGTGTGGCTGACTCACAGTAAGGTGTGCTGTGTAGGAGTGTGTAGCTGCTTAGCTGCCTGCTTTCATCTTGCAGTGAGCAGCCTTGTAAGGGTGTAAGTCTAGCGCAGAATTGGAACTTGAGTGAATTTGGGCAACAACATGGGCCTGGAACTTTGGCCAAACATCAACGAAACAGTGTCGGAATAGGTAAATATGTATTTTTAAACCAGAATTTATGGTTCCATTTGAATTTTTAAGAAAGTTTCTGGGACAGTTGGAAGGATTCAGGCCACTTAGTAGGGCTGGATTTAGCTGAGTGCGTTTTGGGAAGGAAAAGTCCAGGCATTTGCTGATCTCGCTGCTGCCCAGAACTCTACCTGGGATTTTTATGTGTTGTGTGTAGGGGTGATTATTTCTGTCCCTTAAAGGTGGGACAGGACTCATCAGATCACTTTGCCATCAACCAGTAGCATTAATGTTCAGGTTGTTAAGCCCCAGTACGATGATACAACGAAGAACTCCAAGTTCAGGTGTCCCAGCGTGGGAGGTGCCCAGTTCTGCAGAGCCTTTAACTCCTGAGGCCTTCAGTAGGCTCTGGGGTGTTTTGTAATAGTGCCAAAAATTAAATCTTAAGTCTTGTCAAGTGTTTGCAGGCTGGTGGGCATTAGACTTCTTTGGAATTAATTAAGCTTTTCTGAAATTAAAAATGTAATAATTTAATTAATAAAAAAAAATCTTGGTTGTAATGCAGGGGGCAGCCATGCCAAAGCACAAACCGTCTGGATTCAAGGGTCAGCTTCTGCTCTCCTTGATTTTATTATTTTATTTTTTATTTTTTTTTCAGAGAGGAATGCCTTCTGGCAGCAGAAAGAAGTGCAGGTGTAAAGTATCATAATTACATTTAGCAAGCCTTGCATATTGAATGACCAGGTGTGGGAAGGAAAAAAAAAGGCAGCATAAAAATCCCCAACAAATATATGTGTAAACATATACATGTTCATGTAAAAATGAAGAAACTTTTATTCTTAAAGCTAAATTAAAAAAAAAAAATCTACTTAGTCTTAATTTGTTCTTTCATTTTCAATGAATTAGGCTCCCATATTGCAGCTTTTTTCTTCCCAAGCAGAGCAAAAAGCTCAGGTTCATGCATAACTCAAGAAGGCAGGGATGACACTGAGCCAGAGCTTAGTTCTGCTTTATTGATAGTAGAGCTGACAGTTAAGAACAAATCTACAGAGTGTAATTGCAAATCCTTTAACCAAGCAGCAAACTGAACATCTGCAGTGGAATTGGCACCTAAATTTAAGTTAAGCATTAGTTTAAGTTCTCAGAAAGCAAATTAGGAAGCTAACTAGATCTGTAATTGCAGTAGAGATTGTAATAAACACAGAGCTGGACTTGGGAAGTTTTTTTTATTTTTTTTTTTTTTTAATTCAGTAGTAAACAATTGTAAAACTTTGAGTTTGTAGGTATGGTATGTGTTTATGTAAGTGAATAATCAACATAGTCACATCCTGACAGCGTGCTTGTTTTCACTATTTGTAAGGCTGCAATAGCAGGGAGCCTCAGTCATGCAGAAGATGCAGTACAGGCAGAAGACATGAGCTCCCTTGCCTTCTTCCAATAGACATAGAAAACAAAAGGAGACAGACAGGGATAGTGGGGATATGGAAAGTATAAACAAAACTAAGCAATAATAATCTCATATACAGACTACTTTGATGCCAGTATACAAATACCATTCACCAGGACCACTTCAAAGCAAGAGGAGTCTCAATATGAAGTGGTGCACAAAAACTGAAATAGGTAAACAGACTATTTGAAGACAAGCAAAAAATAAGCTTGTCTTTTTAAAAATATTTTTTAGTTAAATATGTTTTTTCTGTGATTTTGGGCGGTTGATATGAACAGAGGAGTGAAGCTGAAGGCTGAGAGGCATGAGCAGATTGGTTAAATGGCCAGATGATCTCTTCTGGCCTGAACTCTGGCTGTTCAATTTTTACAAAGCCAAGGAGCAGTTTGGGTCACTTGCTGTATCAGTGCAGAGGAGCACACAGACCAGTTTGGGAATAAAGAGTTCTGAAACTGCACTAAAGGACATTTGGAGCATAATTTGTGAACAAGACAAATCTTGCTCTGCACTGCTTCTGGCCTGTTTCTGAACTGCATGCTTCTGTGGGGGCACAGCTTATTGTGATGGAGTCTGAGCCATCACTGTCATTTTTAACATGGCCCTAATCAGATCTGACCACCTCAGATCTAAATAACCCAATTTCTAGGGCAGAGCTCTTGCATTAATCATAGCCTTGCCATTAACAGCAGAGCTGCACTTTAGAATAATGAGGGTAGCAGAGGATTTTCATTAAAATATCCTGAGCAGAGGTTTGAGAAAGACTGGGAGAATTCAGTCCTGGGTCACTTTCTAAATTAATTCTCTTAATTCACTGCTTGCTTTGTAGGGAACATTTCTTCTATGGCCAACAGTCTAGTGCCTCACTTTTGGATGCATTCTAGTCAGGTTTCTTAATTAATCTTTTCTGAATAAATACTGTCTCAGAATAATTTATGGATTTATTTGAGCTTTCTTAGACTTTTTACAACGTTAAAAAGTCTTTGTTATCTATGATAGCCATTCCTAGCCTAGTCCATCCAATTATACTTCTTTCTGAAAAGAAATTGTCACTGAAGAGGATGTTATTTCTGAACATTGATGGTATCAGCAAGGTTCAATCTGACATTCGAATTTGAAAAACATCATCTCTCACAGTTAACAAAGTAGGTGTCTGTACTTTTAATTTCCTTTGCAAAACTGGTCGTGGGCTTTGGAAACTTTTCATTAGACCTAATGGGTGAACTATGCTTTTTTCCCTCTGGGTATAACATAAGCGTTTAAGTTTATGGCTGTACTGCAAGTTTTTGGAAAGTACTTGGACTGTTCTGATGATGAGTTATTACAGTTTGATATTTAAAATAGTGAGAGCTGAGTAGGGAGTGAGATACAGTAAGAGAACATCTAAGATTGTAAGGCTTGGTCCAGTGCTTATTGGAGCTGAACTCTGCCCAAAGCACTATGAAATAACCCAGTTGGGGGATTGGTTTGTCTTCTGCTTTGACCCAAAGAGGGATTGCGGTCAGTATGTTCACGTCAGCATGCAGGAGGCCAAAGGATAAAGTCAGAAAGAGACATGTGGAGGGGGATTCATCAGCCCTAACCTTAGATATTTGCAGTTTGGATGTCAATCTCTGAGCTGGTTGCCATATAGTTGAAAGTAAAATAGGCATTTGTAGGTGATAACTGATCTAACATGCCTTAGATCTTTTCTGTAAGAGAAGAGAAATTGTCCCCTTGACTCTAGCTCTGCAAATGAAGTGGAAATGATGACTAGGTCTGCTCTGTTCGTGAGACCTGCTTTTAACCACATGAATTCCATCCATGCTGTCTTGGATAATGGCCAGTCTCTGGTACTGGCAGGCACAACAAAAGATCTGGCAGGTACCAAGTACCTAATGCTGTCAGCACTCCCCAGGATAACTGCTGTCTCCTTCCTTTCATTGTCTGAAAGGGAAATCGAAAACCTACCCCCTGTGAAGGAAGCTTGCTCTTGTTAGGTAAAGCAAATACCAGTCATGTTGGTCAAGTGAACAACAAAACAGTGTGGCCTTGGCCACGAAATCTGACACCACAAGCAACCAGGGAGGACAGACCTTTGCTGGCACCAGTCTCTGATGCCTTGCACCCTTCCTCTCCCAAACCACAGCTGATTAGACATGCCAAAAGTTTAAAAAGTGTCAGCAGGAACACCCGCAAGTACAGTCTGAGATCTTATTAACTCCCAGGGGCAGCACAATAATTACTAAGCTACAGACTGCACAGAGCCAAGACTTCCCCCTTTGGTAAAGCCATTGTATAGAAAAGGCGAAAGATTTTCAGAGCTGGAAAAAGCAGACAAGGGAACAGGACTGTACCTTCATGGTTATGCTGTGATTGAGTCCTGTTTCCAAGATTATGTCAAATTTTCACTGAATAGCTACTTAATGTACAATACATTACAATACGTTACCAATCTTGGGAGCAGAAGCTGGAAATGATTATTGCACACTCTCCAGTTGAGTATCCTATTAGGGTACAGAGTCATGCTTTTCCTTTTGCTCTTTCCGGCTCTATGCAGCTTTTTTATTCATTGGCTTGGCTTCAGCAAAAAGGAGAGTTGTCCCAGCCCCTCTCAAAGTCTAATAGCCTGGGCCTATCCTGTGATGGCAGATGAGGGAGTGAAGCATCTTCAGACTGAACAATGTAGATTTCTCATTTCCTGAGCACAAGTGCCAGTCAGTAGGCTATGTATGTGTGTATATTATATATCATGTGCCTTAAATTTAACTGCCTCAAAGTTCCTACTCGCCAAGAGCTGCTTTTAAGAAAGATACTGAGTATCCCCTCGCTTTGTGTATTTGGATCCAGTTGGTGCTCTCAGCACACTGAATGCACTGCACTCCTGGTTTGTTCAGAGGCAGGTCTAGTTTGTTACCAAGAACGATGGCAGTGGGGATCATATTCTTCTTCCCATGCAGAAGTTACAGGGCTTGAGTGGTATTTTCTGGGCTTTGGCTGGACTTTCAGTTGCAGCCTGGCTCCCAGTGACTTCGTATTGAGGATTTGTTCTTGCATGCAGCAGCAGAACTGCAAGCACTTGTAGAGTCCTCAGGTCAGTGAGGGTGATACTTGTGCTGCACCTACGTAAGGATGTATGTTGTGGTTTTAATTATCTGTTATCCCTACTGGGGGATGCTGTGATTCCTGCCAAGATACAGAAGAGAAATGTTATGCCTTTTTCTGAGCAAGCCCATGGGATGTGACTGGTTTGGGCATTGGTGCTATGCTGCAAGTCATTGTTGTGGTTTTGGATCTGAAGCATTCTGCAGCCTTTTGAAAGGTTTGTTTTTCTATCACAGATTGGGACAGGAGAGAATGGTTTCAGATCCATGGGAGAATACTGGAAATAAAGTGATAGTCTCATCTGCAATACCAATTTTTGCACTGAATATAGGTTGGAACAATATAAAAATGAAATAGTCCCCCTAGGAATGAATGGCTAGGACTCTCTGGTGCTGAGCTTTATTTTTACTGAGTTTATTGATATCTTTTGCAATGTGCTTTATGTTTTAACATAAATACAACTCGATTTTTTCCCTGCTACTGTGTCCTGCCTCACACAGAAGTGCATAGTCCAGCAGGTGATACTCTTTACATAAACTATGTAAAGCTGGAAAAGGAAATATATTTTCCTTTTAGTCACAGCACACAATGTCTATGATGTCTTCACTTGTTCCCCGTTGACTGTTACTGATCTGAAGTAAGTCTGAGGAGGTTTGATGATGGAGCAAGGAGCTGTGTTCACATCCATGCTAAAATTTATTCCTGAGTAGAGCAGTATCTTATTTTGGAATTGCACAGCAGACTGATTTTGTATACTGGTGAATGTTTATGTTTGATTCAAAAGTCTTTTCTTGGTTTTAATTAAAGGGCAGTGATTAAGACACCTTGTAGCACATTTGTTTATGAATCCTTGGGCTTTGCCAATACATTGAGATCAGTATTGTGGGAATTGCAGCTACTTGTAAGTGGGTTGGTTGAAATTTTGTTGTGCAAATACTGAGGTATTTTGTGGAAAGCTATTTGATATTGCTGGCAAGCTTGACTCATTTTATATTTTGCAAGTGGCTGGAGTTAACCTTAAATTTTGCAACAGTTATCTGTAGAACTTGGTGTTGTAATTCTCCATAGGTGTTTACCACAGTGTTAACTAAAGACACTGTTTATTTTTAATATTTTCCTTCCTTCAACTACACTATCCCACCCTTTTCCAAAGCCCAGAAAGTACTGTTTCTGTGGTTCATAGAATGCTACTTTATAAGACATTTCCCTTTGTCTTACCACCAGTAGTCAGTAGAATGTCAGAGCCTGTCAAGTTCTTGGTTTATTGATTTAAGTGAATGAGGTCTACTTTGTATTTTAAGATGTGACTTTAGTTTCAGTTAGGTTTTTTCACAGTACTTTGTACACTAGCAGTGTTCCTCCATCAGTGGTCAGAAAACACCTAAAAAGCTGTATTGTATGGACGTCCAAATCCCTGCTAGTCACTACCCGAGACGTTCTGTAAGCTTTTTGCGTTAAGCCCAAGCAGAAGAAAAGTGAGCTCTGCCACTTTTCTTCTCCCAAAAATCTGCTTCTCTGCCACATAAACAAAAGAATTCTCTTGCCTTTGAAACAGAGAAGTAAATCAGAAATCGTCCTCACAGCAAGAAAACACCAAACTCTTACTGGAACCGTTCTGTTAAATCTTGGTTGGCACTGTCCTGGGATCTGCTCAGAAACCTCTGCCGGATCATGCTTTAAAAAAAATAAATTAAAAATCACTTCCAGTCAGTATTTAGGCATTGCATTTCTTCTTTCATTTCCTGTAGTTGATAATGGTTTAGCTTGTCAAACCACCCCAGGGTATGGCTTTGAAACCCCTGAAGACGAAACCACAATCTTCCACTTGGGGCTCGAGTTACGAGGCCAGGTGAAGCCACAAAAGCTGGAATTGTACCAGGATAAGATAGGGCCGGCTCTTGTCTGTCAGGGAGGGAAGGTGACCATATCCCTATGCCCTTTAGAAGGTGAGTGTAAGTAGTCATGGATACTGATAATGGAAGATTAATGGACATTGAACCACCTGCAGTCTGGTGGCAATTGTCATCTCAGCCAACACCAGAACTGGGAGCTGGTTGTGGAACTCCCTGCACTTGGGATTGATGAGCCAGTGTACGTGACGGGTTGTAATAAATTTGCATCCTTTTGCAGGTATTTCACACAAGAAATGAGGGAAATCTATTAGTTTACTAAATTATAGTAAGGAATTGAAGTATGTGCTCAGTAGCAGGTAACACACAAGGCTCTGTTTCTGCGTGCTGTGGGAATGTCTCTCAGATCTTGAGCTATATTTATGTATTAATTCAGTTTCTTGCTCTTTGAATTTTACATGAGCTTAATGTACTTACATGTTAATTGAAAATGTATTGCCAAGTTATATTAAGTTACACTGGGGGCAGTTAAATTACGAGCTGAGTTCGTCTTGTTAAAGGCGATCAGAACATCTCCTCTGCCACGCCCTCCCCATATTTTCAACTAGATTAATTATGTTCCAAGGGGGGGGGGGGGGTCTGTTTTCTACAGAGGGGTGCTCCATTTAAAAACCTCCCAAATCTGCTGGCAGACAGCAGGAAGGAAAAAGCCAGAAGTGGCTGCTGCTGTTGATTGATATGCTTGTATTTGGAATATGCAACACAGGAATGGATGTGTTAATGTTGTTAGAAGGTGGCTCAGGATGGCCCGTTTACATTTTTGAGAACTTTTACCCAACTAGCAGAAAAAAAATGAAAATTCATAAGAAAGAACAAAAAATTCTAGGCCAACTGATGTATCCTCTCAAATGTGAGGCACTTTTGGAAAACATTTAATTTGGAATCATTTGACTTTGTCATCTCACAGTCAGACTTTGCTTAGTCTGCTTCTCATCAGGACAGTAATGGACCACTGCAGTTTGCAATTTTTTTCACTTGTTTTGCCTAAGGTGGTATATCAATAAAGGCACAAAAGAGTTATTACCTTGTATTCCACTGAAGATCCCAGAAAGCACGCATACATCTTTTGTGATATTATCAACTTGTCAAATGTGCCAAGACTGCCTGCTGTGATCACTGGTATTAATAAAGACCACAATATGATATTGTATGGATAAACACACAGTTCCCAAAGGGAAACTATTCTAATTGGCATTCAACATCCAGTACTGCAGTTACATATTTGCTGATAGCCAGCTTTTACATATTGACATGCATTTTTATTTAACTTTACCTGGAAATGTCAGGAGGAGAGTTTAGGGAAAACAGGAGAGAGATGTTAATTAATATTGCTCACTGTGGGATGCAAGCATTGTTTCACTTTCAAATTAGAGCAGTGCTCACTCAGGCATGCACTGCTAATATGTTATAATTAAGGACTTGTAGAGCAAAGAAAAGTTAATGGGCAGCATCTCTAATAAGGATGCTGTACTTCACTCCTGAGCTGCATTACAGGGGGAATCAATATGGCCTCACAGTTCATCCATCATTTGCCTTGGCTTCAGCCTGCTCTGTGTGTGTGTGTGTGTGCTAATATATATGTGTGTGTGTGTGATTAAAAGTCACCAAAGGCAGAACTTAGAAAGGTTTAGAAATTTCTTGTATATGTACAATTATTAAATAATCAAAGGGGCTTGTAAAATTCTTTATAAGTTCTTTATCCACAGGACTAAATATTTTCTCTGCAAAAGTCTTTTATCTCTTAAAGAGTCTTGGGCATTGTAATTTTATAGGTAGGCAGCTGGAAGGAGTACTGGTTGTAGAAACTAAAGATACGAGGAGGACTAGTTTTGTCACTTTTTCCTCTCCCCTTGATCTATCCTAAATGAAAATAAAACTGCTAATTCACAGGTATTTATATAAAATTGTAGGCATTAGCACCTTTGCAGAAACAATAAAAATTTACTGTAGAGAATTCCAGTAAGGGACATTTTGTGAAAGTCATAGATACGTATTTTTGAGCATGATAATTGTAACAACAGAGGGACATCCACTTTGACTGGTTTGTTTACAGAAGATTATTTAAATCTTTGGTCTCTTGAGTTTTGTTAAGTTTTTAAAGTTGTAGCTAACCAACTGGAAGCATTTCTTCTGATAAGCAAGTTTGTTCATGCTCTGCTTGTGTTACGGATCTGAGGATGGCATTGCTGCTACAAAGGTGGGAAAGCAAGTCTTGTAATTGGTTTGAGTTACCAAGTGAGCATCTGAAATTGCTGCTTCCAGATGGCTATAGCTGCTCCTCTGTCTACTTGTGAAAAGAGATTGTCAGACCTTGTTTTGGTGATGATTCATCCCTGACTGATAGTTTTACATAATTACATGATTCTCTGCCTGACATAAACCTGATATTTTTGTGTTGTGGAATGAAAAAGACTTTTGCAAAAAATGTAATTATTATAGACTTGCAGTTGAATTTCTATTCAAGGATTTCTAAATATTTTACGATTTTAAATATATTGGGACTCAAAATATCTCTTGTAAGGGGAAAAAACCAAAACAAAACCAGGCCTTAGGTCAGACATCTAAAGCTGGTAAGAATCTGAACCAACCATACAGACTGAAATTTGAAAATGTGTTAATTCCTGATATGTAGTATTACAGCAATTCACAGAAAACATAGCGTTAAAAAACACAAATGAATGTCTACAGAAAATTAATGGGCGAAGTAAACTTGCTATGAAGTGAATTTATAGAACTTTCATTTCTAATGATCAGTCGTATATATATATAAAAGAAGGTTAAAAATTTATTTGCCTGTCATTAGAGAGATGTAGGTGCCTTCTCACACCAAAATACTCTTAATCTTGAAGCAAACCTCTCTGAGTTCCAATAACTACATTAAGAGAATTCGAAGCTGTTTTTATGACTTAGTGTTATAATGCCTATTATCTTTCTGCTAAAGGTCTGATTTTTGATGTGAAACTTGAGTCACACAAGTTCGCAGACATTTATCTTGAAATATATTCTAAAGAAAGCCTACTAAATTATGTAAATTTGTTACCTTAATCTTAGAGTATTTGGAATTTGATTCTGGGATAAGAGGACCAGAAAGCTCAGCCAGATTTCCACTCCATCTACTGTCTGCTGTTGAACTGCAGTGTATTTAGACTGTATGGAGTCTTAGAAAATGTGTGTATTATTTTAATTTGTACATGTGCACTGTAAGGGTATGATAATGTTGACTCACATGGGTAATCCATCACAATTCCTAAATTTCTTATCAGGAAGTGTTGTTCAAGATGATCACTCTGCATGTTGTACAGCTGATTGTGTCTACCTAGGTACAGGTATAGCATCCCACATCTCTCCCTGCTGAATTGTATCCTTTTATTAAGCCATTTGACAAGATTATTTTGTTTTGAATCTTGTTCTCTAGAGGCTTGAAAGAAGCTGCAGGCCCTGTGTTGTGTGCAGACAAACATAGCATTTGATAAGCATTCACTGGGCTCTATCATCTAAATGATTAATGAAATTACTAAATATATGTTTTTAGACCCAGGATGGACCCTCTTCACAATCCTTCTTGATACATCCTTTTCTGTCATCCTGTTTTGACATTTATCCATTTCTAGGTCTAAGTATGTTTCTCAAAATAGTTTTACCCCTTTTAAAGATGGTTCATTTAGTATGGAAGAAATCACCTTGATTCAGCAGTCTGTTATTTAGAAGTGACAATAATTAATTGACAATAATGATGCAATTTGTCCTATCTTCTGGGTGCTTTTTATTTACTCCAGTGTTTTCCTGAGACTTCAGTTTAAACCAAGTAATCCATATTTCCCAAACCCCTCAATTTTCTCTTGTTCTAAAGACAGCTATTTCGATTCACTTTTTCCAGCCTTCTTGAGCCACACTTCTTTCCCACGAGTCCTCTTAAGTATTGAGTGCTCTGAATTTCCTTTAGTGTGCTTTCTAACAATTAATTTCATCAGGCCTGTGATTTGAAATGTAAAATTTGCTCAAATGCTCACTTTAGCTCATTTTAGCTTCCATTTTCTTCTTTTTCCTAGTGTGTAGTGATTAATTGCCTGATCACAGTTCTCTTTCTAGTGAAAAATGAAGCTGAAGTTTGAATGTTTTCTCATGGTCATCTATTGATAATTCTCCTGAGTAACATTCAGTTCTTGTTTTCCTGTGTACTTAGTTTTGTAGGGAAAAAGGTCCCAGAGAATCCCATGCATTGCCTGTTAATTTAAAGAAATCCATGGGTTTTCCATACAGTGTAACTATGATGGCTCTAATTTGTGAACCAACTGCAGGATTTTAT
>JAWWTY010000077.1:8705773-8762478 GCA_035222235.1 Margarornis squamiger | reverse complement strand
ATTTAAAGAAATCCATGGGTTTTCCATACAGTGTAACTATGATGGCTCTAATTTGTGAACCAACTGCAGGATTTTATTACCTTTATTCCATTTTTTTTTCCCCTGCAGAAGTTTGTACAAATATTTTCAAAGTCTGTAGAGGCAATTTTTGTCTTAGAATGGTTTGAGCTGGAAAGGACTTTTAAAGCTTATCTAGCCCAACCCTCCTGCAATGGGCAGGGACACCAAATGGACCAGGTTGCTCAGAGCTCCATCCAACCTGACCTTGAATGTTTCCAGGGATAGGGCATCACCACCTCTCTGGGAGGGACTGAACCATCTGTTTTATGGCTGTTTTCATACTATTTTTGTGTTTTTATAGCACATTCTTTTTTTACCTGTTCCTTTATGTTATATGCTACCCTTTCATTTTTCTGAATTTGGTCCCATTGTGTTCTTGCTGTGACTTCTAAAGTGATTTATTTTGAAGAGCTTATGATTTATCTACCCGCTGGATCTCTAGCCACAGTGAAATTATTCTTTCCAGAATCCAGTCTTTACTGGAATTCTCATAGGAAGAATTCACGACCTTTGCCATTTTGCCATCTTTTGCCCCCATAGCTCCTTTGGCAGGTCTGAAAGAGCCCCTATTCTCTGCCAGGACAAGCTGCTGAGGGTATTTCTTTATTGCTTCCATATGCTTTTATATAAATAAACAGCTCAAAGTGCCCTGCTGCATTCTGTTTTCAGCGAGCATTTGGTAGCTCTCTTTCAGCTTGTACTTACTGTTCTTGTGTTTGTTTGTTTTTTGTTTGTTGTTTTGTTTTGGTTTTTGGGTTTTGTTTTTTTTTTTTTTTTTGGTTGGTTGTTTTTTTCCCTTTTTTGGTGCAATTGCTGATAAAGCATTAGAGACCTATAAAATGCTATTTAGTAGTGTACATAAACGTATAAATATAATCCTAGAGAATTGTGTATTTCTTTACAAATTACAAACAAACTGCATTGACAGTGTTGATTTAGCTTTGTTTTACACTGAGAATTGGCAAAGGTTAGTACTTGCTTTGTAACACTAATGGTGTTACTTGAGGGCTGAGTATTTTCGTGATACCTAGTCAAGTTTTATCATTTACACTGAATTTAAATGGTTAAACACTAAGCCAATATCTTTTAATATAACATTTTGTGGTAAAAAATGTTGCATGCTGATGTTTTGCCTTCCTCTGAGCATTTTGGCTTGCGTTTTCTGTACAATTTTTATGCAGCTGAGTAAAAACTGTCAAATTCTCATCTTGAAATTTTACAGGACTTTGGGGTTTTAGAGCTCCAAAATATTTTGGCATGTCTGGTAAAACTTAAAAATTTCAAACAGCTTCCTAATCTGAGCAAACTCATGTAATGAATAGTATTCTTTTACTAAAACCAGTAACTATTCTCAATTATATTATACAAATTGTACCTTTATCTCTAGAATCACCCTCTATTACCTCATAATTTCTGCCCCAACCAGGTACAGTAGCACCACTCTGCTTCTGCCATTTTGACATCTGTTATTGTTTTTCTGTGGCAAGAATCACAGGACTTCAGTTGTTGACTAGTGGAGATGACAACTGAAAACCAAATCCAAAGCCATTTGTATTTAAAAGTCATTAATATAGGGAAACTGGATAATCATAGCTCTCTTGCAGCTATCATGAAATGTCTAAGAACTGAGGGATCGAATATCAGGCAAAAATTATACTGTTGTAAGGATTACTAGTTGGCAGTTTTCAAAATCTAAGCTTCCAGAGATGTGTGGTCGGTGTTTGAAATTATCAAATATGTCTAAATGTAGTGGTCTTTAGGAATAAGTTGTTTTACCAGAAGTTTCAGAACCTTCCACATGTAATCTTTTGCTTTTTTGTGCCCCAAAATCCCTACCCCAGCAGGGCTGGCAGCAGTGGGCAAGCCAGTTGTGTCCACACAGGGTTTTTGTAGCACTGATCATACAGAAGTGGTGGAAACCTCATCCTCAAGTAATTTAAATAGGGAGGGCAGGGACTTGATTCTAATTTCTATTGCTACTGCTTACCTATGGTATTTCTATTGATATAATCCCTGTACATTAGCATTTGGATTTATGTACATATCCTCAGCATCAGCTGCCAATTGCCCTGTTTGTATAAATAAATGCATTTTTGCTGCAGCAAAGCCTCTTTTGGCTCCCTGACTTTATTTTCTTGCTGTTTTGAAGTTGAACACGTTTCTGAGGTACCAGATGGCCAGGTATTAAATGCATAAGGTGCATTATTTTCTCCTTCTCTCCCCTGGAGCAGTCTGTTCCTCTCTAGCTATGCAAATAGGAGTGGCTGAGATTAAAAGCAGAAGCTGGAACTGATATAAACCCCAATAAAATCAGGTGGCATTGAATATGTCTGAAAAGTAAGCAACTTTTGGCATTCTTAAGCTGCTTAGAATTAGTGTTAAATACAATTTTTGGCTGGAGAGACCATTTATTCATTGTGTGTTTCATGCTGACTGCTGGGAGAGGACAATTTGGAGCCAGAGCTCTTTAGCTACTACTCCTTTTCTGGACCTATATAGGTATATAGTGGTTAAGAACTGTTAGCCTTTTCCTATATATTTTTTTTCCTAATTAAAGTTCTGTTTCTAAATTTAAATGAGAGGGGTTATTTCTTTTTTTTTTTAACTGATTTTCTTGGGGGAAGAAGGCCTTTCTTTCTCTCTCTCGGCCAACATAGATATCTTAGTTCTCCCTTGAACTGTGACAGTAATAACCTCTGTTGCAAGCAGGCTGTGGTGGTTCAAAGTCAGTATGATAGAAATCATTCTCAGCTGTTAATGAGTTGGGGTGAATTTTAGCATGAGAGTGAAGAATATATAGGGAGTTCAAATAGTTGACCATGGTGTTGGGGACTTGACATCATAAGGGTGCAGTAAGAAGCTGTTAGTCCCTCTTGGGGATTTAAAACCTTGTGAAACACAGTTAAAACAGAAACTCCACTTTGCTCATTTTATGTAATACCCAGAATTAAGTCTTGCTTAACTGGGGTTTGTCTGAATGGCAGGCAGGTATAGGTAACTTATGTGTTTCAAGTGTTTTATAATTTCTCAAATAAGAAGTAGTAGAGTTTTTGCAGACCCATTTTACCTAAGCCAGTCTCAGTAGGCAAAGTCGCCTTGCCAGGTAGTTTGTGTCCTCAGACTCTTTTGCTTCACTGGTTTAAAACTGTGCATTTTATTTTAGCTCTTAAGAATTTGCAAGTAGGACAATGTACTATAGAAAGAAAAATGAGTTTAATAACTTTGAGACTTTTAAGATATCTTGATCTTTTATAAGAAAATATTATATGATTTTTTATGACTTTATATATCCAAATGTCTGCGGTAAATTTCACATCCTTATGGATATTATTGGTTTCCAAAGTATTTTAGTGAATCTCAGGGAAAAGCTCCTGTAAAGTTATAGACCTTGCTTTATAGAGATGTTGTGGTATACAAGGCTACTGAAATTACTTGTGACCTTGCCTGTCATTCATTAGTGAGTGCAACAGCAGCAGCATTAATCAAAATGTACTCATAGGAGAATTTTCATCACTAGCATACTGCTCCCATAACTCTTCCGGTGCTTGTCCTAGTGTCAGCAAGATCTGACATTTTTAGAGCAGATGTGTAATTTCTGTAAATATTTGTAATTCACTTTACAAGGGATATATATCACATAGGAGATGCTATGATATTAAGACTTTAACATGCACATTTTATGGTTCATGGGTGCCTGACCTCAATTTATTTTCATAATAAGTTTTTGAATAGCAGCACAGAAGCTTTATAATACAAAGTATTTACGTTTCCCATACTAAGCTGGGTTGGTGATCTCTCATAAAAATGGCAAACAATACATTTTAGTCCATGAGAATTACTCTGTGGCCATGCTGGAGCACACCTTGAACCAGACTGATGCATAAAGCCTACTGATTTCAGCAAAGTCAAAATATCACCTGCTGTCTCTCTCACCCTGTCATGCCTGGCTATGACACCTCAAGCATCATTGTCTTTCTGAATGCTGGGTGTGATGATAATGTGACCAGGCTGATGGCTTATTGCTTCTCATCCTACGTGTTTGTTCCAGCACCTCATCCCTGTACACCAAAGCCCGTGACAGAATTTCATTCCCATTTTCTGACAAAAGTAGGTCAAAAGTAGGTGCATCCCTGTTGTCATCCACAGTTTGCACTGATGGGAGGAAATCTCTTAGTGCCTCTCTAATACCTTGTTATTCTCACTCACCTCTTGCTCTCTGTTTCTTTGCAAAGAAAGAAGACTTACATTTCTAATGTAGGGCTGTGTTTAGCAGGAATATTAAAACATATTTGCTTGGGAGTTTATTCAGGAAAATAGGTGCATTTAGTACTCTACAATAAATCCTTGTAAGGATAGCCATGTGATAAGAACAGCAGGAAATGTGAATGGGAAGCCATCTGGTCCGTGCCACTACCCCTGAGGATACGTCTGTGCAGGCTGGAGCGACTGCTGTGGGGACTGTGTTTGTGACATTGGGGCTGGGCTGTTCCTCCACGTGTCCTGCCCGTGAGCCCGGGGCCCTGGTGTGACACAGAGCTGTGCATGCCCAGCTGGGTGCTCACCCTGCCAGGGCTGACATGGGGATGAGCATGAGGCTACTGCAGCCCAACCAGGCACTGTGGAAAGGGCTGTTTGGTTCCAGTATTGTCTTGCACTCTCTTCTATCACCTCTTCTCCCACAAGAGGGAGACAGAAAGTGCGATCCAATCCAAGGAGGAAAGTATTTGGTGTGAGGAGACCTTTTGCCACTGTGCAGGGAACAGAACTCACAGAATCAGTAAATATCAATAGTGTGGGAACATTTGGTATGACAGAATGTTTTCTTGCAAAGGAGAGAGAAAGAGACTATGTAAACGTGATTGTAGATTTTGATGGAAGATAAAATGTTTCTCAGCCAGATCCTGGCTGTGTTTATTGTTTGCACATAATGTGGTGCAATTGGAGCAGACCTTCCAAGCAAAACAGTTGATCTGCAAACCTGACATCCCAGGCTTGCATGGATTTCAGGAGGTGCTCTCCCTGGGAAGAGCTCTGGTCTGATCCCAGGACTGGAAAGCCATTAGTGCTTACTTCATCAGGAAGGTGGATGTGTGCATTCCTCCATGGAAACCAAAGTGTGTTCAGGGAGGGTGAAGCAGAGATTTGCTGCAAAAACATATGACTTGTGAAATAAAACAGTACGTACTGTAAATACACCTTCTTCCTCCCATTTTTCTATGTTTTCATGCCAAAATTGTGTTTGACACGTAACATTTCATATGCAAACCCCATCCAAACTTGGGTTTTGTCTGCAATGTGTTTCCTCGTATGAAATCAAAGGATTTTCCTATTTTCCTAGAGAGAAAAGCAATGAAGGTGGTAGTGCTGTACTAACACCATCTTCTGTTACTGAAATGCTTACCGAACTCTCAAATACAAAAATTAGTATTTTTTTTTAGAAAAGGAGGGCAGAAGAGATGAAGTATACTTTGGGGGTTTTTTTCGATATTTTTTTAATCACACTGACATAGGGAGCCATGCTGACAATGCCCTCTAAACCAGAGAATCCTGTCTATACATCCATCTGCAGAGTGCTTTGAAAACCAAGTTCTTACTGACAGTCACTGCTACGTTCCTCAGTTACTGAGGTGGGGGTGTTGTTGTTGTTGATATATTTTTCAGCAGTATTCCCTCTTCTCAGGGTTATTGATTGTTTCCTGCAATCAGAGCTGTGCTGCTTTCCACAACACTGTCTTCAGCTCCTGGTTCTGCCTGTTTCCTTTGTGCAGGTTTGTACATCAGCCTGATTTCACCTCAACCTTTGTCTTCTGTTGTGAACAGCCTGTGCAGCCACTGCAGTAGCAGGGACCTGAGATTCTGGTAGACCAGAATTCCCTGGTGTTTTTTTCCAACCTGTTTAAGTGTACTCATTCTCATTAGGAATAAAAGCAAAACTAAACAAACAAATAGAACCTTTCAATGCAACAAAATTGTGAACAGTCTGGGAAAAATGAGATTAAATGAGAATATTTACTACTTCTTACTCCATCCATTGCTGCATGGACTAATGCAAAGTTGTTTTGCTACCCAGTGGGGAGACAACAATGAAAGCTTGCTGTGAAGATGAAAAATGTTTTCCTCTCCCTCCTTCAATGCTGTGTTTGCCAAAAAGATTAGCTCTGTTGTAGTTGTTGTACAGACAGTTGTTGTCTGTTAGGAGCTGACACAAACAGCAGAGGAGTAACAACGCTGCTGGAATTGTATGGAAGCAAAAGCCAGAAAACATTTAAGTGAGATTATTTGAGATTGCCTCGCTTTATTTTCAAGTGTTTTGCAGTGAGATTTTTTTTCCTTGCAGTCTTAGAAC
The DNA here is from genome assembly GCA_035222235.1 of Margarornis squamiger. Taxonomy (NCBI): domain Eukaryota; kingdom Metazoa; phylum Chordata; class Aves; order Passeriformes; family Furnariidae; genus Margarornis; species Margarornis squamiger. The sequence continues at coordinate 8,756,072 of JAWWTY010000077.1, read as the reverse complement.
AGTGCTCTTGGAGAAAGTAGAAAGAGGATCTGATGATCCAGAAAAAAATAAAGTTTCATGTAGTACTAATTCAAAAAGGAGGAAGCATTCTCAACCTTAACTTCTGGGAAAAAGCTGAAGTATATGTACTTCATCTGCCCACTTATAATCCTCTACCTGGTTTAAGAAAAAAAGAAAAAAAAAAAGTTGGTAAGTAACAAACAGACAAAGTGGAAAGTCCTAAAAGGATTTCATGTGACCCAATTTCTTGCTTTGACTGGGTAAGCATACACAGAAACCATGATTAAATCCTGAGTTTAAGGAGGTTTTTTGAGACTTGGATTCTCACAAGCAAGTTGTACGATTACTGTCCATATGAAAGTCCCTAGCCTGGTGTGTGCATCATTAATGGTGCAGAAACCACTCCAGGATGGGACCTGGTACTGTTGGAGATGCCATGGGCAGCAGGATTTGCCTGCACTGCATCCTCTCAGCCCCTGACTGCAGTGGGTGCTTTGGTGGGGGCAGGTCCTGACCAGCTCTGTCTGCTGGTGCCAACATCCTTCCCTGGTGCTTTCCTCTGTTCTTGTAGTGATCTGCATGGTACACCTGAGACTGTGCTGGTGTTCTACAAGCCAGGAGGGCCTGTCAGCAGGTGAAAGGAGGGACTTGAAATCCATAATGACTTAGAAGACATTTGGAGAAACACTGAACTAAATACAGTGCAGCCCAGTGAAGTGTCAAGTACTGCACTGATGTGCACCATAGCACATGTGGAAGGTGCAGGACTGGCTAAGAAGCTGGAAACATTCTGGGATGTAAAGGGCATTGGAAACTCTGTGTGAGTCAGTCCCATCATCATGTTACACAAATATTAAGCATCCTATTGGTTTAAGGGGTGAATGTTATGGTGAATGGGAAATCCTACTTCAAGCAGCACTTCAGTGAAGCTTATTCTGGAGAAATGCTGTTCTGGGTCTGGAAGGGATCTGTTTGGAGCAATTAGGAATGATGTGGAGAAAGACTGATGAAAGGCTCAGTGTTCTGAAAAAGCAAAGCCTGGGAGGGAAAAAAAAAGGTCTCCCTTAGTGAGAGCAAATCTCATAGTTTAAGCTGCATCATGGAATATGAAGAGAAAGCATGAGCGTAATTGCCCAAACCCTACAACAATGAGCATAGACATAGATTCCTAGGGAGAATATGGCCTATAGGAATGCATTTGGGATTTTTGCTTCTCCCTGGAGGTGGCTGCTGGGCTGTCTGATCTCATGAGGTCTGAATGTACATCCTATTTTTCCTGAGATGCCAGCTTGCCTGGGTGGAGACCTTGGAGAATTGAGAGCCAGAGGAACTGCGTGGTAGAGACAAAAAATGGAAGCAAAATATGTTCAGCTTCCCAGGACTTTAATCTTTGAGTAGAGAAAGACACAGGTGCAACCAAATGATAGGCAGTCCCTGCAATGTGCCAGAGTACAAGTGTGTGCTGTGCTCTGCCATCTGTTCCATTAGTTACGACTCTGATTGCAGCATCCTTCAGGCCTTGCTCCTGCAAAGGGTTTGCCTGCCTACACACTCGTCTTGTGTCCCAGCCTCAAGCTTTAAATCGTCTTTAAACTTTGTGAGACATGGAAGTTTTCTGTCGCTTTGGTCTCTTATGTTGCAATTCATTTGAGGTATCATATGGCTTGTGGGGGAAGTATTTGGATAGTGTAAAAGCCTTCCAGATAAAGTGGTTCTTGTAGGGCTCCTGTTGTTGTTGCAATGTCTTCCTTGTCTGTTCTAAACTGATGTCTCAAATAAACACAGTAAATTTAATTTTCCAGTCACTGACATCTTTATTTGCTGTTATCACCAGAGGTCCTATCCAGTTGGATGTTGCAGCTTTGACTATTTTACCTAGTTTTAGCAACTCGGAGGCTTAGGTATTTATGTATAAATACCTCTTTTATATATATACACACACATACATACATTTATATGTATTTAGGAATAAAACTCTGGGTTTCTCCTTCAGGCAATGCATGGCAATAGGTGCCATTGCACAAGGATTTAGAGGTTAATGTTGAAGGAAAGGACTTTGTGTCTGAAAAGAGAGTAAAAGCTTTGTTTACAAAAGAATGGGAAAGCGTCACTTTTCTTTGATGGGGAAATTGTCTATTTTTTTATCAACTATTAATTAGGGTAACTAATTTTGTGCTGTATTGGCTTGTAAGTTTTGGAATATGTTTTGCTTAAAAAGATGAAAAACAAGATAAAAACATGAGAAGCTTTTGCAGTATAATTTTGTTTTGACTCAGTCATATGTGTATTTTAAAGATAGGACTTATTAAGACATAATCAAATCATTATTATAACCGTGATGTGAATGCAAATGGAATGGCATTGAATAGTTACTTGTGCTTTGTTGTGGGATTGTGCATTCAATGTGTGATTGAGACAGCGTAAACAAGCTGGATGGAGGTTAAAGCACATCAAAAGAATATCTTTGTACCTTCTTTTTCCCCCAAATTTCCTTAAAACACCTTTAGTTTAATCTGGGCCTGAAAGAGCTTATCTGGCTTTTCTAGGTAGAAGTTTCAGAAGATGAAGCCCACCCATGGAGTTTGTGTGCAAATATTTTGCATGTTATTTAAGGAGGAAAGTCAACTGTGCTAGTTTATAACATGCTTAGCATAATCTCAGGTAATCAGCAATGCCAAAGAAGTTTATTGGGGATTAGTATGATCCAGCTTTGTAACTGAAATCTGGCTTTTAGCTGCTTCCCTGTAAATCACTATATAGTCATACATGGATAAAATTGGGCTGTTTACAGCAAGGAGCATTTATTTAATTGATTTTTGCATGGTAAATTCTTGAGTCATTCTTGGATGATCTTACATATAAGTATTAGTAAGTTTTATCTGTAAATTTTGGTTGTGGAATAGTAACCTGCATTTTTGCCTTTGAAAGTAAAGTCTTTTGAGAAGTCATAGATGGAAGGGTGCAAAATATTTCCTATGAGGTGCTTTTAATATGCTTTTCTCTTAATGAATATATCTTAGTTTCATATTTACTTTTTGACTTTTATTAATGATTTCTGTGATTACTGCATATGAGTGGGATGGTAAGGCTTGGACTCTTGCAGTCCAGGAAAGGGTCCAGAACTGTTGGAAGTGATTTGGGATGACTTCCTATTCCCTTTTGGAGGCTGCCATCTTGTGTTCTGAAGTCAAAATTTCCATTACCATGATCTCGGTCTCTAGCCACTGTAGTTATGAAAATGGAGTTTAAATTGTGAACACAGTGAGGATAAGTGCTGCAATATTTACCATAACATGTACATAGTAGATACACTCGTATATAGAAATTTGATTGACTTAAAGCAACATGATCCTAATAATCTATGAAGGATGTTCGCTCTGAAACCCATTGCTGGTCTTTGAGAAGACAACTGATGTGAAGAGCTTTGAGCAGACTGCTGGATTTAATACTGAAAGATCATTTTATTGCAGCTTTATGTGAGATCACAAGCAATATGTTTGTAAAGTTCTTGTTTGGAGGTAAGCTACATGTGAGGTCTGCAGGGTTTGATATTAAAGACCATGGTTTTGGGCTACCTCTTCCAGCTAGTTCCATGAGTTTGTCTTCAAAAGTTTTCAAATGAAAAGTGAAAATTCAAACTCAGATTCAAATTTCACTAAGGTTGCCATATTTTATTGCTTTAGACATGCTTCTGATTTTAGGCTCACTTTGTTTTCTTTTGTGGTAAGTTGAATAAGCAAATGCAAAGGTTATCTCATGTTTACTAGTAGATTTTCAAATTAGGGTATTTTGGAGCTTTGGTGGTCAGGGGGAGCCATGATAAGGCCCCAAATATAAGAATGCAGCAGATTTGTATCTACTGCCCTTTAGTGGTAAAGGTGCTGAGCATCATCTTTAATTTATAGATTGAAGTGAGCTACATTCTGAAAAACTTTAACAGCAGAGAAACTGCTTAGAGCAAGTTTTCAGTATCTCATATATACAAAAAGTTGGAGCTGTACTTTTGAATGTTGATGTGAAGAGGAAAAGTTTTTTTTCAGACATCAGAATTCATTTGTGTTATCCTTCTTTACAGTAGTTGTGTATTTTCCCAGTCTCTTTACAACATGAGTTAAGCAGGACTTTGCTGAAATATCTACCACCCATCTTTCCAAAATGAAACTCAAAGTAGTATTTGGAAATTCACTTCAAAGTGATATTTTCCCCACCTGTCGAGATGTGAGGACTCTGAATTATTCTTGATTCATGTATGAGGGAAAAAGAAAGTGCATGTGACATGCTCAGCGAAGAGGTGTTGCAGTTCTTGATTCATCCATGCTACGAAACTGTTATAATTCTAACAGAGCTGCTCCACTGTATGATGTACTCCTGTGATGCTTTGCTTTTCATGTTTATTTTTAGCACAAATTTGCATTGGGTTGAATGCGAAAACTTATTTGATATTATGGTCTGTGTTCACAGTCATTAAATAGATTAAACCCCTTTGAAGCAATCAATGGCAGGTAACAGAAAAGCAAGGCATTTCGATTGTGACACCATTAGGAAGCATGTGAGAATGCTCAAATGCAAATTTAAGCTTGCCACTGAATTGTGAATAAAACATGGTTAAAAAGATACATGGTTAGAAAGATACTGTTTTTAGAGCCAGTGGATAGACTCTACCCCTGCTTTTAGGGCAATCTCTGCGATTTCTAAGGTTCACTGAAAGAAGAGAAAAACAGTTCACAGTGCCTGTTTGTGTACATCCCTGATCCATCAAATCAAAAAAAAAATTTCAGAAAGTCAAGTGAAATGCACTATCTTTTATTAACAAAAAATGGGGAAATGAATATCCCACATGGTTTGTGTTCTAGAAATGGCTGTACCATCAAAGGTTCATGTTACTGTGTAGCTGCAGTTCCCAAAGGGCCAGCTGAAATTCAGGATATGTTTGTTTAACCAAAGGCAGCAACTTTCAAGCCTAGTTAGATAACAAAACTAGGGCTTGCAATGCTGGAAAAATCAGTAGCTTGTCAGTAGTGCTGCCTAAAATGAAGACACAACTCTAGACAGAAATGCAGAACAGGTCAAAATTGGATGTTTTCCTAACACACCATCCAATATTACCATGTGTGTCAAAGGTGTAAATCTGTTATCGTCAAAAGTATCAACAAACCCCCAGAGTCCTCAGGCTTGCTGTTATGCTGGCAGTCCTCCTAAATGGAAGGAAATTACAGTCATGTATCACTCTTAAAGACAATGCTTAAGGAGGAGCTGCCACGAGGTGTCATCTTCAGATGTCAGGGGAGGGGATGGATGACACTGGAATTCATTGCAGGTGGCTGTTGGGCTGCATCAAATTGGTTAAGTCGGTGCCTTATTAAAGCAGAGAGCAGGATCCAGTGCTTTCCAAGAAGGAAACAAGTAGAGTCTGGAAAAATCTGCTCTACAGGCTATTTGCTTTCATTAATTCCATTTATATAAATCCAGAAATGGGTTTTCTGCTAGGGAAAAAGATTTCTTAGTGCCAGCCAAACATATCTAACAAGTCTGTTGCAAAATTACAGGAAATAAATTATGCTACAAATACTGCAGAAAGGACTGGAGCAGGGTATGGTTAACATTCTTCTTAGAAACAGCCCTTTGATTTCTTTGGATTAGCTAAAATGCAAGAATTGTTCATTTGACTGAACTTGCTGAATCCTTGTCCAAAACCTAGGAAAAAGCTATTCTTTGTTCTTATCGATATTCTTTAACTAATATAAGTTCTTTCAGTGAGTAGAAGTTTTTTTCTTAGCCAAAGCAGAGATTTTTTTTCTGCAATATCAGTTACTACTTTGTCTTTTTTCTTTCATCAGGAAAGAGATATAGCAATTTAAATGTGAAAAGTCTTCAATTTTGTAGGTAGAGCTCAAGGGGAAAAGATAGAAATTAAATGAAATTCTTGATGCAGCAAGAAAGAAGTGAGTCTCAACTGTTGTTTCAACAAACTATGTGACCAAAAAAAAAGTAAATCTTCATAATTTCAGGGAGAATCAAAAGCACCGAGATGAAATCTTGTAGTATTCCTTTCCAAGGGGAAAAAAATTCTGTCTAAAATCTCCCACAGCCCCTGTGATGAAGATTTTCTCTCCTTGCTTTGCTACACCAAAAAGATAAAAGTGTGATCCAGTAATCCGTGTTTAAAGAAACAAAGTTGTGGCTGCTTTTTCTGAACTTTAGCAGCTCAGAAGTTTCCCCCAGGTTTTCTCCCCCCAAACTTTCCCCTGTAAAGCATCGGGTTGCTGTGGCTGGAGACACAACCTGCGGCATCCCGGAGGCTCCCTATTACAGTGCTGTGAGTAAGGGGCAGGGTGATGTGGTGAGCAGCCACTTGTGCTCGTTCCGAGGCTGTTGCTGGTCCTGTGACCGCAGGAAGAACATACACACTGTGGGACCAAAGAAGGCGAATGTCCCATGGAAGCCAGCTCTTCTTTTAGGGCACATGTTCCCTTAGTCACTTATCAAGTGACTGTCTCCGAGCTCCTCTGCATCTCTTCAATACCTGCTGGTGGTGGTAAACAGCTTGAAAAGCGAAGGAAAAATAAAACACCTCCTGAGATGACTTCCTGCCTGGGGGCAAGCAGCACTCTCTGATGTGAGTGTGCTTGTGGTTTGTTCTCCACAGCATCCTGCTTTTCCTTTGTTGTGTGCAGGCAACACGTTCCTTGGACAGGACTGAAGATTTATCTGACAGAGTTCTCCATCTGTGGTATTGTGTGCTCAGAGGCACATCACAGTGTAATTGTGCTGCAAGACAAGGGACTGTCCCACATGACACCCACCGACTGATAATGTTCAAAGTTTCAGCCTATTCTTCTTTCAAACAGGGTATAAACTGCAGCTAGGTTTGTTTGTAGCTCTGAAGTGATTATAACGTGGAATGAGTGGTACTGAAGCTCCTGCTAATTTTCCAAGTGTTTACCATAGCCGGGGCAGCAGAGCCTTCAGCTGGGTGGAGGTTTTCAGCAGCATCTTGGGACGTGGCGAAGGCAGTGCCTTAGCAGGTGTTCTTTCTGCCATCCCGTGGCCATCCCGACACACTGCAAAGGGCCGGCCTTGGCAAGCTGTGCTTAAACATGGGCTAAGGGCCATGCTGGGCATGCAATGGAGCACACCCTGGTCCTTCTTTCCTACGGGCTTGTTACTCCTGCTGTATATCCACGTGACACGTGTACTCAAAGTTGTGACATGAACCATGTATAGCTTTCTTTTCCCTCCCTGTATATGCAATTTAGCATGCACAGCAGCTACCTGCAATTGTTACATATTTGTGAGGAAATGATGATGTTTATTGTGCTTCCTACGAGAAAAATGCAAAGTGAATTTCTTCTGTGTATTCTATGTATTTCTGGAGTGTATTCTTCTGAATACAGTGCCTTGGATAATTTTATATTCTTGGCATATTTCTGACACAAAAAGGAGTTATATCAACTGTTAACGGTAAATTTAAAAAAGCCCCGTGCAACTCAGTACTACTTAATATGCCTAAAAGTAATTTCTCTTTAGCTTTTAATTTAAAAAGAATAATTTTAACGGAATTTCTGGAAAGAAATTCTCTCTGGTTTTATATTCCCAGATAAGCCAGCATTTTTTTGTTTATTACAGTGTTTTAATCTTTCTACTCTGGAATGGCTAATTTCTTTAAGTTGTCTTCATGACAGTTAGATAAAAATTTGAATTTTAATGACAATATGCCTTAAATTAAGCCTCAAAACTTAAATTTCTTAGCACCTCTGTGGAATAAGCCCAAAACATACCTAATGAAAACATGAGATGCAAGTGATTTTGTTCCTCAATTACTGTTTTCTTAAATACATTTCTATGATTTGAAATTGTTTGAGAGAGTCTGGAGCAGAGCGAAAGTGTTTGTGTAAGGCACCACTATTAAAAATTGCAGGAGATTAATGAACTATCTGAATGCAAAAACCCCTCTAATCTCTATCCTTAAAAACTCATTTTAACTTATTTAAAAGCTGAAAATGATACCTTTCTTCATGGGTAATAATGTTTTATTCTGTGCTGTGGTGCTCTCCTGGAAGTGTTCATCTCCCTGGGGGAGAGGGAGAAGTTTTGCACGCTCAGTATTAACACAGATTTGCCATATAAACTTGGAGAGTCATTCCATGTTCTTTGGTGCAGAGACTCTGTGACATGGATGACATGTGGATGCCACTCCAGGAGTTCTAGGTTGGTCTGATTTTACCTGGCATGGACAGGTCTCCATTCTGCTGCACCTGACGCTGCAGATTCAGTTTGTCCCAGGTGTGGTGTCCGGAAAACTTTGGGTGTTTCAAGTTTGTTTTTTTTTTTTTTATGTTACATCACTTCTGAATGGAAGATTTATCTCAAAATATATTTTCCAGCCCATAAGAAACGTTAAACTTTCCAGCCTTCTCAGCTACCTTACTATTTCCCGTAAAGGCACAGTGAAACTGCAGGGACAGAGCAATTTTGAAACAAGGCAAGTTCTGTGTATATAATAGAAGCAGTAAGATACAAACAAACCAAACCTATGGCTGAATTAATTCCTTCGTTCTGTATTCCTTGTATTTAGATATTTGTATTTTGACCTATCTGTGTTTGTCTTAACTGAGCATCTGTGCCTTTATTTTCTAACATTCACTACAAAACTAAGTAATTTAGGAATGCTATAGTCTTTGAGGCCCTATATAGCTTATACTGTAGTACATTCATCTTTCTTCGAACTAAGCCACAAGTGACTTTCTATTTTGGTAGATACAAATCTTAGTTGTGTTTTCTGCAAGACTGTTCTGGAAGAGTGAATTGTTTCTCTGGTTTATGAAGCCTATCTATAGCCATGGCCTGGTCGTAGTTTAAATATGTATAGCTGTGCATTGGGCTTTATGTAACAGTGTGCATTGTACAGCAGAGGGAGTATTTTGTCAGGAATCGAGAAGGCGATTTGTCACTGTGTCACTGAGTTCTTGGCACATCACCAGCTCTAGGCAAGCTATAGGATATCTTTGTATCAGGAACAATCAGGCACTAGCATGTTAAACAGTATCTAAGTGCAGAGGTTGGATGGGATAAGCTTTAAGTTACTAAACCCTTTCATTCTGTCCGTTGGTACAGAATAGAGATCAACATTTCTGACAATGAAGTGGGAAATGGGTATGCATGTTAAAGATGAAACATTCAGTTGTTAACAGTATTTACCTTTCGATAGACTGGGATTTAAAAATGTTCTTTATGACTTCGTTATTTGTGAACGAATTTTTTCCTCTTTTGATTCCCTAAGTCAGTATTTTCTAATGTCTAAAGTTTTATGCTTTTTCTGATTTTTATGCCTCTGTGTGTGTAAATTTGCAAAAGTCCAATCCCTTAATGGCATTTGCCACTCTTCTGCTGGAATTGAAACACTGTATTTTAGGCACTGGTCTAAGCTGTGCAAGGTGAGATGCGGGCAATGTTCTGCAAGTTCTTCCGTTCATGGTTTAAATTAAAAAAATAATAAAAAATATATAGAATGACTTACAACAAACAGGTTGAGCAGCAGGAAGGAGTGGGACAAAATTAATTCCGATATTCTTGTGATTTATTTTATTACTGTAGTGACCAAGATTTCAAGTTTCAGACTGGTAACTTTTATAAAAGGCAGGTATTAAGTAAAACCCCAAATGAACTCTTTGCTTATGCTATTACAGAAGAAGTGTTCATTTACAGCCCAATAACCACAAAGGTAAATTGACTTTAAATTGATGATGCCTTTCAGCCTTGTCCCTGTGCTCCCTTCATCAAAACTGATTGCTTAATTCTATTGGAATTCTAGGGGCCAGCCCAGAATCACAGCTCTGGCTTTTTCTCTCTTTTTTTTTTTTTTTTTTAATTTGAAGATAATATTTGTACTTTCAGATCTTGACACTGGACTCACATTTCTATTATTTCACACTTCCTATTAGAATTTCTTTTGAAAACTAGATTTGCTGGTACCTCACACCACAACAAGCAAAAAGAACTGAACAAAACAGCTGTCTTTAACAGAAGGCTCTTGGCAATTCAGTCTTATCACAGATGTGTGTGTCAGCAGCACAGGGCTCAAATCCTGGAGGAGTTTATTAAGTCTTCATTCTTGTACCTGAGTCTGCTTCTCAGAGATGTGTCAGAACATGATGCACTCAGTTCTGGGGTGGTGCGACAGATCTCATCTTGCCTTTTTATTTGAAACATTTATGTATTTTTTTATAAGAAAACAGCAGAATTAAGGTACTGAGCTTCTGCACTGAATAAATACAAAACTTCCTGGCCACCTTATGCACAAAAATTTTGCTGACTCCTCTGTATATATTTTATGTAAAAGCATGGGATTTTCTTTCATACTGTGTGTCAGCCAGTTCCTTCTCCCCTGTCTGATGCAGGTCACTCAATTGTCTGTTGAATCCACCTGATACACAAGTCTCATCTGCAACTGTGCCCAGATTTGGGACCCAGTGTTCCTCCAGGGCAGCTGGCTCCAGTCTCAGCTCTCTTGTCGTTTTTATTTTGGGCTCTGTAAGGTCTCTTGTTGACTCAGATTTGCTATCAGCCTTAGCATCTGAAACAGCAAAGGCAAACTCTTGTCAGCCTTGACACTTGTGGTGAGCCATCCCGAGGTTTCTCAGGTAACTGTGCTGGATACTCCATAACAGCACAGAACTCTGATTTGCACCTTTACAGTTTTGAGACCTGCCTTGCAAGCAGAGTAAGAAATGTTTTGTTTTGCACTAGCTTTTACTCAAAGCTGGTTTTCTAAGAAAAACAACAGAATTCTGGATCTTCCCTCTAGCTTTTACTTACAATTTTTTGCTTGTTTCTTAGGCCTACTGAGCGTGGCATGTGCATAGGGAGATGATTGTAACACTCTGGACTCCAGTCCTGGGATATTTGTTCCCCTCGGCTCAACTTTTCTCTGTACTACAACTGTTGGTCTAGTGGTGGAATTTCCCACTTAAGAGATCTTGGTGCACAGACATGTTAATTCTTCATTTTGATATCCATGATAGATGAGTTGAAACAGTGCAGTGCATCATGCTGCTCTCTCAGAAGGATGCATCAATTTCTCATGATTTTGTTTATAATTTTGAATACAGTGTGGGGTATAGATCCCTGAGCTATAATCTAGCACCAGAACTGAGAAGCAGCAGAGCAGTATCAGTATGGTGCTGTACTGGGAATAATTAGCCTTGCTTGAGAGGCAGGCCTAATTAGTCCATGCACAACATTGCTCTAATGAGGTTATATTCTCTCTGAGACCTCAGCTAATATTCCTTCATGGTGCTACACAAATGTGCTGCTGTGGCTGAGTTTGGCCCTGACATAGTGTTGGATTGCACTGGGTAAATATGCATTGGAATGAGTAAATCAGGGTCCAGAAAGACTTTTGTTTGTGTTTGGTTTGTTTGTTTGTTTATCATATGCAAGAGTATTTCTGTATACCTGTGGGCTACTGTTCTGTCATCCTAACTCACTAGGCACATCTTAGTGAAATCAGCGGAGCCATTGTTATAATTGACTCAGAAAAGAGCTGTGTCATTCAAGACCTTAGTTTTAGACTTATGAAAAAGTTGCTTCTCACAGAAATGTATATAAAAATGACTGGTTTATAGTCATGCAAGTTATTGGATCTCTAGTAACGTGCCTCAGTGGCAGCAACTGAATTCTCTTTAATTCTGTCAAAATGTTAGACAGATGTGATTTAGCCAATTAAGGAACTTCCATTAACTCCTCTTGTGCTAAGATGAAAAGCTCTGCTGATGACCTAGTCTGAGTGCAGCCTGTCTTTCATCATTGTTTTCAGTTTTTAGTCCTGTACAGTCCTCCTCTTCTTGTAGAAAAATGTCTGCTTAAGTGCCTATTGATTTTGGGATTAATTTGTGCTTCTTTTTCCAAAGACTGGTTGTTGAGGGCAATTTAGCTTCACCTTGATTTTGTATTTTGGTCCTGCTGTTGCTAGCATATCTGTTTGAAATATTTAAAACTAGTCCCAAAGCATGTGAAATGAAGTGCCCTGAGAGATGTGATGATCCAAGTAATCCCCAGATATTTACTTTGTGAATTTCTAAAGCATTATTCAGACCAAGGGAGACATTTGGTATTGGAATGCTGCTCTGCTCTATGGCCAAAATCTTCCTGCCCAGCAAAGAGCACAGACGAGGCACCAGCCTGAGCACTGGGTGCCATCTGGGCTGTGGGTGCTCAGCTTCTCATCAAGTTGTCCAGAGACTGCCACTTGGATAATTGACTCTGAGAGAAACTCCCACAAAATTATTTCAGAAGAGTAGGGACAAAGGTGGTATTTTTCCATACCTTTGCCAAGCTCTGGATCCAATTCATGGGCAATATTGTTAAACTTGTCATTTCCACCAAAGTGCTGATTTCACTGGACCAGTCCTGTCATCTTCTTTCACCAGTGTGGAAGTGGCAGTCGCTGGGAGAACTGAGGGGCTTTTTGGGCACCTATAAAAAAATATCTCCTTTCACACATGCACAGAGCAATTGCATCCCTACAGAACGTGGTCTTGGGTTGAACTTGGGTATCGTGTGAGAAGGGCAGCCAGGGCCACTAAGAAAAGATTGTGACAATGCCTCAACATGGCAGTGCCTGAGATGTGGAAGCTGATTTCTTCTTATATTAATACACCTTCAAGTTCTGCATCCACGTCATTTATGAGGATGTCAAAGAGCACTGGCCTTAAAATGGAGCCCTGTGGAACCCCACTGGTGGCGGAGAAGAATTTTATAAACTAAATTTTTAGGCAGTAAAATGGAAATTCCCCATGAGTGAGACACAAATACTGATGGGACTTATACTGTGAGAAAGGTTTTTAAAGAATATAGTAATGTAGTAGTATTCCAGTACTAAAGCTGAGTGATACAATCTCTTTGGTGATTTAGGAAAGTGTTCACCTATTAGTAAGAAAAATTGTTCCCATGTTTGCCACTGTAATTCTTGCTTTACTGTTGATGGAATTGCATAAAATACCAGTATAGAATATTATAGTCTTTATTGTCTAGATATAAGGGAAGGCATCAAACACCACATCACACAGTGAGCGTAGTTGCAACCATTGGATTTCTCCTATTACATTTATTGCATATTTTGTTGTTGCTCTTCCAGTATGTGTATAAATTCTTACTGGTTTCACTGGTATCACTGAGAGGAAAAAACCTAGACCATGAAGCACAAAAATATTGCCCTTTTTCAAGATTTCTCTCTATTCTTATTCAAGTGGGTGTTTTTTCTTCCCTACATCCAAAGTTGTTTTATATGTCTTTTATCTCAAATACTTAAACCCTTCTGAGATTTTCTTTCATTCTCTTCTTGGTCTATTTGATTATGTTTTATGTCTGTTTTCAAGGATAATTTTCCTCTAAAAAAAAGCCATGGTGCCTTAGTAAGAAACATGATTTATTTATTTTATTGTTGATAACATCATTTGTGAATTCAGTCACACACCAAGTGCACCTAGCTAGAATATTAATTTCCTACAAACATGAGAGCAAATAGTGAGATGTACCCTACATCTTGATCATGAGGTTAAGTGAATTCAGCTACCGTGGAATGGAATATATAGCTGCACAATTGCAATTTTGTTTCTTCCTGTTGATTACCATATTTAGATCCAGAAGGAAGTGTTTTTACAGGAAAAAAGCTGAAGAGAGAGATTTCAGGTTTGGGAGAAAGAGTGAAATTGCACAGTAATTTTCTTATGCGAGAACTAAGCATGTTAAATATTTCACTATTCACTTTTAAAGCAAATTAGATCAAACAAATCACTGTACTTTTGATCTGTTTCAAAGGCTTCAGACGTTTTTGTCATAGTGCTTTGGTGGTTTCGGGTGTTGTTGATGCTTTGACTTTTAACAGAAACAAAACAACCCCGCAAATATTTCTCTTTCTAAGCAGAATGCAGAACTGAAGACTATGGCTGTACGGGCATTTATCCTATGAATAAACACATTTACTTTGTAAGTAAAAGCAACTTAATTGATCCAAGGTATCACTGCAACAGCATTGCAAGGTTAATGTGGATCTGCCCCAGAATGTGCTTTGTCTGGGTAAGAAAACCTCTATATTGAGTTTGAGGCTTTTAAAATTTAACATTTAATGTTGCTGGGGTGATGCAGGCCAGGTAAATGGATAGGAGTGCAGTGCATATCATGTAGTGAGTCTGCACGTAATTGTGTCCCCACTGTATTTCCCAGCACCTCAACAGAAATGTTATATTGCAGACGGTTTTGGTAACCTACCAGGTCGTGAAAGGTTTGGTGCTGGGTTTCCATGAGAACTCAGTGAGGACAGGAACTGGGAATGATGTAGGTGTGTATCATTGAACTGGGAGAAGAAATTTACCCAGCAGAGCACTGTGCAAAGAACTGCCTCTACTAAAAAAGGGATCTACTGAGCTGTAGAAAGCTGAGGTAGGTAAGTTCCAGATGAAAATATAATAATAACAAATTATTGATAATAGTGATGTATGACCTGATTATGCTAATCTGTAATTCTGTCTGTGAGAATCAGGATCAGGCTCCTCATACAAATACTTGTAGGCCACTTTGCTCACACAGAATTTCTCAATCCACTGCAGACACTGGGCATTTGTAGTCATCCTCCAAGACATCCAGGCTATGCAGGATGTTGTTATTCCTCTACAGGTCCACTCCATCAAATCATGGGTTATCATTGGCAGAACACACTACCCCAGAGAGGGAATGAAGGTGTGCTATTGCCACGGCCCCTTGTGTCCAGCCCTAGAGCAGCCTCCTCTGAACACAAGGGATAATTAATGTGTTAATATCCTGTTCTGCAAAAGATCATAATTCACGGTGGCAAGCTGAAATTCAGCTCAGAGAAGCACAGCAGCCAGAGACTGTTTCTAGAACAATTTAAGGTGGAAGTTGTTAACTGAACTGGTGGGGAGAACTTTGGAATTGTAGTGAAGCAGGTTAAATAAGGTTTCCAGTAGCCAACTGAGTTATGTTGCTGGTGCCAGTAGCCTTTGGATAATATATGGAAATGTTTGAATATTGGCCAGCTGGGACACAATTGCCGTGGATATGAGCTGAGTCTAAATGTGCATTGTGAATACTTTGGCCAAGCTAAGACTAAACTGGGTGTAGGTCTAAGGTTGATCCTACAATGGAAGCTCTAGTTAAAAAATCCCCTATGAATTTAGTAGTTGGAATTAATTACTAGAATTTGACCTCCCCTGCTGTAGCCTTTGTCTTTTCTCATTTCACTTGTGCTTTTTGCTTTTAGAACAGATTCAAAGGAAATGTGTTAAGCTCATGGCAGCTTTGATATCCCAGCCTGCTGAAGGGAAGCAGTTTCCCAGAACGTGTATCTTGCTAAATTTTGTAAATATCTTCTGTTCTGGACATAGTAACAAAAACTGCCAGCCACATCTTTTGAGTCTTTCCTGTTGGTTGCCCTTTGATTTTTGACCGGAGTTAATGGTTTTCCCAGTGTAGGTCTCTTCTTTTTACACAGGAATATATGTATTACATAGACATAAAAATAGATAATTTTACAGACTATGTAGCCAGAAGGGTGGTCTCGTGGTGGGATGAAGGAATGTCTCATAAGTCAGCTCAAGTTTGTGACCTGTCGCATTACTTAATATCTTAAAAAATTTAAGAAGTTCCACAGTCTGGTCTTCTCCATTTTTCAACCAGAGAATTAATTGAACTGACAAGGTATGAGAAAAGCATTATGAATCTCCTTGTAATGAACCTACATATCTGAAACTTAGAACAAAAGCTATGGGCACTTTTAAGGCAAGTTAGGCTTGACTTTATCTCAGCAGTGAATTCCCTGATATTCTGCTGCAGCCTCTTTTTAAGGCAGTATTGTGCACATGGCTTCTTGCACACGTGCAGATCCCAAGGGTACCTGTGGCACACCAAACTGCTCTCGGTACAGCACACAACAATGCAAGGCAACCATGGCGGGGTTTCTTTCTTTCTTTTATTTTAGCCCTTGGAAGATTCTAACACTTTTACCTTAGACTTGTTTGGAAGTAAAGCATCCCAGGCAGACGTGATCAGAGGTTAGCTGGGTTTGGTTTGGTTTGGGGTTTTTCTGTTCTTTTCTGTGACTAGCAGGTGTCACAAATTGCTGGCCACGCTTGAGTCAGTTGTTGTCAGTTTGACTAACACTGTGTAGTTTTATGAAAATGTTTGCAGCTACTGAATGAAACCAGCTTATTTTCTTACTGTAAAGATTTTGAAGAAAATAAAGAGAACTATATCACTAGTGAGCTGCTGGCTTTGTATGGAATTAACTACTGCTTTTTATATATAAAATATGGCACTTTGATGCCAAAGTCTTTTTAATGCCAACAGTCAAAAAATTCCATTTATGATTCAAAAAACATGTTGTTTCACTGCTGATGCCTTCACATTTGCTGGAAACTATATTCCCACTTTAAGTTTCAAAATGGCAAATTTAATTTCTGTGGGAAAGAAAGTAGGCAGTTTGGATTTTACACTTGTTTCCTCAAAGTAGAGTTTTTTATGACATGTGAAATGAGTAAAATTATGCTGAGAGTAATATTTTATTTGGAATAGAGGAGAATGAAAGGAGTGATGGAAATCTATTAGATATTCAGTAACAGTATGTAGGTGTATGCTAAATTCTTGGTGAATTATTAATGGTGGAAGTCCATGGCTTTATAGCTGTATTTGGTTTCAAAAAACTAGGGTTTTTACTTAACAATTTATTAAGTGTCTATAGAGGAATGAGATACAGCATCCTGGTTTTTATCCTGACTCTTAACACAGATTCAGAGTTTCAGGAGCATATCCTGCTCAGTTTTGCTCACATTTCCTCTGTCTTCCCTCGGTGGAAACTGTCTGCAAGTAAAAGGTTGCATAGGGTTGCCTTCCCCACGTTGTCTGCTCTGAGTGGCTCGAGAAATGCCAGATGTGTTATCCCAGCTGCTCCATTAAACCATCATCAGCTGAGAAGCCCCCAACCTGAATACCCTTTCCAAAAAGCAATTTAAACAATAGCCAGACGTCATCAGGAGGATTAGTTCAGGTGAATATTCATATCTAGGATTGCAGAAAATACAGGTTATTTTCAGGTGTATGTGTGGGAATAAAATCTGAGTAATATGACATCACTTTCCTATCAGTAAAAACCAAGATGTAACTTCATGGGCAAGAAAAGACAAGGTCAAAATATAAAACTTATGCTCAGATCTTTTCTCTTACCACTTTTATTTTCTTTCTTACCTCAGAAAAGTTGTCAGATCACTGAAGCTGTTTTTGCATCTCTTTTTGTGATTTCTGAGTTGGCCTTTTCCCAGTTTGTTAGGGTGGTGCGATGAGAAGTGCTGCTTCTGGTTGGAAATATTTAATTTTTTGTGTGCATATTAATCCTAGAGTGCCTGTGTATACCATTCCTTACTTTTTGTCCTGTTAGTTTTCCTGTTCCTTTTCCTCACCCTCTCTGCTCACTGGGGAGAAATAGCAATTACAAAACCCTGTGCACTTGTTTATTTTCTGGCTTATGAAATTATTTAATCATGAGAAATTAACAGTTGCTCAACATTGCCTATTGGAAACTGAAGCAATTAATTCACCAACAATGTAGTAAATCTTTCCTAAGAAAGATGAGGAATATACAGGAAAAAAAAAAAGAATTTCAGTAGTGTTTTGGTTTGTTTCTTTTAAGTTACAATACTGACAATTTTCTTCTGGCTACCATGCCTTTCATTGAGGGGTTTAAATTTGGGAGAATTATTTTGATCATCAGAGGTCTCCCAATTACCAGAGTTTTGTTCTGATAATTAAGGTCAAACTCATTAACAAAAAAAAAAAAAAAAAACAACAAAAAAAACCCCTGAAAAAATAGAAAAAAAAAATGCAACTAAGTACTCTGCTGAAACTCCAAAATGTAGATTTTCCAAAACTATTGTACCTCAGCCCCCCATAGAATGTAATGAGAGTCAATCACACGCCCTCCATGCTCTCTCCCTGCTGGTATAGTTTGGGGTGGGCAGAACAATATCTTTATTAAACTAACTAAAGAGCCAGTCTCCATCAGAGTGATCTGTGCTGCTGGGACTGCTGGGTGTCAAGACCCAAACGCAGAAGGCTTTCAGGGCTGAGCACTGTGAGGCTCCCTCGGCTCCCACAGTCACAGCCAGCGTGGGCTCCTTTGTGGGGGAGTTTGGTTGGAGGGCTGCGCTGCAGCTTCTTGTTGGCAAGGTCTAAAACTCTCCGGAGAGGAAATTGCAATAAACAATGTGAAGTCAAATAGATGCCCTGGGTGCTTGGCTGTAATGAATATCGAGAAGCAACATAGTTAAACAGTTCCCAAATCCACTTTATGCACTGGTGACCTGCTTTTTTCCTCGGAGATGTTTACTTACTAGGCATTCACCATGGTCTGAATCCATTTCCCTGCCAACATGAATAAAGCTGCAAAGTCTATTTAAATTAAATAGGTAACAACAATGATATTTCTTTGTTTCAAAACCACGGAGAGTTTTGGAAATTGAATTTTTGTATTGCTGGCTTCCAAACCAGTTTAGTAGATCTATAATCTTCAATTTAAATTGAATTCTTTTTCTTTGAAGTATTTGTATATTGTTGATGAAACCAAGGCATCTGCCCTTTTGAAAGATGATCAGGTGTGTGAATCTAGTTACTCAACACAAATGTTACCAGATGGGTATGTTGATACTGGTTGGGATGCAAGAAAATATCTTTCAGAGAGACAATTTTTCTGTTAATATTAGAGTTCTGGTTTTCACATGAAGACATTTAACATATTCCCATAGGTCATATTTGTCCTCCATGTCTATTCATATAAATATAAATCGCTTCTTACCCTTTAGGATGATGTCACAAGTGATATTTATTATCTAACATTAAGAATTTACTTATTTTGGCCATAAATGGGAGAGAATTGCAGTTTTCTGTCCTGTACCTTCATACCTGGAAGAGGCTGAGTCAGTGAACCAGATCTCCAAAAGTACTTATTTGTGGGACCAGACCTGTGATTATGGAAGTCCACATTTAAACAGCTATTTGAATGTAAGCATCTGAGGGTGCTACTTTGTGCTCAATAGATAGTGCTTATTCTGTATTTCATAGCAATATTTATTTTTGTTTTCATCAGTCTGTGTATGCTGCACACCATATCCAAATCCTGTACTAAATGCATAATTATTATTTTACTGTTATGTGTTTCAGTGTCAATCACTACAGCACTATTTATGTTTTTCAAAAAGATTAATTAGTTTACTCACTGGGGAAAAGTGATATTTCACCAAATGGTAAATGGAGACTGAAACTGTCAATGCTGTGCGTGTACAAACAATTATTTTTCATTTCCTGAGGATTATGAGAGTGGGTTTCTACAACAACAGTTCTTGGAGTTGAGAATTCATGGAATAATGGAACAGGATGGAAGGGATCTTAAAAATCATCTAGTTCCAACTCCCCTGCCATGAGCAGGGACACCTTCCACAAGACCAGGTTCCTCAGAGCCCCATCCAGCCTGGCCTTGAACACTGCCAGGGGTGGGACATCCACAGCTTCTCTGGGCAACCTGTTCCTGTGCCTCAGCACCAGTGAAGAATTAATTTCTAATATCTAATCTAAACCTACTCTTTCAGCTTAAGACCATTGCCCCTTGTCTTATCACTACACGCCCTTGTAAAATGTCCCTTTTCAGCTTTCCTCTAGGCTCCCTTTACATACTGGAAGGAGTTACAAGGTCTCCCAAGAGCCTTCTCTTCTTCAGTCTGAACAACTCTCTCAACCTGTCTCCAAAGCAGGAGTGCTCCCCTCCCCTGATCATCTTTGTGGCCTCCTTTGGTCTTGCTCCAACAGTTCCATGGTCTTTTTATGCTGGGGCCCCAGAGCTGGACACAGCACTGCAGCTGGGGTCTCAGGAGACCAGAGTAGAGGTGGGGAATCACCTCCCTTGCCCTGCTGCCCATGTTGCTTTGCTGCAGCCCAGGACACTTGTGGCTCTCTGGGCTCTGAGCCCAGGTCACGTTGAGCTTCTTGTCCACCAACACCCCCAGGTCCTTCTCCTCAGGGCTACTCTCCTATTAATTCTTACTAATTTGTTTTGATGGCTAATGGGTCTAGACATAAACATTGCTGCAGTCTGGTTGAACTCAGCCATTAAATGTTGTCTCATTGATCACATGTCCTGTCCTATGACCAGCATAAATAGTTTTATGATGTATCATATCCTGTTGATAACCCCTATGGGGGAGTCAGCGTGGCTCCTCCTCTTAGTAACATGGCCTGGGTAACTGCAAGAGGAATGTAAGAGTAAACAGTGTGTGTGAATGGAATACCCAAAACTGCTTTAGAGGATGTTTGCCCCAAAATTGGTAGTGCTAAAGCAGAAATTAAAAAGAACAAACTTTGCTAAACAGGAATATTAGCTGGTTCAAATGGTAACTAGGGAGTTACCTAGAGACTTTTGGGAGCTTCCAAACAAACAAAAAAAAGAGGTAGATTGAAAAGAAGTGTAAAAGAAGCATGAAACCTTGCTACAACAGGGTGAGAGAAATGGGAGCAGAGCAGCATCAAAGTGGTGTTTGCCAGTGCTGGAGGCTGCCCCACCACCATCATAGTCTGTGTCCAGGATAGTGCATCCTCCCTGCTGGAGCCTGTGGGCATCCAGCACTGCCGGGGCACACTTTGGGCATCCCTACCTGGTCCTGGGGATTTTGTGCACAGGTTTGCACAGAGCTGGAGCCCCCACATCTTTCTTGTAAATGGGAACCTGTAGTCCAGGAGAGGGAGACCCTTGTACTCTGCCTGTGAGTAGGTTGTGTGTGTGCAGGCAACTGTGTGAATGTGGCCATGGGGATTTGAAATTTTGGGGAGCCAGTGGTAGAAGGCTCTTCAGAAAATTGGGAGTGCTTGCTATAATTTTGTAAGTGACTGGTATTGTTGTTTATCTGTTGTTTTGCTGATATTGATCCTGAATGTGTAGCTCACTGATTGCCAGTTAATTATGTACCTTTAATAAATCAATGAATCACTTCATCACTTCAACTGATTTCATTTAAACCATGTGACTTGGCCAGTTTTTTCCTTCAACAGCACTTTATGTAAAATTGAGCTAAAGGAAGATAATACATCAAGGTATATCTAGTGGATGACTAGTTAGCACATCAGTTGAGATCATAACTTTTTAGCACAATGGCTCAGACCAGCTTGTTCTGACAGCAACATGGGCTGTGTTCCTTGACTGATCCTCTTGTTACATTGTGTGTGTCTGGCTCCAATAACTCCTTCAGTGTGGCCATTTTCATAAACTCAATATAAAATGGCTATAATCTCTCTCTTTGGAAGTTTTGATCTTTAATCAACAGTATAATCTTTCATAGTATTTTAGCACTTGTTGTCTTGTGCTTCAACCAAATTTCCATTAAAACTTCAAGTGCCTCTTTGAATTGGAAAGCACATCTGGGAATGTGGTGTTCTGCTCACTCTGTGTTCAGAACCATAATCACTTTTCTGCCACATCTCAGTCTAAGGCATAGCTCTGGCAATTACTGTCTATGCTTTGTCTGAAAGTGGCTAATTAAAAAAAATAAAATAATCCTATTGGTATTTATAGTATCTGGTGATAGACTTTGCACTTTTATCAGTGTATCTGTCTCTGTCTAGTTTGCATATCCTACATTAATAAAATTAGAAAAAGCTTTGTCAGTCAAGGCCATATATAAAGGCCAAAGAAGGAGGAAGTAATTCAAAAAGCATTCACTCTCTGAATATATACGCTATTTTCAAAAACCCAGGCTTAGAATTACAGAATTAATGGCTATTTTGAACTTGTGCTGTTAGTAGCATTGTGCTTTGCGTTTCAGCTCTGAAACGCTAATTCGTGCTGTGAACTTTGTTTCTGCGGTGAGGTGGTGTTCAGAGATCCCTCTGAGACAGCATTGCATGGAGAACTGCTTCATTAAAATTGTCAATTCTGCCTCTAAATGAGTGCCTTGAAAATGAATTCCACTCTACAATAAGAAAATGCTTTTAGAGATGTAGTTCATAAGGGCTGTTCCTGCAGGTGAGCAGAGCTAAAGGCATTGACACGTGTGTGTTGCTGTCTCTAGCTAATGACTTGTAAAGGATGAGAATATGGGAATTCGAACATTCATTGTAGTGAGAAATGATACCCATTAAATAATTTCAGTTAAGTGTTTCAACTTTGTAAAACATCTCTTGGAAAACACCGGAATAACATTTGGTTGATAAAAGGCTCATGTTGCTCATCTGCAGGCTGTGATTTCAAGCTAAACTAATAAACTAGAGGGGCAAGACTTAGAAGAAGCAGAGTTCAATGCCTGTTAGAAGTATATGTGAAAAAAAAAACCCAAAAAGATATGCAGGCCTTGGGATGGTTGTTGAGGCTGTTTTATAGAACAAAACTTTTAGAGTTGAAATGTTATTCAAAGGTAACCTGGAATTGTAGCAACACAGATGCTGTCATTTTGCTTAATGTTTGCCTTTTAGCTCATGGTAGCTGTCTGTCTAGGAAACTTGCAGGTTATTTTGAAAATTGAGAACAATACATGCAGGTGAAATTCTTGTCAGCAGGGTGCTTTTGCTACTGCAAACCTTCAGACTTCATTTAGTAGCAGTCTGCCCATTAAATCATCTTTGCTCTGGACAATGTAACATTGGCACGTGCTAAGAAAAGGTCTGCTGTGGTGAGTTTCATGACCTCAACAAGCTATTGCTTGTGCATGAGCAGATTAATCTATAATTAGGAGTACTTAAAAGTTCTTTCTATTATTGGGTATTTTTTGACCACTGTGGTGACTGCTCTGTTCTCAAAACACACACCACAAATTCAGCACAACCATTTTTTACAATTTTACTAATTGGCAAAATGATCCAGAGCTTCACAGGTTATGGAAGCAGAGCTGCCCTCCGGTGACACTGGGAATAGATCCAGGCTGGTGGGTGAGGGGGCTTTCTTCAGCTCGGATCAGGGCTGCCTAGTAATTTCTGAAATGCTTCAGAATTGCAGCCTGTGAACACTGCCATGTGGACTTGGAAGGCAGGTTCTGGGGAGGGTACAGAGAAGCCTGCGTGCTGATAGATATTGTATTCATCTTGGCAGGAGCCATTCAAACTTAGTTATTTGTATAAACTGTGAGCATTTTCTATAAAGCAAAGAAATGGTTGTTATGGCTCAATGCAGATGGCATCGGTACCTGGCTTTGGGCTTATGAAATGCATATATGTATTTCCATAGATAACATTTCTCACAGTTTAACAAACTATTAGAAAGAGCATTATGGAAGATTTGTATGCTGTGTACATATTTCCGAGACCTAAATTCTGCCCTTGGGGAATTGACACTGCTACTGCTCAAAGGAGAAGCTATCAAGGGAAAAATATTGAAAATCCAAACATGAGCAAATAAGAGATGCTTTATTTCTCCTTCCCCCTTCTCCATTTGCAAGAGATTGGAAAATAAGTGATATTGCAACTGTAGTAGCAGAAGCTACTGAGAAGAAAAAAGGGTCTGAGAAAAAGAAAATAGTATTAGTGCTTTGCTGTGTATTATATCTTCATCCTAACCTGCTGGAATTACAGTTGTATCATGGCTCTGACAATGGCAGGGTTCTTTTTTTCCTAGATTAATGATTTTTTTCTTTCAGTTGTTATAGGCTATAAATTGCATAGCTGCAAAATTCCTATAAGGTACTTCCAGAGTAAACAGAAAATAAATTTTTATAGTGCATGTGAATGCTGTTATTTTGAATTTCCTTACCCTATAATTTGGGTATATTCTAGATCCCATATATGAATATCTCTTATATTTAGAGATTCAGTCTCACCATGTTCCGAAAAGATAGACAAAGAACATGGAGAAAGAATAATTTACTCCATATTTAATTAGGTGACAACTTTGAATTTTCATGAGACTATTTCTCCCCATTTCAAACATTATGTATCAAAAGGCCTCAGTGCTGCACTTTTGTCATTTGGTCAATACAGGTAATATCTCATTCTCAATCTTTGTGTGCTGAGAACTCACACATTTGTGTAATAAAATGCACAGGTTGTTTTGATGGTAATTACTTGGTGGTTTACAGTACTAGACCAATGCTGTTAAAGTATATACTTTCCTGAGGTGCAGCTATTGCTGTGAGAGGTGTACAATAAATGGATTTTGTGGCAGGACCTTGGCATTTCCTGCCGTACGTAGCAACATTCCTTATTGTGAGCCCTTAGTTATGGTTTGCTGCTCACAATTTGGAATTAGCGCCTCACTGAAAGCCTTAATTCAGCCATGGCAAGTGGGAATCTCTGTGATGTTTTGTTGGTTTTAAAGGGCCTTTGCAGAAATGCAGAAGTTTATCAGCACAATCTGATTTGAAGACTTAGTGTGTATGAAGAAAAGTTAGGTGTCTGACATGGAAAGGCAATACCCAGGAAAAGGAAGTACGTTTGGGGTAATTCTAAGCACACTTCTTACTGGTTTAGTTACTGAAAAGAAAACTTTTTTTTTTTCTTGGCATCCTTGTCATCTCCCACGCTAAATAACCCTCCAGTGCTCTGCTCCTATTGCACCTTGTAGATTGAAACCCAGTGCGAATAAATAAATGGCAAGTCAGATGGTATCTGCTTTAATCCAGGGCACTAGAAATAGAGACATGACTTTTAATGCAGGCGCAGGCACAGCCTCTGGCTGTAAATGCTATATCAACTCCTGCTGCTTTTTTTTTTCCTCCTCCTTCTGCCTCTCTTTCCCATGAATAAAGTCATGATGGAAATTGTGCCACAGCTACATCTTCACTTGTGTGATTTGTCCTCTTTTGGCTGCTACTGAGTAATTCTGGGATACAGACAGAAAGATGGATATTGCTAACCTCTGTGTAACACCACAGACTCAGAAAAAACTTGTTGCAAAATGTTGCTAAAGAATTCACTATAACTGTGGGCCTTCGAGTTATTAGAAATCTGATGATAAATATTTAGTTACTATGCATTTTACAGTCACAGACTCAGTATCTTTAAAATCTTCAAAAGTACCTCAAATCTATGTGTAAAAATACACAGGAAGATCTGGCATCTGTCATCCATGTATGCCAGTATCTGCTTTGGATGATGGGTGTCTCCAGTGTCCAGCTTAGCAGACCCACCAAGAAGCTGATTTAAAAGCTTTTGATTTTTACATAGAGGTGATAGTTGCTGATGATGAAGTGATATTTTCAAAACTGCTTGAGTCATTTGAGTGTTAGTCCACTTTATAGAAAAGGCAGGTAGCATTTCTAGCTATGCCATTCTGCACATATGCAATACATAATGTTTGTGTATGTTTGTATAGACATTATCATACCACATTAATACATACCTAAGATGTTGCATGTGAACTTTACTGTGGCAGATGTGTTGGAAAGGTTAAGGCTGCTTCTCAGGCTTACAGAGAAATATTTTGTTTCTGAATATATCCCAGTGTTATAGGGAGAGCACGCAGGGATCCATTGAGTGTATGGAGCATGGCAGTGTCTTTGCTAAAGTATAAAATTGCTTCTTGAGATTTCTGGAATAGAAATAACTAGACAGTATTTCTGAATGCCAAACAACTACATAAGAAAAGTCAAGAAGGCCAGACATTAGAAAATCCCTTTTATCCGAGAAAGCAACCTTCACTTCTTATAAATCCTAGCTCACTGATGTAACTGCTAGTGGAAGCAGAGACAGAGCTGGACCACTGTTGAAAAACAGATTTAAAGGGCTCTAACTGGAAGAAAATAAAATTCGTATCCTCCAGAGGGCTGAGGGAGGTTTTTTCTGTTGCCCCTTGCTATTTTGTTTGTAGATATGGAAATTGGGAATAGATGGTAGTTGAGGTGAGTGTGTGTGTTGCTGTGCAAGGCACCATATCCGTTGCTTGACTGTACTTGTGATTTGGCCTTGAGTCCCAGCTGTTTTTCCAAGATCTTTCCTTTCCAAGGACAGTGGCATCAAAATTCTCCACAGTGCTGCCGCTCTACTTTTGCTGTCCCTGTGGCAGCAATGCTGTGCACATAATGAATTTAGGGTCAAATTGCAAACTCCTTATTAAAACTAGACTACGCTGGTTGCATTGCATTGTGAGTAGTTAGATGGAGAATAAAGTTTTTATGAGCTTCTGCATTAACATTTCCATTTCTTGGTATGAGGTCCCAATCCTCAGCCTGACTGGCAGTTTTCAGGTCCCAGTCTTTTTCTGCATTTTGGGATCTAAATCCAAGGAGCACACAGAGAAGCACATAAAATATATTCATAAATCTCATGAAAATAGATTTTTTTAAAGTTAATTAGCAGATGCCTTTTCAATTCCTCTGGTGTGCCTGGCTTAGCAACTTTGCATTCATGTGAGTGATCCCATTGACTTCAGTGGGAGTCTGTATGAAAGGCTGTGCGCTCTGGAGCCTTTTGCCAGCAGCTGGCAGGACTTAGAAGGGTATTTCCTTCAGTCTTTTCTGCAGATATGAGAATAAAAAGATATCTTTATCCAAGAGGCAACGCGCTAGAAACCTTCCTAAGCTCAGTGTCAGCCTATTGTCTGCTGTTAAGAATGGGGCTGCTGACATTAGAGAAGCACAAAAAAGCAGCATAACACTTGTGGGCTCTACCAGCAGTAGACCTGTGAATTAGGGCAGGATGTTGAGTCTGATATCCTTTTTTTTTTTTAACCCTCTTTAGAAGCCACAGGCCCCCTTTAGAAGTGCTGTCTCTATGCTATTTATCAGTAAGAGCATATGTTAACAGCATTAATTAGTTTTTGATTCTTAGAAAAATAAGGAGTGGGGCTCAGCTGAACAGCTTCCTTTCGGACTTCTGGAGGGCTCACTTCATCCCGTTTGGGAGAGGAGTTGACAGTGTTCTTTGGGAAAGAGTCCTGAAGGGCAGAGGGGTACAGGAAAGCTGGACCTTTTTCAAGAAGGAAATCCTAAAGGCTCAGGAGCAGGCCATCCCAATGTGCCATAAGATGAGTCAAGGGGAAAGAAGGCTGGCCTGTGTGAACAGTATTTTGGCTGTAACTCAGGAAAAAAAGGAGCGTTTATGACCCTTGGAAGAAGGGGTGAACCTCAGGAGGACTACAAGAGTGTCATGAGGTTACGCAGGGAGAAAGTTAGAAGGACCAAAGTCCGACTGGAACCTAATCTGGCTGCTGCCATAAAAGACAATAAAAATGCTTCTAGAAATACATTATCAGGAAAAGGAGGGCTGAGGAGACCCTCCATCTTTTGTTGGCTGCCAAAACATAATGACAAAGGATGAGGAAAAGGCTGAGGTACTTAATGTCTTCTTTGCCTCAGCCTTTAATAGTAAGACCAGTTGTTTTCAAGGTACTGGATGAAGGGATCAAGTGCTCCCTTGTTCAGTTTGCAGATGGCCCTAAGTTTGGCAGGAGTGTTGATCTGCTGGAGAGTGGGAAGGTTCTGCAGAGGCTCATCAATGGGCTGAAGTCAATTGCATGAGGTTCAAGAAGGCCAAGTGCCCAGTCCTGCACTTGGGTCACAACAGAGCTGCAGGCTGGGGGCAGAGTGGCTGGGAAGGGGCCCGGAGGTGCTGGCTGACAGCCGGAGGGACAAGAGCAATGTGTGCCCAGGTGGGCAAGAAGCCCAGTGGTGTGGCCAAAAGCGATTGTTTTGCTGCCCTTGGCACAGGTGAGACCACACCTTGGGTTGGCAGTTCTGTGTTAATGGACGGTCCCAATAATTTTAGAGGTCTTTTCCAACCTAAACAATTCTATGGGTCTACCATACTTTTTGATCCGCAGAGACTAACAAGCTGAGTCTGGCAGACATAGAAGTCTACAGTGTGGGAGAAATTGGAAATAAAAAAACAGTCAGAAGGCAAGAACTTTAGAGTTACAATCCTTGTATCCCAAGGCCCACCAGAGTGTCCGTCTTGTTCTTTGTGGGCTCCAGACGGAGAAGTGTCTGCCCAAACTTAGAGAATCACTCCTGCCTTTCAACATCACAGGCACAATGCTGTCTGTGTCAGAGCCAGAGGCAAACTTAAATAGCTGTAGATATAGAAAGGAACAAAGTGAAGGAATCTTTTGAAGCCCAGAAACCACTTTGAATAATTTAGGGACCTTCCTTATCATCCTACTGTTTACCTTGGCAGTTTAGATGTACAGATTCAGTGGCTTAGTTTGTCAGAAAGAAGTCAGAGGTTGAGTGAACGGAACAGCTCAAGTTTGGATTTGTCTGTAGTTCATTATGCACAGTCTCTTTCTTCCCCTGTTGGAAATAACCAGGGTTTTCTGAAGATTTTAGGTATTTATGAATTATGAAGAGTGCTTAACATAAAGGGATTTTTTTCTGAATCTTTTATTCAGGTGGTGTTGAGCTCTCAGCAAGTAAGTTTATGACAACAGATTTGCATTTTGCAGTTTCATGCAAATGTCTCGTTTCTTGCAAAATACCTTTACTTTGTATTTTGTACTTAGAGTTGATAATCTTTCTTTTACTGAACAAAGTGAGAATGCTTTTGGAGAAGAGGTGCACAGAGGCTTGAAATATTCATGGAAGTCTAAAAATGACTACTGACTTTTGTTTACTATAGATTGCAGTGGCTTTCACAGAGATGAAAATTGGCTTTTAAAAGAAAAACCCAAATCCCTCTGAACACTTCATTTTGGGGAGGAGGGGGAGAACCGACACTGTCTGATGATTTGTTTTCATGAGATGTCTGCATTAGCTCTCAAATTACAGAGCTGATTTGATGGAAAATTGCAAGAGGCTGCTCATTTGTGACTGACCCTGCCATCTAACAAGAAGATAGACCTTAGGCATAATTGGGTTGATGCTGATTTGATCGCACACACACACACAAAAAAGCTTAAGATAAGTCTTAGATCTGCAGAAGCAAGGCAATGTTCCATCCTTAAATTGCCCCTTTTGTTGGTTGTCACAGAGGTTTACTACACTGGGTGACTGCTTATTGAAAATCATATGCCTTCTTCAGTGGGTTGAGGATAAAGGGATTTTTATTGTTGCTTTGTGGTTCTGTTTTTTGTATGTATGTTTGGAGAAAGAAGAATTTGCCCGACATACCCGAAGAAATGCCACACACCTTACACTGTGTAACTTGAGTGGAAGCAATAAATCTAGTGAGATTAGACTGCCTGGAAACTTCTCGCCCACCCATTTTAAGTATCCTTGCATTAGGAACAGGTGAAATAGTAAACTTGGCTCATGAAACTGACACGAATTTTGAGTAGTTCATGGGGAATTGGTGCTATGGATTTGTTTCATTTTCCCTGGTAATTCAAGAAAGTGTAAAACCATGCCCAGGATGTTTGGGAAGAAGACACCGTGCTCATTTCAGGGTGTATCCATGTACACTGTGGAAGATAGATCCGGGCATTCTGTGCTGCCACACATACGTGAAGGCAACAGGTGTAATCTGGAAGACTCGTGGTGGCAGGGCTGGTTTTCTAAAGCAGAGAACGAGGCCTGGGAAATCTGTGAGATGTGTTAATTCGGCACCTCTCCAAGCCCATCTCCACTGCCCCTGTGGAGCGTGGCCAGCCAATTTGAGTGCCTCCACTCAGCCCCACGGTCGTGCTCAGATGCCCATGCGGATGCCGAGGATTGTAATTTGCAACTGCCTATACAGGTGAAAATTTTATCCAAACATTCTGCTGCTTAAGGACACACATTTCTTGCTTCCAGAAGGGTTGAGAAGCTCACTGCTTGTGTTAATAAGGGGCTTGTAGGAACATTTTGCATGAGGCCGAGAGTATTTTGCTCAGAGATCTGATTAGACATGTGTACAAAGAAAACTTTCCTCTCAACACAAACTGGTATTTTAAAGAGCTTTATTCTGAGGCCTTACACATTACAATGGCAAAGATTGTTAAGGCTCATTCTCACAGCATCAGGAATGATGCTGCAAATAAATTTCAACTGTATTTTAGCCCAGTCGCACCAAGCATTGCTGTGTTTGTGACAGACTCCTCCCTTTGATGAGGGAGGAAATTTGCATGGCTGAGTTAAGCCCTCTGAAAATAAGGGCTTACAATGAATAAAACACCAATGCACTGTACCCCTTTAATTACCATAGTTCTAAGACAGCATAGTTATAACATGTAATTAAATTTCATTGTATAAATGGAACATGGGCTGTGGTAGGCACATCTTTCATCTTTTGATGTATAATGACATTCAAAATATTCTCTAGTACTCAGTTGATAAACAACTTGAAGAGTCAGGGTCTACAGAGTAGCTTGTTTGATTTTAAATTTGTAAGATTGGCACGTGGTCTCTTTTGACGATACTGCATTCTGATGTGATCCATTTATCTAATGTCATTAACAGTACATGCTGAATGTACAATTAAGCTTGAAACTGTCAATGTCAGTGGCTGTTAAAAAAGGGTTGATAAAAATGAGAAGAGGAACCGCTGTTTTGTAATAAGCATCTGTGTTGCTTTTAAGTCAAGAGAAAAAAATCAATGAATTTCAATATATTGCTGTCTTCATTGCCAATGTAATTCAATAAATATGTTAATTCACTTTTCTGAACACTGAAGAGAGTTGAGAGCTTTTTATGTCATTTATTTTTGTCAGTTCTGGTTTTTTTTTTTTTTGTTTTCGTTAGACTTCCAGCTTAAGTCTAGTAATAAAAATGCTGTTACATTGAAGTAGAGAGGAAATATTTTATAACTCAGATATTTAACAAACCGAGGGGCTTTTTCTTTATTTGTGTCTTATCTTTGGACTTGCAAGCCAGCAAATAATGGATGTATACTTTTATCTTTAACAATTTTCTTCCTGCTGAAATAAAATGGGAGCACTTTGAGGTTCAACAAATAATACAATTGTCAGTCCACATGCTAATTTTGGTGCAGAAATTTCTTCCAAATCACACTGCTGGTCTTTACCATGAAACATGATAAATCGACTTCATATATTTTAATCCTATTTAGGAATTTGCATGTTCTGTACTTGCATGAATCAAATCTGAGGCACTTCTTTAAGAACTCTTTGACATAACACCATTATCTGGTAGTGAATTATATAAACTGATATGAGAAATACCTGTATTTATATCTCTCTACAAGTGTTCCCTTGTTTTGTAATTGTTATATCTGTTTTCTAATGAAATTATTGACATATTGATAAGTGCAGCCATATAGGAAAGACACAGAAATCATATTAACTATTGTGATAACCTTTGCTGTTGTGGTTTCCAGAAAAACTAATTGGTATGCAAGTACAGGAAAGGAAATGCCAACTTGTGAGTGTGCAGAGCTGTGAGCCTCTGTGTGTCTTGCCATCAGCTCTGTTGTTGTATTTTGTAAAAGACTGAGAGGTTGTTGCTGAGTAAGTAAGAAAGAGCCTGAGTTTGAAGCACAGAATCTCCTCAGGGCATCTACATATTAGACTTGTAGCATGTGACATCTGTTAAAAGACACTGTTGTTAGTGTATCAGACCCCTTCTGATTCTTCTCTCTTAGTGCTTTCCTAATTAATCCTCTAAGAGCCAAGAAATGTAATGTTATCAGAATATATATATACACACACTTTTATATATGTTTTCTTTTGTTTAGTTAGTGGCTCTGGCTGCTTGGACCATGTGTCACTAAAATATCCATCTGGATGTGGTTATTCAATACCAGGCCTTGTAAATGGACAGCAGATAGATAAAGCTGCAGTTCACAGAGTTGCCCCTCATCAGTTAATATTGAAGGTAATAAGATAGCAACACATCTGCCAGCTGAACTACTTCATGCCAAGGAAGGTTTTTAAAGGGGACAATTCTGTAGCTCTTCTAATACTTTGCCTTCATTTTCTTCATAAGATTGGTGTTAACCAAGGTGAATAAACAGTAGCAAAACCAGATATTACCTAAAGGAAAACCCCTTTACGGAACTAGATGCTGTATAAGCTCCATTCCACTTCCAGAATTTTGGTTCTGGCAGCAAGTATTGTAAACACAGTAAGAGAGGGTGGAGAAGAGTTAGTAGTGCTTATGTTTAAGGCAGGCAAATGCAAGCTGGTAAATCCGATCTGAGAGAAAGGGAAAGACAATGGTATAAATATACCCAAGATGAATCACACCAGTGACATGGAAAGCTTTGCTTTGTTTTGTCCTCTTTTATTTTTGAAAGAGAACTGATTTTCTAGACAGGAAATGGAGGCAATGGCATCAACTGGACATACGTAAATCATTGCTTGGTCTATATAAGAAAGTTTTATTTAAATTTCAGAGTACAGTGACTATTGAGGGATTTGTAAAGGAATTGAATACAAGGTCTTAACAGAATATGTCAATGGGTAACATTAATGAGAGAAGAACTTGGACTGAGTTTTGTAAAAGAATTTCTGAAGAATTGATTTTGTAAAAGATATCTATATTCTTACTATTGGCTTTAGCACAAATATTAAGATAGTACTGACAGAAAACTGAGCTACTTCATAAAAAGAGAAGACTATTACAATGAAAAAAATGTACAGCCCTGAGAAGCAGAATGATAAAGTCACATGAATAATACGGAGTGAAAGTTTGTACAATCAAGGACTAAAAACTTGGCCATTATTAGAACATTCTCAGTTGGAAATGGCAGAGGAGAAGTGATTGTAAGTATTTTTTGTCCTTATTATGGTGTTCCCATAAGAGACCATGACCAATTTTAGTATGCACCTATCCAGGAGATGGAGGAAGAGAGAAACAAGTACCAATGTACACAGTGTTAACAAAACATCACCTGGAATACCAAATGGACTTTTTCTTTGAAATGTTTTCAAGAACGTTTAGCTGAAACTGAGGATGGGGAGCAAGGCTGATAATAAGATTAGAGAAGGAAATCCTTTGTCAGGGAGGAAACTAGAGGAGGATATCCTGTTTAGCCTTGCAGAATACTCTGTGAGAGGTGATACCTGATATGCAGATAATACTTGATAATGCAGCTGATATCTGCCAGGATGTTGTTGATGATAAAAGGCCAGGGAGACAAAAGGGCTGTTTAAGCTAAATGCCAGCATTAGCATGAGGGCAGACAGGTACTAATGACTCCTGAATTGGTTCAGAATCAGACTTAGAGGATGTTTGGCTCTGGAGACACCTTCCAGAACTTTGAACAAAACAGTGAGAAGGTGAAGTCTGATATATTTATATCAGAGGAAATGTGTTACATGCAACACGTATTAGAGAAAATTCCTTTCATTCCTCTCATCCTGTACTTGGCTTTAAATTCAGTTGCTACGTTACCTGTTACACAAAATTGCACTTCTGTTAATGGTGTCAGGTACTTGTGAGATGCTTAGGTGTTTCAAGGAAAAAAGTCTGGAGAGAATCCATATCCACTGTTGTTCACAATGTCTTCTTAAAATTATGGGGGCTACAGATATGACCAGGACGTGCTGTCTTGCCCTGCATCCAAGCAGTAGAGTGATCCATCTCCAGCCAACCACACGTGCACTGGCTCCTGTAAGTGTGCCTTGAAATGTTGTAGCTCATGAACTGTCTGTGTGGTTGGTGTGGAAGAGCATTAGCTGGGGCAGAACATTGGCAAAGACCTTCCCAAGGTGTTGCCTGTGCAGGCCAAGTGCCCGTGCCCAGGGAGGTTCTGCAGCACGGTGGAGTTCAGCACCTAAAGGAGCTTTAGGGCTCCCTCTTACACAGGGGCTGTGGCTTGATGAGGACATGAAATATAAATTGTGTTACTTCATGTTATCTCTGGGGTTAAGCAGTAGACCAAATATTAATCTACTGTAGAATGAAACCAGAAAAATAATTGTTTTTAGAAAGCTTGGTAAGCTGCTACTGAGGAATATTGTCTTAGAAATTATGGATTTCTGAAAGGTTTTCACTGTTTGTGCTTGATTTTGCTTTGCTGAAGAAAAGAAAATAATAATGAATGGAAGGATCTTGTAAGAGTTTGCTAATCTGAAAAATATGATTTTGTTTTTAATTTGAGATTTGATAAAATACATAGCAAATTTAGAATCTTTGTGTTTAGACATGTAATTTGAGAATTTTTTTCTCCTATTGAGTACAGACTCAGAATATTTTAGGTTTATTTTTTATAAATAATAGAGGTTTTAATTCCTTTTTCTCTTTCACCACTTACCTCAGGATTTATCTTCTTTGTATTCATTTTCAAATGAGCACCTTTGCCCCTCTCCCTTACACCCACTGTGTCTGGCAGACTCCATTTGTAACCATTCATAAAGCAACTCAAAGCTGTCCTTCACATTCCTTCTTGGAATTCTCCTCCATGAAACATGCAAAGTGTGCTCAGGGAAGTGCACTGTCTTTAGTATTGCTTGCTGTTCTGCCTGGTAAATACTCCTTGGGGGAGAGTTTTTTAGATTGCTGTTTTATTTTATATGTGTATGTAATATGTGAATATATCTATATATGCACATATAAAATACAGTTATATGTAAATATGTAGAGATTTATTTTTTTTTTTTGTTTTGTTGTAACTTTGTATTCCCTGAACAATTATTGAGAGTGCTGGGCCCTACAATTATATCAATAATTAAAACTACTGGTGTAAAAGGCATGCTGACTTTGTAAGACTCTGAATCTTCTAGCACATGTTCTTATCCTTAGGGTCTTGGTGATATTTGATATATGCCTGCTACCTTCACAACCAGTACTGCGTGCAATTTTTTTGACTTTGCAGATAGGATTATCCACCTGTAACTTCTTCTTTGTTTTGACTTTAACCACTGTATCGTGACATTTGCTCGTTCCCTGAAATGGATGCTCTGATGGCCATTATTTAATAAGTCTCATGTTAAACAAAACTATTAAGCTCCTATTTTTAGCTGTTATTTTTTTTCCACATCAGATTATAATTTTTTACCATTATTTGGAAGCAATATGATTATTTGAAGACACGTCCTCATGGATTATCCCTTCACTTACAGTATCAAATGCTCAGACCAATGTATCCTATTAAATCCAGAATAAACACTTGATACATTAGTGCATCCAACTGATTCAGCTGTAGCACATATTTCTCTCTGAAGTGATTTAAAAATTAACTGTTAGAAATTGACTACGATAGAAATCACAGAAAACCAGTTCTAGTTTTCTAAGAATAAGACTTGAAAATGTATTTCAATACCCTTAAATAACTATATTTAAGAACATCCCGCTTAATGCTAGGAAATTAACGGTCGTTTTATTCATTTGGAATAGAAATGCCTTCAACCTTTTAGGGAAAGCAAGAGCAAATTACAGCCAAATTTTCATTTCACAAGTCATCTTCATCCAGGATAAGCCAGGGCCCCAAGGTCAATTCTTCAATTTGGTATCCTATTTCCATAATGTTATTCTGCAGTGTACTTTCATTATTACTGGAGCACTGCTCGCTTTCCTATTAGTTTTATAAATGGCTATGTTAATGCCTTTTTGCAGACAAAACCACCTTTTGTTAATATCCCAGTGGATTTCCGAAGGATTAAAATATAGTTTTAAGCAGCCATTGGTTCTATTTATATTTTTCATTGATGATTAGCCCTTGTCACCTACCCGAAAGTGGCATTGTTCAAACAAAGATCGAAGCAGTTTTTAAGAAGATGTGTTGAGTGATTGACTTGACTGACAGAAAAGAAATAATTAGAAGCTGAGAATTCTAAGAATCTTTGTAAAATTTAGTAATAGCTAAAGCAATGCAAGAGTAGATGGAAAAAAAAAAAAAGGTGGGGGGAAAATGTATTCTGGCCAGGGAGTAGCCTTTTGTGAAGACATGGAGTTCTGCAGATAAAACTGTTTGCTTTGTCTTTCCTTTGCTGTTAGTGGTGAGAAGGGGCCAGTGCAGCTCAGCTGGGGGACAGCTGTTACCCCGAAAATCTTGATGGTTTTGTTTTAGATAATGAAATATTTACCTCTCCAGTTGTAATAAATGCATACATTATATAATACCCAGGACAAAAATGGGTGGAAGGTGTCTGCAGTGTTCAGTGGTGCACATCCTTGCTAGGAGGGCTTGTGTTTTATGCAATACTTGGCTGTGCAGTAGGAGCTCTCTGCAGACCTCAGAGACAGTGGAAAACACTGTTTCTTCAGAGCCATATTGATGATTTTTTTTTCCTGGCGTGTCTTTTGCTAGTGGGATAAATGCTTTATGTACACAAAATATAATTTTATTTGAGAAAATATGATGAAAGAAGCTATTGATTAATTACTTTGATTTTCCTTAGTCTACATATCTAGTAAACACTGTACAAGCATTTTAGTAGATGAACGACACAATCCTGTTCATTGTAGCATAGTATTCTATTTTGCTTTGGAGTTGAACCTTAGAATAGAATATTTTATTTGGAAAAGGCCTACATTGATCATGCATCCCAACTGCCTGAGCACTTCAGGGCTGATCACGAGTTAAAGCTTGTTAAGGCTTTAAACACCGACAAGCTTGGGGCCTCAAGCACCTCTCTTGGAAGCCTGTTCCACTGCTTGGCCACCCTTCTCAGTAAAGAAATGCTTCCTAATGTCCAGTGTAACCCTCCCTGGCACAGCTTTGTACCATTCCTGTGCATTCCATCTCTGGATCCCAGCATCTCCATTTCCAATTCCCCTCCTCAGGAAGATGTAGAGAGAATGAAGTTGCCACTCAGGCTCCTTTTCTCCAAAACATACAAGCCCAAAGTCCTTAGCTCTTCTCATAGGGCATGCCTTCCAGCCCTTTCACTAGCTTTGTGGTCTCCTCTGGATGCATTCAAGGACCGTCACATCCTTCTTAAATTGTGGGACCCAGAACTGCACACGAGGTAAGACTGCAACAGCACTGAATACACTGTGATAATCATCTGTTTTGGGGAGCTGGTTGTGCTCTGTTAGGTGCATTTATGAAGTGGATTTTTGTAACAGAAGATATATATTAGCAGGAACTTTATCTTCCTGAGAAGAGCTAGCCAAACAACTACACTGAATTTCTGAAATTGGACTGATAAATGTTTGATACCTGACCCTGACCTGCTGCAGCCGGAACGAAAACAGGGGGTTCAGTACCCTCAAGACAGAACAGTCCTTTGGCTTTGTTCAGCACAGCTCCCACTTGTGCTTTAATCAGACCTTTTAAAAAAGAGAAACATTTCTGAATGACTTTTCCATTCATCCTGATGTATTTGTAGGTCTTGGAGACATATGGTCTGGTACTTTGTTGTGGAGCTCAAGTCCCTCTGACATACTGTCTCTGATGAAGTTATTAAAGTTGAAATTTTCAAACCTCCGTGCTTAAATATGAGTATATATGACAACTTAATAGCTTCCGAGTATAGTTTGTTGTTGTGCAACTTGGGCTAAGCAGACAATTTAAAAAAACTAAGAGCACTTTTAGTACATAAGATTAATTCAGGTTTTCAAGGTATTCTATACTCTGATTTGTAGAAAAGTTCAGAGGTCCTTGAAGAGATGGACACTTGAACTAGCGTCCCACACTGTACAGGTGGAACCAGGTTAGATCCTAAACACATTTGAATAGTCTCAGAAAGGCTTATTAACCCATGTGAAGGACAACACTATTGTGGTTAAACTGTTTCTAGACCTCCTGTGTGTGTCTTTAGCTGACTCAGTGCACCTGCTTTTTGGGCTTACCCCAGTGCCCTGTTCCTGTTTAGGTGCCAATGTGAGCACCTGCTTTGGACATGTGCTCTGGGTTCACCTGCCCTCAGTGTGGGCACTCTGTGTGAGTTGAGAACTGGCAGTCTCTCCAGAGCCAGTGTAGAGAGGCACTTTTGCAAAGTGCAATTCATCCTACGTAAAATTGGAAATATCTTCCAAACGTCGTCTTCTCTCTTTCTCTCTTGGAGAGTCTCCTTTTGGAGACTTTCCCTGTAGTGCTCTTCATTTCTTCTAAAAATCTCCATAGGTCTTGTGGCTTCCAGTGTATATGTGCTGTCTATTAGTTAAGATACTTTATATTAAAAACTGTCAAAGAAATGAAAGCAATTTCGTATGGTTCCCAAATTAATGACAGTCTGCTTGCACATTGGTTGCTTTCCGTTGGCATCTGGGTCCTAGTACAGGCTGCCATTCTTAATCATATTTTAATTTTCAAATAAATTGCTTTCATTATCCTTTCATTTACAATACCATGTGTGCATTACTGCTCATTAATGTTTGTCATCTACTTTGCTGAGACTGGGTTTTTAAATAACCATGGTTGCAATGCAGTAATTAAAGATGATCCATGTTGGTTTTGTAGAAATTATTCTGAAGCCTTCTTACAAAAAAAAAAAAAAAAGGAAAAAAAAAGGGGAAACACAAACCCAGAGTGCTGTTAAAATCAAATCCTTAAATGTATGGAAGCAGCTTAGCATAAGGCGTTGCCTGTGGGTAAAAAGAGGGCACTTCTAATTCTTCTACTTGAATGAAGTCTAATGATGGATCTGTATGAAAACTGTATTTCTCTGTAATTACTGTTGGGTTTGAGTATAATATTTTATACTCAGTATAAAGTAAGCTTTTTGTCATATTGTTTTACAAAATTTTTATTCCACTGTCTGCTTAGCACTATTAGTTTCTATTCAGCCAAGTCATTCCCCCTGTTTTCTGCTCCAGATACCAAAACCTTAAGGGGACCAAACCAGCAGGACACGGATTTTAAAGTTACAGTTTTGGAACAAAATCCCTGTGGGACAGAAGTCAAAACTGTAGCAGTGACCTCTGCCCTGATTTTGGCCTAGCCATCTTCCATAGGTTCTACCCCATCATGTGGAAATGTTTGCTGTATCTGCACTTGCACTCAGTGTTTGCTTGCCCGTGACACAGCCTGTGTGACTGATTTTATGCACACACAAAATTGTGGGTCTCCATGTCTGTGCTTATCTGGTATTTTTTATTCCTTTGCTCCTTAAGTGTCTGTGCTTAGCTTTTAAGATCTGGCCCTTAGGGATCCTGATGTGAATGTTCAAACGCAATGTCATTGCTGATATGGCACAGGAGTAAGGGAACAATTATACATTATTCAAAGGTATTTAAATGCATTTTTGAGGTATGATACTCTTCATGAACTGCCAGACAATTAGTTGTTTTTCTGGTACTAATATTTTAAAAAGCAACTTTAGGGGGTGGGTACATCCTAATGTGAAGGTGCTTGGCCCCAAGAGTTGGTGCACTCTTCCTGGTGGGACTTGGAACTTGAGTCCTGCAATCACTGCAGTGCTTTTGTGTCTCACTGTGTGGTCATGGCTGAAGAGGCCTCTCTTACTTCAGCTGCATTTGCTTCTGAGCAGAACAGATGAAACACGTTCTGCTTCTTTCAGTCTGTGCCATCATTTGCTTCCACTGAACCTTGCCAGCTCTCCATGACCAAGATCTTAACAGTCTCTCCCTGACTCGGAGCAAACAGCAAAAGTTTCAGGAACCAAAATGACTGATGTCCCCAGGTTTTTTTCTACAATATATTTATCTTCATGGAAGTGGAGTGAAGGGAAAATATTTGGAAATACACACATGTAGTGATGAGAATATATTTGGAAATGTAATTATTTTAGTGGTTTCACACTGTGGTTAAAATGAATAAAACTAAAAGAAATCTTTTCAATTAATGATAAATCAATACATTCAAATTAATAATAAATTTATAATTTTTCTTATTTGAGTTATAGAAGAAAATCCAATACCTCTCTATTTCTCTTGCTTTATCATTGTAGTCAAACAAATTGCAATAGGTGTAGCACCTCCTCTTAGCGTCCATTAGCTGAAAAGCCAAACTGGATGAAAACTGACAGTAGCACCTCAGCTAAGGCTGAATGCACAGGATTTTAGAGTTTGTGGTTTGTTATGGTTAACCCAGTAATCTAAGCCCCATGCTTTTATTCATACCAAGGTACGTATCTCTCCAATTTAGTCATTTAGATTTTAGTTTAACTAAATCACCTACAACGAGTGCCTCTTTTCCTTTGGTGTCTTTGGAGGAAATCTGTCACAACTACACCCCTAACTTACCTGCCCAGTCTCATATGCAAAGTTTGGTGAGTTGTGTCAGATTTAAAAACACTTTTCCCTAAAACTCAAACCATTTAGTATGAAAAGAAACATTGTTTTTATTTGTTATAGGAAGGAATGCTTTCTCATATTTGAAATTTTGCTGTTCTCATAAATGGTGAAAGCAAGGAAATATTCACAGCAGCACTTGGCAGACTGGCAATGAATGGATATTTAGGCATGTCTTTAATAGTAACTGAATGCATTAGAGTTCATGCAGAAAGAGACTGGGTAACATGACATCCTTCAGAAGTACTTGCAATGCTTATAAATATTTGTCTTAAATCCATACCTAAACTCTGTGTGAAAAGCAGAGAATTCCATGACTGGAAAATTAGTTCCAGGTTATTCCTTCCATTTTCTGGACATGTGTAAATATGAGGGCTCATAGCTCACTGAATATGTAGACTTGAGGGTGGTTAGTCACTCTTTGGGATGGAACACAGGTAAACAAACTGATTTTTGAATTTTGGCAGTATATCATTAGGTGACTCACTGCATCAGTGAATGTGTCTAGGCATATTTTTTTACTTATTTACCACTTTTTCCTCTGGTGGATAATGATATAATTTTGGATATGCTGATTGTAACAAGCAAATTCAAGGACAGTTACAAATCATCATGATTCTGGATGGCCCTGGATTTAAATTTTAATGACTGGATATTCAGCAAAGGCTGTTATACTAAAAATTCATAATCAGAAGAGATGCAATAAGGCTTTGCCACTCTTGCTGAAGTACATGAGGGGTATCAATATTCAGCCTGAAAACCAGAGTGTGTGCAGAGATGAAGAGAGGAG
This sequence comes from Margarornis squamiger, assembly GCA_035222235.1. Taxonomy (NCBI): domain Eukaryota; kingdom Metazoa; phylum Chordata; class Aves; order Passeriformes; family Furnariidae; genus Margarornis; species Margarornis squamiger. Next base: position 8,715,296 of record JAWWTY010000077.1, on the reverse strand, counting down.
AGGAAAGCAGTAATACTGTTAAAAAAATACAATATTGTTGGTTTTGCACAGATTGTCTTATTCTGGACATGGCTCTCAAGGTTCAAGAAACATCCTTGCTCCTGTGAGAAGACATCCTTCAAAGCACTGAAGCTGCTGCAATAGCTTTGGAATAAGAAGCAAACACTTGCTTTTCAGTAATGTAATAGGGATCTACACAACCCTTGTCTTTCTGTATAAGAGGTATCAGTAATGTCAGCGAAATGCTGAGGACCTGCCAACAACGTTAAAAAAGTAATCTTATTTATGCAGATATATTTTTCTGTTTGTTTTGTGATATTAAAATAAGCAGAGCAGAAAATGATAGGTGATTTTTGGTGGGGCTTTTTTTTTGAGTAACAGTCACTGTCCAGATAAGGTGAGGGCTAAGAGATTTCTCTTCTTCATACCACATAATATGCCATTTTCATTTTGTGCTGCTTATAACCCTGAGTGTCACAGCTTTCTATTCTAGTCTGAATAGTCAATGAAACATTATGAAGCCGATAAGAAAAGCTGGTCCCCGTTCCTTGGCAACGGCTGTTAAGCAGAGCTGAGTGCTGTTGATTGAGGAGATTAGCTGCCAGAGATAAACCTCCTCTTTCTGCTGCCCCGCTGCTTATCTTTCCACCCATAACAAGTTGCACCAAATATGACAGCAGCCGGTGGTTTAGGCAGAATATGAACTTCGTGGCAAATGAAATTCGTGCAAAAGACTTTGGGTGCTGACGTTAAGATCTTGAATTTATTAAAATTTGCGGGTTGTTTTCTGGACTGACGTTTCTTGACTCAGGGGTGAACCTTTTCATTTCAAAAGGTAATGCTCCAGATGCGAGAGAAATGAGATGTACTGTTGATACGTTGTCTATTCATAAAAATTGAAAATAGTAGCAAATATTTTTAACAGTTGTCTCTGACTCCTGTTCTTGTTGAAGCAATACATGAGATACATGTTAAAATTGCTGCAGCTACTAGGTATGCAGAAGTTGAATTAAAAGATAAAAATTGACTATTTTCGTTGATGCCTTTGAGAAAAAATGCTACTGTAGATTAAACAAAAACATCTGGATGCATCTAAATCTGTTTCTGTCTGTACATGGCTTGGAAATCCTTCTTGTTGCAGTATATCCAAATCCCATTTCATGACAGAAGCATTTTATTGACTGGAAAATCAGAGCTGAAATGAACTGGGGAGAGAAGCTGGTGACTTTTTCCTTCCTCAAGACTCACGTTTCTGGGTTTTTTTTGCATTTTTAAAATGTTGGCTGATCCCTTTCTTTCCCTAGGGAGCCTGCAGTTCTTGCATTTTTGCCCTTGAGGAGGTGTTTGGTGATGCCCACACCACCACCCTGGAGCTGCTGGCCAGAGCAGGAGTGTAGGCTGGGCTGGTTGTTGGATAAAGGGAATGGCAAAACAGTGAAACTCTGAGGGGACATGTTTAAGAAAACCAAAATCTCTGAATGCAGAGATCCAGGTGAGGAGTTGTCCATCTCATAAGTGTCCTAAGTTCAGCAGAGCTGTTTAAATGGGTGTGGTTATTGTCAATAATGCAGCAGAAGCTTCAGAGTGCTGAATTTTGGGTAGAGACTTTGTCCTTCACTTAGGATTGCAACCCTTTCTGTTAACTATTAAAATGTAGTTAAAAAAAAAAAAAAAAGAAGATAGTTTCTGCTGGAAGAGCATTCCACTGGAGTGCAGGAAGAGGCAACAAACAGCATTTTCTGTGTGGTTTTCTTATTCCAGTCAAGAGACTCTGGCACTTCATAAGCAATATAGTATCAGGGAGAAATTTAGAAAGATACAGTATGATGCTCATTAGTAAAATATTATTTCAGTGGGTTATTTTGCTGATGCTATAGTCCTGGCTTTCAAGTTTTTTTTGTTTTGCATCTTTGATGAGTGGTTATTTCCTCCTTTTATAGCATGAATATTTTGTTCAAAATGAGTCTTATTTATTCTGTCTTCTTTTAAGAAGTTTATGTGCTGAGTATGCAACTTCTGTACTTAACCACTCCAGTTTTAGGAGAATCTAAGAGTGTGAGCAGCTTAAATGCAGCTCCAGTTAAAGAACGACTTTTAATTGTATATGGTGTTTTAAAAAACCCATTGCAATTTACAAGTATGTACAAATGTTAAGTATCTTATGTGAGTTGTATGCATTCTGTGAGTAAACCAGGAAGCAATCTGGGGTAGCACATTTCACATACATTGAGAGGTCTCTGTTCCCATTGCAATAGCAAAAGGAAGTCTTGCTTTTCAGATCCTTTCCTATGATAACTTCAGATATTGCAAGTCTTAAAAGTTGTTATGAATTGTAACACTCAAAACTGAGGAGCATAAATACTCCTGAAACTGGTCCTAGTCCTGTTCCCAATTTCTGTTCCCCTATCATTTCATCTGTCTGCAGGCTTACTTAGAGAGACAAAAGATCATCTGCTATGATGAAGGCTTCTGTGCTGGGAAAGACATTTCACCGGAGGGCTTTTTCCAGCCCATAAATAATCCCTTTTGCTTCTCTCAATGCCCTTTCCAAAATTTATCATTCATCTTTGAATGTGGACACCAGACTCTGTATTGCCATACTGACCTTGCTGCATACTGAATGATGTCATGTCCCTGTTCCAGCTCATTGCTGCCATGCTCATACATCCCCAAACCTTGAAGTGTGTTTGCCCTTCACCTATTGCCACGAGCAAGGCTGTGGGCAGTGCTCAGGGTCTGTCACACCACGGGGGGAAAGCTGTGTTTGGACCTGTGGTTTGTTGTAATAGAAAGAACTTTTCTGGATGCAGCTTCTGATAGGTAGTTCTATGTATATAACATCATAATTAGCTATTTTAAAGCACATTTTGCTTGAAAACTGTTGGGTTTTTCATGTTCTCCACAAAGAAACTGTTGACATCGTGATGTCCAAGTTTGAAGGGAGGATTTTGGCCATTTCAGTGTCCATGTGCAAGATGCCAGAGGCAGTTTGATGTGCTGTAGCTCCTGCAGACGTTTCAGACTTGAGCAAGGTGCAGAGATTTCTGAGATAGCTCTGAACAGTTTTAATCAGGCCACTGGGTGCAGCACTCTGAAGGTATCCTAGTTTGTAAGCATTTACCCTCCCCTCCTTGAAAGGTTGCATTTAAATTTTCTGCTGATGTTTTCAGGTTCACATCACATAATTTTCCATAATTTCTTTATTACTTGGTAGCTAGGGAACAAGATGAAGATCTGTATTACTGTAATTCCATGCACGTCTGAAATCAGTTCCATTTAGGAATAAATTCAGTAACTCAGATTACAAAAGCAATAAATATTGTCCTGCGAAGATCTAGAAAGCTTCAAGTTTGGTAAAAGACAGAAATAAACCAAGTTTGCTCCAGCTATTAGACACTGCAGGTGGTGAATATGAATGGAATGGTCATTAGTCATGTTTTCATGAGAGCATTGTCTCCTGCAAACCCGTATTGACTAACTGAAAATACAAGCTCTTGGCACTTGGACAGCACAAGTTAAAACTTTCACTACTTTGTTTTTAATACAAAATGAAAATTAATGCAGAAACCCATTTTGCTGAACATGTTTCCTTGCAGACTTATTTTTGCCTTGGGAATACAGATGCAAGAGCAGCTACAGTCAGATCACACCGTGAAGACACTGCCAGCACCAAAGTGGTTCTTGGCACCAACTGAAAATGTAATGGGGATCCTTGAAGTGACTGAAGTACATCTCAGTGATACTTGGAAAATTAGCGTACATAAATAAGCATTAGTATATTTGCATCTCATTGATTCCATCAATAAATTCTTAGTCCCTCCAGTAACCTCTGTTCATAAATGCATATTGAGTTAAAAAAAAAAAGAATTTTGTTCATCAAGCTCTCGTTTGATTTTAAGCAGTGCAAGCAATAGGAGCTCCATTACTCTTCCAGAAGGGAACTGAACAGCTTCAGAATAGTTTCTCCCTGCTAGAAAGTTGCTTTGATTCAGGTTGTTCATTTTTGTCTTTTCACTCCATTTCTCCCTATAATGTCATAAGTAATCAATCAACCTGGCTGCCTAAACTTTTATTCCTCTCCATAAACAGATAGTTCAGTGCTTAAGGCTTTATGTGACTGACTCCTTTCTTTTTTTTTTCTCTGAACTTCTCTAGTTTATCCATATCTTCTGGTAATGATGTGGTCAGAATCTGGTGCAGCATTTTGTCTTTCTTCTAGGAAAAAAATAGCTTTTTCTAGGTGAGGAGTGGTGCCTGGTTCAGATTTCTCACTATTGAGATGTGTGGTGTAAACCTACATGCTAATCTTGCAGTCCAGTGCCTGAATATGTTAAAGGAAAAGAGCTTCATTGTAAGCCTACTAATACTTGACTTACACTTGAATTTAAAGTATTTATCCTCTTGGAGGAGGATTTATATGTTTAAATCTTTTCTCCCTTTTCTCTTTACTACCAGTATCGACAAAAAAGGGAGTTGCTGTTCAGAGGATTTTGATTGCAAGCTCATTTTTCTTAGAGACATCACAGCTAATATTGAATATGTAGTTCTGCTTAGAAAAGCCCTCTCAGTATATTACAATTAGTAGTTCTTGGTTTTGTTTTTTTTTTTTCCTTAAAGGTTTTCTGGGTTGGTCTCTGTGATCAAAACTAGGGGCAGATGGTTTCTGTGGCTTGCAGACTGTAGTGGTCATCCAGATGTGGAAGATGTCCACATTCAGTCACTGTTTTCTCATCCTTTGTTGTCCTCAGCATGGAGCCAAACCCATTGCTTTCATGCCATGTAGTTGCCTAGGCTGTGGAAAGTTCAGGTTTGGTTCCCTAAGAAGTGCTAAGTTATTGAAGCATTATTCCGCTTGAAGATTAGCTCTAGCAGCAAAATGTTAAGACTTGCTTTCTTTTCATCTACTTTTTCCTTTCCTAAAAGTCCCTCCTGCCCTCTCCTCCCAAGGCATGGCCATTATTTCGGTGGTTGTGAGGCCTAAATATGGCCTGTTAAGGTTGAGCTTCATTTCCATGCTCTGAATCACAGAAAATAGGCATTGAAATCTGGACCTCTCATTCTCTTAGCTGAATAACTTAAGGGCTTTTTGGAATCAGGCAGCACTTCTTTTCATGGCAAGCTGGCTCTCCTCTTGCTTTGTTAAAGTGTAGCTCACTTTTTCACATTCCTTTCCTTCCCTCCTTTCGCTGTACTGAGGAGTTTTTAGTTACTTTCTCTACAATTTACATATATCTGTTGAAACTTGAAAAAAAAAAATCTCTCAAGTGAAAGTGTGCATAATGCTTTGGGACCGTACAATCCACCACTTAAATTAGCAGGTTAGCACAGAAATAGTTCCTGAAATTATATTTCCCCTCTGTTGAAGGTTATTTTTTTTTTTTTTTTGATGAAGGAAGGACTGAGTCCTCCAGAACTTGCTTTCAGAATTACTCCTTGAGACAAGGGGACTGTAAAGCCCAGAGGAACTATTCGTGCTCAGATGTGCCTCAGGATGATTTGGAGCTTTGCAAATCCCAGCCCTATCACAGTATTTGCACAACAGCAAACTAATGCTGCTGTTAATGTTAACTTTTATCTTTTAATATGAGTACTTTCATAATCACTGACATCCCATCCAATTCTTTCGATCAGCAGAAATATTCAGGGGTTTTAGGGTTGGGCATTTTTTGAGAGCAGAACCAGCTATGCACCTTTAACCTTAAATATCTGTGTCCAGAGAGGTGAGAAAAGGCATTAAATCTTGTTAGAGTTCTTTCATAGGGCTGTTAGGTGATGTGGCTTTCAGCAGAATTTACAAAGTTACCTTTGCCTTCCAGGCAGCAGTTTTTTTAGTAGCTGAGGAAGAGGGGATTTACTGGGCAGTGAGTTATCCACTGCATGGCATTTTTTTTATTGCATTAAAACAAAAAAAAAAGAATCATATTTGGAACATCTTACTTTGTTGTTTTCTGCTTTTTTGTGGTATTTCTGTTAAATACACAAAATAAATCTACAGAAATGTGCTCTGTGTTTTACTTACAGTTGAGGATTTACTTTTATTGCATAATGTTTTGTGCCTCAGACTCTGGCAAAAGCAGAATCCCACCACATACTCATGTTAAACAGTCTATGCAGTTTGCTTACTTGCCTTTACAATGCCTTACTTCTAGAGACCAATATAGTAGCCTATTATTTTAAAATCATATTTCTTAATTTTAAATAACTGTCTTAAAAGCTTCCACATGCCTATTAGCTGTTAGGATAGGGAAGGACAGGTTGCACTGAGGGTGACTGCAATTCTGTATTCCAGAGGAAGTCAAATGGATATGAGAGCAATAAATTCAGAAGGTGAGTAACGTGCTCCAGGACTGATCCCTGTCCACTAGATGCCACTATTACTGCTCCAAAATGAAAATAACCAAGGACCACTGAGGAAAATAACCAAGGATTAGAGAGAGAAGCAAAATAAAGTGGTAAAAAGGCTTTAAAAGTTGAGCAGGGGGGATTGCCCCCTGGGGAGGCTGCTCTCCAGGAGCGCTGCAGGGCTGCAGTGCTGCCCCCCTTGATAGCAAACAGCAGCTTCTCTGCTGGACCACGGCTGGGAGACTGGGGGGATTTGCTGCTTGGAAGCATCGGAGTCACATTTTCAAAGCATCATATGAGAAATGACGCTGTAGAAGCCACCGTTGCTCTATCTGTATGATCTCCACCTTACTTGTAAAGAGAATTTAAAAGTAGAGGTATAAATTATGAACAAATCTTTTTTAATAAAGGGAATATTAAAAATATGGTGTTTGCTGAAGAGCTTACTTGTAAATGTTGATTGTGGATTTGTGGACTCATATCTTCTGAAATAAGCCTCCTGGAAAATGACTTCATGTCTCCAAGGAACAGTAATATTTAATATTTTACTTCTTTTCTAATTTTTGAAAAAAGATTTTGGAAACAAATGTCATACTATGAGAAACAGCAGGGAGAGAAGAGTAAAATACTGTAACAGTCTCCTTCATACTTCCTAAAACATTTGATGTCTGTGACCTTGAAGTCCAGCATCATGAGACTTTTGAGATGCAGATAACATGCTTCCCGTTGGATAAGGATTTAATCTCTCCAGTAGACAACTCGGGCTCTCACCGTGGGTTATAAGACATCAAGCACTGACCTTTCCATTAGTCCTGGACACCTTAAACCACTAGCTGGGGGAAGGAGAGTGAAGTGATGTCCATATTCAGTGAGAAGAAAGAATTCTTTTCTTACAGAAGGTTAAATTGCTGAAGAATGATGCTCATTGAAAACTCTGCAGAAACATGAGAGGAAGTTCTCTTGTTAACTGCAAGAGCACAAATGATGCAGTCAGAGGTGGCAGGAGCTGCCATTTGACACACCGCTGGATCTGTGGACTTGCTGCTCTACACCATGACTCGGGAGCAAAGCACAATGGCTGCAGTGTGGGGCAAAACTCGACTTTTATACGTAGCTCCACTTTGTAATTTTTTAGCAGCTGCCAGGCAATTAGTGTTGGTCAGCCCATGTATGTGAGCACTGTCGCTGTCTGCAGAGCTGCCTCCTTTCTGCTGCCGCAGGAAGTTTGAAGAGCAGAAGAACCAGGTGCTTCAAAGCATCTCCTTTGCAAAGGTCACTTGTCATCTCCATGTGAAAATTTCACTGTATGTAGATCTAAATAATTAATTACTACACAACACAATCTTTTAATTTACATATATCAAGTTTTCAGCAGCCTGCAGACAAACTCCAGTATCTTTACCAGTCTGCATAGCTTTGCTCAGTAGCAAAAGATGCTCAAGAAGAGCTCATCCTTTTTTTTGCTGGTGTTATTCAAAAGTGTGCCAAGTCTTGGATGCATCTTAGTTTCAATCATCAGATTAGCCATACTTAGTGGTTCCAGGATGGGATATGTTTCTCTTGCCAAGGACAGATTATTATACACAGATCTTTTTTTATTTTATTTTTTTTTTGAAAAAACGCTACCGAAAAAGCATTGAATGAATCAGCTGCCCACAAATACCCTTGCCTTCAAGGTGAAGGTTGTCACTCAGTGCAACCTTCAAAAGATGTTTTTAGTACCTGTTAAACATACGATGCCTGTTTGCCTTACCAAGTGAAAATTCTGGCCCTATCAGCTCTTCAAAACTGTTTCAAACTATAAGTTTTTGCGCTCTCCTTTTACATAATTCTGTACCTACATGTCCGCCATGAATGCAATGTGGGGCTTCCTCAGTAGGTAGTAGAGGTCGTAAATATGCCTTAATTCATGAGAAATGGCCATTATTAATGAATAGCAGTGGGCATTTTCTGTTTTCTTCTAAACCTCTCTCAACAATCACCCCTCCAGAACTTGTGTTTTGACTTGCTTATGGTTAATCTATCAGTTGCGATTTCTTCACTGGAATTTGATAAATATTCAGTGTAAATGCATCTACTATGCTCCAGGGGGTTTTCTTTAATAAAATGGGTTCACTTGCCACTCTTTTGGCATCTTATTGGGCACCTGAATTGAGTAAATTTGTGGCTTTCAATCTTAGCACCTAACTTTGTAATATATAAATACTGTCAAAATTAAGCATTTTAAATAAAAGCTTGTAAGAGTTTATGCTTGCATTTCTTCTCAAATATTAAACCTGTCAGCAAAATAGCCAAATAGCTAAAGAAGCATCTTGCTGTCTCCTTGGGTATATGGCTATATTATTCTTCTGTTTTAGTCACTTCTTTGGAAACAAATGTAAGAGCTGTCTAAAAGTCAACATTAGCATGCTGTTAACGCAGATGTTTCCAGGTCTAAGTATAACTTATAGGATATTATTATGGAAATTTCAGATACTCCTTTTTGCTAACAGCAAATGATAGCATTTTAACAGCAACCATATGTGTATATTGATCGGTTGCCTCAACCTTCCCTCCTTCTAGGCATGTGTAAAGAGCAGATGTCCTTTGCGTACTACATTCCTTCTCAGGACACAATTTTAACGAAGGTTCCTTACGAACACTCTCAGTAGCTATAGGCAGACAGAGTATGGTGTTATTAAAACATCATTCATGCTTTGAACTTCCTCTGCCCTGTCACATTGACTGTAGAATCTGGGAGTTTTCTGTTTTCAACAGCCCCACATCATGCTGTGCCCGAGGTGGGTGCAGCTGGTCCAGAAAGATGCGCCACATATTGACTCGCTGTAAATATCCCAGTGGTTTGGGCTGGTTCATGGCATACTGAGCTGGGCAGTTTTTAAACATTAGCTGTACTTTAACCAAAAATGGGGTTTGTGCTGGACAAAAGTCATCTTCTGCTTTGGACCACATCTGCCAGAGATTTCTTGAAAGAAAAAGAGAGGTACCTTTTATAAATTTTTTGTGGTAAAATGGATCTCCCTTGCCTTCCCCCACCCATCCACAGCAGTTCTTTGTAATTTCAAGAAAGCTTATTTAACAGGCGCCCTGAAAATTGAATGCTCATCCTCAGTTTAATTTTTTAGGTCTTAAGTCTTGCCAAAGAAACCTTATTAATTAAATAATTTAACATCTCTATGTT
>JAWWTY010000077.1:8603806-8705673 GCA_035222235.1 Margarornis squamiger | reverse complement strand
CCTGGACAACAACAACAATGAATACCAACCAACTAACCAAAACCAAACAAACCGACCCCAACTGGGAAACTACCCCAAGCAAATAGAAAAACCTGGGAAAATTCCTACTTTTTCAGAAAAAGCAGCTGAACTATGCAATGTACTATTTGCACGACTCCAGTCCAGCTGTAATCCCCACTCTAAAGATCCTCTGTATTTTAGGGCTGGTATTTGCCAAGCTCTCCTTGGGGCATCGCTCCCGCTCCACTCTCCCCGGGCTATTTAGCAGAGCCCAGCGCTATTTGTGGTTGCAGCCTCTTCAAAGCTTATTATGCCCATATTTCAAGTACAAAAGCCAAAGTAACTTGCAGTTTCTCCCTAAGCAGGCCCAGTGTTTTTGGGTAGATTGTATAATGCAGTTCAGACTCATGGGCTAATTGTTAATTTTAGAATTTAAATAGGTTTTGTTCTATTCAAAGGAAGTAGGCTAAAGGTTTCTGAAAACTCTGAGTTTAGGAAAAAGGGTCTGGTCTCTTTTAGAGTTTGGGAGTGAATTAGCTTTTGCATCCATGGAGATACCCTTAAATGATACTTCATACAAAAAAACTTTCATTTACACTTGATGTGTATGCTTTTCTGGACTCTAAAATAAGATTGTAATTATATTTAGAGTACATTATCTCAAAAAAAATATGGAATATTAGTTGTTTATATAAACATGGATTTTGTCCTAAGCCAGTAATGGTGGTATTCCGAACTAGAGCTATTTATGTCAAGCTCTATTTCATTTTGAACAATCTTGTTCCTAAACACTGAAATGTTCTTCTATTCCTTTCTGAATCAGAACCTTACTTATTCCTGTTATCCATCCATTTACGAGTGACTGATATTTATACACTTTGCTTATTTCCAACTGCAACAGGTTTTAAAAAAGGATATTTTAATCTGCTGTTAGGCTGCTGTTTACATTATATGGCAGAAACCCAGCCATATCTGCCTATGTGGTTTTCAAATTATGCCTAGTTACCAATGGCAAAATTAGACTCAGATGTAGGTTTTTAATTTGGATTAACTTAATTTGGCAGTTATAAGTGACAGGAGGATTGGAAAAGCAAAGAAAGAGAAAGTTGGCTAATTTCAATGAGGTATTTGTGTTTAACAGTGAGGGCTAATAATGCCCTTTTTCTGCATCCTCGTTGGGTTTATTTTCTTTTATGCCATTATTTGTGTTTAGTGAACAGCTGGGCCAGTAGTTCCCATTTGTAGTCCTTTAGCTCTGTGAAGTAGCACAGAAAGTAATGGACGCTTGCAAATTAATGCTTACCCTTATTTTCTGCTAATCTGATGTAGCTCTCCTTTTGGAGCATAGATGTAATATCAGAGCAGAAGTAATTACTGTGTTAAAAGTGGGATTGCAGCAGAATATTTTGCTAATTAAACTTGTTGCATTTAAATTGCTTCCTTTGGATCACTATATAGAAGAGAACTATTTTGAACAATAAATGAAACCACTTTCTTTCTCAGAGCCCCAGAATTGCAGATGGTCAGATTGTATGTGAAGCACCTAGGCTCTGAATTAGGCTTTTGTATGAAAGAGAGAAAGGTAATTTGAATGTTTGAACTCCCTGTTCCTCCCACATATACACAGGAAGCTTGCCTCAAAATGAACAATTCTCTAAATAAAGACTAATAAGAAGCTAAATTAATTAGAAGGTGTGATTTGAAAAGACATTGATGAGAAGAGTCTGTCATTTCAGACAAATGGAATGGAGCTAAATAAATTAGGCCACATTAATATCTCATTGTTCTGTGAGCAGCTTTCTTTTATTGCATTCATTAGAGGGTACTTCTTGAAATGAGCCTTTACTAGCCATTATGGATTCAGTTCTCATTTACCAATGCCTAACACACAGCTCCTGCATGAAAAATGTTTCAGCAAATCCTCATAGTTTCTGCAAATTAATATTTATATTTCTGGATGCTGCACTTTTCATCTGCAATGTAGTAGGCATTGAACATTAAGGTGTTTTTTTTTCCCAGTGAATTGTCAGTAAAGAAGTCTTACATCTAAAGAGTTGGGAAGGAGAAGTCTGAAAGTACTTTATAAAATAAACTGTATGTGTAACTTGTACAATAGAATATTCCTCCAACTAATATTCGTTCCACTATTTATTTATTTTGATAGAAAATATCCTGTCTCATGCCTGCAGTAGTCCTTTGATAGGTTTTTAAAGTGCTTTTTAAAAGGTTCCTTCGGTATATAATTAGATTGCATTGGAAATGCGCATCTCATCACTTCGTTCTTCCTCTCTGAAAACGAAATGTATATTTTTCCTTTTTCTTTTTCTCTCTCCTGCAGATGGAATATTTGGGAGATGTCAGCGAGTGCCAGTAGCAGACATCTACAAATATGACATTTCCCCCTCTCTTCTGCAGCACCTGAGGATCATCCTGGAGAAGCTCTCGCACAGAGGTACAGTGAAAACTCTGCAGTGGGGTGAAAAGCACTGGGGGTTGCCATTATTTGGGCTCCCTCTGAGGGGATGCCTCCAGCAATTTTGGAACACAGTGTGTTTCAGGCCTGCTAGTGCAGACTCTCTAAAAGTAAAAAGCCTTTGGACTCACTGAATCTGCCACAAGGACCTGGAGAAGCAATTCCAGGAGAGGTGCTTCCTCTTTATGTAGCACATGTTTGTGACTGACACTGTACTGGAAAATTTTAGCCTCTATGAAAGCTGGTGTCATGTAAATAAATCAGGGGGAAAGAAAAAATGTTTCCCATGTATACTTCTGTACCACACCATGTTTCAGGGTGCACGGGCAGAACACACACAATTTCCAGTTGGATGGAAACAGTTCTTAACTTTCTAACGAATTCAGATAAGTAGAACTGCTCTGCTTTCATTAAAAGCTGCATCTAGTCTGTTCCTTTTAATTGTTGTTCAGTTTTCCAAAGTTAATCACTGCTCTTTCCAAAGCCAGAAAGGATGTTCTAGCTTCTGAATGGCACGGCTTGAACTAGCAAATCAAAATTTGGATAAAGTGAAAGCCAATAAGGTGAACAAACCTTTTAGATACTAATTCATGGGATAAACCTCTTCTAGAGAGCCACAGAGCCAAGAAATCTTGTAATATCAATTTTTCCAAGAACATTGTTGGAATGGTTAATTTTGCATTTGCATAATCTGTGTGGATGTGTGTTCCATAATTGCTAACTAGTAATATTGCATTAGCATAGTGCTGGTTAAATGTTTGGAAGAAGTTTGGAACTATACTGAGAGACTGGACTTCTAGTTTGAAAACCACTGACTTAAAGTGTTTGAACATTTTCCAGGGGTTTATTTCCTGTGCAGCAGCCCCTCTAAATGAGACAAACTCAGCATAATTTGGTTGTAGTAACTCCTGGGTGATTAACAGTTACGTGTGAACAGTGCTGGTGGCTCTTTCACTTGTCATTTTCTAAAGGCTCAGTAATGCAAGCTAATTCATGAAAATACTCTTTTATCAGGACAACATTGTGTGAGTGGAGAAACTGGTATCTGGTCTCTGAATATAGTGAGGAAGGGGGAGGGCACGTTCATCACTCTAAGACACCTAAATTGCTATCTGAAGTGGTCCTGCATGCATGGACAGGCAGCAGTCACTTCCATCACCTGCCTGTAGGTCATGTGTCCCATGCAGAGCTTCCTCCAGGAGGATATCAGAAGTAAGAAACCTGCAAGACCGATATCCTTTGGGAGGGACACATGTAGAGGATGATGGGACACCCCAGGCCTCCCAAAGGATGCTTTTACCTGTCTCCATGTCCCTGCTTACCATTAGATTTTGGTTAGTTTGATGGAAGTGGTGTGACCTCCCCTTACTAAGTGCTTCCCTGCTCCATAGACCAACCCTTTCCAGGACCTTTGTTATCCACAATCCGCCTCCCTGGAGGTAACAGTCGCAGGAAACCGCAGTATGCTTCTTTTAAGGAAACTTGGACTTTGAAATTTAGTCGTGTCATAATTTTTCATAGCAAGAGAATGATAGAGAGCACACAGATTGAATCCATGGTGGAGAATAAAGGACTTTGGCTTTTATCTTTTCTTAGTTGTGACATTTAGAGGTGCATACACAAATGTGTATGTGCTTTGAACTGATAGAAAACTCTTGCAAGCAGTTTTTGTGGCCTGTGGGTATCCCAGTGAAGGGAATCTTAAATATATCTGTGAAAGATAACAGAATGCTGGAATGCTCTTGCTCAAATGATTGATGGGATAAAATAACTTTTTGTTGTTTTTGTTTTTGGTTTGTTTTTTTTTTTTACTGTCAGTATCTTGGCAAATTTTTTTTAGTGAGGACAGAAATATGGAAGGAGCAGAATCAATACAGGCTATCAGATTAATGGATTAGTGACATGAGGTTGCTCAGACAAGACTCTGCTGTTTGCTGGTGCTATCAGATGTAATACATCCAGCCCTCAGGTCATGTTTTCTGGCTGTGATGGTCACTTGCACAGTTAATGCTGTTCTCCTGCAAGTTGTGTGCAAAACAGGATGGTCATTTCTGCAGTGTAGATAAGCAAGACATTGTCAAGACCACACAAATATTTCAGGCGGCCACCAGAAAGGGCTTCATTTTTTCAGAGGTCTTATTTCCAGTTTGTATTTAATACCCCATTCTTGTGCTCTCCAAAAGACCACTGTTTAGCTCAGCTTGGTGATGCCCACGACTCTGGAAAGGAAGGGATAAGGGACAGCATCTGCTCTCTCCTTTTTGTAAACAGCAGGGCAGTTTTGTCTTCAAAGACTATATAATAGGTCTCATGATTTGCAAAAATGGTAGTAATGTCTGTAGGGAACCCTTTCTGGTTTTATTAGATGTATCTAGAGTTAAGGACCTGATATTTTGAGGGCTATTAACTTGAGTGATCTTCTAGATTCCTATTTATTTATTTTTCTAATGTGACTTGGTTTTTCAGTTTTGTTTCTTTCCTGGTGTCTTCTTGCAGAATTACTATGATCATACTTCTCCCCCTTGACCCCACCAGCAATAGTCTATTTAAACCTCTTTCCACAGAATTTAAAAACAAAATCAGTAGAAAACCTTGTAAAATGTACATACCTTTTCTTCCCAATTTGCTGATGGCCTGTAAGTGATGCCTATATTTGAATCATGGTCCAAACAGAAGGATGTCTGGTGAGATGCTGTAAAACAAAGGACAATATGATGGGAATAGCAAATAGAATTTGTGATTCTGCCAACTCAAACTGTTTACTACAATAGGGAAGCATAGGACAGAGGCTTAGATGAGTGACACACCTGATCATAATCTCTTTAATAAAGGACTTTGACTAAAATTGAATTCAGGTTTCATAATGATATAGTTTTTATGTCTTCTTTACACATTGAGTCTATCTTTGTCTACACTATCTACTAGTAGATTGATGATAGAAATGAATGTCTTGGAATATTAGATAGTTCCCTACAAAGAAATGATCTATTAGCATTCAAATACCCTTGCTTATGGCACTTTCACTCACATTGTCCTTGAGTCAGTCCAACCTTCACGAAGAAGATTTTCTAAACGTTCTATTTTTATAAATGTGACTGTCTATATGGGAAAAACCCTTCTCACAGTTGTATGATGAATCACTTTCTGAAGCTGAGGGTGCTATAATTTGTAATAATTTATGAGGAATGGAACTTTTCTCATTGCCTGATAAACAGGACAGTCAAAAGGATGCTGTTTAGATGGGACCAAATAACTTGAAAAGGGAAATCAAGGAAGTGTCAGCACAGAGGAGTGAATGAGTAGTGCCTGAAGGAAAGGGAAATACTTATCCCTGTGGTTGGTCTTCTGCCTCCTCTAGTCCAACTTGGAAGAAGATACTTCTCGGAGTATACCAAGAATGATAAATCATCTATGTATTTCCTGGTTTGAGCTAAAATACAGGAAATACTTTTTTTTTTAGATTCACTTAAATGCATTAAATCGATTATATATATATATATATATTTATTTTTTTTTATTTCTTCTTGTCATGACAATATTATTGTAAAGGCAAAATGATCACATCACTGAGATTCTTAGCATGATTGTGGAAATGGTTTGATTATTGACCTATAAACCAGAACCATGAAAAATGAGATAGGAGGGCTAAGCATGGGACATTATAACTCAGGCATGAAGCATAAATAGTACTTGAATATCACCATAAGCAATAATAAAGGAGAACTGTAGTATTCCTCAGCTTGCTTGCTCCAAGAGGCATTTCCATTTGTTTCACGGAATAATTCCTAGCCAGTGGTTGGAACTTAAGGACGCCAGAACAAGGGGATTTGCACAGGGTCACAACAAATGCCCCTCTGACTCAGGATTCTGCCCCTGGGAGTGGGCACTGCACCTTTAGAGAAAAACTGTGAGGGAAGTCCAAGCACACAGAAGCGTTTTGCAGCGTTTGTACCTTCTCAGCGTTGTGTGCTTGGTGTCCTCTGGTTGTCCCAAGCTAGAAGTCACATTTTTGTGTTTGCTGCCCACTCTGTGGACACTGTTCTGGCACAGTTTGACAGCACACCGTGGGTTAGAAACAAACCATGCTAGACTAATAATCAGTCGCTGAGCTTCTGTCTTCTGTTTTAGTTAAAATGTAACTCCACTACAGTATTGTCACTTTACTGCAGGAACTGAGCAGTGTGACTATTGGAAAAACAAATCAGTTGAATATTTTTGTCGTTTTTTTGTTTTTGGGGTTTTTTTTCTGTGTGAGTTGGAATAATCCCTAAATAATTCCTCAGTATGCTTGCTGCTACTTAATTTTTGCTGTAACACTTTCTTGTTCAAAACATTGCTTTCAAAGAAAGCAGTTTATTTCACTCTATTAAGAAAGTCCTGCTTAAGGTATTCAAATATGAACAGTGTTATTAAGAGAAGAAAAAAACCTAGGATATGCTTTTAATTTCATGTAGCTCAAGTCAGCAAGAAATTCTGGAGAGGCTCGTTGGCTGTGGAAATAGGCAACAGTTTTACTGACTATCTGTAAAAAATTGCACTTTTTTCCTCTTATTTGCTTCCTTTGCAACCCTGGAAGCTCTTGACAGGGAGAAAAAAAATTATTTGTCCAAAATTAATTTTAAGCAGTTAAATGTAAGTTGAGTAATGTAACTTTGCTAGAAATAATTTTATATTCTTACAGCAAATTTGTTTAAAAAACTGAAATGATTTACAATCAGTTAACTTGAAAATTGAAATGAATGTGACTTGGCACATACAGCTTGTAAATGACAAAAGGGTTGCTAAATATTTCTTTCGGTCAGGACTATTTTTCAAGGAAAAGTATCATTTGTTACTGCAACATAGGTAAGACTTGAAAGTAAACCTTTACAAGCTCAGTTTTGAAATAAACTTAAAAGGAATAATGCAACTCTTTCACATATCTGTGGGGTGATTATCACACCATTGTGTGTTATATATCATATATGATATATATATCCATATATATTTCCATATATATGATATATGGAAAGCTGTAACCCGGAGAGAGAGGGGAAAGCAGGTTTTTCTTTAAATTCAAATATTGATATAAATGAAGGCAAGTTCCTCTTTTGGCACAGAGAGGTGTGTTTACATCTGATTTCCTGGGCATCAGTGTGCTCCAGACATCTGTCTGTGGAGCAAATTCTGCTCCTAGATGGCTGCTGAAGCCAGGAATTGAAGCATAAGCCCCATGACGAGCTGCAGTGGAGGAACTCAGCTGGGACTGGACATATTTCCCTTCTCCTGGTATCGCTGTCACGCCGCCTTAACTTTTTGGCTCAATGGACAAAAACGTGCTGAAAAGGTTGCAAAAAATTCCTGCCTTTGTTAAGTGCTAAAGCACCGCTGACATTTTTCGGTCTTCAAAGACCTAAATAGAACTTCAGAAAACTAAGACTGAGTTTCTGAGAAAGCAAAAAGATTTATTTATAAAGCAGCAGAAGAAATACACTTTGAAATCCTGTTTCGAACACCTATGTGTTGCACAGCACAGAAGTAAAAAATACAGATTTATTTTTTTTTTCTCTATTTGGTTCCTTGTATGGCTACTCTGCTTACCAGGCATAATCTGACATGGCACTGACTGTTCTTTGCCATATAATATATTTGTGAGAAATGTTCTTTTCAGGAAATTGTTGTTTATCAAGAATGCATTGGAATTATAAGAATTTATTAGAGGAGTGAGATTCCATGTATCGTGGGAAAGATATTAGAAAGTACAGAGGAAAGCTTTTTTAATATATATATATATATTTAATCTGCATCCATACCACCATTGTGTAAAGCCATTTTATTTGCAGCATTTGAATATTGGGGTTTATTTGAAGACATGTATGTCATCTCAATAGCATCACATTCTTTTTGTTTAAAAGGAACGATCAATCAGAGCTTTTACTTGTGTTTTTGATAAAAGAACACATCAACTATTATGTTTGATAGAAAGGAGAAAAGGTCTGCATGTCTCCTTTGTGTCATGTTTCTGTCAACTAGCAGTGACAATTGCCAACTGGGATCAGGATGTATCAAATTCTTTGTGGCCCAGATAACTTTACAGCTCTTCTTCCAAAGGAAACACAGAAATTAGTGATAATATAATGCAAATATCAAAGGCTGCCCATCCATTCCTACCTTGCCTCCTTGGCTTTGAAGATCTCTGTGGCACCTCATGGATTTTAACCTCTGCATTAATGTTTTGTCTTTGCCATGAAGCTTTTGTGCTCTCTCTTTTGCTGTTCTCTTTCTGGTCTTTGAAATTTGAGGGCTGTCTGTGTTGTTTCCTTCTGGGGAAGAAGCTACAGATGCCTCTTGTTCTCTCTGGTCTTCGGTGAGCAAACTCAACGGTCTTCTTCTGGGTGCCTTCTTCCCAGCAATAGCTTAGCAACAGCTCAGTGCAGAAGGTGTTTGTATTTGGGATATCCATGAACCTGTTCCCCTGTTACTGATGTCACATGCAGCTCTGAACTTCACTCTTACTCTCTTAAGGTAATTCAGCAAGAATGAACACCTTCCACAGGACCATTGTGCCCAGCAAACACTGGGCTTGAAGTGATACAGGTGCATAATATGTTCTTAAAACACACTTGAAAATGCAGCAATCAAATTGCAGTTCCTTATCAGTTGTTCCCACACTGGGAATGTCAGCAAGTATCAATTCAAGCATGAGATTACTTCTTTAGCTCCTATGTTCTCTAATAATGCTGCTTTTGGAAACTGTGAGTAACAATATAGCATATCCAAACTAATTATGCCATTTTGTACCATTAATCTATAATTATAGTCCATTTACATACTCAACACAGGACTGTTTTTTTAATCATTGCACTACCAGTGCTTTCTTCCTCATTTGTTTATTACCAGGGAACTTGTTTTCCTTTTCTATTCCTATATTCATTGCATTTCCTCATCTACAACTTTTATCTCTGTCTATGTGGCCTCATGTTCTTTTAAGGTATTAGATCTTAATGACACCAAGTGTTTGACATATTTTTTAGCTTTTTGAATCAGTAGTCCAAATTCTGAAATATTTAGGCTTTTTCAAAATCATGATTTTAATCTTATTCATACAAAACCTCAATAGGTAGATCGTGTCCCTCACACAATCATGGTATGATTGAAGCTTTACTTTGTTTTAGTGACAAGTGTGAATTCCCACAAAAGTTCTTTTTTCCCCTTTGCTATATAGAATATATATATATGTATGTATGTGTGTATATATATGTTGGTGGGTTTTTATTTTCTGCCTAAGTTGTTTTCATTCTTTTCCTCACAGCTGTGGTAGAATTCTTCTGTCAAAAATAGCAGTTCCCTGAAAAGGCTAAGTGATGTTAAATATCTATTTTAATTCCATTTGTGCCTTCTTTCATGCTGATTCTTAGCATGTACTCACTATATTTCACAAGCTCCTCCTTCAGTTTTGTTTTGCCCGTACATGTGTGTATGGCCATGGATGGACAGAGCAGTTCATGATAATAGAATCATAATACCCCTTTAATAATTTCCATTGCTCAGGGTTTCCTTTACTGCTTCTCCAATCTTAAGACTGGAAAAAAAGACTTTCCTCCCATTTTTAGTCTTTATTCCTATTGCTGTCTGGTTTCTAGTTAAGCATTGCACAGACCTGCCCTGCACTTTCAGTTGAAGTATCTCCAATATTTTAGGAAGGCTTTGGATTTTCTTTTCCTTATTTTACCTTTCAGCTACCCAACAACACAAAATCTCTGACTCAGAGACAAAGTGTGAGGATCATGAGTCTGCAACATTTTAGAAACTTACCTTTTTTGTTCTTTTTATTTTATTTGTGGCTTTTGTGAAGAGCCAAAATTCCTGCCTGAGCATCCTTTAGTTGTTTGAACATTCCTAGAAAGCTGTATTGAGTCTTCAGATGTTCCTTCATCCCTTCCTTAGTAGAGTGAGTAAGGAGATGAAAAGACTTCAGCACTCCAGCTCAGCTTTTTCTAATAGTTTGATGAGTTTCAGGTCTTTCCAGGTAAACTCTTATGTTCATTTCTGATGATGTTATAGTCAGTGACATTCAATATAGTGTTCAGCATTGAGCTTTTAATTTTTTTGTAGTTATTAGGTTTTAGAAGTCTTCTACTGGTATCTCCTGTAGTTTTTCGTCTAAAAAAAAGAGGCAAATTTTAAAGGTTTGGACATTTTCTCTTTAAATAATAATACTTAGAGTCTTCAAACCATATTTGATGCTCATCATCCATAAATTTCTAACCTGATAGACTGATTATATTTATCCTCTTTTCAGGAAAAGCTCTAGATTTCCTGAGAGTAATGAGTATCATCATGCACTGAAAGTATTTGCTAAGGTCAGTTCTGTGTGACTTGGGCCGGGCACTCGCAGTAGAAAAAGAAACAGATTAAAAAATTCATAAAGTTAAAAATCATTCACCTTAACACTCCATAAAATATTTATGAATAGTGAATAATTCTACAGAAGTCAGAAATGAATTGCAAACAGTTTTTAAATGTAAAAAGGGTTAAACTCTGCACCTAATGAAATCATAATAAATAAGTTAATCAGCCCTACACAGGAAGGAAAATGCATTATCTTCTGTTTGGGTTATAGCTCTGACATTACCAACAGTCTTCACTGAAAACTGTAAGACATATTAGCATGTGTTTGCATCTGTGTGGGAAAGACAATGATAAAATACTCTTCCCTTGTGTTCCAGCAAAGTGAACTTTTTTGGGACATTGCCTGCAGGCCTGAGCAGAGGGCAGTGGGTGCTCAGAAACTAAGACACAAAATTTAAGTTTAAAATTAAAATGTTCATCAACACTGAAAACTTCTTGCTAACCGGTGAGGCAATTCCAACAGCCAACAAATCCGAATGGAATGTGGCCCTCAGGGGTAGTTGCTTAAACTGGGAGAATTTTCTTTAAGCTGAGAATAAGCTTAGAAAGACGGGATACCAAATTCAGTTCAGAAATGAGAAAAAATACTCTTGAACCCATCTGATCGTAACTCAGATTTTCCTCCCTTGTGGGCAGTACAAAACCTGTCTGTTTTTAAATTTTAATTAAAACTTAGATTAGTTATGATCATCTAATCTTTCCTTTGCACTGCAGTGTCTGATCACTGCATGTAAGTATCCAAAGTTTAATCTGCTCCTAGTCCTTCCAGATTTGACAGTCTAATTAAGTGCTCGACTTTAGCACTTGGTGTGTAAGAAATCCCACTTCATGTTTCGATTAGATTTTAGATAAAATTGGTCACTTACCTGTTCTGCTGAAGTATTTCTGTATGATTTTATTGTTTCATCTTGGTACCGCATGCAGGTCCTTTAGGAATCGACAGATTTCCTTCCTGCATTCTGTCAAAATATTTATTTAAGGGGTCAGCCTATCACTGACAGTAAAGCATTACTGGCCCCGTACTGGGGTATCTTAAAGATATTCCTTGAGTATCAGAATTACTATATAAAAATATGTGAACATACAAACATTGTTTCTAAGAGAAGGGGCTCATTGGTTATAAACTCTGCTCTATTTTTCTCCCCAGGGTGTGGGGACTGTACAACATGTGCAGGTATCTCTGTTATTTCTTGCACGTGACTTTGCCCTTCTCTTTGGCAGCCTCTACTTTGCTTCTGCGATCCTTCACCTCATCCCAGGTTCCTTGTGACTGTTTTCCTTTGGACTTTGGGAGGGGATGGCATTCATCTCCTACTCTTAGTCTAGTACAAGCCTACTGTTCCCTGCTAAGGAAGTAGAGGTTCTTCCTTATGCCAGTGTGTTCAGTGTGCATGCAGGTGATCCACGTTCTGGTAATACCAGTACATATTAGATGGATGAAGATGCTATTTCAATTGCTCTGAATAATTTTGTTGATAGCAGCTTCCATTTGCTCTCTGTGGGCCATCGTGACCCAATTATAAATAAATAAGGGGTTGCATTTTTGCAAAACTGTTAATCCTGCTCCTCTTCACTTCCCATCCCGTTTCCCTCCCTCATTCCATCCCATTTTCCTGGCCACAACCCATCCCATTCTTAAGGACAGTGAGTTCTGAGATGGCTCTTCAAGCACTTTGCCAGCCTGGGTTGATTCTGCAGCTGCTGAACCCAAACTGAGAGCTCTGATGGTGAGGGTAGCGCCAGCTCACACTGACAGCCCTCTGCAGCCTCTCCCTGCTGGGGCTCCTTATAAACAGTAGATAAACAGGTGCTTTTAGAGTTTAAATTCAGACAACTGGAGGATGAAGGGAATCGTATCCTTGATTTCACTGTCCATATTGTGTAATTCTCCCCTGACTGGGCAGTCTGTAGCTGATTCCCTCTGCTCTTTCACTAGTCACGTGAATTTGTGTCTCACTGGGTGCAGTATTTCAGTTCAGCCAAGTTCCAGGCCCTGTGCAGAAGTGCTCAGAGGAATTCACTTGTGCTTTAAGAGTAAGTAGGCTCTGGCACAGCTTTGATAGTCTTACACAGACTGAACAGAACCTGAGAAACAATTTCAAATTCCCAGTGCCAAGGCCACTGAAAAAAAATTCCAACTTTGCTGCAGTTTGCCCTGGCCCATAGTCTGGCAACATTTTAATCATTTTTTTTCTGAAATCTTCTGGGAACTCATCAGTTATCCATGTATCAGCATAAACTAATCACTGCTCAAATTCTGACCTTTGTTGCATAGCAGGGGCTCAGGCAATTTCTAATCCTGCTGTGTTATTTTGGCATAAACTTCTTCGTGCAACTTATGCTAGAATAGATCCTGGCTTTATCTTGAACTTTAGTTAGACAGATCATGGTACAGGTCCTTCCCTGACAACTGATGGGATGAAGTTATCTTCACTGGAAGGTAGTTCAGCTTTTAGCCTTGAGAACATTCTTGTGATCTTAAATTTTCAGTTATTTTTATACTTCACCGCTTGTCTTTATGGACAAGATAAACCTGTTTACATGTCTTTAATTTTCTAGTGATTATGCCATGTAGTATTATGTTTCATTTTCCTTAAACCACTGCTTTAAAACTGTGCAGCAGATCAGCTTGGATCTGTTGAATATTTGTCTTTTCTGGGGAAAATAAAACTATTGTATGTTTATAAATTTCACAAATGCTGTGATAGCAGATTTGTTGGAATAGTCAGACTGCAATATTTTCCCTCTTACAAAGAAAGTGGGTCTGGAATGTGTTTATTTGATACTATTTTGTTAATTTCCAAATACAGCACCTATCTCTGTTTGTATGTCAGCCATTCCTTGCTAAGGCTACTGAAAGCATCAATTTTTATAGTAAAACCTGCCATTTTAAAGGCTTTCACCTCCCTGCTGTTTTACTGAGCAAGTTGAAGCTGAGGGTGGGTGATGCTGAGGAAATGGCATTGATTTTCTACTGTTGTCATATGGGAGTATTTTAAGATGTTCCTCTTTATTTTCATTTTTCTTTTTCAAGGATTCAAAAAAGAAAAAAATAGAAGAAAAAAGAAGTTCAGAAGTCTAGAGTGGTGGAATCAAAGCATGCCTGAAAAAAATGTACTTATTTTGTGGTGGATCTGTGCTATGACACTGGAAGGTTTGGGTGAACTGCCTGTTCCAGTCTGAGTTTTAAGTTGGTGTGACCACCTAGGGCTTGAGAGATCAAAGGGCAAGAATTAAGAGCCTTTGGTTTCATGGGTGACTGAGCAATAGGCTGAGCAGCTCTTCATTTAATGTGGGACTTCTTGCAGAAGTGTAACAATGCTTTTTTCTGGAAAGCAACATATTATTAACCCAAAATGACTTTTTGCTATTATGCTTCCAATGACTAATGGCATAGAAACTGCTGGCAATAAGAACAGGGTGTAAATGCAGTAACTTTTCTTTATTTATTTTTCACAGATATTATTTTATCTACTTTTTGAAGATTTTTTTAAAGCTAATTTGTCTTTTAAAATTTACACCTGCATAAATAATTTCCCAAGTGTATCTACGTAAAGATCTGACTAGCTGACCCTGTGTTCTCTCACAGTGTACTTAAGTAAGGTGGTGACTTGCTTTTACAGGTAATTTTAGGTATGAAAATCAGGTATGATGTCAGAAACCAGGTGAAACCTTTTTTATGAGTCAGAACTTTCATAACCTTTATAGGAGTTTCCAAAGCATCCATCACCTGCATATATGTACAACTGTACTGGTACAATGAACAGTGAGCAGCAGGTGGAGCATGAGTATTGATTTTGGCACTGCAGGGCTTTGAATCCCACAAAGCAGAATTTAAACAAAATGCAGGAACCCTGAGAGCAGTGTCACCAGTTCTGAGAGGGGAAAAAATATCCTGAGGCTATTGTCCCTGCTTTAAATGGTAGTGTGGACTTAGCATTTTGTCCCTCGTGGTGCTTGCTGTATTACTCAATATTCTGAATAACGAATCTTATATTTTCCATGTGCTCTTTCAATTTATGGAGGATTCATCAGGTGTCTACTTCTGAAAGAAACATTACTGATCTGGGGTTGAATCACAGATACATGGAGGATAATCAACAATCAGTCTCCTTACCTGCTTTGCTAGGGTGCTGAATAATGGATTTAAATTCAGTATTTGCAGATTTAGTTCTCATATTAAGCACAGTCTGTTGTTGCACAAGTGATATTTACGTTCTTTAAGATATGTGAAATGCATACTGCAGCTCCTATAAATATGAGATTTAAGGAACTTCACATCAAATCACAGTAGATCCTTCATTTCCAGGCTGCAGAATTGCTCAGCTCTTTTCTGTTGAGTTAGTTAGGCAATAGAAAGTCAATCATTGCAGAGTGTGTGTGTGTTTCCAGGGTGCTGTCTGTTGGAAGGAGGCTACATTTCATCAGTGGGTTTGCTGTAGCCGGGCCAAGCACAGCAAGTGAGCTGTGTGTAGTCATTCCACCAGGACTGGTCTTACACAACACCAATAATTACTTCACAAGTCATAGCTTTAGACCTGTGAAAATTACATTCTCAGCCTCAGTAGTCATTTTCATTACCCTTCATATCTCTTTGCATTGTTTACAAGTTAAAGATGAAGGGTCATTGGAGCTTTGGCTGTTTCCTTCAGCTGCCCACCATTGCCTCCAGTGTTTCTAATACTGAGCATTGTGAACCTGGCCTGCAACAGGGCTCTTCAAGGCAGCCTTTGAGCTGCTGGAGTGACTCATTTCTGTTTGTCTTCCCTCCTTCGCATGGGCTTCAGAACAGAATCCAGCCAGGTTTTATGTATTGGCAAAGTGGGGGGAAGGCTTTGTCAGAAGACACCTGGAAGATACAAAAAGCACAGTCCCATCACGGAACTGGCTTTTTTTGGTTGCAGATTAGCCTTGTCTGAAATAAACTTTTATTGACATTAGCCCACGGCAACAAAACACCATTTTGAATTTTTGCATTTGTTCTGCCCTTCCCTCTTAAGCCATTGTGTCTGCTAACATATTTCTGCAGACTGAAAGGAAAGCTCCAGGAGCAATTGTCTGGGTTAGCCAGCTAACAAGTGTGGATAGGTGTAAAATCCCATTGCTCTGGGCTGGTAAATGATGAAGTGCAGTATTAGCTCACTCAAGTGATTCATCTGGCTGAACATCCTCCTCTGACAGTGACGGGTAGCAGATATTTAGGGACAGAGGGAAGGAGAGTAAGATACCAAGCAAGCACAGAATAAGCTTTTCCCTTGTATCACTTTTGACATTCAGAGGTTTTAGGGACTTTGTCTTTTACTATGGAAAAACTTCTTGTAACACCTAGAAGCAACTAAAAACTGGTGTTAAAGCAAAGCAGCCATGAGGTGATGAAACAGGAGGAAAACTGGGCAATAATTGCATCTTGTCTACACAGGGTTTCCCTTAAAAGTCCTTTGTAGAGCAGCAATAGTCAGTCTCTGAAATTCGATCTCTGAATATTAGAAACATTTTTTGGAATATTGTCTTTCCTTAAGCAAAAAATCCTTATCACTCCTAGGGATTCTTGAGTCCTCTCAAGAAAATGATACAGCACATTTCTGGGACAGCTGTCCTGTTTTTCATTAAAATAACTTCTACCATAGTTAATAGTTTCCTTTTTTGGCCAGGACTTCCAGAACTCATTGTGAACACCCCTTGGCATCCCTCAAAGGAGCCTGAATTATTCTGAAGTAAAATCACCCTTGGAAAAAGTTGTACATTTCCAAGGACAAATATTGCACTGGTGCCAGAGCCCAGGGAGAACACACCACTCCTCCACCCACTGCACCAGAGGAAACTTTCTCCTTAATTGTAATTGCTGCAGTATGACGTAAATGAAACCTGTATTTAGTACTTTTATCCTAATGGGGGTTTTTTGGCATATCAGGAATAAAGTTTGGGTTTATTAATAATGAAGCTAACTGGTTTCTTGAAGTTAGGTTTTTAAGTGATGATCTGCACAGTAGGGATATGTTTTGTAGGAGACTTGCTTTGTTTTCACAGAAACAGCCATCAGGCCACTGTCCCATCATCCCTTTTTGGGATATCACATGGATATTTCCACAGTATCTTCTGTATTCTAAGTTTGGCTGTATCACCACTGATTCTCATTATGAATTTTTCATACATCATATGTTTGTGCTTTTAATGGAAATGGAAAACACCAGCACCTTCTGGGTTGGGCAGAGAAACAGATGAACTTATTTCACTGAGATGATGATGATGTGGAAAAGTACAGGAAAGTTTAAGAGCAAAAATGAATCTGCCATGGATCCACTCCAAATCCTGTTTTGGCAGCCCAAGATTCACTGTGATCCAGCTGTGGAAAGGACCCAATTATTTGCCCCTTAATCTTTTGCAAACTGAGTTCCTGGAAGCTGCATTCCATCTGCCTTGAAATCTGTGTCTTGGCTTATTTTTCACTAAGAAACGCTACAGCCTCTAAGGATGGACAGCTTTGGGATTCAGAGTGACTGTGCCATATGATACATCATTTGACTGTTAGAAAAGCTGTTTCTTTATGGACAGTATTCTTAGTAGATAATCTAATAGGTCCATTTACCCTTTAATTTCTTACATTGCTGTTAATTAGTATCAAATTCTGGCTGCATTGAAACACTACTCTTGGCCCCATTTCCCATTGCTGTCTCTGGGATGGAGCTTCATTTTTTAATATTCTGTAGTGAATTTTCATTACTCTAGGAAAAAACAGTACTTTTTTACTGCACAAATAAAACAGATTGGTTTTCTTTTTCTATATTTTTTTTTCTTTATGGAAGCAGTGTCAAGGCTGATGTTTAGGAAGAGTTTTTTGGATGCCTAATAGTAGCAGAAAAGCAGTGTTGTGATCCTGCCAGGAGAAGGACGCTAGTGTGCTCTAGATGCTTCCCCCGAACAGGTTAGCAGGATCTGGGCTAACTGTGTCTTCCTTACCTGTATTCTCCTTGTGATCATTTCTAAGGGGAGCTATTTTGGACCAGATGCCTTTTTAAGGCACTTTTGGGTTATCCACTGACTCTTTAGAAAGCCAGCTACCTGTGGTAAGCATAAATGGTTAACAGGTGCTCTTCTAGAAGTATTTTAATCAGATTTTTGAGGAAGCTGAGCCCACTGATGAACAGGACTTGCTGCTGACATGGTCTGTCTCCCCTCTGCTAAGAGAAATGCTAGAGAAGGAGGCATCAATTCACTTGATGCTGTCCCCAGCAGAGGATGCACATCTGGAGGGAAGGTGTTTTGTGCTCAGAAGTGTTAAGGGTCTCTCTCCCTTCTTAGGGTTGTCAAAATGTTCCAGGATCTTCTAAAAAACATGTTGCCAGGCAAATAATGCAGAACTGAATTAGTTTGACTATTTTTCTTCTGTGTTCCTGTTGAAGAAGCAGGTTCATCTAAATGAGGCAGCATAAACATGAAACAGAGTGTTTGGGCTTAATGTTACAATTTATGAAAAAAATGTTAACTGTCAAAGACTTAAAAGGTTCAGCATCTGCTGTATCACACACTGCCAGCCTCTGCGGGGGAATCAGGGCAGCATATTCCAGAAAAGCAGCAATGAGATAAAGGCACCAGTGAAGTTAGAATCCTTCCTTTGTATCTGAGAAAGTTTGCACTTAAGACTAACAAATCACTGAGCACATCTATTCCTGTCCTCCTCCAGTTTTAAGGCTTTTTCCCCACTTAGGAGTTGTTGTTTTGTTGTTTGGGGGTTTTTTTTGCCTTTGTTTGTATATTACAGCCAAATCTGAACACCTTTTAATTTTCTGTATTTGTGTTCTCTATCTCTGGTAGATAAAGAATTAATGTTATCCTCGTTTCACAGATGGGCCACAAAGGACTGAAGGGTCAGGTTCACAGAGATATGTAAATATTTATATTTCCATTTATTTCAGTAGCAAGTCTCCTGCCTACATAAGATGCTTAAATATGTTTTTGGTCATGGACCTTAGTGATTAGCTGAGATTTTACAGGAAATCAGTAGTGACACAGAGATCTGAACCCTTTAGTGTTCTTTGAGTTCATCTCTTTTTCTGTGTGCTTGCTGGGATTATGTGAAGTCTAAGCCTCCATTCTCACCAAGCTGGTTTTAGCATAATGGGACAGAGGTAGAGAAAGCTGCTTTGATAGCTGTTTGCCTTGGGCATTATAAAACAGAAGTGACTTTAAAAAGGCATTTACAAGTGACCTAGTGCTTGCTGGGAGATGGCCACTGCTGTTGGATCAAAAGCTAGAGGAGATACAGCTTCGGGACAGAAGTAAAATCTCTCTGTACTGCTGAAAGAATCAGTATCAGAAGAATTGGAGAGGGGGTGGGGGAAGAGAAAGCACAGAATAGGTAAAAGTGATAATTTCTGAATATTTATAACCTCTTTTGTGCTGTCGCACAATTGAAAACAAAGGAGGTGGGGCCTGTCTTCATAATTAAACTCGAATTCTTCAGGTCAGAGGGGAAGGTGACCTGTTTGCACTTTCTGCTTTTCAGGACAACATATGGTGTGATTGATATTGGCTCTAGAGAGTGGTCTTCATACAGCTGTAATGATGGGGATGTGAATGCGATATCAGTTCTCTAGGGAGAGCTATAAATTTAACATTGGGGGATAAAGTGAATGCTGTATCAATAAAAAGATATTGCTGCTATTTTTGTCACTTGTGCACTGACACTCACAGCTTTGGCAATAACAGGCAGGTCAAACCACCTTCCAAAATGTGATGAAGAACTTACTCTGTTCTTTGGTTTCACCACCTGGGAATGCAGATTGGATTTTAAAATAAATAAATAAGGTCTCCTGCTTCCACTTTGATGTAAGAGCTGTTGATACGGTAACAAAGGTTACTTGAATTAATTCTGGAGAGGCGTGTAAATAGCAAAGTGTAGGATAACGGGATAATTATATTGATTGTTACAGTAAGTGTATTTTCTTCTCCTGAGTGAAAAAAACAATCGTCTTTTCTGGGTTTAGAATAAAAGGGAAAGACTATTTAAAAAACAATATAGAAAGAACAGTGGAAAAAAGTATATAAAAAGCTCCCTGCCATCAAATAAAAGATCTCTGAGTTCAATAGGATAATATATGATGCGGGCCTACTGATTTAAATTGAGGTTGGATTACTCCTAAAAAGACCATAACCATATTTTTTAGTCTTTTTCATCATGAAGGACAAAGCTATAATTACTCATTTGGTATCTCTATCTTTAGAATACTTCAATTTCTCTGGTGAACACAATTGTGAAATTGAAACAGACTTTTTTGATTTAGATTAGGTAGATTTTTTTTTTTTTTAAATCAAAAACAGTGAGTGAAAAATTACATGAACACATTCCAAATAATAGAATTTTAATTTTTTAACCAAAGTCTCCAGTATTATAGTTAGAAGCTCTTCTTGCAGACTGTTTTGGTTACTACAGTATGGACTCAGTACAGAAAGATTCTGGAGAACCTGCAGGTTAAGAGACAAGAGATGGATCCTTAGAGATGGATCCCTAAAGAGCACCAGTGTAGCACACAGAAATTATGGAACTGTGTGGGTTGGTATAGAGACAGTAATTCTGCTCTGGCAGGAGCCCTACAGGGATGAGGGAAGGGTGATATGTCTTTGCCTGAAAAATTCACCCTGTCAAGACCTGAACATACAGCTTTAGGGAATAATATTAGATACCTCAAGTCTGTTACATACAAAGGTATTTTTCCAGTTCAATCACTTCTGTCCTTTCTAAGTGATTTGTGAAAGGAAATCAGTAGGTTATACCTGGGGTTTCTGGCTGATTTTTCCTTCCATCAAAGGTCCAGGAGAAAACTGAGAACTTATCTGGGGCTTTTAATGGTGAAAATTCAATACTGCAGCCTCATTACCATTCTGTTATGGATTCCCTTCATCCGATATCTTGATATTACCACTTAGAGCAGTAAAATGGTTTCAATTTATTAAACTAAGTGTTTAGTTGGAGAAAATCAAAAGTGCATGCTAATGTCACTGTATTGACAAGCCTTCATCCTCGCTGCAGAGCTGCCTGTATTTATGTTACCATTCAGTGGGAGGTTCTCTAAATGTTGGAGGCTGAAGCCGTAGTGAAGACGTTTCTGTCAGATCACTGTGCCTAATTAGACAGTGCTGCTTTCAACAGCCCTGCTCAATAGTTGTACTCTTTAAATACCAGGGGCCTCTGTACACTGGGACTTGTGGAACACGCTCTCCAGTCTGAGTATTTCTGAAAATTCAGTGTATAGGTATTCAGAATGATTTTAAAAGTCTCCTTTGCAGTTAGAAAACTGGCAGTATAGAGAGTTTTGGTTTGTCTAGCTTTGAATCATGTTTGCACATGTTTTTTAGAAATAAAATGTATATGTTGCTAATTAATTGGCAGAGGCTTGATTGACAGGCCAAAATATTTTTAACTGAAAATCCTAAATCTAATTTAAATCTCATTTCATCTGTTCTAAAGAAGCTTGACTGATTAAAGGCATTTAATTTCACTGCCATGCAATGGATATGATCTTAATGCCACCCTTTTTTTAACTGGCTTTTCAATAACAGCAGTGGAAATGAAGCCTGTAGTCAGAGAGACAGTCTATGTACAAAACTGCAGTGTCTTACCCACAAATAACAAAGACAAAGGTTAAAGAATACAAGTTAGTGCTTGTGTCCTTTAAAAATACACCTTGAAAATAAAAGTTGTTATCATCATAAAGTGTGAGTGTCAACATCTATCAAAAGAACAAATGTGTTGGAGTGATGATGATAAGAATGCAGCTCTCATCTCTGAGCTAACCAGCTTAGATTTAGTGCAGAAGATCTGCATTTACTATTGTCACATGATTTGGGCAGTCTGAAGGAAGTTAAAGATCTCTTTGAGTGAGGTGTGCTTTGGAGGAGGGGGTGATGTGATTGTTGTAGTAGCTGAGATACTTGGAAAAAAAATGGACAAGTTTCTGACAGGTGAGCCTTTCTTCTAAAGTATAAAGGGCAGGGGCTGAGCAGGCAGAGGAGCCGAACTGATGCGCCCCTAGGTGGAGCCAGACTGTGAAGGAGTTTAAGGAACTACACTTTGCTATTTCCCATGCACCGAGTGGTTTTTTTGTGGGTGAGATTTTAGCCTCAATTGTTGACAGTCTGGGAGAAGTCATATGAGTCTTTCTGATGGGAAGGAATGGCTCTACAAGTTAGGAAAAAAGGTTTCTCTGCGTGGAATTCAGTATATGGGGTAGGAATGCAAGTTGCCAATGGATCAGATATATGTACTGCTTCACCTGTGTAGTTTGATTGTCCAGGGAGGTGGGGAAATTCCTGTTCCCAATTGGTTTGTCTGAGCCTGTATCTTATTTCCAACAGTGCCAGGACAAGATAAGTGAAGGAGACTTTGGAGGTCCTGTAGATTTATAATTTGGACATTTCCCCCTCCTGTGTTAATTAGCTCCAAAACAGTGTTCCTGGGTAGCTCTCGCTTCTGTTACAAAGGAAGTCTCTAGCAGCAGTTTGATAGGTATTTACTCAAACAAATACCATGTGTTAGTCTCCTACCAGGATCATTGAGAAGTCAGGTATCAGGGAATTCCTCTCAGTTATTTATTTACCTCATGTGACTTTGCTGGGGCTCTGGTTTTTTTCTTTTTTTTTGACATAGCATTGTAAGGATGACCAATGCCTGCCCATTGCGTTGGTCCAGCTCAGCCGTTGTTAAGTTTTGAATTTATTAACCAATTTGACAGAAAGGCAAGGTCTGAAATGCATTTGGTATCTCTGAGCTTTGTGGAAATTGGCTGCTGCATCAAGGAGAGCTCCCAAGTGAATATCCCCTCAGGGGAAAGGCAATATTTTTGCTGGTGTGTTTGGCTGGGTGGTACACAGGTATTTGGAAGCCAGCCACAACATGTACAGAGGCATCTGAACAAAAAAGAACATTTTAGAAGAATGACAAGAGTAAATAGAGGTGAAAAATATAGATAGTGGTGTAGGACATATGGAGACATAAGGAGTGACATAAGGAGAGTGTTGTGGTGACATAAGGAGAATGGGACAGAACTGCAGGAGAAAGCAGCAGAGGCTGCTTGGGGAGAGCTGGTATTTGTGGAGGTGGGACATGTACCTGAAGGAATAAAGGCATCAGGTATAAAGGGAAAAATGGGAGCCATTCCAATGGTTCTTCATAAATGTGCCTTCTATTTCTTTAACCATTCTCACTGTCTGATGTTGAACCTGTTCCTTGTTTGGTTTTAGATAATCAGGACAACACTGCTTAGAGTATTTCAGTCATGGCATTCAGACAATTTTAATATTTTAGGGCTAGTAACAGCCTTCCTGTGCTCCTCTGCATTTTTTATTGTCCATAGTTGTGCATAGCAAAGCTTTCCATTTATTTCCTTCTCTAAAGGAAGATAATTAAATTTGTTCCCAGCAAAATATAGCTGTAGATTATTTTGTCCAATGTATACAAATTTCCATTCTTCAGCAGTTAACTTTGTTTTCTCAGACTCCCACATGTTATCAAGAACCTGATTTTTCACAATGTTGGCAGATCCTCCTTAATCTGAGGATGTATATTAGCCTGTGAAGATGGCCATACCACCTGTCACACCTCCTTTATAGGCCATTATTAAATAACCCAAAGATCCTAAAGGACCATATATGTAAGCAAGAGCACTGAAACAGAATCAATATTTATATAATTGGAAATACAGGAGGAAAATAGAATTCTTTTTACTGCTATTTTTAAGTTAAATATCAACATTTTACATAACACAAGTGCTTATTGGTAGCAAGTGAAAAAATAACTGATGGAAATGTTTAAAATAAACATCAGGGAGGAAATGCTTGCATGTGACTAAACCTGATTAGAATATTTTTGGTCAATCATTTCTTGAATACTCTCTGAAAATCAGGGTTGTCACTACTTACAGTCCAAGGCAAAAGAGAGGCAGCAAGTGTGAGGCAGTGGTAACTGAGTGCTGTGAGGGGAGCGGGACACCCATCCCTCTCCAGAGCTGCCCAGTTCACTGTTACTGCCTTTTCTAACATTCTTCTGCATGTGGAAACCTCCTGGAAATGGATATTTGTAAGAGTTTCCCAACCTGTATCAGTGCAGCAGCAGGAGAGAAGAATTTAACCCCTATTCATATAGCTCTCTTCTAACTAAATGAAGATGTTCTTGGAGAAACAGAATACATTTGACACTGTATTTACCATTCATGTCTACTATGAACAGAATTATTTTATAGACAGACACATTGTTCTCTCACATATTAATTTTTTAAAATGCATTTCACTTCTGCTGACAAGCTATTAAAATTCAACATTTAAATGTCACACTATGGCGTGTAATTTGCTGTCATGAAAACAACTATGGATTTATTTTCTGGTGAGATTCTCGTTAAGTATTGAGCAATATGTCAAAACCAAAAAGTGTCGTGATTTCTTAAAGGAGGAAAAGGGAGAAATCCCCAAATGGTATGGAATATTAAAAATTGCCTGTACTGATAGGAAGAGATTCAGTGGCATTGTTTTTTGGATTTTTTTTTTTCCAATTTGGAAAAGCAAATATAATTGTTCTGGTGGGTTGGAGTTTTGATATAATTCTGAATAGGTCAGACCAATAAAAAGGCAAGAGTTAATTACTGAAGCTCAGTCAATTCTTGAATGGGAGACCACCAGTGATAACCTGAAGATGATACACAAAGCAGTTGTCTTGCTGCTGTTCCTTTTTGTCTTCTTTCTGAGTCTGTTTAACATTGAACCAATAATCCAGCATGGCTCTAAAGAGGAGTGTGCTGTTGCAGGCCCAGATGCCACTGCAGAGTATAATGCCTTGATCCCCTCTGGATTTTAAAGATGATAGGCACCTTTTGCAAGAAGCAGCATATAAATTTCAGTGACTGACACAAACTTAATTTGGACAATTTTCTTTACTGAATTCCTCCCACACCCGTATAAAATCCATTATACTTATTTAATCGTTGTCCTTATCAGCTGTTCAGGTTTGTTTTATGCTATCAGACAGGCACTGTATTCCAGCCCTCAGAGGGCAACATATTAATCTCTGCTGAAAAAAAAGCGTGCTATAATTTTCCAGTGCTTTCATGCTAAAAGTTGTTGGTAACAGTAATAAAAGTTATTTTATGCTTAATGCTGTTTGATTTAGTAATATTTTGAAGGTCCAGATAACAGCTTATTTTTCATTCCCACATAATTTGTAAAAATTGCTTTATTCCTTTCATTTTCTTAACACTAAAATATATCTGAAGTGAAACCAAATAGCATATTTGTTATTTCAAAATATTTTTACTGAAAACTATTTTCCATTATGTGCAATAACGTATTTAATAACAAAGAATGTGATTTATTTCTTAGATAAATGTTACATTATCCTCCAGGCTTCTGTAAAACTTGCCCCCACCCCCGCCCCCCCGCAGTGATTTTTCTTTTCTCTCCCGTTTTTCATTTTTACTGAAGCTATAAAAGTATGCACAGATTCAATGAGACTACACAACAGATTTTCACATGGAAAGTACTGTGAAAGATTTTTAGTAACATTTTCTTACTGTCAGGTTACCCTGTCTTTCAAACAGCCCTTTCAGAAATTCTGTTAAAATGTGTGTGTGTGGTGTCAGGAGCATCAGATACAGGCAGGGATGGGCAAGCGTTCAAAATGACCTGTCACTGCGAAAGGGAAGTGGTAAAGAACATTATGCTGCTTTGAAAGAACCCTGTCTGTGCTGAAGCCTGTAAGAGTTCCTGTATGGAAAAACTGGGTGAAAAGACACATATCTATAAAATTTTTTTGAATGCAGCTCTGAATTTTATTGTGAATACAGAAGAATTTTGAGAAATAAAATTAATGTTGTGGCCGTGGTTGTTACAGAGCGCTCCCAACCTGGATTTTGCTTCTAAAAGTCCTTCCACACTCTGTTAGGGAAGCCAAATGTTAAACAGAGGAGAAAACGTGTAAGGAAAAAGGCCTGTGTTATATAGGCATGTCAGTTGTTGGCTGAGGTAGGGTCCAGGGATCCAGCAATGAGGGCACCAACCTTGTTACTGCAGGCAAAGAGATAATCATGGAGCTCTACAAAAAGTTCTAATTGTTAGTGGAGTTAATGAACAAAGCCCCTTCCAAAGGCCTCATTGGCACCCTGGTTGCTTTTATAACAAAAACCTGTTGCAGTTTTAGCAAAGATTGTGTTCTTTTAGAAGAAACAAGTCCAAGTCTGGTACTGGTTGGATGGAGACAGAGATTTATAAAAGGAAGAGATTTCCATCCTCTGCTTTAAACCAGGAAAGGGAAAGATGATAAACTAAAAATGAGAGCTGAAAAGCACCTGTTTCCCTCCCCAGTTACACCTAAGTTTAGGTTTAACTGGCAGGCTCACCTGCACAGGGGCTCTGCCTAGAGCAGCAACCTGGCAGAAGAAGTGGGCTGTATGAAATCTCACTGTGATTGCAACAGGCACTTGAGCTGCAGGGTTTGTGGGGTAAATTCTGCTGAATTCATGGGAGGGATGGATTAATTAATTATTTCTGTGATGAATTTTAATTCACTCCTAGTTATCCTGCTCCAAGTGGATTGGGGTCCTTGCTTAAGCATGGCAGACTTCATGGAAAACTGACCCATGTGATGGCCTCCACTTAGAGTCTGTCAGAAATCAAACCATGCTATAGCAAGTAGAAACAGCATAGTAAGAAATTACCTAATAGCATAAATAGCAAATAAAGCAGCACAATAAAGCAAATAGCTGTCATTAGAGTATTCCAATTTACCTTCCTTTTTTCATGCTTCCTACTGAAGAAAGACTCACTGCAAAGTTCTAAGCTTTTTCTTTTCCCTTCTGCAGTTTATGTGGGTTTTAAAAAAGGTGAGATCAGTGCAGGAAAGAGACAATCCAGTACCTTCTTGTGCTTGCTATAAACTGTAAATACAATTTAATCAAAAACAATGCCCAGAACATTCCAAATAAAGTCTCTATTCTCCTCCTACATCCCAAGCCTGATTTTCCTTACTGCCACAAAGAGGAGTACCCAAACATTTTTATTAACAGGTCACCAGGTTCAGCTTTCAGCACGCTCAGCCACTTCAAGCAAGTGATTCCAGGTAGAAATTATAATGTTTAAATTATTAGTTAAAATTTCCAAGATGTTTTTGTCTTTGTTGGAGAAGTAGGATATGCTCTTATGTCTTTGCATCCTGGTTAGCACTGAACAAGATAGCTTGGATGGCATTCAATGTAAGCGTGTCAGCATCGTGCTCTTCCTGGGTTAAGCAGCCCCACTAAGCTCTCCAGTGCTTTGTTTTGTACATGTTGTAGCTTGGCCCCTGCTGACTGAAGGATATCTTCATGTCCATCCATTTGTTGCATAGATATACTATTTTTGGTTGATTTTACATCCTCCCTTTTTTGCCTTTTTTGGCATTAAAAATGCTAAGTTCTTACCTTTAAATTCTTTTTCCTGATTTTCAGGTATCAGCTTTGTGTTTACCATGTTCATTATATTTACTTAAGCTTTGCTTAATTTTAGTGATTTCATCATATTCATCATTAGAAGTAGAGTGGGTTATGTATTGTTGCTTAAATGTTGCTTACAATGTGAAAGGGTTGTCAAGTTTGCTGTTTTTCTTCTCTTTTCACAAAGGAAATATTTTGAGTTTATTGATAATTGACCATGGGAATCTAACCTCTTATGATAAAATTTAGTCTGTATGCAATGAACCCTTACAAGGTCAGCATCTTCAAGTTCACCATATGCATAATTTATCTGGTATTTCCCCATGGAATCTTTTTGTTTGGTGTGACAGTGTTTAGTGTAACTAAACTAGTGTTTAGAGTAAACTGCCCAGTTTGCAGAAACCTGCCTATCCTAAGTCTTTGCAGTTGGTTTTATTAGGGAAACCAGCATGTATGAACAGGCCTGAGACTGAATGATGAACTGTTGAATTCAATGTTTTCCAAATTAATGATTCGGTGCTGTTGTGTTTTGGCTAAAGTGCATAATCCTCCTCCTCCTCCATCTCTGATGAGTAGATAATTCAAGGTTTAGATGCCCTTTCAAACACCTCTTTTTGCCACTCCCAGCTATAAATGACTGGGCTAGTATTGGATGTTTCCCCATGGATGCCCAGTAATAGGACATAAGGGTAGATTAGCCTTGTATCACCCCATGCACGAGCAGGAATTTTGCCTAGTAGATTTGGAAGGAATTCAATAGAGAGGAAAAGATAGAGATGACTGTTTTTATTATTATTTTTAAAGTTTTGCTACTGATAAGTGTTCTTCTGTCCATATCTCCAAGGATTAGAATGTTTTTAATATCTAATTGATCCAAGCCTTTGCACTGCCCATAGTGGTTTGGAAGTGCTCACCAGGGAGATGCTCTGATTAGAGCACAGCCCTTTTACTTTTCATAGAACGTTCTTCATCCCAAAACACAACCTTTTCCCTCCCATTTACATGGCATGGACTGATAGTGATGTCTAAATGCTGCAAATGAGTTTCTTGCTACACTCACAGTTTCCAGGTGTCATAGATTGTGTTCCCGGGCCTAAAGCTGTTTACTGCATCCATCATCAATACCATTAAATGGTAGTTCATCTAATCTGCCTTAAAGGACACAAGTGAATTTTGTCAAAGTAGTTTCAGATAAATGACTGTACAATATGCACTATTTCTCCACAGTTATTTATAAATAAATTTTCAGGGAAAAAAAAAAGTACTGTGGGAAAACTGATTGGCTTCACAAAAAGTAATAAATGAACATCTTTCATGGGTGGAATGATGCTCTTCACTTACAAGAGAAGTAACATTATGTTTATTGATATAACACAGTGATTAACAAAGTTTGATAGTAAATGCAATGTGGTAGAACAGGATTTGATGGCAAAGTACACTTGATTATTCACTGCACAGAGGACAGGGTCAGGTAGAGCTCTCAGGAGACCCTACCATTGAGCTGTGAGGTCAGAAAAGACCCCCTTGTATTGTCAACTCCTTCCTCATGGGAGTTTAGGTGTGGCTGGATCAAGACTTGGTCCCAGACTTGGTCAGTGGTTTAATACTAAGGCATTATATGTGCACAGTCAATCCTCTGTGTCACTTAACCAAGACTTCCAGGTCTCAGCACTCTTAGTCCCAGTTCTCTTATCGAGTATGTGACATGGCAATCATGCTCTCAGCCTTGATGAGTAGTGTTGAGAGGTGTCCCTACACAAGAACAAATCCTGGCATGCAGCCCACTGCTGTGCAGAGCCCAGTGGGCCCTGGGCTGTCCACTATTTGTGGAATAAGATGATTGACTTACAGTCATATTTGCATATAGGATGCATTTTGGCTGGCACATGCTCAAGCAGCCCTCAGCTGCTGGGCAAGAGTCTTGGCCTTTAGCTATTTTGGTATTATCTGTGTTCCCCAAGTCCAGCTCAAGCGAGGTGCAGCCATCATGGCCATCAGTGGTGGCTATTGCTTAAGCAGAAAAGGGAAGGGGAGGGAAGGACCACACCACCACATCAGCACATGCTGCAAAACATCACATTCATTCGACAGCTGTTCGAGCAACCAGCCAGCGTGGATGTCATCTTCAAATTTTACTTCTACACCCATGTGTCTGAACATATCCATGCATGATACACACACTGCATGAACACATACAAAATGTTGCTATTTTACAGTGTTAATTCAGAACTAGACATTTATTTCCTCACCTGAGGATTTACAGATGATTCAGATGATTGGGACTGAGCAAGACCTTGTTTCGGTCAGAGCAAAGAAAGCCAACTCCCAACAGAAGCTGCTTGTCATTTTGCAGGAGGGAGCTTCAATGCCTGAAACTGAATTATAGAAATCTGTGTCAGGAAAAAAGGCTCTCTTCTCCCATGGGCATGGCAATAAAGTCAATATATCTAAACAAGTTCTTTGAAACATTCCACAGACTTTTCTGCAGGATCATACATTGTTAGATGAAAGAACTGCTCAATGCCAGTTTTTTCTTTTTTTCAAAGAATTACTAGCAAGATCAAATCCAAAACCAAATTGCTTTCTTTACAAGATAGTGTGGTGGATCATTTTTTGGCTTATTTTCTATTTTCAGTCCTTGTTTTTTCATTTTTAGTACCATTCCAAAGAGCGAAGCATGCATGCAAAAAGGAAAGGTGGATTTTGTCTTTCTCTTGAAATGCCAATTAGGGTACTGAAATTCTTTTTAAGAAAATACAAAGGAATAATCTTAGAACCCCAAACCTAGAAAACATTATTCCAAAAGGAATTGATATCCTGTGACATAGGGATAGGGTAAAAGCCCAGCATAGCAATTATTATCCAAGAGCAAGAGTACGTGGTTCTGTTTCCTGTTGACTTTTTAAAATAATACAAATTTTTGAGGGCAATGGGAAGGAAGGGAAGAAACTGAGAGAAACATGAGAGTCTAATAGACATTTAAGCTTTAAATTGGTCATTGTTTAAAATTGCCTTTGAAAGTATTTTCCTGAAATGGATTGTGTGACTGTCATATTAAGCACCCTGTGCATTTACAGTGGGATGCACTGGAAAGGAAGTTGCAATACCATTAATATGTTTGCCTGTTTTCTTAAATTTTGACTAATATGGCAAAATGTGCCACTGTCTTATCTTAACTTGGAATAAATGATTTAAGGAGTGTCATAATAGCAGTATTGAGCCAGAGCAAATGGCAGGACAATGGATTTAGAGTAGAACTAATCTAATATTGGAAATTTTCATCTGTGAGAAAGTCTAACATTTGAGAGATGTTGTCTTGGAGGATATAGATTGATGCTTGGAGGGAAACTTTGATCATTCCTAAATAAATTGTATATATTTAGAACTCCCAGAGGCTTGAGAAGCACCATCTACTTGAAGTCCTCAGAGTTTCAGCTCCCATAGATTGAAGAATGGCCAGGATTGGCTGTCAGTCCTCTGGAAAGCTGGAGCTCCCGGGGCTTCTTGCAAAGGTTTTCTTCCCAGGTGAAAGGGGGGGAAAGCAGATTGCTGGGCAATATTTTCCAGAAAGTTTTCGAAACAAACCGCTGTGTCTGAAAACTTCTTCCCTAAACCAACATTCAAGTCAAGCCCCCTTTTGAGTAGTCACAGTTGTCTGTTCAAAGCTAACAGCAGTACAATAAAGCTATGGGCTTTACTTTTCCAACTTTTTTTTTTTTTCCCCTGTATGTGGAATTGTCTCATTAGGCATCTTACAGACCTAAAGCTGAAATATTCTTCAATGGAGCTGAGGAATCAGCCCAGACATGTTATACCTCTCTGATAGAAAATCACTGCTTCAAATGAGATGGAAAGAAGAGATTGTTGATTGTTGGAGTGGAGAAAGAAAGCGTTTGGGTGAGGGAGCATTAAACTCTAAATTGCATTAATATTGGTTAAACTATTTTGTCTGGAAATTGAGCAAAACAGATAACATCCTGTATGGCTTGGGGATGTCATTAGGATGAATGATCCTGCTCTAGTAATGGCCAGTGATCATCTGGTGATTGCCCTTGTGATTTTCTGGTAAATTTGATGCAGTGCAGTTAAATTTTCAGTGACCTGAGTGTGGGTCATGTCCCTGCGGTTATTTGCATAATCAGAGTTACTCTTACATGGCACTATTTGACAACAGTTATGCTGGTGCTGTGAACCACTGTGATTATTCTCCACCATTGATTAGCAGGAGGAATGTCTTCCTGTGACTATTCTCAGATATCTGCCTGAAATTTAGCGTTTTAGCCCCCTCCCTGCAAAGTGTTCTATACAAGGTTGGATGGGGCTCTGAGTAACCTGGTCTAATGGAAGGTGTCCCTACCCATGGCAGGGGGTTGCAACTAGATGGTCTTTAATGTCCCTTCCAACCCAAACAATTCTATGATTCTCTGATCTTCTGGTGATATTTTTCACCAGTAAAAAGATTTCATTATCCCCATTGAAGCAATGCTGATTCCAGAGATGTTTCGGAATCTAAGACAGTTAAAATGAAAAAAAAAAGAAAAATCAGCTGTTTTTTTAAAGTGATTCTTATCAGTCTTACAAGTTTTCTACTGAGTTGGATAAGATAAGCATAACATTGAAAAAAAAATAAACTTAACCTACTAGATGATGAAGGAAGCAGCAGCTCCTTTTTTGTCAATGTTTCAGCTGCTAATGTAAATAGTGTTAATTTTACCATGGAAATGGGACCTCTTTATGTTGAATGTGGTACAAATGCACAACAAGAGATTGTTTCTACCCCATTGACTGAATCTAAGAAAATGACATACTAACTGATGGTAGACATTGTAACAGTGATGTTCCAAAAGGCCACAGATACTCGGTGGT
Source organism: Margarornis squamiger (assembly GCA_035222235.1). Classification (NCBI taxonomy): domain Eukaryota; kingdom Metazoa; phylum Chordata; class Aves; order Passeriformes; family Furnariidae; genus Margarornis; species Margarornis squamiger. Next base: position 8,673,492 of record JAWWTY010000077.1, on the reverse strand, counting down.
CCTGTCAGGCACACTGTGCAGGTCACTGACACCTGCTCAGTGAACTGCACTGTCCCTCCTCTTGGTCCCTACTTGAGATCTCATTCAGATGTTTCATAAAAAAAGCCTTGATGACAGTACTGGTTTTGTACTGCCTGCAAGGTTATGTTCCCAGCTAATAATAGAATGTTGTTTTGATTTCCCCAAAGGATAATTGTCATGGAGTTCAAGTTGTCAAAACATGTTATTAGGATTGTTGGAGGAAGAATACAAAGCTTTGAATAATCATGAGATGACACTGGCAGTGCTACATATGTGGCAACACCTGTTTAGTGCAAGAGGGGAGAGGTGATGAAGGCTAAAAGTGAGAGAACACTGGAGTAAGGGTGTTTTCTGTGACTAAAGTGGGTTGCTTTGTACTGCCAGTGAGCAACAGATGCTGCTGAACCTGAGGTTGGGTAGTTCACTTTTTGCAGCCACTCTGGAATCAATGGATTCTTCAAGTATTCCTACATATTTGAGGTTCAGTCAAATGCTGGTCATTATTACAGCTCCCCTTCCAGTCATCAGTAATTCTCTTCGGTTTGTTTCATTTTTGAATGAACTTCTTTGTAACCATTGTACCAATCAATACTGCAGTGACTTAAAAAAGGGGAAGAGGAACTGAAACATAATTCCAGTAACCAGAAAGGTTGTTGTGTACAGAGGGCATGAAACCAGGTCTTGCTCCATGATCCATGTGCTCGGATCTTCCTTTGTGCTGCTTGGCTTTGATCTTACCATGAACTGGAGAGCTGGAGGTGAGAAGTTAGTGACAAGCATGCTGAGCTGCCATGCACTGCCCATCACCTCGCTGAAGGAAAAGAAAGCCAAAAAGGCTCTGACCCCGAACTGTAAGATGCATTTTCAGACTTAACGCATTTTTCTGTTCTGTATTGTTGGGATCATTTCCTACTGAGGTAAATACAGCCAGAGGAAAGAACAAATGTTTTCAAATATTTTACGCTGCCTTTATTGTGTCCTCTATGCATTGAGGTGACTGCTTAGAGGAAATTGTTGATAAGCTGAGAAACTTTGACTGGGCGCTTGCTGGGACACATAAGTTTCAGTTCTCCTGATCTCTCTGGTTCAAGGCAGTCAGGAAAATAATGCAAAAATATAGGACTATTCAAAGGCATAGAGCGGTGACAGCTTCAAAAAAGTAACTGAAGTGAACAAGACTATAGAATAGATTTCACAGTGATAAGTCCTTACACTATACCCAGTTTACTGTGTGCATACTTGACAATTACATAAAGGCCATACAATTCACTCTTCAGGCTAAGCACTGTTTATCTAGAGAAAATCTGAGCTGCTTAGCACAGAAATGTCATTGAGCATCAGGGAAATAAAACAGGATCTAACACCATGATTTGGAGCTGGGTGGCTCTTTTGAGCAGTCACAGTGTGAGCAGAGAAGCCAGCAGGGGCCGAGGACAGCACTCACTCTCTTGCACATCTCTGGGAAGGAACCTGCAAGATGGGGTGAGAAGACAGTAAAATTTCTTTTGACCTGAGAACTGGGATGAGCATTTTGGGCTGAAGGAGTTGGAAAGAGGAAAGGACAGAAGGTTGTTCCTCAAGAAATGCTCATTTAAACTGAGATTTAAATGAGAGCCTTATATAGAACCGACATCCCAACCAACTGAATTAAAGGCAGTCTGTATGTTAAAGAAGTCAGGAATACAAACAGGGAGAAAGGAGAGATAAGATATTTCCAGCACTTTAACAATTACGCTGAAACTAGATTAGAGTGGAATCCAAAGAGAGATCTTTTATCCTCTGTGGAGCAGTATGAGTAATTCTTGTTTTCATTAAAATTTTTCATTTTTAATGATGTTACATTTGCATTTTTTCCCCCTAAAAGATAAGAGTTGATTAACAGTGCTCTGAGTTTTGCTTCTGTCTTACCAAAGTTTGTTCAGGAAGTTTTGTGGACTTGCCTCTTCCCTTCAGCCACATTTGGCTGGTTCAGAGGCCAGATGCTGTGCTCAGACTGAACAACAGGGAGAAGGATGAAGTGCTGAAGGTAATTCTGTGTCCTTATGTTTGTGCCAGGTGAGGATGTGCATCTTCCCTTCTGTGGTGTAGCCTAGACGAGCCTCAGAGCTGTCCCTGTGTCTGTTCAGGAGGTGACATTCCCCAAAGTCATAACATAGAAGAGAAATTGTCAGTCTCTTAAGTAGTTTTGCATCAGATTGAACAAACCTTCCAGTCTGTGCTTTTATTATCTGGTTATCCTACCATTAATTTACTATCTAAGGTAGGGAATAAGAAGGAACCAAGCAGTTTTGATGTCCACCTTGCTTTCTTTCAACCTTTTTGACCCATCAGAAGCCATTTGGAGTTTGAGAACAGACTGGATAACCTTGCTTGCAGCATTAGCAAATATATCAGCAAGTTGGTGTGACATTATGTACTTTACTGTCCCTTTAGAGTTTAAGTTCAAGTGAAACAAATGTTGGAAAAAGACATGGCTTATGGGGACAGGTTTACTCTCTAGTGAAAAGTGAAGTTATTAAATGAGCAGTGCCTGCCAATTGCAGAAAAGTTGGCAGGGATGCCTTGGCACTGTAGTTTTTATTTATTATTTAAAAGGCCTCATGCAGGGCTTCTGAATATGGCCTTAAAACTCCATGCAGTGTATGAACATACAGGGTCAATGCCCAAATTATGTGTTGTGGTATGAGCAGGAAGATATTACAAAGTGGAGCAGGAATGATATTACAAAAAATCTTCCCAGGAAAAATTGGTAAATATAGTAATGAAGTGATCTCACCCTAATAGGTTAGAAAACCCTTTCCTAAGGAAGAAAACTACATACAAGGAAAGAACTCCTTGTCTAACCTTTTCTGAAGTCAAAGCAGAGAAGATTCTGTAATATTTCGTGGTAGTTACAATACAAAGTTGGTCAAGTAGCATGAAAATAAAAAGCAAACAGGCAATGGAATTTTTTAAAATTTTCTTAAGAATAGGTGTCCTAAAAATCCATAATTAATAATTAATCAGTTAATTTTGCCACAGTCTTAAGAATCTTAGATTGATAAAGAAATCCATCACATTTCCAAAGTAGAACCTAATTGCTAGTGCGAAGGAATCCTGACATGCAGCAGGTACTTCATTTAGGAATCTGGTTTATTGTTAATCGGAGTGGGATGTATGTTTTTATTGCAGGGAGCTCTTAACTAAGATGCAAAACACTTTCAGACTCTTACACTTAAGTAATAATTGATTATTGGTTTGAATCTCTCAATAAACCAATGAAACATAACCAAACACTCTTTCCAAAAATCAAATTATTTCATAGAGATGTACTCTACAATATGAATTGTATGATATGTTTAATATTTTTAACATAATGATTCACTGAAACTACCATGGAAACTTCCTGGAAAGCAATTTCAAGCAGGGAATAGCCATAAGTAAAACCATGTGGAGGCAACTTTGCATAAGAAGGTTGCAAATAGTATCATACACAGAAGCTGTCATGGGTTTGCACCTGCAACAATAAAATGTGCATTGAGAACCCCTGAACAATTAAAAGCCAGGCCTGGAGTCACCTACAGCTGGAATCACTCTGTTGGCATCAGGCCCCAGGAGCTGAGGTACTTAAGGACAGTGACCTGGACATGGCCCTCATGCTCTGAAAATACTGCACTTCGTCTTTTTTCTTCAATTTGTTGCAAATACTCAACCCTATATTTTTTCCTCATATTCATTTGACCTTTTTTTTACCTAAGATATGCTATTTTCTGGTGCATTTGCACCCTGTGAAATATCTTTTTTTTTTTTTTAATCATATTTTCATGCTAAAATCTTTCCAGGAGAAAAAAGAATTCTAGTGCTGAGCATCTGTGTAAAAATAACATGATCATATGGTTTGTAGTTTACTTTTAAACACATTGGAAAGGATTGCCTTTGTACAGGGGAAGCTTCAGCTCTTTTGCAAATCCAGAACCTTCACTTTCAGTGGAACGAAATGTATCAACATTGGAAGAAACCGAGTCCTATTTAAAACTGAAAGCCTACTAGATGGGACAAAACCCCTGCATTTTTAAAGGGAGAAAGAGGGGAGAGAAAGCCATTCATGAGAAGTATAAAATGTAATTTTGTTTTAAAGCTCACTAAAAGCTATATAGGTCATGAAGACAATCAGTCTTTTATTCTTTGAAATAATTCACATTACAGCCCTATGTATTACCACCCTTATCACAGAAAAGCCTTTAGATTTGTGTTGGCAGATAATTACAAATTGATTTCTGGACCCTCATTTTGACAATGGTTTTGAAAACCTTTTTTTTTTTCTTTCTTTCCCCCCCTTCCCCCCCCCCCCTTCTTTCTTTTTTCAAAGCCTTTTATGATTTCTCCTGCATCATACTGGGGAAGTACTGTCATGATGAGCTGGCCAAGTGTACTAACCATTTATAAAAAAGAGCCATAGCGGACAAGACCCCAAAATATTCCAGAGATGAACTGTGAAATGCTGCAGGTAACTGCAGTATACTTAATTTACATGTATTTTCATCCTTCATACCATTCAAACTTGAAATTATTTTGCAAATAGATGGTAATTTAACAAAGGGTCAACCTAAAATTTTATGACCTCCTTTCAGTGCAAACCAAACCCTGTTTCCTTGTTTTTTCAGCATTTATGACTGTAAAAAATTCTTGGGAAACCAAAAGGCTTAACCCTTTGTTACTCATGTTTACTCTTATGGGGTCAAGTCTGTCTCTGAAGATGCCACTGAGTGATTAGTGTGTTAGGCTGAAAGTTTAGTTTGCACTCTCAGACCCGTTCCAGAGGTAGCAGCCAAGTTTAGTGTGATAATCCCCGCCTTAAGGAGGCTGCAGCTTCAAACTCAGCATGTTAGAGCTGGAAAAACACATTTAGGTAAAGTTGATGAGTAGGAAGGGAGAAGATGAGTAACAAAAATAACCAGATATCTTGGCATAGATGTGCTGTGTGCACAATCTGCAGTCAGTCGGTGACAGCGAGCGCGGTAATCACTACTCACCACCTGCTTAGCTGTGCTATTTTTAAAGTATCACTGAATGACAGCAGTAGTGGGGTCTTTTTAATTGTTTATTATTCCAGAGATTTAAATAGCGTTATCTCAGCATTTGGGATACATCTAAAGGATTTACAGCACTAAGAATATCCTAGGCATGCAGGTACGTGAAGAAGCCTGTACGACATGCAATAAACACTGACAGAGAGTAACCAGAGGCTAAATTGAAATTTTTTAGTTTTACAGACTTTATTGATTTGGTTTTGAGTTGTTTTCCTTTCTAACTCATACTTATGTATTATTAAAATGTTTGCAGAACATCAAGCATGATACCATTTTTCTTTGGTTTATTTTTCTTTCAGGGGGAAAAAAATAATCTCGGAGATATGTGGGAATGGTGGCCATTAGCTTTAGCTAATAACCCACTTGCATGCCTTTAAAGTACAATATTTTTTTTCCTACAACTCTCAGAAGGATGTAATTTGTAAACAGTATTAAGAAAAGCATATGAAGTGCCACTGTCTTCAGTAATCTGTAATTCCCAAGGGAGGATACATTTTGATGATGTTTCTTGTTGTGCTTGAACCTGAATCTGCATATTACAAAATTTAATTTTCTTTTCCTGTAATTTACTTTTTCCTATGCATTTATAAGTCATTTACTCCATTAACCATTTCACCTTCCTTTTGCATTGCAATATTCTTTTTCTCATTCGGATAAAGAAAACTTTTAACTTTAAAACAAAATAGAAGCACCAAATTCTTTGAAATGATCAATGGAACACATAAAATTATATGAAATAAAAATAACCTCCTTAACTTTTCATGTAATTAAAATAATTACATGAGGTACTTTTCATTTCTCAGGGACAGATCCCTAGCTAAAATTACCAGAGTTCCATTTGTTTCAAAGGGTATTTAACAATTCACGCAGCTTGGAATCTGTTTCCTCATTCCCTCACTTTTTTTAAGGGTATCTGTCACTTTTGCCCGTGCTCTGTTCTTTCCTCTGCTGGAACGGGTTTCTGTGTATGTTTTTGTTTGTATGAAGGATACTTGCTATGAGCAGTCTCTATTTTTGATAGACAAGACAGTCTAGGATTCTTCTGGACTATCACTAGTTTGTCTCCATGAGGATGCTGCAGTCCTGTTGCTGACATAAACTGCTGCTATAGATGTACCAGCAAAAGGCAGGACTTTCTGGCTGCATTTAAAGTATTTAAAATCAGAGGGGAAAAATATGAGAGAATCATATTTTGAGAAGTGAGGGATAGGGAATCAGGAATATATTCTTTCCTTATCCTTCAAACGAGATCTGGAAAGAGATGTTGTAAGTGACGTGGCTTTTTTTTTCCTGTAATTAAAGAATTAAGTAACTTCCCAGGATTCATGTTATCTGAATTCAGCTGTGTGTGCTGTGCTGTGGCCATGACTCAGTGGAGCAGGGGTTGTTCGTGCTGCCTAATCCTGCTCGAGTGTCCCTGTCCCTGAGCCAGGGGCAAGTGAGCAGCACAGCTCGGGCTGTGCACACTCACGTCCTTTTGGAGCAGCTCCTGCTCTCTGGTAATGCAAATGCAAAGACTCATTTCTTCCCTGTAAAGCCAATGCTCAGACAATATTGCAGAACAAACCTTTCCTTCCACAAAGGTTATTTTCTCTCTGGAGCATTCTCTTTTTTACTGAAAGGCATTGTAGACTAGAAATTCTCTGAGAGTTCATGACACCCTGAGAGCCTTCTTTTCAGAGACAAGCTGTATAATAATAATGCAGTCACAGAAAAATCGAGGAGAGGTGGCTTTCTCTGATAGAGAATTTGCCTTTAATTCTACCCTGAAGAGATTGCAATGGAGCACCAACCTTTGTTCTTACTGTAGTGCTTCACTGCTACACCAACCATTTGTTAAATGGGAAGTAATTGAGGTTGAAAAAGGATTGAATGAATAAAGCTTTTGGCAGGGAAGGGGAGGAGGCAAAGTATGGGTTAAAGGTTATTCCTTGCAGAAATTTCATAAAATGAGAGGTAATGCAGCTTTTGAGCTAAAATTGTTTGTGCCTCTGGAGGGGGCTTGCAGAAGAGAGGGGAGAGAGCAGGTTGGGGGGAGGGACACTGAACCTGAAGAAGCACAATGAGAATAATAAACCAGCATCAAATATTAAGCTTTGTGGCATCTTGCTGATTATATTACAAATTTCATCCAAAGATGTGCAGCCTTGGCCACCTCTCTAGGTGAGTGCGGAGCAAAGGAGGAGGAACTGAGGAGGAGTCAGGAGTGGTAACATGAATTAAAGCTCTCTTATTCAAGAAATACTTTGGCACTGCTGTAACTTGCATTTGTTGCATCCAAAGGCCTCACATTCCAGTGATTTCCTGAATTCTGCAGTTCCAGTAATTTGAAAAATAATGAAGATTTTTATTTTATTTTATTTTCTGTTATGAACTCATATCTGTTTTTAGACTATCTCTGTCACACTGACACAGCACTTTGCCTCTGCCTTCTTCCCCTCCCCAAAGAAAAAAAGTCTGTCCTGAAAGTTAATCTTATGGTATTTTGGGCCTGGGGACCCTGGAGATAGGCAGAAAGGATTTATATCCTTGACAGAGCTCATGTTGAATAAAAGATCACTCTTATGGAAGCATTCATGTACTTCCCTCCGGTGTGCCTTCCATACTGTGTTGCAGTTATTCGAAATGTTTTGTTAATTCTCCTCTTTGTGGTCTAAATGTGTATAAACATATACATTCTTTATTTTGTATGGAGTTATTTTGTGTTCTTCTAATGCACATTGAATTGTGAAAAACATGGGATTTTTGCTCAAAAGAAACTGATTTTTAATGACTGTTTTTGATACACACCTGGTATTTTTGTACACAGCCTTTACATTTCTACATAATGAAGCCCATCTTTCTCTATGCCTTGGAAACTTTGGCTTTGCATAATTTTTAATACATTTTAATTTTTTTTTGCTCTTTATTTGGAAGGATGCTCTCCACTACCAAAATAATAATGAGACCTAAGTTTAGTGAAATTCCTTAGGGATAGCTGCTGGCTCAGTTCTCATCCACAACTTTGTCAGTAAACTGGAGGCATACATATAGTAGCTGCCAGTAAAAAGACTTCTAGATGACTTATAGACTTTCGGAATGGTGAATTCTAATTGAGCCCTCCCAGAGAATTCAGGGAAGTTTCCAACATGGGCCATTCAAAAAAAAAAAAAAAAAGGGAGGAAAAAACCATTAAGGAGGATGCAGGCTGAAAGTTGCAATGAGGATATTTGTTCTCTTGAGAAAGGTGTCAGCATCATCCCAGGCAAGCAGCTCCTTGGGGTTTTCAGTGAGGGCTGGGGCAAAGAAGGCTAATGTGGATCGTGAATATACAGATTAAAATGGTGATTTAGGGAGAGGGAAGTGATTTTGTCCATAGATATTCTGTTAGTTGGGCAACTACTGGAATATCTTGTTTGGTTTTGTGTTCACATTTGTTTAAATTATGTTGACAAATTGAAGAAGGTAAACGAATGGGCAAGAAAAATAATTTCGAGAGAATGCCTTATAGTGAGAAATTTAGAGCTCCATCTGTTCTGCTTTTCTCAAGGAAAGAGACATGATTTGTTTACAGCTCAGAAGGGCCTTAATGTGTTGCAAATATTGGTTACCCCTGTAATCTCGTAGAGAAAGACAAGATTTGGCTGGAGTAGCCTGGAAGCTGAATCCGGATGAATTCAAATTGCAAAGTAGAAACAAATAAATAAACAACCAAAGAAGTAGCCTTAATCACAGAGTAATACATCATGAAAAATGAAAGTCAACATGCTATTTTTTTTTTCAATAAGGCCACAAAAGTGCAGTATCGTTATTGCCAAGCTTGGTAAATAAATGAAAAACAGTGCAAAGGATTATTCTACATTGACAGAATATCATCACTGGTAAATTTTGAAACGCTCTAGACTCAAATTTTGAATGTCACAGTAATAAGTCATCATATCAGACCAGCAGCCACTAGCACTGATAACTAGGACACTTCACTGCTTTGTACAAGCAGGATGACCACAACCAGTGTGAAGGCCTTATTCCACACTGCTGGAGCTTTGCTGGTCTCTTAGGCAGGATATGGACTTTGAATAGAAGCACTTGGGAGTAGATACATCTTCTTAAGGTGTTCAGAAGTCCCTACATGACATCCTAGCCAAGAGGGCTCACCATGATGCTTTGCAGGAGCCCAGACAGCCCAGGTTACCTGCCCACCTCCAAATGCTCTGGGCAGGGGCTCGAGCAGCCGAAGCTCTCATTGCTTCCTCCTGCTTCCAGGGAGGCTGAACTCAGAGGAACCAGTATTAGCATTTGCAGTCAAAATAACTTAAACTTGGAGCAAAAGACAGATGTAAAAAGTGTTAATTCTGTAAATAATGTGTTACAATTAGAAATCATCATTAATTAAACACACTCACTTATGGAATGTGGTATTTTCTTTGTGGCATATCCAGTCATTCTCTTTACTTACATTTTTATTACTTGCAATTACAATTTATTGCTTTCCGTAAAAATGATTTTTTTTCAGGCATCCTAAGCTAAATGAATGATTCAACAATTTGAAACTGAGTATTTGTTATCTTTGAGGCCTATGAATTGCATATTGTTGAATTTAAAATGCCAGTCTTGTGGATAAATCAGTTCCTGAGGGAGCCATGAGCAGCACTGTCACAAAGAGAGAAGGGGAGAGGTTGCAGGGTACAGATATTTACTTCTCTTATATTTATGGCCTGATGGTCAAAGAGGCTGAGCATTTGAAGATTCAACTGAAGTGAATCGAGTTGAAGGTGCTTCCCAAAAATCTAATCTTCATATATATATTCACAGTTGACTGGAGGGAAAGAAAAGTTAAAGCAGAGAAATATAGGCAGGGAAAAGACTTGGGCATGAGAGGAGTCTGAGTTGTGTGAAGTTAAATGTGGGCTGCTCTTTTGTGTCTCAAGAGATTGGAGAGATTCCTTTTTTGTCTGAGTGGAAAATTTCATGCAGGTTTTGGAGAGAAGTGGTCTGCTGTCCTGGACCAAAATCAGTACCGGGGACACTGTTGGGCAGCTTGTGACTTTCACTCCTTATGCCTCATGGAGGTTGAGGTGTTTTAGCATCCTTGGCAGTGGCAGGCACTATACAAATGTAGGGCACTGTGTTAGCAGCAGCAGTATCACTTCTGTTACTCATTGTCAGGGAATGCCTTCCATTCTTGACCACTTTGCTGGTGATTTTAGGAGTGGGGTTAAATGGAGTCTGTATAGCACGTGGAGTATTTTTCCTCAGTTCAGTGGAAACCAGATCAGTTCCTGTGTAATTTCTGCAAATTCATTTGGTTTTTTTCTCTCAAATCCTTGAACTAATTCAAACTATTGCAAATCAGATTCTTTGTTGTTTTGCTTCATGTAAAAATCAACAATCCTGTATCATATAGGCAAACATGATGATGATTTAGCATGGTGCTGCACAAACTATTAATCTCTGGTGATCTAAACACATGTGCATGCACACGTGTTCAATCTCTTTATTGTTTCTCAGTTCAGGATCACATATTAAGGATTTTTACAGTGATTTTTAAGGAAAAGCTGAGGCTTTTGGCAAGAGCTGGGAAATGTAGCAAATCTAATAACTAAGGGGCTTGAATATGGAAACCAGCCTTGTGTCTCTACCTTTGTCTAGAAGAGGAAGAGAGATTTTTATCATGCGTGGTTCTGTCATCTCCTTTGTTGAAAAGAGAATAAATATCCTGCCTAAATTATTTTTAAAAAAATTACTTCAGCTTTATCTGAAAAATATACATTATTCCCTTTTCAAATTAGTAATTTCTGCTACGCATGGCATCTCCTGCCATTCAGCGCCTTAATTGAAACTGTAATAATTGATGCCACCTTTACAGATTTATTTCCTGTAGAAATAGTTTACACAGAGTCACAGATTTGGAAGATAAAAAAGGCATTCTGGTCCTGGGCTTCTCCCCTCGACTTGCAGAGATGATAAAAGTGATTTCCTGTTAACCAGGCAGCCCGGGGCCGCAGTCGCACGGGCATGAAGCTTCTGATTTACAGGGGGGCTGAGCACCCTGAACTCCAGTTTAATTCAGTGGGAGCTTTAGCACCAATAAATTAAAGTCAAGTATGTGTTTGAATGTATTTTATATACTGTGTGGACAGCTTCTGATTACTTTCATTGTTGGCTATGCTCAAGCCTACTTTTTTTTTTTCCCCTTAGTAGGTACTTTGTGGCGTTTCTCACGCCTGTATAAACTCTTAGGAAAAAAACTCCACAGCAATTCCCCTTCCCACAAAGCTGCTGCTCCTCTTATTCTATAGATGTTTTGCTTTAATGGAAGCAATATCATAGGGTGTAGAACATGGCTGGCAGCGGTTCAGCAGTGTTTATCAATGACTGTTGTTTATCAATCTGACTTAGCCAAGTGGCACAGGTTTGCTGAGTTCCGACCAAGCTCAGAGATTGCTTCAAGGGTTATGCCTGTTCACAACAGCGCAGATCTTGGGGGGCACAGAAGATTCTTGAGACATCAGTGTTCCTGATAATGGGGTTAACCAGTGTAGGTGAGGCAATCCAGTGATCCTATGCATGAGTGAGCTGATAGACAGAAGGTGTCATGGACACTGGAGTGTCCATGTCCGAAGAAGAAAAATACCAGGACAATTAACAATCAGGAGCTGCCCACAAGAGGCACCATCCATTATTAGCCAGTACTGAATCATATTTTTTGTGCATTGCCATCAATAGTTATGATTATTAAAAAAAAAAAAAAAAATAAAAAAACTTCCAAGGACTGCAAATCAAGCATTCAGAAGGTACATAAATGTAATTCTGGCATTTCTTGCACTGTTTTAATTCAGCATCTTTCTGCTTATGTGTTACAGTCCGGTGTCTGATTATATGATCACATACTATTTTTTTTCCATGTAATCCCTTCATCGTTCAGTGCAGGAGGAGACCTATTTTTTGGATCACCTGGGATCTGAAATAGCTCCATTTGCAAGCTGATAGTTTAAACTCCTAGCAACCCAGACATGCCTACATAACCAGCAAGCTTATCTAAGGTCTTCTGTCTCAAGAAATAAATTAACCCTTTCAGTCCCTATAACTAACATAAAAAAAGAGAAATCAAGACCCAGATGATTTTTATTTAAAAGCATAGCAGTCTTTTACTGGTTTTTTTTGTTTGTTTGTTTGTTTTTACAATTTGAAGTCTCATTAATCTCTTGAATTATTGGCAGTAGGGTATGAGCAAGAAGGAGTAAGATGTTGTCCTAAATGAATTGCTATTTTGTTTCCTTTGAAAGCTGTAGCTTCTATTTATTGTTACGGAAACAGAAATAATTCCACGTTGAACTTGGACTGGTGCATGGAATACAGGAGCACCACTGCCTTTCTAGGAAGGTGTTAAATCAAAGTGGGGTATATTCCTGAACTGAGAGTTTTAATAGGAAATTTAAGTGGTTTTGAAACCCTAGTTACTGTGAACGCTGGAGGGAAGGAATGTGTTACTGTATCTACTTCTGAGCTGTATTTTGAGAGTCTGCATGAGTCGTCAAAGGTGCCTGTGTGAGATGTGACCTTTTCAGTTCGTATTTATTATGTCTTGCCAAATACACACTGTAGCTGTACAGTGCCTGTCAACATTACATTTCGTGAAACTGGTTCTCAGAAGGGAAGAGCTCTCTTTTGATGCTTAAATACTTCCCTTCTGAAGTTGGTCCTGAGAAAGAGGTAAAACCACCGTGAAGAAAACTGTAAGATGGAGAGGAAGAAATGTGTTTCAACCCTTTCCCCTCTTTTGGTTTCAAAATCAATCCTCCTGTTATCTCATACTTTTCCTTGTGATCTGTTCTTTATATTTTACTTTGTTCTTCAGGTGGCTTTTTAAGTAAATGGAATGCAAGTATCTCATCTCCAATAAAACACAATGCTATGTTGTATATAGACCATGTAGGGCATTCCGCTTCTTCCCAGAAGTGTCTCAGCTACATCACCTGGTTGTTACTACCTGTCCTGATCATGGAAGAAGATGTGGAAACATTTTCAGCCTTTCCAACACTTTCAGTGTCTCCTTCTAACTTACAAATCTCTAAGTATAGCCCCTAAGCTCTCAGTGGGGCTGGGTGTCTACAGTAGGGTGAACACAGAGGCATCAGAGCCACAGACAAGACACAATGAAATATATATTAAACCTATTGAAAACATGGTTGTATTTTGTATAACCCTGGCTAGCTGATCAGTATGTCACCCTCTTTCAGCATCATGGGTGGAAACTCTTGTCACCTACACTGGTTTGGTGAAGACTTGTCTCAAATGTGTCTTAGACAGTTTTGTGCCTTCTGAAAACTCTATCTGCAATTAAAAAAATAACCATTAAGTGTAAATACAGGACATTCTGTGAAGTGAGTGGTTAGGATTGAATTGGTTTTGCTTCTGATCAAGAACAAATGTCAGTAGTGTGAAAACTTTGTTCATTTAGCAGAATGTGTGAAAGGGTCATGTCAGACAGTCTGATTTGTGTCATTGTGTTTTCTCTAATCTTGAGATTTGACCAGGCTATCAAAATCTCCAACAACTGTGCAGTTGTCTTTACAGTAATGTGCCCTTCCTGAATCCCCACTGTGAAAACAGCTGTCCTTGGTGGGCTGGATTTCATCTTGTCTCGAGCAGCCTCATCTGTCTTACTGCTTTGCACTGCTGCAGACAGGCTGGAACAGCTCTGAGCACAACTGGACTCTGACCAAGGCCTTTGGGCAATCCCATAATGTTTCCAATAAATCAAAATAAACTGTCCAGCTGCTCTTTCATGTCTTCTCATTGTGCTCTATGTCTTGTTTGAAATGGGAGAAACTCTTTTACGGATTGAGTGTTTTGGCAGGGAAACAGAAACAGCCTCCAGAGCCTTCAGGTAGCAAGTCTGGGTTTTGGGAAAGCAGCTGGCAGGGATAAAGCCTATGGATGGCTGCAGGAGATACATGAGTGCTTGGGGAAGAGGGAACCATAGAGGAACACGGGTTCTTGATCCTGTGATTGCAGAGCATGTCCTCTCCAGGATGGTGCCAACAGGAGAGCCAGAGCTAGCTTTTGTTTTAAGGAATCCTTTTTGCTCACAACAAACATCATGGGAAAATGGGGAGGCCAGTGTACTGGCTGAGATTTACCACTTGCATGACTTGGATCTTTTTGTGTATCTTCTCTTCATCCATGACAGAGTGATAATTGATCACCTGGAACATCCTTCATAGTCCTCATGGGCGCACTTCAAATGGAGTGTTGGTGTAGATAAGTGCCCAGCAGCATCTGTCCATTAAATGCTTTGTGGGCCCCATCGTCTTTGCTTTGCATGGGCTTCACAGTCTTGTGGCTCTAGGGGCTGGACACTAGATTACTCTTATTTTTTCATGTATGAATCAGCAGATAGTCCTATTCTTTGTTTCTCATTGAGCAACTGGAAAAAAGCATAAGGTCAAATGCAAACATTTCCAAACTACCATTTTTTTTCTTTTCTTTTTTTTTTTTTGTGTTCTGAATTTCTGCAGAAATTTCTGCAGGTCTAACAGCTATATAATGTATAAATCATTATAAACAAGGCTTGAAAGAAGCTTCACTGTTTATACTGTAACTTCCCTGCCCTTTAGCAGTGATGAAAAATGAAAATACCAGTGCATCTTGAATTCAAAGGAGGAAAAAAAAATAGATGAGAGATCATAAAGGGGTAACGCGGTTCAGCCAGACTCAGCGTTCGGAATATTAAGCAGATTTGACCCATGCTGAGAAGAGTCTGAAGAGCAAATTCTTCTCAGCACCATCTCTTATGTCAGGACCCTGATTAACAAAGACATTTAAATAATGTCACTGCACTTCATACAATTTGAGCCTATTTTCTCTTTTGTATAGCTTTTGAATGTAATTTTTTTTTTTTACTTGCCATATTTGACCTCTGTGTCCTAATAGTGGCAGGCAATGATACTTTGAATTATTATGCTGAATATAAATGTAAGCTTCAAAACTAACAAAGCTTTTGTTCCTTTCCTGATGAAAGCACAATTTTGCAGTTGCTTTAAATATTATAGCTCCAAGTCTGCTGTTGCTACTTCTACTAAGGCTTTCTCAGTGAATTCATTAGAGGTGTCTGTTTTCATAGCCTGGCTTGTACAAATAAGACGCAGGGATTTGAGAGTTCAGGGTGGATCTTGCTGTGCTTAAGCTGCAGCAGCGTTACATATGCAGAACGTGGTTTTATGTTACTAGGGAGGAATAAAGCAAGCTGAACTCAGAATTCTGTCATTAGAGGTTTTAAGTCTCTAAGGCTAAAACTAAGGCCAAGTTTTGATATTTGTTAATTCACCTACATGCATTAGTATTTTCCAGGGGGCACACAGAGTTTTGAAGGAACAGTTCTAGAAAGATAAAGGTAAGGAAAAGCCACATGTGTTTTCTAGGCATGTGAAAATAATTTCAAGGGTCAGTGGCTTCGCAGTTGGAATTAACAACATGGTAACAGAAGGAGGAAGAGGAGAAGGCGACTGCAGTTCCGTTTTTTTGTGTGTTATGCAGAGAACAGTGATGTGCACTAATCACAGAGCATGCTCCTAATGAAATAATGTTTCGAGAAATAATGGATTTTTCCTCTTCATTGCATGGATTTTTTAGTTTCTTTTCTTTAAACCCTCTGAATAAGATCTGTTTCTAGATGAAGAAGGGAGAGCAGAGAAATGAGTGGACTAAACCTGTCTATTTCAAACTGTATCTAGAGATTTGTGGCACAACAAACCTCCAATGATGATAATTTCAGCTTTCAGTTGGTTTTCTACATTTCTCTTTTTGGAAGAATGGAAATGAAACCGCTGCTCATTTGATTGAAATATCTGAAAATGGAAGTGATTTCAGTGAGAAACTGTTCTTCCCTTACTGAGTATGTAATTCAGAGCTTGCCCAAAGCCTCTATGCTAAGTTTCAAGGTAGTCTGAACTGAAGGGAACGACTGCCAACTGCCCAGATGGAAACTCTAAATCAGGCAGCACACAAATGTGGGATTGCCTCTGCGAAAAAATAACATTTTTCAGTTGTTTTGCAGATTAGGAACCTGTCACACTTCGTCGTTGTCATACAACCCTAAACATTTTTCAGGGAGGTACAGCGAGCAGAGTGAAGGGTATGAGATGACTAAACACATTCTTAGGAAATTGTATCAGATTTAGATTTCATTGCAGTCCATACCATGAGCAGGTAGTGTTTCTTCCCTCAGGCTTTCTTCTAACCCCTTAATTCATTGTGCTTAGGGAACATTAAATACTTGCCCAAATTATTCCAAACCAAGGCTGTCAGTTACAGTTGTGTGGAGTCAACACCACAGGCTGGGAAGGTGCTTGCAGAGAATCATTTCTTCCTTCCAGCAGGTTCTCACTTCACTGTCACACAGCCAAAGAGAGTTGGTGAAAGGGCATCTTTCCAGCATCTTGACACCTGACTTCCAGTAATTTTCAGACAGGGAGCTGGAATATTCCCTTTTATCAGTTGAGATTTCTTTAGGGTTGGTGGATGAAATGAAAGACTCTGCATTACACGTTTGAAAACTTTGTACAAAGTGTGATGATTTGCCAGTATTTAGTGGCTGCCATGTAATCTGTCTCTCCTTTAAAGATCCAAAATATCCTGCTGTTGTTGCATTAAGATAACTATTTAACAAAGCATACAGGAATTAGTGAAAAAGAAGTGGTGTGTGCTTAAGCATTTTTTATAAGCTTTACAAATCACTGTATGCAGACATCAAACACAAATTTAAATTGTAAGAGCAGTGGGTTTATCATTTATTTAGAATAAAACAATGCAATAATGTAATAATCACATTTCTTATAGTCTCTTGAAGCCCAAGAAACCTCTTCATAGCAACTACAATGTACCATCCCCAGGGATGCTATGAAATGGGGTAAAATTGCTGACAGGTTATTAATTTATTTATTTTTGTGTGTGTGTGAATGTGTTTTGTTTAACTGGGAAACAAAAAGAAGCAAAATATGTCATAATCTTTTTGTCCTTCATTTTCCTGGATGTGTGCTTGAGAAGTCATTTTTTGCTCATCATCACCATCTAGGCCACGGGTTTTTTGTTTCATTTTGAACTACTCCCATTTCAAAGCCGGTTTTCCATTCTGAGGCAATTAGCAGCCTGGCAGCCATCAATAGATGGAGACTAATTTTTTATTTTTTTTACTATGATGATTTCTTCTACCAATAAGCAGAAGGTCTTGATTTGAATCAATGGGGTTTTTTTCCATTTCACTT
Organism: Margarornis squamiger; assembly: GCA_035222235.1. Lineage (NCBI taxonomy): Eukaryota > Metazoa > Chordata > Aves > Passeriformes > Furnariidae > Margarornis > Margarornis squamiger. The sequence goes on along the minus strand of JAWWTY010000077.1, from coordinate 8,656,157 downwards.
TGCATTTTATCAATTAATATTGCCCCAAGATTTCATCTATCACTGCAATGTCATTTCTATGACAAGCTCTGCCAATTATTTTCTGTTTAATTAACATGTTCAGCACCATTTGGGAGTGAAACAAGTGTAGGTTTTGCTAAGAAGAAAAGATGCTGGTTCTGGTTAGGGAGGGAGGTGCCCTGATGAGAGTTGTGGGCCAAGTCGGGAAATCCACATGTCCAGTTTCTCCTTAGAAGAAAAGATCCTTATGAAAGGAGGGAGAGAGGGCTCCTGCATCCCCTGCTCTCTGTGGCTGGAGGGTTTAAGGTGCTGTGGGGATTATAACTCTGAAGAAAAGAGACTTTCCACTGCTGGTTCTCCATGAATTCTCTTTATCTGGTCTCTTTCTTTGCCCCGTGCTGACAGCATTTCTCCTCAGGGAAATTCCCCTAACTCTGAGAAATCCACCGTGGGCAAAAAGATGATGCAGTTGCAGCTCTGCCCCAGAGACATGTCATTAACCCGAGCCAGCTCTTGAAGAATACTACTTGCTGTATAATTCAGAACCCTGACTAGATTACCCCATACTCTTTTAAACCATGACTGTTACAAAACCAGATGGAAAACGAGGATGCTGCGATGCTTTCCTTGGAAAAGTGTTTGGGTTGTGCCATGTCAGGCATGACAGCAAATCTGGACCATGCTGCTAACAGAGCAGCTCCACTCTTTGGAGATGGGCATCCCACTGACAGTGAGCAGACTGTTCCACAAGTCACTGGTGACATTCAAGAAGTTAGAGGAGATATAACATTTTTTTACTGTTTTGCTCAGTTTTTGTGTTTCATTTATCTTGGAATTTGAAGATATAATTAAAAAAAAATCAGTATTATCCTACATACTTAGGACACACAAACATATGGCACATAGTATTGCCTGATGTTATGCTGGAATAGTTTCTATATTTTGTTAGAATTAGGTATTATAACTCTGTATTTTAGTTTTAGTTTATTTATCTTTATATTTCTTTCAAAAGGGGCCTAATGTGGTATTTAAACCACATCCAAATCAACTGATTGCTTTTGGGTAACGTGTGGATGACCACTGCAAAATATTCCAATGCAGAATGGAACTAAGTTAATGGGCTTTGTAGTAGTGTGTTTCTCAGAGCTTACAATGAAAGCCTAAAAAGCCATAGGCAAGTTTTCCTGGTTTTATTGAACTTTTACATTCTCAGTAAATTTTCCTTTCTTTCCTCAGTGCTTCTGGTGCATTGCGTGTGTGTTTGTGTTGCGTGTGTTTCTGAACAGGTTTTTAGAATTTGGACTCGGATCCAAACACATGAATTCTTCAAGGGCAAAGGCAGCATCACTTGTCATTGATTCTGCCAAGCATTTAAGAAGAAGTGACATTTACCAGGGCTTGTTTTGAAGATTTATAAATGCAATATAGATTTGGCAAGAGTAGCTGCTTCAATAAATGTTGTGCTGCAGCCTGTAAGCATGGGCTTTGCCACCAGCAGATTCACGAGCGCTATGTCATCCAAGTAAAAATAAATATTCAATAAACAATTTATTAGGGATGTGAGTTCACTTCTGCTTCATTCCACTTGAAAAGTCTTGACATCTGTTGCCTACGTAATGTTATTAAGGACACAATGAAAAGAAGACATATTAATTGTGGAATTGTCCAAACTGTGTCAGGGAAACTTTCCCTGGCTAACAAAAATGATGCAAAGAATAATAGGAGGGCGCATCGATCTAGGCTGTGTACATGAGGGTGTTTGGTGTGACAGTGAGGGAAGCTATTCTTTCATGGGCCTGACTTTTGGTTTTGGAAAAGCGCCTTGCATTCCTCAGGGGCATTTGAAGAGCTTACACTAAACTGGATTTGCTACCATTATAGTCCCCCATTTGGACTTCCCAGATTTGTGTGATATGACATTAATGTGAATGATAACAGGAGTAATAAAAAAATCACTTACTGCTTCCTATTCCTGTTAGGAAAGTGAGGCCATGTAGTTGTGGAGAGTGGGAAAGGGTCTGGTTTAGCTTTTTCAATTCAACAGTTAATCAAATTCCCATCAAGGGGCGTTTTCATGCACCCATTCATCCTGCAAAGCCCCACGCCATTCCAGGCTGCACAAAAAATTGGGGCAAAACCTCTTCTGGGCAACTGTCTAGCTAAACTTTGCCAGTACTGATGGAGAGAAAGTTTTGTTGGAGTGTGTTTATCCCACTCAGTCTGTAGGGAAATAGCTGGCTTCTGTGTCAGGTAACACTGGGGGAATCCTCAGTGACATTTGAGTGTGCAGGAGAGGTGCTCTGGGACAGGGACACCTGGGGACTGCAGCACACCTGGTACAGGTGGTGGTGCTTGGGCAGCTGAAATCTGGTGGGTTGGCATAGTCTTATTTAGCCTGGGCTGTGATGGGGGTCACAAAACCCCCCCAAAATTTTACACACACACACACACACACACACACACAAAGTATATAAACATCACAGTCAACAAACCAGATTTTTTCCTAAATGCAGAATAGGTGTGAAAAAGACTTAATTCTCTTTTGCATGACATATCAATGTGGATAAGAATATCTTTGCTGTAATCTTGGAAATCTTGACCAATTCTACTGTACTTTCAATCAAACAGGATGATCAAAAATTATCTTTCTGAGTAACACTGAATACATTTGGCTTCTAAAAGTGTCATAGATTCCAGGGCACACCTTGGTACAGCACAGAGCGAAATGGACCAAACCTGACCCTTGCTAAATATAACGTACAAAAGCTCAGTCTTATTTGGCTGTCAAGACAGACAAATGCAGCTTATCTGTTTGAAACTTGGGCATTTAGCTGAGAAGTAATTGAGAGAAGGAAATACTTTCTTTTATATCATATAATGTATATAAAGTCAAATCTATAAATACAGTTTATCTTTATATATAAACATAGACATAAATGGTGAGTAGGAATAGCAGATTAGCAATAAATCATTGAATTTACAATTCCCTGTGTTTTTGTTTTATTTCTCAAAGTAAATAAAACAAGTTAATTCTAGATTCTAGTTTAGTCCTTGCAACATATAATCCTAAAATATAAAATAAACTGATTGTTTCTCTAGATAAAAAGAAAGTATTTTTTTCTGTTTGAAAGTGCTAACACTGCATGAGGTGCCATGAATAGGGAGTAGCAGATGAAGGCCAGATTTGTAGCATGTAAATGAGTGAAGCAGAACATTTTCAATAGGTTATTCACTCATTGCTCTTTCTAAGATTTGTGCCTTCTGGAGCCATGGCAGCAAACATTTTGTAGGTAAATTGCTTTGCTGAGCTCCAGATCTGGGGAACTGAACCACAAGCATTTTGGAGTGAGAAGAGTGCAATTCTTTGTGTTTTTATTCTGATATTGGAAACAGCCATGGAGGAGTGCACGGAACTCTTGGACACCTTAGCTCTTGGTTACACTTACAGGGAGTCACTTAAAGTTTGTTTACTAAGAAACAGAAATCTAATCAGTGATACAGAGATCTTCCTTTAAATAACAATATCCTTGTAAAATGTGCAGAATTCTGGCTTTTTAACTTTGTGTCTTTTGCTGTGAATTAGCTTAAACTGCTCTCAGAGCAATCAGATGGATTGCTGCAGATTTCATCTATCATGACTGTTGTAACACGGGGTAGCACTGCTGTTAATTAAAGCTACATTACATTTCCCAGTATTATTTATATGCCTATTGGAGTAGTTTATAGATGAATAGAATAATCAGTGTTCCTTTCTTATTACATTTATGCCTCCCTTAAAAAGAATTAATATGCAGGTTTTGTTTTCTTAACATGGGAGAAAAATGCATGTGACATTTAACGGGGATACCCTGAGGAAGTGGAAAATAAGGCACATGAATGTTCCACCACTTCAAAAGTATGGTAATGGGTAGCAGTCGATTATCTAGAAATATATCATTATTTCTTAAAGCTGGCAGCCACTGATCAGAAGACTTATCTTCTGTAACAATACTATGTGTGAGACAGACATGAGAGCTACACCACCCATGTTTTGCAATGCTTTAACACCACTGCTGCTTCACTTCAGTGTTTGGTCTGAAGGAGATTTGCAGCTTTGTACAGCATTCAGAACTGCTGATGGACAAATTCCTGAAGTGAATGGTGCTTTTGAAAATATATTCAATTTCTTGATGTTAGTTTCCGGTCCTTAAATACTAGGAATACACTGAAGTTAAGAAAAAAAGGTCTGTGCAGTTAGTGTTAGACCTTGGTGGCATGAAATGAGTGGAGCTATTTCAGAGTGTTCACATTTTAGCTGAACATAGACTTCAAAAAGGTAAAATCGCTCCCAAGACTGATAGGAATTTCATGTTCCCTCTATATGTTTTATTTCAGTGTTATGTCGTTGTTTCTCTTTTTTTCTTTTTGAGGCATTTTGTTAGGCAGTTTTCATTAAATGACATTTTAACCTAAGTGCTCTTTGTAGTTATGAGCAAAAAATCATGAAGCTTTTTGAATGTGTTATGAATGGACATCAGTAGAAACTGTGCCCGTAAAGACTCAGATTTTCAGGGGCTTTAATTTTATATCTGATTATTCCAGCTTTTCCAGTGTAAATATTTTAATTCCTTGTCAGTCTTGCTCAAAGAAACCCCCCTTAAAAATTAATTAAAAAAAAAAAAATTAGTAGCATTGTGGTACACTGTGGTAAAACTGAATCACAGCTCGTAGCATGGCATATTTGAAGTGTTCAGAGAGATCACCCCCAGAAGGCAGTAAAGAAGTTAGAAAGAAATCAGAGTGCTTGCAGCTGACAAAGCATCAATGTGAATCCATGAATCAGCACTATATGAATTGGCCAAAAATGTTATTAAAGCTTATTGAGATATTAACTGGATAAAACAAGGGAGGGAAAATGAATACCAGGTTGGAAATCATGGCAGTCAGAGCTTCTCTGATTAAATCCATTTCATTGTTGACTAAAATAAGTCAAATAACATGGTGGACACTGTACCTTGGCGTACAAATGGTACAGTAATTTGTTAATTTTATTTGGATTATAAACCAAAGCCCTGAGATGCAAAGACTAAAAAGGCTTCAATGAAAAAATTATCTGTCATGCAATGCGCAGTGATTGCATCCTCCATTGCAGTTGGTTGAAGGGTCAATACCCAAAAAGTGTGTGTGTACAAAAGAATGAAAAAGAAGATAAGACAAATACTCCTCTGGTTGAAAAGGCCATGTTGCCTTTCAGGGCTGCACAAATTCGCTGTGTGTATTTTTTATACCTGGCATGAATTCAAAATGAAACCTGAGGAGCCCTAATCCGATTTTGGAGGAGCAGCATGACCTGCAGATTGTTCATCTTTGCTTCAGGCAAACTGTCTTGGCTAATGCACTTCCCTGGAAAACTCCCAGCTTTCAGCCACAAAGATCCTTACAAGGTTCCTAAGGGAACCCTCACTTCTGCCGCTGCTGGGCTTTTATTAATAATAATAGCAACAATAACAATTATTGTTATTGTTATTGCTGTAGAAAGAGACTCTGCAAATGCATGCAATATATGGCCTCTCCCAGGAGGAATTTACAGTCCAAAAGAAATGGCTTAAAAGTGGAAAATGGGGAATATGGTTCCCCACAAACTGTATATAGAGTTTTTGCCAATCCTTTAAAAGAAACAAATTATCTTTTATATGCTTTAATTTGCATTTTTCATGATGCAGGACAGGGCTGGTGAGTAGGAGACCAAAGGCCCTTGCCAGGAGAAATGTTTCAGGTGTGTTGGATTTCCTGGTGGGATGCACTGGGAGTATCCTGGAGGAGCCTTTGCCCTGACTCCCTGTAACCCTCCCTGCGTTCTGCCAGCACCTGGGCTGTACTTTGTCCTGAAAGGCTTTGGTTGTTCCCAAAACTGCCCTTGCAGCTGCATCCCTTGCTGTCCAGCCTGGTGTGGCACCCCTGGGGATCGACTTTGCATGTGCAGTTGAAAACACTCCTCTGACAGCCGAAAATTGATTTCTCACAAACGTCAATGAGAGTTCAGCAGTTACATAAAATGAGGGTGAGGAGTGCTATGCAGAGCTACAAGAACAGTTCTGCTCATAAGCATTTAAAAATACATGAAGAACTGCAGATTCAAGATGAATTTGCTAGAATAAGTGTAACCTTATATCCACTTAATTTTCTATACTGATTTAAGTGCTGGGACATTTTCGACCAATTCTACCTTGTTATAGGTGATGTGTTAATTCCCAGACTAAAGACATTTCAGAAGTCCTTTCCCAGGAACTTTTTTTTTTTCATGACAATATGGCTGTCATCCTACTGTTAGCATGAAATGAAATGGATAAAATAAAATGAGAAAGAAAACCTGCTGATTTTATATGCATTGTTAACTACTATTTGGACAATATCTTCATTCTTAGCATTTTACAGTCTAGTTTTACAACCAATTTCTGCATACGTAAAGAGATCTTGTGTTTGAGTTAAACGAATGAAAGTGTGGAGTGGTGGTAAGGCATTTTGGAAAGGAATAAGAGAATAGGAAGGAGAAAGGAAAAGAAAAATTAAAGATACTTTGACAGAAAACAAAAGATCATCACTTCTTATTCTAAAAGGAGCTTGTGGAGTAAAGAGAGCTGTCTTGTGGTGTAGAACTAACATCAGACCTTGTGGGTTAAATCTGTAATAGTTACATGATGGGACTGTCAGCTACCACAGCTGGGTTCAAAGCTCGGTGAAACAAGCAAAATGGTCTCATCTTTATTTTAGTACCACTATTTTGAGTGCATGTGAATATTTCTTCATGTTCATGAAAACTCCTTGGACTGGCAGCACTGAGGAAGTGTCTGTGCACAATGCAGGGTCAGAAGGAAAGGGAGGAATAGAAGGTGCACCTTTACTCACCATGTATTATAGCTGATTTCTTTTTTAATAAATGCATCACAGCCCAGACACTGCAGAAAGACATTCAAGTTAAAGGTGTGATTGGCCATGAATTAAATTAAAGTTGATCGGTAATATAAAGTTATAAGCATACAAGATGACCTCTCCTCCTTCTTAAGGAGGATTTCTGTGAATGGAATTATCTGCTTTCAGGTTGAGGGTCAGCAAATTGTGGAAAGGTTTATACAACATGGTGAATCACATGGGATTTACCTCAAGGATTTGGGAAGCCTTTCATGTATCCATCCTGTGACAGTCTTTGGAAAGTAGTCTGTTCTAGATGGAAGTCAGGAGATACATTTTGTATTATCTCATTATTCTTTTATTAATATCAGCTCCAGTGACAGAAACGTCTTATGTAATGCTTAGAAACTTTCTCTTGTAGAAACCAATTATTTGTAGCTCTCTACAAGAGCTGAAATAAAAGTAAGGAAACATTGCATACTGAGTCCTGTGAGAGCATTTGATAATCTCCTTGGCAAATGAAGCACTCATTTGGCTTTTTCAAATAATAGAAATTTCAAAAAACTGAAGAAAAAAGCCTTCCCTCCACCTTCTGGGAGAGTTACTTAAAGTAAATTAAAATCGGGGCTGTAAGCAGATCATGCTGGTAATTTAATTCTGTGGAGATTATCACTTTTATGTATAATAAAACAATATATGAAAATTTGAAGCCATAATCCTTAGGCAGCCCTTTCATCTGTTCATTCAAATGGAAGCTCTTTGCCTGTGAGTGAACTGCTGCTCAGTGTAGCACTGAAATTCTTCAGTGTTAGAAAGATCCCACAAGAAGCCCCAAAAGAGGGCACCAAACTCACCAATGCAAATCTGGAAAAGGGAAGGAGAAAACAAAAGCTCCTGAGAACTTCTAGGAGAGGATGACCACAGTTCCTTCTGAAATGTGTTGGACAAAAGTGGCAATGACTCTTCATAACCCTCAATCACTCTTCAAATAGAGTCTGTGCCAGGTTCTTGTCATCTAGAAGGCAAACACAAAGTTTGACCGGAGCAAACAAATTCAGTTCAAGTAGGTTACCACGGAAGTGTAGTGCAAAGGGTCTTGAGAGGCTTTCTTCCAATTTTGTAGAAACTGTCTTTAGTCACAATTTTCAGTACAAATGAATATTCTGATAGAAAGATACAGGGGAATTAAAAGGTTGTGATTTAACTTCTCTATTACTATTTTTGCCATTAACTTGTCCTTGCAAGCTGCATTGCAAACCTGCTTTTGGACAAGGTTCTATTTTAAGAGGAAAAACCAGGATTTTATCTTTTAGCTTCAATCTTGAGTGGAAAAGACAGGAATAGCAATGGAAAGACTTAATTTTGTTACACACATGGCAACGTCAGCATTAAAGCTCCAATTTTGACTTAGCCAGAGCTGAAATATGTGAACATTATTGAGTATGTCCTCGAGGCCTGAAAAAGGAGGTCCGGTACGAGAACAAGTGCAGCTCCTCTGGAGAATGTGGAAAGGCAGCCTGCAGAAAGGCATGTCTATACATTGACCTGTCTGTTGTGAAAATAGGGAAGAAAGCCAATCATTCCCAATTCTGCAGACGTTCTGACAGCTAAAGTAGGCATTAACAATTTGCAACACATGGCATGGGGGATGAAAGTCTCTGAGCTCTACAGCTGAGAGTTTCCTGGCTGAAATGAGGGAGCAGTTGAAGGTAGCTCAGAGCAAAACCTATTTTATAATCCACCATGTTAGGGACAAAATGGATAACATTACCAAAAACTGAGGAAAGAATAATGCCACAACTCAAAAATTGTCCCTGTTCTGACTTTAAGTATGAATAATTCTGAGCTTTTTGGCCTTTATTATGGGGATTTTCCTGATAAAAAAGGATCAAGTTTTAGTATATAGGTTTCTGCCAATATAGAATGATCTCCTGTTGCTTTGAATGAACTTGGTATGCAAGAATAATTGTTGTCAATATATTGATGCAGAACTAATAATTTTGGATTGCAATTGGAAGGAGCTGGAGGAGTATCATGGTGTTACCTCATCAGACACAGGCTCTGCTAGGCTTCCCTGCAGAGCCTGGTTCAGCCTCAGACATGCAGGTCAGGAATATGAGCAGAAATATTTGCACAGCCAAGTCTTTGGGCAGTGAGAACTGTTGCTTCTTTAAACATTTCTTCAAACATCTTTTATTTCCACCAGAACCCCTCAGCAGTGTTAAAAAGCTGTTGTTTTTCTTCCTTAGGCTTTCAGAGGGAGGGAAGATTATTTGTATGAATAATTCTGAACTAGAATAAGTTGAGACAGAGAAGTAGCAGATAAATATTTTCAACAGTCATTATTATAATTTACATGCATTAAAGATGTGGTCAGGTACATTTGGAGAGACATCAAGTTCCTCTAAAGTGGAAAACAGAGTAAAAAACACACAATAGAATGCCATTACTTAGAAAAATTGAACAGCCCAGAGTAGGAAATCTGTATTTGAATTTTGAGTATTTTTCAATAGTTCTATGTAATTGCTATAGCAGCAAAGCCAATTAAACAGGTGAAGTGAAATTGTATGATAAATATGAAAACAATTTTTACTTTAATTTTGGAGACAGAAACTAATACATTGTCCAGTGTGAATCTGTGAAACTGTTTTCTTCACTGTTTACTCTGCTTGCTTTTGATTTGATTTCAACTAATAAGATAATTCTTAGACATTTACTCTCTGTTGACATAGTCATTCTAAGTTTTGAACATAATGGGGACCTAAGCAAGAATAATTTCATTATTATTTGTGTAGTTGTGGATAATAATAATAATAAACAGTTCTGTGCAAAGAAAAGATCTGGGGAGATGCCTGATAAGGAAAGACTGCATCATATCTGGAGCACATCCATTAGTTTTGATCTGCAGGTTGGGTTTACTAAAGGTATTAATGTCTCGTCTTTACTGTCTTTACACCGGCATTCCCTTTTCACATTCATTTGGGTTATGGAATTCCAACTGAAATAAGAAAATAATTAATCCTTGGGCTGATACCAGTGAAAAGTGGGAAAAGTTCATACGGATGGCTGTTTTCCATGGGGTCTCACCACTATCAACGATGTTCAACTGAGCAGTTTTGTTGTTGTCTCAGCATTTGCGTCACTTCAGTGTCCACCAGTCCCCGTCCCTCTTGCCTTGACATTGTCCACCTGTGGGAATTCATGGCTGGCAGACTCAGGGACCAGGAGGACCTGCCGCAGGGGGGATGGATAATCAGGGCCCGGGAGTCCCCCCGTGCCGTTCCCCGCTAGTGACATGGAAGTAATGTGTGACCAGAGCACTGCTGTGATCCTGCCCAGCCACTGGAGACAAATCGCAGTAATTGGGTGGCGCGGCCGGGGTGGCGCGAGGTGTGACGGCAGGCACAAAGGGGACAGGAAATCGCCATACGGCGTCATACGCACCTTCTCGGCCCTCACTCTGATTGCAGCTGTCAGCGTGGCTTTATGGGCCTTCAATGTGCTGTTTTATTCAGCTCAGTGTGGGGGAGATATTTTGTTGAGGCTGAAACAATGCCAGGAAATGATTGGCATAAGGTTAGCTTTAGGCACGCTGCGGTTCCTGAGGCTGTTGCATAAGAAGCAGCACTATCAACTTACTGACGAGGGGGTTTTTGATTTAGTTAAAACTTGTATTTTTCATCCATTTCTTGTTCTAACTCTGATGTAAGCTAGAAGTGTTGGAGATAGAGCTGAGAAGGCATATTCCCTTAACTCTAGTTTCTTAAGCTCCACAACAAGTGTTCTGTTTTTCTCTCATCTGTTTACTCTCTTTTAGTGCCATACTTATGTTTTTTACAGCATTAAGGATCTTAATGGACTTGTACTGGTTTGAAATGCATTAGGGGAAAATGTTAAAATAGTGCTGCAGGAGGAAAAATACATACTGAAAATAACAAAAGACACACCATTCTCGTGACCAGTGAGAACAGGGATCACAATTGTTTCTTACTCTCTTTCGCTTAAAACACAATTTTGTGGAGGCATAAAAGCTCAGGACTGAGAGAGATGAATTTCCTGGGTGCATGCAGGTGCAATGGATGAGCTCTTGCTTTAATTTGAACAAAGCTCTTTAGAGTCTTCGGTATATTATTCTTCAAAGTTGATGTCATTTATTGGGTATTCTTTAGGCTTTAATAGCTTAGAGTTAGAAAGTGAAACTCTAGTGATTTTGAACACATAATTCATAAATCAGTAGTTTTATGGCTATGCTATAGAGTTTAATGTATATGCATTTTAGCTGAACTTTAAATGTTGCACATTCTTCTAAACTTGAAGGTTATCTTAATTTTTTCTCCTGGATGAATTTATAAAACAAGCAGAAATGTGTAGTTCTAGACAATAGAGAAGTAAACTTGAACGTGTATATATATACACATATAAAACTTTTAAATTTTTTAAAACTTTCTTTTAAAAATAATTTTAATAACACTACACCAAAATAATCATAGGTTCATGGTGACTAATTTTGTGTGTTCACATACAAACATGCTCTGAGCAGCCTTTGAGTTAGATTTTTGAAACTCTTTGGATCCGCCTTATTCCATGGCATGTTTGAAAAGGTGAGATTTGCATTTGAAAAGGATGAATCAGAACTAAACCCAGATTAGACAGAGACAGAGATTCTTCCCCCTCCCAAGGCTCTGGAGTCATCTACGTTAGCCACTTATATCTAACATGGCTTCAGGTAAAGTGTTTCCTCAATAAACTTGAGTAACGTTTTTAGTTAAGAAAAGGAGAAAGAAGGATCGCAAATGAAGTGTCAGAGAGCTTTGTGTTCATTGAAGCCTTCATGTATACTTACATTGGTTCCAGACTTTTTATTATTATTATTTTCATTAATGAAAAAAATATGAACTTTGGGATGCAGTCCACCTCAATCTTGCCCAAAAGGGGACTTTTTTCCTAAAACTTGTGTAAATCCCAGACAACAGCACAGTTTGAATGCTTCCTAGGCCCGTCTGATCTTACACCCAACTTATTTATCTCTTCCTGAATGAAAATGTAATAAATATGAAAGTAATTTTAACTTCTTCATGCTCAGAACTGTCTGCTTTGGCAGAATGGACAAATCTCCTACTTAGACTTCTTTTTTTCATTCTGGACTTTAGTAAACAAACAATAAATTACACCTCGATATGGTGGAAAAATCTGAAGAGCCCGCTGGATAAAGCACCCATGCAAGGAGCAAGGTGACCAAGTTCTGGGATCTGCTGGGGCTGATGATGCTTTAGCTGCATTCAAAGAGACTGCCCATGCCAACAGTCCTGATGGTGATGGACGCGCGTGTGTGTGTGTGTGTGTGTGTGTGTGAAGTAGGGACTGAACCAGAAATCCCCTTTCTGAGTTGTAACACCTTCCCTTCCTGCTTCTAACAACCAGATCTGACTCCTTCCATCTGGGGCTAGAGAGGATTGCTGTGGAGGTGGTTTCCTACAGGAAGATGGTATCAGGATAACCATATCTGGAGCTTTTATCAATATTCATTTGAGAGATTTGTGGTGTTTCGCTGCACGTGGCATTAAAGCAGAAATTCTCTTCAATTATGTGATATTTAGCTATTAGATAATTACAGATAATTGCATGGGCAAGTTCTATGAACTGAAATGTTACCGTAACATCTAAAAATCTACAAATCGGGTAACAATTATGTTTGGAGTTGTATCATTATTTCAAGTATAATTACCATGAGATTGGCAGTGCTTGTACTTAACGACTAATCACTGGAATTCCCCTTCATAGTTGCACTTCCCCCTGGATGTGAAGTTCTTTGTAACAAAATTTACATATAAAGATAATATAAATTGACCTCCACGTGTGTTATACTAAAACTGCAGTAGTAGCTCTGTAATGTTCCAAACCCACAGTTTCATGGGGGAAACAGGGAAGGGACCGTCTGCTGTGAGTGGTGAGGAAGTGAAGGAACCTTTCAGCAGACACCAGCTAGTGGGATAACTCCTTTCCATAGCTGTCCAAAATAACCCTTTTATATCTATTAAAGCTAGTTAGTAACGAGCTAAAATTCTGCTGAGACCAAAGGCTTGCAAAATGTCCTTGCACGATTTACTGTCTTCCTTCCATTGCAAGGAAGTTTCATTAGCAGAATTTCATTAACAAAATTTCATTAACAAAATTTCATACAGAAGATTCTGTAGTTCACTCTTGGGTTCCAGTTGAACAAAGCTTCTTTTTTCTTTTTCTTTTTCTTTTTTTTTTTTTTTTTAAAGTATAATTTATATAGGACACATTTTTCCAAAATTTCCAAAGTTATTAAAGAGTGGATCTCCTTTTTTTTTTTTTTTTTTTCCCATTTGTTTGTTCATTTCATTATTTATCAGGTTTTACCTGGCGGGATGATTACACACAGCATGTTCTTGGTCAGGAGCTCGCAACCATTCACAAAATCCACAGCAGACACCCTGATGTATTTGCATCGGAAGCATCTGACGCAGGAAGGTAAGTCTTCTATGGTGTTTTTGCCTGGTAGGTTTTTGGAGGGTTTGCAAATGATAAGGAATAGACTGGCACAGCAGTGAAATTAAAAATGTCACCAAAAACACTATTTATATGACATATGGAAAATAGTCATACAACACACCGAACACACCAGTGTTCAGTGCAGTGGATAGATGACTTAAAACCCTGAACCTTGCTTTTCTGATTACCAAGTTGAGCAAATACACTTTCTGTTGTCAATTAAGGTGTCAGAATTTAAAATATCAGGCCTTTCACTCAGTTTATATGTTTTCTGGTGTCACTTCAGCCATCTCTACTTATGACAGGAGACATTTTATTCTGGACTAGGCACTGAGTGACATTCTGAGCAATTAATTATATTTTCAAAGTCAAATTCTTCCAAAACATAGCTATAATTGATTGGATGGTCATGGATTCCCAGTGGAAGTTGCAAAATTTGTCCAGGAAGGAGAGATTCATGCAAGTTCCCATGACAGAAAGTAGAGCTGGGACATGGCTTGAAAGGTCTTGAGGGGTAACTTTGCAGTTATTGGTTGCAAGAGGCATGTCTTTGATTCTGTAAAATGATATGGTTGTAGAACCTGCAATTATATCATCTTCATGTGCAGTTACACATATAAAGATACTCTTTTACCTGGTCTGTTCTGTCCTACAGGCTGTTAAGTGCAACCCAATGACATAAACCCCAGAAGGAAATTTTAGGAAAAATGACAAATTTTGCTTTCCCCTACATGATTTTAAGAAATACAATCTCAAAAGTAGTGAAATTGAAAGAAAGTGTTTTTTCTTACAAAACTTTCCTCATAGTGGGATAGAGTATGAACTTCTACCCTTGATGGGCAAGGTTTTGAATGTTGGACTTCAGATCTTCATATACTGCAATATGTGGTTTGCATATACTTTTCTATATTGCTCTTTTATGGAAATAAAAATGCTGTGTAATTGATACTGTCCAGTGGCTTTGACTGTGTTTGCCTTGCTTTGTTTTGATTTAACTGAGTATTTGACCCTGTATTGCTCATGTTTGCTGATTCAAAAGCGCTCCTTAAACTCACAGCACCATATATTTCAGAAGTGCAGTAAGGTATAAACTTAACTTCCAAAGAAGATAGTGATCTATAGATTATCATAAAGGTGATAACAAGATGGTTGAATCCATAAACATGTTTTCACTTCTTAGATACACAAGAGGCCATTACTGAATGAATTACTCTCTGTACATGGTATCAGAAATGATTTTCAGTATCTTCTGGGGGATATATTTTTAGAGTGAGTGTACCTAAAACTTTTATTCATGAGAGTAAGACAAAATAGGCCAGATTTCCATGAGATCAAGACTGTATTCTGCAGAGTTCCAGATTCATAGTTACATAAAAATAAAAAGTATAAGAAGATATGAGAAATAATTTAGGTTTCAGATTGAAAATTTTTAGTAGTTCCTGTTGTGATCAGCTTTGAGATGTTTTGTGTTTTTAACTAGAACTATATGTTAAAAAATAATCCATTTTGTGTATTGACACTTCGGGAACATCAGAATTTCAAATGTGTTCACTTATAGCAGTTCCTATTGTGGATAGATTTTCTGCAGTTAGCAAGCTGTGCCTCTGAAAGCATTATCTTATGTGCCAACAGTTTAAGGCATTAATTGATTTTTCTGGTTGTCCATTTGCAAAATATTCTGTAGGTCAGAGAACAGTAGGAAATTTGTTGTCTTGTAGATTCTGATCAAGTGTGTTATATGTTCAGTGCACTCAGTGTGCTTGCTAGAATCTTATGCGATAATAATTAAATAATTAAAAAAGCAACTTAGTGTAGGTATCTAATTATCAAAGAAACATTATGGCAGGAAGACCTTTTATTAAGGGTAACGTGTGTAATAAGACAATATGAAGTCATACTAATGAGTCATTAATCCCCACAGAGCTGGTGAGAGCAAGAAAATAGACTCAGACACTTGAAAGGTAAATTGACTTAGGCTAAATTAGCGCATATGAAATCTGATGAAACAGAAGACATGGATTTCATCTCAAACAAAAAAAAATGCTGAAACTGGGAGTTTGATTTCAAGATGAAAGTTCTTTCTTTGTTGGCTAACTGGAGTGTACGTGGTGTTTCCTGGGTCCTTATTAAATTTCAAAAACCGCTCTCTTGAAAGAGGATTCAAGATAAAGGAAAAAAGTCCATTCTGCACTCAGGGAATAAATGTCAGTTGTGTTCATTGGTGCAATTAGGCAAAACCACAAATGTTTCCAGCAAACTTCAATGTATGAAATGGGGTATAGCATTATTTCTATAATAAAACCATCATTAAGTCAATAATAAGACTCTCTTAGCATTTAAAAGGGAGAAATTTATTTTAAAAAGTGTGATATCTCTTAATGGTGAACACTAGAAATAGCTGAGATGCAGTAATTTAGATATTTCCACACAAAAGGTTCCAAAGCACTGGGGTTTGTAGGAAATACATAATTATTTCTGTGGATAAATAATTATGTATGGTATTGCCTTTTTACTCTAAAGTTCATTGCATGCAAAGTCATTTTTCAGAACAAATTAAAGCTGAAAATACTTCCAAATAAGTGCACAACAAGAACTCAGCTGACAGTCACTCCTCTTTCTCATGAAGTGCTTTTATGTATTTGTCTTTCATCCATTTTCCAATATCGCTCTGTCAAATTTAAAAGAAATATTTTAATTCAGTTGCAATAATAGCTCACTTAATGCATTTTCATTTCTGCATTAACAAGGTGAACAATAGTGTTATGCTGGTGAACTACAAAAATTTTTAAAAATCCTTCAGATGTATTCATAGGACCTTATTAAAGTTGTCATCAAATGAAATGTAAAGCTTTGTAGTCTTTACCTTTTCATTGTTTAAAAGTTTATAGCATGAAATATCACATCTATGTGGAATGTAAACACAAGTGCAACTACTGTCTCCATAAGAAAACTGAGAAATCTTAGACCTCAGATTTAGCTCTTACCACCAGTGTAAGTGATTATGTACTGTAAGTAATGGTTGGAGAAGCCAACTTAAACACTGCCTTTCGTCTGTGCATTCAGTTCCCCTTTGCTCCAGGGGAGATCCTGGGGACAGAATTCGGTCTGGTTTTTTCATTTTCCCTTTCTTTTCAAAGTTAGCGGAGAAGGGAGAAGATAGGTGTTGGAATTAATCAATGAATGAAAGATGAGTGTAGGAAACTGGGTCCCTTCTCTGAAGAGAGCCTCTTTGGATTAGTTCATCTCTACTGAAGCAGAAAGCACAGTGCCCTGCTCTTTCTGAAACTGCTGAATAGTTTTAGTCTGGCTTTAGGTTGAAAAGGAGGTGGATAATGTTACCTGCATGTCCACCCTCCATCCTAAGGCAGAATTTAGAGCTCTGGAACGAGAGAAAAATGCAAACAGCATGAGAAGGAAGCAAGACTTATGGTAAATTATATCAGGTTTGCTGTAGTGCTCTGTGCAGTAACCCTTCTCTCTCCCAGAGTTTTAGTGCCTGGTGGGAACATGCTCATTTTGCACTGGGGACAAGTGGAGGGGATTCTGGTATTTCAAAGTGAGCAACCATGTGAGCACTGCTGGTTGCAATGCCACCACTGTAAATTAGATTATTAATTACATTTATTCATACTAAATTAGTAAGGACACACATTTGATACAACTGTAAGCATGGAAGGAAGTCTGTTACTTTGTGCTTAAAGTAATATAATTAAACCCCAGATTTGGAAAATGATATAATGGTGCTCTCAGGCTGTGCCCCTACGTAAGTACCAAGTGGGCTGGTAAAATAAATTTTTCTTTACAATGACACAGATTTTGCAAGTTACATTCCTTCCCTGAGCTGGAGAGCTTTTCCACCTGGAACTGTTCTTCACTGGAGAAGTGTGTGGGCATGTGGATAGGATATGGTGACACCAAAAAGGTGATTTCCCTCGAAACAAAGCGTCACTCAAGGGAAGGAAGTGTGCTGGGAACCCTCTCTCTGCTTTCTCGCACAAGGAATGAAATAGTTACTGTTGCTGACATTTAAATTATCATCATCATTGACATGTTGTTGAGATAGATGAGGACAGCTGGTAATAATTCAGAATCATCGCACACAGCACTCTGAATCCCATGTAAACACCTCTACACTGCCATCGTTTAATCACATTTTTAGCTTTTCTTTGCAAACGTCACCAAGATCTGTCTAAACCACTCAGGAAACACCACTGTTCTGTGAATCCCAGGCACATGAGAAGATCAGAAGAAATGCTTGTTCCATCTCATTATTCCCTTTTCAAGCCTTTTGCTGGAACTGACTTGCTCTATTATTTCTGCATAGCCAATATTGTCCCTGTATTCTGTAAATTGGTGCAGGGCCAAATTGATGTTGAATCTCATCATCATCCAGCAATTTTTTTAAATCTTAGAACCATCTCATATTTCTTTGGGGTGCACTTTATTCATGCATATTTTCTTTTTACAAGCGTTTCCTTTTCTTCTGAATGTAGCTTTGCCTTGATGTGGCATTTTATTTGATTTACTGTGGAATCATTAGCTTTGATTCATGCCATAAATCATAATAGCACAAGAGTTTTTGACTAATTTTGCTGAAACCCTGAATTTTCTATACTTTTGTGGTTACTAAGCTTTTGAGTGACTCTTTTGTTTCATATTGAGCTAACTTCAGTGGGTTGCAGTGGCTTTTTAATTGGCTGGTTTGTATGTTGGGCAGGCTGGTAACTTTCTTTTTCTTGCTCTTTCTGTGCAGGACTTTTGGACAGAATGCAGATAATAAAAGAAATTATGATGGGGAAAATGACGTGAACTTGGCGAAGTCTCTTCAGCAATACCTTAAATATCTCGGTATCCTCTCCCAGTCTGCAGCTACAAATTTGTATCCAAGGAAGACAAGTGACAAAGCTTCAGTCAAGGTAGTATTTTTAATGTTGTTCCTATATTCTGTGATTTTGGCTTCCTTCTCAGAGCTCTTATTTTTAATTTTCCCCCTCTGTCTCAAGACCAGACATTGTTTTTACTGCCTCCTCCAATTGATTATCATAACTGCACTAACCAAATTCTCTCAAAATGGGTCATCTTCAGCTTTGTTAATGCTTCAGCTCTTCTGATTAGGGAGCATTAAGGATGGTTTGCATGTGGTGAAGAGCGGGGTAAGGGTGGTAACATCTTCACTGGCTGATCTGAAACCCCTCTTACAGTATCCGAACCACTCCTCTCCAAAAACCTGACTCAATTACCATGGGAATTCTTGCTGATGTTTATGCTTTTTAGAGTGCAATTCAGATAATCTTTAAGCAGATTTTTATAATGGGGCTGATTAATTGTGCCTCAGCATTTCCTACTTCTTATTGATCATAAGGAAAGACCAATTAAGGTTCTCATATATATGCATTATAAATGTATAGATAGCCAGGCAGATGCATCACAACCATTAAATCTTGAGTACTGACTATGTTAAAAACAACAAAAATGCCTATTTGAGAACTAAACCAGTTTTTTCCTTTGCTAGTGAAAATCTGTCTCCCTGTAAGATAGAGCTTGATAAATTCATAAAAATTATTAGATGAAGGGTTTGCCTTTATAACCCATCAAAAAATGTGCACTCTGTGATTTTAAAAAACTGGGCTGCTATTACAGCAATCCTTTCCAAAAATTTACGTGTGCTATTTGCATACGTGTAGTATAAATGCAACAACCTTAGGTAAAATATACAATGCAATTTTAGGAAAAAAATCAAGTGAAGAAGACAGGGTGGCAAAGCCAAACTCCCCCTTTATTCCAGGGACTAACTCGGAGTCCCTGAACTACTGCAGTGCATCTGCAAGAGCAGCTCCTGACAACAGCACCAGCTGCAGCAACCATTTAGGCATGGTTATTATTCTTGTCAGAAGCACAAGTTTCACTGTTTCCAGTCTCCCTGACTGACACATCGAGCCCTTATGATTTATGGTGTATGTCATTAGGTGCTCAGCTGGGGCAGGAGAAGCTTGCAGGCAGCAGCAAGGCAGCTCTGAGGAGGGAACAGGGACCACCTTCGTGGTGCTGTTCCTCCATCCTCTCCTCATGGGCTGTAGTGAGGATGCTCTGTTTTGAATCACTGGCTTTCAGAGACAAGAAAACTTGCTCAAGAAGTGTTTCAGTGGGTCTGGTGCTGTCATGCAAGTTCATAAATAATCCATATGGCTGAGACCTTCTGTGGGGAAGCCTGCTGTGATAACACCACCCACCAACCTTATCGAGTGTTGCCATGGAGATGGGTACTCTGAAGCCTGGGGGAGTGGGATAAAGAGGAGAAAATCTGGAAATGAGGCACGTATAGGAGCAAACTGTACACTTCTATTTACTAAGGAGCATTTTAAAACAGCAGACGTTGAGTCAGATGTGTTACCTATAATCTAAAATTAAGAAAAGGAAAGCAAAATTATCTTAATAATTAGTAATCAATCATGAATTTCAAATGATCTTGGAGATGTTTCCCCTATCCTCTCAAATAAAATGAGACTGCTCTTCTTTAAAAACAAAAAGAGGGACTTGGTATTTTCATCTTGATTTATTATTTTATTAATGGATTAACGTTTAAACAAAAGAGAAACCAGGTTTTTGCTACTCCAGGAAGAAGCAAAAACCCATCAAATGTAATAATTTTAGAAGAGAAGGAAGGAAAGTAACTGCTTGAGCTGCCTTTGATATGGTCATACCACTTGAAATTGAAAATGGCTACTTTGTGCACTATAATTGTATGCTTTAACAAAATATTGGCACCTTATTGTTGTATTTAATATTTAGACAAATTAACCCCCCACATTAAATAATTGTAGCAAGCTCTCATCTTCTAAAATTTCTTGCCCTTTTCTGATTAAAAATAAGGACAAGACAGAGGTACTTTACCCTACTTAAACTTAGAATTGCAACTTTTGGGCCTTTGCCCTTCTTAAAAATAATTTTCTTTCAAGTATATATTTACCTCTGTCACTTCATTCCCATTGTCAGGGAATAGGAGATGTAACACTGCTCTGGTTGCTTTGATACCTTACCTGCTATGAAGTACAGCTGAATCTTGCAGAAATTTACTGCTTCTAGACAGACTTCCTGAGTGGATTCTGATTTATTCCAAACCTGACATCAGAGGTCTCTGTCCAAGTGTAAAACAAAGGAAGATAAAAGACAAAGAGGCTTTAAAATATTTCTTATACTCTGAAAGTGTTAGTTTGTATCTTAACATAAATATATTTAGTCAAACTGTTTTACAAACTTTCAGTCTTCAGTTGTCCTCCTGTCTTCCACATGTATTACATGAATAAAATTACTAAGCAGACACCACACAAACAGTTATGCACAAAGCTGTAAATTAAGGCATCACAAAACCTAAAGCAGGTAACTCTTTTCCTATTTGCCTTGTTCAAACAACTGCCAGCTTGAGGCTTGATACAGCAGTGACAGAAACACCACCAGTAAACTGAAATCATGTGATTGACCAGAATTCCTATAATGTCTACAATTTATTGCAAGAGCTTCTGTGAGTGATTTTTGAAGCACTTGAGGTTCATCACTAACTTAGAATTTTGTCTCAGTATTTAGGCACTATCTGCAGCAGGCTGTAATCTAGCTGGCTGATAATGATTCTGCCAGGGGATAAATAGCAGCAAATCAGGACCTTTGGTGGGTCTGTTGCCTGAGGATTACAGTTGTAAAGAACATTTCACTTTAGTGCAACTCTGAAAAGAGTTGTTCAGAAAATGGGCACTTGGTGGCATTTGTTACTTAAGCATTAGCTAGTGGGGTTTTGTGTTCGATTTTCTTGGTTTCCCCCCAACCACACACACGCACACTTAGGCTGTATGAAAGTTTTACCCTTCACAAAATGCTCTGTTATCAGTCTTTGTGATTCCTTTCTACCAAACCTGGATATAGTATGGAAAATAACATATAGCCAGACACATGCTTGTCCTGAGGAAGCTTGGTTTATCTTAGCTACAGAGGCAAGAAATGCAGATGCTTCAAATCTCGTGTGAATTCCCTGCCCTTCTCCCCTCCAGCTGCAACAAACCCCTCTCGTATCAAACCACCCAAAAACCAAACCCCTGAAAAAACCACTAGACTGTTGACATTGCTACAGAAACTGAGGAGCAGGGTTTTGTTGGGTTTGAAGGGACAGCACATAGCTGGTATTGCTAAATCTGATCAGCTGTATAGGGGAGCTTGCTGGCTTTGCTGCTGCTGCTGCTTTGTGTCAGCACTGGCACAGCAGGGCCGTGAGGAAATCTTTAAATAAAGGAGGTGCTAGAAGAGAAAAATAGCTTTGTCCGCAAAGCTAAACAGAGAGGCAGCAAAAATGATCAAGTATGGAGGCAAATACCCCTGTTGTCTACCCTTCAACAGCTGTTGGCCAAGGCAGTGAGGGATGGTCTTACCATATAGTGGGTTTTTTAAAGTCCCAGTGCCTGGGCTTGAAGAGTTACAGCAGATTGCAATTGTGCTGCTTTCGTCTGACCAAGAAAAACTTTTAGTCATCACAGAAAGAGAAATGATTTGAAATGTGATCGAAATGTACTTAAAAGTCTCAAAATCAGAAGAAAACAAAACCACCTGGAACTGCTTGTTTTTTTTTTTTAACAATCTTTAATTTTTACATATTCTCTTTGCCCTCTGGTAGCCTGACTTGTGACTCAGGGTGACTGCTTTGGTAACACAGGGCTGCACGGGGCTCATTTCAGACAGTGCAACAGCACAGGCACTTGTGGCCAGCACCCCTCATGGCTGGGCACGCTCCTCCTCACACGTCTGATCGCCCAGCTCCACTCTGGGACTGCACACTCCTGTGGCTCCTCCAGAACACCTTCTGGACAGGCTGTAGGAATAAGGAAGTTGCTGGCACACTTGTGCTAGGGCTGCATTTCTTGTTGCAGGAGTCTCTATTTTATGGTTTGGGTTTTATGACTAGAAGATTCATGGAACTGCTTTTACTCCTTCCCCCTGAGCTGGTCTCTGAGGTCTTCAGGTGTGGTGGGTCCTCCCTGCTGCTAAGGTCTTTGACAGGCCTGCGTGCCATTCGGGCCTTAATATGTACGATGGGGAGAAACTAAAAATTATCTCAGAGTCATTAGAGAGTTTAATGAATTTTCTGTTATTTTGGTTTCTTTGTTTTTCAGTTACTTACATTCATTTTCAAGGTAGACTTCTTGTGCAGATATTGTGATTGCAGAAATCTCCAAGTCTTAGGTCTTTTTAGGTGTTTACAGAGAGAGTGATCAGACATTGGAATGGGCTGCCCAGGGAGGTGATGGAGTCACTGTCCCTGGAGGTGTTGAGGAAAAGACTGGATGTGGCACTCAGTGCCGTGGTCTAGTAGGCAAAGTGACATTGGGTCATAGGTTGGACTTGATGATCTCAGAGGTCTTTTCCAGCCTAGTTGATTCTGTGATTCTTATACATTTTAAGCAAGTATTTTGGGGAAAAATCCAAAATCTTTACACCAAAGAAGCTACTAATGAAGTTAAAGGTTTTTGCAGAACTGTGAAGGGGAAGGGGCAAAGAAGCAGGTGAAGTGATGGGTTAGTGCAAGAGAGTTATGGCTCAGTACTGTAGTGGTGCTGAAAGGGGAGAAGATGCAAGTAAAAACTCATATAAATTATTTAAAATTAAAATTCATATCTCTGCTGAGTTGAAAATCAGTTGTTTGAATCTTTGTAATTGATCTCCTGAAAGAACTAAGAGGTGTGATAATTATTTAAATGGATTATTATTTATTTTGGAGAATCTGAGTGCATGAGTGCTCAAAGATGTACTCTGAACTTATCTGCAAATAATAATTACTGTGATTAACTAGTAAGAAATTACTCAGTCAATGCTCGTTTTAATCTGGAACTTTAATTCAAAAAAGCAGCACCCTTATTTATCTAACACTGATTAAAATACAGGACTGAAGAAGATCACCAGAAATTGCTCTGATGACTGACTGCTGAAAAGCCAAAATCCCTCCTGCAATGTATACATTTAAACTCTACCTATATAAATGTAAAATTTAATATTTCATACATGAGGGATTATGTATAAGTAAGAAAAATGTAATTCATCATGTGCATGAACACTTTCATAAAAATATTTCAGGAATAATTGATAAAGGAATGTCTCCCTGAGGCTACAGAATTGCCCATCTATTATCATATTTATACAATGACATTTAAACATTTCACAAGCATTGGTGTATTTATTTACCTAAAACTATTAAAAGGTAATGGTAATACCCCTACTTCCCAGATAGATTGGACAGCTTTTCTAAGGACATGCAATCATTTTTTGGTAAAGTGTAGACTAAAAGCTAAGCCTCAAATTCAAGAAATATATTTCATCTTTTGGATCATTATCTTTTCCATGTCTTCTCCTTTTAGCAAAATAGAAACATTAAAGTCCTCCAAAAAAAAAAAAAGGCAAAAAAAAAATCTAAAACCCAAACCCAAACAACCCCAAAACTCAATAAACCTCCGTAAGTGCTGGAGCAGAATTCATTTGACCATATAAAGATGTCTGCATTGGTGCAAGTCAGCATAAACTCATTCCATGATCAGCAGAGAGAAAAAAGGGAATTCTAAAGTTGTGATCCACCCACTCTAATGTAAGTATATAGAACAGGACATTGTAGTTTCTATCCTCTTGGCCATCCTGCATGAATCTGGTGTAGATTGCAATTTTTTCTGGGAGAACTGGTACCCATACTCTTAAAGCTCTAACAGAATCATGGCTACAGAGCCTAGGAAAATTGTTTGTGGCATAAATACACAGTCTGGTGATCTAATGTGACTTGTGGTTTATTTTTTTAATTAATAGTTTGGCAATGCTCTTTTAGTCTTAGACCTAACACCTGCCTTTACCCTCAGCCTATCAGCCTGTGGAGCATGTAGTGACAGAATTTCCTATCTAGCATAGAAACCGTCATTTCCCTTATCATACAGCTATCATGTAAGGATTAATTATTTGTACAATTATTAGAAGATACCAGTGCCATAGAAATGTTATTATAAATGATGTGTGTCAAGTCTGGAGGCTTATTTAAAAGGGCAGTTAATTAATTTCTACTAATTCCCAGATGAAACATAGATTGATATTTTTAAAATCTCAAATACTGTGTAGATAATGAGATTTGGTTCTTTTTCAGATCCTTCACTTCAAAATCAACTCTTTTTTTTTTTTTTTTTTCCAAATACCATGTGTTTGGAATTTCTGTTTCTGTAACTTTTCTTGCAAGTTTGCAGTTTCGCTTGCAAATATTTACTCACTCTACTCCAGCACACTGCAAGCAGTAAACAGAATATGATGGAGCCAATACAAATTTTAAAGTGCATTCCATATTTATTTTCCTATCATACTCATCAAGTGAGAGGGTAGAGCTCATAGAAATTTCAAGTTACTTTCTCTACCTCTGTGTGAGTGTGTTGGAGTAGACATTTTAGGACAGCTGAACAACTTTTATTTTTTGGGGGGGGTGGGGAAAAGACCTCAAGCAGCAAATGGGTGGTTGCTTTCAATGGGGTTGTAAAGCAGTGTTGTAGACATTGATCCTGCAGATCTCTTCACTTGCATTTCTTAGGTAAAAGTATTCTCTAGATTTGTATGTTAGAGTTCTAAATATATTGAATTGGTGTTAATGTGCTCAACTTTTGGCAGATGAAGATCTTCATGTTTCTATGTAAATCATCTTTAGATAATGAGTTAGCTCAATATACCAGCATATGCCTACAGAAAATGTGTTTAAACATCAGTCACTGAAACCTTAAGTAACAGACTTTTTGGCATATGAGCAAACTGTTCTCAGGCGAGGGAAGCTGACACACCCTGGGAGATCTTTCAGCACTGATCACCTGCACAACTTCTACCATCCACTGGGGCTGTTCTTCTTGGCTTCCCATAAGGAGTCCCACAGCACTGCAGGCAGTAACCCCTTCAGTCTGCAGGGTGATCCAGAGGGCTGCTCCCATCCACCCATCTGTGGGGTGGCACTCCTGGCTCTCATGGCTGGTGACTCACTCTGATGGCCCGGGGAGGAGCCAGGGCATGGGCCCTTTGCCATTGATCAGGCTGTTGGGGTTCATCCACCCTTCATTTTGCTCCTTTATGTGTGGAGGCAAGCCAGGTTATCATGTAATCTCATGTGTAAAACTAGCACTTTTTGTTTATGATGGGTTAATGATGAATGCTGAGGAAAGAGCACCCTGAACTCCTTCTACACCAAGGCAAACTTTGTTTTGACCCATAGGATGGAGGTGTCAGAAACATAGAGAAAACCCAGAAGCTAGTTATGAAGACTAAAGATAGTGAGTTACTCAGCAGTAAAAGAAACATCAACTAATGATAAAAATTGTCCATGCAGGAGAGTCTACTGGTTTGGCCTCTTTACCAGTTTCTGGACTCGGAATTAGTTTCCAAATTCTTGGGTTTTATGCATGGTATAATATCATTATAGTGAAAAGGTCATTATCAGCTGGTAGAAAAAGCTTTTGCTCCATTATTACTCAAAAAATTGAATTCTTTCATTTGCTTTAGCTATTATTTTCAGACAAACCTAACACTGAATGTGGTGCAGAGTGTGTAACATCCCATCCACAGCCCACAGAGGCTTGTATAGCAGAGATCCCTCCTTTCAGCCTGCTCGAACCTGGCTGGAAGCCTGCCAAGATGTCCTGACAGGAGAGAACTTCATGGGAACAGCAGCTGAAAGAATTAAGGCTTTGTTAGCATTGGACTTGCTACTTAAGCTGTGATGCTTTAAGGACAGAGCTGTTCTCCCTACCCAGCTCCATCCCAGGGACTTTCACACTGTAATCCACTCCACAACACTTCGCCCTCACGTTTCATTGTTGGGTGGATTTCTTTCAATCTTCTCTCAATTTCTCCCTTAATTTAAAGGTAAATGGAGAGGTACAAATTCATAGCCTGCACTTTGACTTAGCAATCAGGCAGTGCCACTCGTGCTGCTGTTTATTTTTGGCGCTCACAGGAGTACATGTAGCTCCTGTGTAGTGAGTTGACATGAGGCAAGTGTGTGTGGTTCACAAAGGATCTAGACTGTGTCTGGTGAAAAAAGCTAAACTTCTTTCACTCCACACAGTGAGTTAAAGTATGAGAAAATTTCATTCCTGGCAGTCTCTGGAAAATATTATTTTATCCCACCATGGCTGAAGAAGGGCCTTCCACAGTTCGTTGTGGTTTCATTTTCTAATTTCACAGACTACCCAGCCACTATCTCAAATAGGCACAGTAAATTAAGGGCTGTAGGTGGAATCATGCTCCAACAAAATTTAGATGGTAGCAAACATTAATTAATATCTGAAAATGCATCAAACTGAAAAATTTAAATGGAACTGAGGGCAGAAGATTACTTCTTTATGCATTTCTAAGGGATTTTCTTGTTAGCTCTATGTCCCTTCAAGATTTAGCAAGCATGTCTGCAAGAAAGGAAGTATTTTGTCATAAACTCGATTCCATTTTTTCTGCACTTGTGCAAAACACTCAACTCAGTCTACCCTTTAGTGGATAAATTGAACAGCACTGGGTTGTATGTATCTAATCCTGCCCTGCTCTTTTATTTTTTTTTAATAAAACATGTAGTCCATAGACTTGTGCATAGTGCATCTGCACAGTGTAATTTAATGTGCCCTTCTGTGAACTTTCATGCAGAAAATGTCAGCTAGTTACATACCTAAACCATACAAGACATTGCCCTAACAATTCCATCTTCAGAAAGGTTAGTGTGTGGGGTTTTTTGATAATGTGTGAATTATTGAAATAGCTTATTTGAAAGGTGGTGAAGGAGAGGAAAATCCTGTGCAGATGGAGAAATAAGATTTATTTTTTTTTTTAAACTGAGGTTTTTAGCAATTCAGAGTACTTCTAAAAGATATTGCATCAATGACATGAGATAATTAAGCAGTATTTTACCTATTAAAAAATAAAATGTTCCTGATAGTAACAGGGACTTGAATTCTAACCCTACTCAGTATAAACCATCTATATGGTTACTAGTGCATTCTATTTTAGTTTTGCACATTTCACTTAATGTTTGTTTGGGCTTTTTTATGTGCTGGTACTGGCAGTACCTCATATAAATCCAGCGTAATCAATCCAGAAACTCTTTTAAAAATTTCCAGCTCCCTGTTTCCCTTTGCTTCTCCATAATGTTAGAAGATTATCCAAAGGCACCAATGTGGGAATTTACAGATTCTTCTTTTCACTAACCATGCATTATGCCATTTAATTTTGACATAGGTCAAACTAGCAATGTCTATGTTCAGGAGGTTAGCTTGCAAAAAACACTTCAAATAAGATTATCACAGTGCTCTGCAATTGTTGTTAATAACTTCAGATGTAAATTGCCACTGGATTTTAAAATACATATAACTGATATTTTTTGCTTATATTTTTCTGTAAAGAAATAGATTTTTTCCCCCCATGCCACTTAGACAAACCCATAGTTTAGGTTTGTACTTATCTGTGCTGCAATTTTACTTGGATTTCACTTTGTATGTATCAATTGACACATGTACTTTTGGTGTTTAGTTGGAGATGGGGGCAGCGAGGAAGGGGATTTTTTTCTCCTCCAGGTGCAGGATTGCCATACAGCTGTGAGACACCCTTAATTAAGTCAGAGTAAGCTACATCAGATGGACTGGTATCTGAGTGCACTGCAGCTGAGCTGTCAGTGCTTTACTTTAATTAGGCTTTTTATATTTCATCCCTTACTGCCCAAGGTGTGACCTGTCAAGCATCTGAGAGGCTGCCCCTTCCTGACAGAGGTGCAGTTCTGAGCACAGGACTGGCACACACTTCTATCCAATTTGTGTACAATCTCTTGGTGGGTTTGTGGTCTTTTCTTTCTTAATGTGTGTCTTGTCTGCAAGAACAGAAAATCACTTATGTGTTTATGTTAAAGGGTATTTGGACTTGTTAAAGAGCTCATCAAAAGCCTGCCCACATCTCCTGACCCTAAACTTTCACAGTGGTTTGACAGTGTCTAGCAGTTTTTTCCTCTCTAGAACATGATTTATTGGTAAATCTTAAGAGGCAAAAGAGGCAGCTGGATATAGCACAGAGATCCAAATTAGGGTGCAGTTACCCAAAGTGGGTTGAGCTGACTTCATGTCTTTCCAGCTCTGAATGGAGAAGATCCTCTCCCCTCCCCGTCATGAGTCTCCCTTTCCCAGCTCCCTGTTCTTCTTTCCCTTGTCCCCAGAAAGTCCTCGGAAATGCAGCAAGGGCAGAGGGTACAGGAGTGGGAAAGGCATTCTGGAGCCCGATTTCTTGGCTTTCACAAAGCACGTTTCTATGTTAAAGACCACCTGCAGAAGCCCAAAGTTTTGCATTGGTGGGTGACAAGCCAAAGTAGCCAAAGTGCCTTTTGTTTCTGTAATAAAGTTGTATAAACCATAAACTTACAAATCATTATATGGAACCCTGTAATGAACCTCTTCAATCATTTGTAAAGGAGGGAACCCTCTTGGAAAGCAAGGGATATGAATATTTATTATAAAATCCAATGACTCTTATCAGAAGAAATAAAATTGTTTAGATGGAGAGCAAAACAATCGTCTAGGAATAAAGATCCAGATAAAATCGAAAAGTTTTATTTCATCTCTGGAATAGCTTATCAACCTTACTTATTTTTCTTTTACAAATTACATAAGGAAATACATAAATAAGGATTTTTCTGTCTGAATCCTACTAATTGCTCTCCTCTAGAGTGCATATTCTCTTCACTCTCTCTGTATTTGGCAGCTCCTTCTGTCCTAAATTCCACTATCAGTGCACAGGGACATCAGTGATTCACTGTAATTTATAACAGTGAGAGCTGAAGTAGTCCCTGTCCTAAGTTTGCCACATTGTGGTGTAGTTTGTGTGGCACCAAGAAAGCACAGCTGAGTGGCAGAACCCATTCTTCAACACATACCAGTATGGGTGCAGCTTCAGCAAAGTGTCCTCAGGTAATTATAAAGAATAATTCTGGATATAGGTAAACCACTCAGTTCAAATTTGTATTTAGCAGGGAATTAAGGAAAATGATTTTTGAAATTATTTAGGAGGGTGGAACTGGTTTGTTAAAAACCAAAAAGTTCTGCCTTCAGGCTGTCATCATAGCAAAAATATCTCTAGGATTGAATGATAGTAAATGTAATTTCCATCTGGTGTGTCCACGAAAATGTGAAACTGAAAATAGAAAATTGTAGTGCAAACCCACCTTTTCCCCCAGCACTTCTTCAATAAAGATGTGGGGTTTAGCTTGATTGACACATTTTTACATTCTTGTTTAATTTACCATGTTGTTTTACCTGAAAATAATAAATTAATTAAAAACCAATTTAAAGGTTGTTTTTACATTTCTTTGTGCTGCCAGAGGACAGATTGGATATTTAATTTAGTGAAAAAAAAATTCATTTCAAATAGAACAAAGTTATTTCACTTATGCCAAAGAACTGATTTACTTTCTTCGTGTTCTTCTAAAAATGACATTTCTAATTTGACATCCTAGTTTTTGGTAAGTAACCTGAAAAAATAGCTATTCCCACAACTTTAGTAAAAACCAAAGGGAAAGTGGATTTACTAAATTTCCTTTGTCTGACTGAATACAAATAGTGCATCCATAGTTAACATCAGGTTTGAGTTGTATTATTCTCTCCCTAATCCATTTCTCAGGCGTTTTAATAATTTAATAAAGTGTTTTATAAAATTTGCACCAAAGCGATAGAGCCTCTTTGAAGCAAACTCAACAGTTTGAGGTTTGCAAAGAACGTTCACATTACAAGTTCTAATTATTGTTGTCCTGCTTGATAAAGCACTAAGGATTACATTTCAGATTCCGGCACACCAGTAACCATTACAAAGCAATACTGACCCACTCCTTTTTTCCCACCTTCTACTCTCTCCAGAGCTACATCTATAATGATCCTATCAGGTACTACACGAGGCAGAACCCCAAAGAGCGAGCACCTCCTTTGGCCCGTCCATCCAAATCCCATCAACAGCTCCCCGAGAAGCTCCGTGCGAGGACCTTCAGCCAGACCCAGCCAGACAAGTTGTCACCAGAGGCAGAACCAGGGCTTGACCAGAAAGCCCTGCTGGCTGCACTGCATACCTACATCACCCAGAACCTGTCAGCCCAAAGCAGTGACAGAAGCTCTCACAGCAGGACTAAAGGGTCCCAGGTTTATGCTGAGAGGTTCTACTCCACGCCAGTCAGTCCATTTGATGGAAGATTTGCGAAAGGAAAAGCAGAAGATTTTAAAGTGAAGAAGCTGTTCCAGCCAAGGCCTGCCTCTGGAGAGCTGAGGCCAACCCCTGAGATGCTGAGTCATAAATCTGCTTCCCAGGATGATCCAAAGGACCCTCTGAGCGCAGTGGATGGTAAAGTAGATATTTACTTATTTTAGCTTACCTGAAGTTTCTCTCATGCTGCATGAACATTTTTGAGAGAAAGAAAATAAAATTAAACGTTTGATATATCTCCTACTATTGACATATTTATATCTACCATAACACAGTAATAAGGTTCATCATTCTAACTACTCTTTCCCTGCAAACATCTACCCACATTCTTCAACCCACCTTCCATATGCATGCAGAAATATATGGCACTTAGTAAGACAGAGCATTTATGTAACTTGCTATATTTTCAAAGCATTTTACAAACAACACGTAATTATGGATATATCTTTGCTATCAAATCTGGTTTCATGCAGTCATCCCACACTACATAAAGGGAATATAGAAATGCCTGGTTTTGTTCCATAGCTCTTTATTTAACTAGAAATTCAAGGACCATGGGTAAAATTTGAAGTTAAGCACAGAAATTAACAGTGAGATAAATTCTGGTGGAGAGCACAGAGAATGGAGGAGTCTGTCAGGTCCATGGGTAGGTGGACACAGAGTAATATGAGTAGTGAGGTTGCATCTAGTTTTGTCTGGACATTCTGTAACAAACAACCCGTTTGCTGGATTTTCATCTTTTTTTGGTAGTGCTGTTTCACAATGACTGGATCCTGGTTTTTGTTGTACATGATGGTTTGACAAATATTTAAATGAAGATGGAGGGTAACATCCCATAGGAATCTCTGATTGATAGACTTTAAACACTGCTTTATAAGATGAGTCTTGGGATTCAGATAGACTTTATCATTCTGATTTATTTTGTTGTTTCTTTATACTAATCTAAATATTGATGTTTTTCCAGTGGTTTAGAACACCTGAAAAATGAAAGAATTGATCCTCAACCATTGTCAAGCCCTTACATCTGTTACACTGCAGTCACCACTATCCCAGTGGATATTGGTGATATGTAAGAGTGCTCCTTTACATCCCTTTTGTAGTTATCATCCATAAAGTGTAATGTTCCTTGATTTGTTTTTTTGTTTGTCAAAAACAAACAAACAACCCCCTCCCCCTAAAAAACCAGAACACACACAAACAGACAGAAATGTCAAAGTTGCAGCAAAGATAATGCTTGCAATCTAAAGGATGCTCAGAAGTGAAAGCATTCTTGGTATGGTGCCCAGAGATAATAGGTTTCAAGGAACGAACTATAATGTAAAATCAAATCCAGGTGGCACTGTAAGTCTCTTGCACAGGTTAGACAATTTTGTTTCTAGACTCAAAACAAACTAGGCACATGCTGGTTTCATTATCCTCCAGCTGTTCCACTTCACCTTTCCTGGTAGGAGCCAACTGGGAAAAAAATGCTTAACACTTACAGGGAATAACATGTTTCACAATTCCTTGAGTTGTATTACTTTGGCTTCTCATACATAATATGCCATGTAGGAACTTCTGCCATTGCACTTGCTTTTAAATGTTGCATAGACATAACATTATGAATTCAGTAGGAAATAATATAGTATCCTTTGTATTTTTGAGCCACTAAATAGACTCATATGGAAGTGGTGAGGATAGACCAGGGCTTGAAATGCTGTCCATTAGAATGATGGTGCTTTGGATTCAGATCTTCCAGCCTGACTGAATCATCCCTTTCTGCTTTTAACCTTTCTCCAGTCTCTCTGGTGCTTCAGGGGTTTTGTACACGTGCAGGTTGTTCCTCTCTTGTACTCTGTAAAACACAGAACTGTTAAAAATCTGGAAAGCATGGGGTGCTCAGTTCTCTGCTGCATCTGATACAGGATTAGACAAAGGAACTGGACTGGGAAAACAATCCAGAAGGTACTGAGCAGATTAGTCCTGAGAAAGCTGCAAAACAGTGGCAGGTAAATCTGCTAACAAGGCACCCTGAGGGAGACATATAAGAGAAGGAAACGTGGAGCTATTTTTCTATCAGATTTGGAAGCTGCTACCTCTAGGAGTGGTGTGATGTGCGTGGGTGCTGCCTTTGTAGTCACTGTGTGATACGGGAATTGTTAATCTCTCGTCTGCACCAGCCGTATTTAGAATTTGGCTTGGTTTTATGTGGTTTGTTCTAGTCTACTAATTTTTGGTGTGTTAAATATTACACAATAGGTCTCTCTGTTGCTTTGAAAAGGTCAAAAAATTAGTAATTCAGATGTCTTTAAAAAATAAATAGCAGACTTCCATGTTTAGGGAGGAAAGATATTTTTGTACATCCTGGGGTCACCCTTCCCTGTGGCACTCAGCTGCTGAGTGCAGCTAACATGTGCTCAGTAGGGTGATGGGGCTGAGGAAGACACACCACCCTGTGGGACTTCTAACAAAGTTGCTGCTGCCACGCCACGTGGTGGTCAGGCAAGCTGGCTTTGGTACTTGAGCCAGTGGAGTATGAGGCATCATTTATGTGCTGTACAATAAAAAACTGTTTTCCCCTGATAAGGTGCAATTGTTACCTACTAGGGAATTCTACAGGTGAAGCTTACATTAAAAATTACATCACCCATGATATATATATGCCTTTATTGTCATCATGGTTCCAAGGCAACTGTGAAAGGCACCTTGTATTCTTCAGCTGGAAAGGTGGAGCTAAGGGAGAAATCTGGCCTGCAGCACCAGCCCTGTGGAACATGGCTGAGCATTGCTGAGTCTGTTTAGAAGGGGTCGGTGGGAGAGCATAAAAGCTGTGCACAGGTACGTGCATGTTCAAGTACATTTGCTGCTTAAGTGCTCTGGCATTGCAGTATCCATCTGCTTTTTGGTCTTTCTCCAACAATATTTTCTGATTTTAATAAATTCATCGTATTACCCAAAGGTGTTTGTAAACAGATGCACTGATATTTATTTGTGTATCAGCCTTATCCAATAATTTGTAAATTATTGCAAACATGGACAAGTGCCATAACAAGAAGCGGAAACATCCATATTTAACATGGACATGGATTAACATCCTATCAGTAGCCTCGTGAAGTTACCAAGACTCTTTATGTAGACTTATATTTCACCAGGCTACTACAGACACTCTGGTGACTGTCCCTGCTAGTGTGCTAAAAACATGAAGTTCCTCATGCTTACTGGTTTTGGTTATTGCCTTTGGTCCTAAATTATATGCTTAATATAAATATGTGCTAAAAGTAGCATATAATGCCAAAGCTTTACTCATGTCAACACAAGTATTTCGGAGTTCACTAGATGAGCTGTGCCCGGGTGGCAGTGCCCAGGGCAGGAACACCAGCACCAAAGGAACAGGAGGCTCCTCTCTATAATACTGGGGGTTTCAGTGAGTCAGGAAGACCTGCAGTGAACCTGTCTGCATTAGGGCACACGGCTATTCTTTTTCTGGTGTTATTCCCTGCCCTGTTCCCCCATTCCCATTTTGTTTGAGGTTGAGATGTTTGGGGTTTTTTTATTGACTGTGAGTGTGTGGAAGTGGACTGGAGAGATAAGACTTGGATAAGATAATAGGTACAGAGAAAAGTGAGTTTGGAAAAATGAAACGGAATGGAAATGACAAAGCCACACTGACTGCATGTTTTTGAGTAGCTCAGTAGCTGGGCTTGACAGCTGGCTGGGAATCAAAAGAACTAAACAAAAATCTAGTAGTGTTACATTAATATAACTCTTTTAATTATATTTGTCCTGAAATATAATTCTCTTTTCCGATTTGTCTTCAGATGTTTTATTTGTAAAGTTTTAGTTTTGATTTGGATCTGACATATATTCTGTCTTTTCATTGCTGACTTTATTAGCTCTGCTTCAATAATTTAGGTTTTTCTGTCAAGTTAGTGTCCAAC
Organism: Margarornis squamiger; assembly: GCA_035222235.1. Taxonomy (NCBI): domain Eukaryota; kingdom Metazoa; phylum Chordata; class Aves; order Passeriformes; family Furnariidae; genus Margarornis; species Margarornis squamiger. The sequence goes on along the minus strand of JAWWTY010000077.1, from coordinate 8,621,583 downwards.
AGTTCTATAAAACATAAGAACAGAAATGATACCTATGCAGACACAAGGCTTCTGTGGTAATCTGGCAATGCTGTTCTCTCCTACAGCTTAATTTGCTGCATTGCTGCCATGTGTAAGTGGCCAGCTGCCAGGTAGCTGTTGTGCTTCATGGAAAAGTTTCTTGAACACAGATTAATCAAATCTCTTGAAAACTTTGCAGTTTGGATCAATTTGTTCTTGTAGATTACCTTCCTAAACTAAATTGTTTGGTCATTATATTTTTACTATATTATTAAATTCATAACGGGAATTGATAGAATAAAATGAAATGTGGAAAGTGTTCAAAGTTTTCTCTGAAGTGTTGCTAAGCTTCCGTCAGACTTCCATATTAATTTTGCTGCCTCCAAATATCTTGGCTGAGAGTTTGGCACAGACTGAGTTTAAGTCTTTGACTCTTGTTACCGAGCACTTGCTTTCCTCTACAAAGCACTCTGCTATTTTCAATGCAGTACCAAAATCTTTGTTGCGTGTCACAGTTTGAAGTAACATCACAGATTTAACCTTTTTTGTTGGTAGTTACATGTAAGTGTGCTTGAAACTATCCTTTTTAAAGTAAATTTCAAAAGTTCGCAGCTTACAACCTCAGCTGAATTTTATAATTAAATCAGTAGTATATTGTAATAACATCATGGTGGATTATTGAAAAGATGTTTCCTTTTCACCTGGAAGAGAACGTACATCAGAATCACTTTCCCCATGTGTCAACCTGCTCTTTGACTCACAGTATACCTATTATTCAAGCTGCTTAAGTTTTTTTGCTTTATATGGACCAATTAGTTACGGGAAAATGGCATTAGTTGGGTTGTTGAATTATGGGTCAGATTGGAGGAACTTAATTTTTGCCTTGAGTTGGCATTGGGAGACTGATGGTTAGCTGCAGGCTCTGACCTCTCCAGTTGCCACTGAGGGGTCCAAAAAATGACAGATGTATCCAAGGTCTTGGCCTCTTTTTCCCAATGAAAAATAATCCTTGATGCTTCTCTCCCTGCAAAATCAAAGCTGTTCTACTCTCTGTTCCCTGGAGCAGAAGAGTCTCTTAAATACTACTTCTTTCCTAGTCTCTATTCACCTCTTCATCCTTTGCGGTGAAAAAAACCCCTTCTTTTTAGCCCTTCTTACATCGGTGTTTTTCCCTGTTTTCCTACTTTTTAATTCATGATTATGTAAGCCTGCAAGCAGACAGCATGGTCTCAAAGTATTGTTTACAGATGATGATGAACATGTCCAACCACAGGCTTAAGAGGGAGAATGCTACTATTAAGAAAAAAGTAAAAGTAGAAGAAAAAAGGTTGAATGATGCCTTCAAACTGCTTGTATGTAAATTCATGCATTCCACAGAGATTTAAAAGCAGTCCATATATTCCTCTTCCTACACAATACTGCCTATGAGAAAGAGTTTTATTGCTTGCATGCATATGCATGTGCATGCTAAATTCCTTACCAACATGAGTAAGCAGAACAGAGGAGTGATTCAAAATGTTTTTGCTTTGCTACACTGAGCCCTACATTTGGTGTCTGATACTGCATGGGGCGTTAGGCTGAGCTTTGCAGAGTTACAGAGTGATGCTGCACTACAGATGCAATGCAAGCAGTCAGCAAAGTGCCTTCCCTGGAGAGCTGTTATGCTCCATCTTCTGACTCACCTGTAATATCCATTGTCCTTGAATTTCCTTACCTTCAAAACTTTTATCACATCAAGGTTGTTTTGTTGTTTTGTTTTGTTGGTTTTTTCCTCAGTGTAACTGGCAAAATATTCATGGCTGACAAACCAAAACAATTCATATATATATATACACACACACACACATATATTTGACAAAATACACATGTTCCAAGACAAATCAATACAACTTAGAAGGTTTGTCCTTTACATATGTATGTAATGGACATATATCCATATTCCCTTCTAACTGAATAGGAGCTTTTTGATTGAAGGACAAAATATCTGACTTTTTTTTTTTTTACAGAACTCTGTATAGTTATTTATCTTGCCAAAAGCAAATCAACAAAGAAACCTGATCTCTAAGAAACAGTGGCATTGTCTGTGGTGTTTTGAAGCTAAAAATCATTTAAGCTACCTTAACACTTGTCTTCGGTATTTTGAGTCAGTTTAGACTAGGAAACAATGTAAGGGAAAAGTGATAATTTTATGCCCTCTCTCTAGGACAACTCACTGGATTATAGTGGCATATATCCCTCAGTCCTGAGACAGATTCACCTTGTCATCAACTTTAACACCATTTAATGCAGCATGAATGTGTCTGCCCTTCTTTAGGAAAGAGTTGCTCTCCAGGAAGGCAAAGCTATCTTTTCGGGAAAAATGAAAGATACGTTCTGATATAAACCCATGTGTTTCATTTGTGCAGCTAAATCCTGTGCTTCTGTTGTTTTGTGATGCAGAGACACTTATTAAAGATGTACTGAAGGACCTAGAGAAACAGCAAGTGAATGTGGAGAATCTCAGCTCAAGAGAACTGGACGACATCGCCGATACAATCGCCACAGCCATTCAAAGTGCTGACATTCCAGAAGGAACAGAAAAGGGTGCTGGAAAAACTAAAGAAGACAAAACAGAAGCACAAGTGATGAAAGGAGATGCTCAAGGAAAGGCAGACGTTCAGACTGGATTAGTGGAAAACAGTGTTAATATACCAGGTATTAATTATAAGAGTTAAATACAACAAAAAACAGGTACCCGAATTTTCCTCTATTGTTTCACATTAGTGCCAGACTTTAAAATCCATTTTAAAGAAGATGGGAGGGAAATTTCTGTATTTTCTCAAAGGCTGCAGAATTTTAGCTTTGTCCTTTTCTTTTATTTCAGCAGGTTCTTTATTTAAAAAAAAAATAAAATAAAATCTGTTTGTGAATGTTTGCTCTTCAAGCTTCTGAAACAAGATAAACCTACACACCCCATTATATTGAAATACAAATTGCTTTATGCTGTTTGGTCTAATTTCCTATTCTTAAGAATGAGATGTTTAAGCAAAATGATAATGAAAATTATTATATTACAAGATGTATTTCAAGATATGAAGAAAAAATGTTTTACAGGTAATCATTCTATAATGTGCCACAATTACTTGCAGGAGAAAATCTGAGACAAGTACAGGTACAAACCCACTTGTTCCTTTCCTGCTTAGGGAATAAGGAGTGTTATTATGGTTATTTGCTTCTGTCTGCACACCTATTTTCCTGGTGATGCAGATTCAGAAGCTACAGTAATTGCCATTAATGAGTGGATACCACAGTGGGACTTGTTACCACTCATCCATTCTCTATTTGGGGAATGTTATAATATCTAGGACACCAGAAATGTGTACTATAAATCATAAATATCTCTTTTTTCATGGAGATATACTGAAATCCTTACTAGTTAGGGATATTCAGGTTCTTTTAATTGCCAAATCTTTTTGTAGATTAAAAGGAGCAAACTGAGCCATGCTGAGAAAAATGAATAACACCCAGGTCATAAACCAAAAAGCCAACATTGTTTGACTGAGGTTAAGGATGTGACTGAATATCATCACTATAGTTAAACTGTAACTTGGTTTTGGTGAATGATATCTGTTAAAATATGTCATCTTCATCCACCAAAATATGTATATGTTTCCCTTTTTCTACTCTAAATGTTCATTCAGCAAGCTAGAGCCATTTTATTGTCTGGGGTTTTTTTCTTAGATATTGGTAAACTGATATGACAATTGGACACTTCATTAGCAAAATAACACTAATACTTTGGCTCTTGAAGTACTCTGTCTATCGATCTTGCATTAATTTGCTATTGAAGTGGGGTTAGAATAACAATAACAAATTATACAGTGCTCTTTACTGTGCCCTTTCAGCTTTGATGTCTTAATGTTTAAATTGCATAAAAAGGCCACTGCTACAAAGCAGCCTATGAGAGTCTTTGTTTTGTATATAATGCTTGCCCTTCATAACTATATATTTTTGCTTTTCATATCCTACAGACAATGGAGTACATGAAGCCAGTGCAAGAACTGATAAAGAGGTAGAGTACTAGTATTTTAACAAAAGAACTATTTAATCTCAGAATGTGAGGTTTCTATGCAGTGAAGGTCAAAACCATAATTCTGAAATGTAAGACTTGTTCTGTGTTTTCTGAGACTATGATTCAATATCACAAATAGGCAAGTTGTTGATGCATTGAAATATCAAATAAACATTTATTTAAATCTAAACCAAAATTAGTTTTGCTGTTCAAAGAAATCAAAATCAAGTCCTTTTTTTGCTTGCCTTTAATTTGTAAGTAGAGATAATTCATAACAGATTTCCATAGTTCAGACAAATTCAGGCTTTTCCTCAAGTTAATAAATTTTGAGTATTGGGGTGTTCCTGGAAACATTCTTCTTTTCCCTGTCCTTTGGCTCTTAGTTCTGGGCAATGTAAGCATCCTTGCTCAGATGATCTCCTGGTTTTCTGAAGTAAACATATTCCCTCTGGAGGCATGTCTTGGGATGGGAGAGGGCTGTATTTCAAAATTCCCTGTCCTTTCATGGGATCTGCCATTCAATTTTATGTGTTACCATTAATTCACTGAGTATTGGAGGTATTTCAAAGGCTCTAGGCATTACATCTTGCACCTTAGCTAGTAACATCAAATTTAGCATTTTAATCCCAATTCCATTTATAATATTCCTCATGAGCTTTGAATCATATCCTATGGACTTCTGCCCAAGATTCAGCCATTTTTGAGATGTATTCATCTTTTCTGTGTTTCACAGAGCAGAAAAATGTCAAAGGAATATTTTTAAAAACTGTGTGACACTTCTCCTACTATATACTCCATCAAAAGCTAATACTCCAAGACTCATAAATGGGCAAATCCTCTTGTGCTCACAGTAAAATCTCTCCAGCCCTTCTGCCAAGCAAGGAAAATACACACATGAACAAGGTGGCAGGAGTTTTAACCACCCACATGAAATTCTTCAAGGGATGAAGTGCTGTGTTCACAACAGACTCACAGAGGAACCCATGTATAGATTTCTCAGTGGCAGTTTGAATAGGGGTTGTGATAGAATGGAATATATTGTGACACAGAGCACAAAGTGCCCATTAACCATGATTCCCTCCCAAATGCTTGGCTGCCCTAAAGTTATGTAATGAAACTAGCTAATGAATTGTTCCAGGCATGTGTTTTGACTTTTGCTCATTTGCTTATTGTTTTGATTTTTATAGAGGATTTTTTCTGTGATCATATGTGTAGCTTGTTGGATAACTCACATTCAGTTGGTAGCCATTTCTGGAAATTAATAAGTGAAATAGAATTGGTCATATAATTTCTGTTCCCTTACCTGTGTTATAACTGGTGAGACCCAAGAAGTGTTTCCAGGTCCAACAATAGGCATATTGATGGATATTTCTATTCTTTCTTGTTTTCATTAACTTAGCTGATGATAAAGTTTTATTTTCATCAATACTTAAACACACAGACACATGAAAACTAGTGAAAAAATATAGTGGCATAGTTTAATGCTTTTTTATTATTACTGAATAAACATTATGTTCTTAACATAGTCTGGCATCTTAGAGGAATTAAGGAAATGACCATGCAACAGTTGTACAAGTAGACTCTACTGTATCAGTTAGGGTTTGAAAGATTAAATCCAGGTTTGGTTCAGTATAACGTTCCTGTGTTTAGCTTTAAAAATAATCTTATTCTTTTGATATAGGAGAACACTGCAAAACTAATTAAATTCTTGAATGAGAATGCGTTACCTGAAAATATGCCTAAAGACCTTATCCCTGAAGAACCTACCAAGATAGAAACCAAGAAAGCTGAAGAAACTGACTCTTCTTCCTCAGAAGAAATAAATGCTGGAGTGGAAAATGTAAAAAGTGAGACTTTCTCAAGGGAGCTGGCAACTGCAGAGAACAGTGAATCTGACCCCAAAGACCCGAGCAAGACCAGCTACTGGATTAAGAATGCTTTAATGCAGGATGGAAACTCCAATGAAAAGCCTCAGAAAACTACAGGACAAGGCTTACAACTGGAAGTGAAGTCGTCTGAGGAGAAAGAATATGGCTACATTGTGACAGTGAAAGAGTAAGTACAGCAGCCAATTTGAATGGCATTTTTAACTGGAGAAAAGATGAAGTGAATGCACCTAATGAAATATGAATGTACAGGAGGAAAATGCCACAGACCTGATTTTTAATACATCTGAAACTGTTTGGAACCTGTTCAGCACTTTGATGAAAATACAAGAAAACAGTTCCGTTTTCTTACAGTTGCCTTCCCTCCCTTGCGGAAGATATTAAGTTTGTAGGTCTTTTGCTTAGACCTCTCTCTATCTTCTCATGTTCCAGTGACCTTCCAATATGTCAGTAAGTGTGCTTATGGTTAGGATGCAGGCTTTAAATATTTGACTTGAAAGTAGTCTAAATATCAATGCCTGAGTCATTCTTTCAGAGAATGACACACAATAATAAAGCACAATATTTTCTCTGTGGATTCATTTTGATCTGAAAATAACACATATAGGAATCCAAACATCACATATGCAGCTAGTTTAGAAAGAAAGACCTAATGATTTCAGGTCATGTCAGTAATGAATTTGACATTTAATAGTACCCTTTCAAAAGACAACTTTAGCCCCCTAGTGATACACAGTTCATTATGGAACATTTGGGATTTTAGAACTATGTAGGCACTTCTACATCCTATGAGAACAATGTTATACTTGGTTAGCGCTCCTGACTCATCTTCTGTGAGAAATTAGGAATTTCTAGGATGAGCTTACAAATCATAGAGAAGCTGAGATAGGAAATTTAGCATGGATTGATTCTTTTGACTCTCTCAAATTTATGAATGGGATTGAAGGCAATAAGGTCTTGGGGGGGTACATGTTTTTACTATATTGTGTTGCCTTGAAATACATGTGGCTGCATATCAGAAACAGAGCAGAAATTGATGGAATACCCCAGTTTAACCACACCTCTTGGTTCCTGCCTAGGAATGTTATGTGAAGGAGTATAACCCAGTTTTTCCCCAGCTCAGCTTTACTTCCTCCACTTCTTTTAATTCACATCAGTCTGGAAGGCTCCTTTATACCCCAGAGTACCTTAATGACACCATCTCCTTTGACCATCCAGGCCTTATTTGGCTCATAAATCCTGTAAAGCTTAGAGCTTTCAGAGCTCTGTGTAGTGGGAAATGTTCTGAATTTTAGTGTTCACAACACGGACATTCTTCACTGTGTCATCTTATCTGGTTTTCTTCCTAGCTAGTCTCCCACTGATGGGCTTTCCTTGAATTATGTCTGTTATTATTCAATGAAACTTGCCGAAGAAGATCATTTGTCCAAATGTTCTTGCTTTTAGAGGACTCCATATACAAAAATATAATTTAGCATAGTTTTGTTCAGCCTCTTTACCATTTTCAGTGGGAGAAAGACAAAAAGTGCTTTTTTATATACTAGATTATTATAATTTTAGTAACTTTTGGACAAGATGCTTTTAGATGGCTAAAGTGAAAGAAGTCCACCCTTGGCTGGGTATTGGGGGAAACACAATTACAAAGGATGAGGAGAAGGCTGAGGTACTTAATGCCTTCTTTGCCTCAGCCTTTAGTAGTAAGGCCACTTGTTCTTCAGGTGTCCAACCCACCCTGAGCTGGGATACAGGGATGGGGAGCAGAATAGAGCCTCCATAGTCCAGGAGGAAATGGTCAGCAGCCTGGTACACCGCTTAGACACAGATAATTGTCTGTGGCTAGATGGGATTCACCCAAGGGTACCAAGGGACCTGGTGGAAGTGCTCACTGATCCACTTTCCATCATTTACCAGCACTCCTGGCTGGGTGGGGAGGTCCCAATTGACTGTAAGTCAGCAAATGTAACCCCTATCTACAAGTAGGGTTGGGAGGAGATCTTCTTCACAGAAAGGGTTGTCAAGCATTGGAACAGGCTGCCCAGGGAAGTGGGGGAGTCACCATCCCTGAAAATATTCAAAAGATGTGTACATGTGTCATTTAGGGACACAGTTTAGTGATGGGCTTGGCAGCGCTGGGTTAATAGCTGGACTCGATGATGCTACAGGTCTTTTCCAACCTAAAGGTGATTCTAATTGGTGGTATAGTTGACATTTCAGGGGCAATCCATTCACTATTAGCTTCTGAGGCTTTGCAAGTAAGATCCAGAGGAGATATTAAGATTGCTTCATGAACTGCTAAGATGCCGGCATTTAATTGTGCCACAAACCGAAGATAAGCATTTCCATCTAATACTTGAAGAAAAGATTTGTGATACTTTAAAGACTTGCCAAAACGGCAGTCTGATTGTCAATGGCAAGAACAATAGGTCACTCCTGCTGTGCTTGTCAAGTGACCTTTCAGATGGTTGGAGCAGTGCAATCCATACCAATCCATAAGATCCATCAGCACTAAGCTTCGGTGTAGCAAATTGTCCAGCAAATCCTCCACTGTGCTGCTTCAGCACTTTATAATGTTGAGAAACCAATCAAATTGGTGATTTATTTTGTTTACTCTTTTCTCCTTCAAAAAATTGCTATTCTACCCCTGCAGGATTTGTGTTGGAGAGGTTTTTGTCTTTCTCAGTGTAATTGCTTTGAACTGTTTTACTAATTTTAACTCTGAAATTCTGAAGTAATCTTATTTTTAAAGAAAGTTGGCTACAGGATGTTATTTTCATGTTATTCTTCTTTGACCATAGTTATAAAATACCTCTCTTTTACAGTGTGGCTGCATCAGGGTGAGCTCTGAAATTAGAGGTCTTTGTCTTTGGTCAAAAGAGCTCTTCCTAGTGTCTGAAATTCTAGTTCTTCAAGTTTGGAAAACTATTTTGTGTGTGTCTGTCTGTCTAGAGACATGCCAACACTCCCATTTGGTTGGCAGTATTTGCTCTAAAATGAAGGCCTAGATCCCACAATCAAAACATTTACACAGTGTTTAGTCTCCTGAGGAATCCCAAAGCCTGACTTTCCAGAACATGTAGTTCTTACCACCTCCAGTAAAACTAAATGTGAACTGCTGCATGCTCAACAGTTTAAATAGCCAGGCTGGCATGCAATTTCCCAAATATGAGAATGAGTAGCTAGACTTAAATGCACTGAGAAAAATCTAGTTTGAGAGTTCACCTCTTTTCCCTGCTTATCAGTCTTTCAAGCTTTAAAATCAAGTCATGCTTGTCTGAAGCCATGCTTGGACACATAAAGCACAGGAACCTGTCCTGTTTTGAGAATTATCAGAATACATGGGCTTGAAGGGTTTCATATAAATACTAGATCACAGACAGCTCATGGCAGCTCTCTTAGCTTGTGAGCCAACTTCTGGCACTGTTGTATTAGGCAGTTCGTGGATATTTCATGTTTTGTCATATGTTACCTCTCAATTCCAGACTGTCTGTGTAAAATTATATGGGCTGTGGATCTGTTCACAAGTTGTTAACTGAACTGGATCCCACATGCATGTCTGTGCATTTCATTTGAGGTAGCTGGTATTCTGTTCAGGTGAAAAAGCTGAAAATGGGTCTTGTGTTTATAATTGCTATGGAATGTGATTAGTCTGACCTGTTTAGCATGCTGAAGGGTTAGGTTAATTCCAAATGCTTGATATTGCTTCTCCACCTTTACAAATGTGATAAATGATACTGCTTTTCATATAATGATTACTTTCCTCAGGATGGTGTTCAGGTTAGGACCCTGAAGCTGGGTTGTACAGAATTCTTGGTTTATTCCCCAAGTTTTCTGTTTTCCTAGGCAGGTTGTTAAAGAATTGTCTTCTTATGATCTTTGTTATTTGTTTCCCTATCAGGTGGAAACATATTAATTGCATTTTAAAATTTAATTTAAAAAAAATAGGAAAAATGAATCACAAGTTCTACATCAATGAATCTGATAAGTTTTATTGGTCTTAGTTTCTTGAAGGTCTTGATGTTTCTTAGAAGCTGAGCTTTTGTATTCCATGAGGCTTTTCAGCTGCTTTTAGAAAACAATAACAAAATGTTCTTGTTCTTTAATACATATATACAAAAAGAAACATTGATTTGACCTTCTCTGTATATCTCACAGTCCTTTTTGAAGTTATTCTACCTACAAGTGCCCTTTGTCAAGGGAAAGAGATTTATGTATATTCTTCAATTAACTTCTACAACTAACTTTAAAAACTAAAAAAGATTATAAAGACACATAAAAGAGACGATCTGTTGAAGTCTGGTAAATCAGTAAGAGACAGCATTACTGATGTTAAAAAAGAAGTTAAATGTAAAATTTTCATCTCTCACTTTGTCACTTTCCTTGTATAAATAAGTTTCATAAATGTCCATCATTGGTTTTAAAGCTCAAGGTTTTGCTTCTGACAACACAGCTTGATCCCTATCTGAACAAAACTCAAGGAAAATCCTTGCCTATGAAATTATTCAGCAGACAAAATGTGGTTATTGTGTCTCAGCATCAGAACTGGTAGAGACATAGTTCTAGAATCCTCTGTTGCTAACTCTTCACACATAATTATTCATGATCCCTAGAGTTTTCTAGACATAAAATCTTTTTTTCATCCATAATTTTTCAGTTTTCTTGTGGTACTTAGAAAGTGACAGAGATCATATCCCCCACGTTACTTTTTCACTGCCTTGATTTAGATATTATATATTCCCATAGGAAAATGATACTTCATGCTTCTTATAAATCCACAAGAAAATAACAGAAAAGTGGTAGTTGATGTGGCTTTGCTTCAGAGAGCAATAAACACTGGCTTCTGTTTGGTTGGGTTTTTCAATGCAAGAGTTCAGCTTTGTATATTTTGAACTTATTATCTGTTATATGTGCAGAGACAATATGATATACTGTCCTACTTCAGTTGCCCTTAGCTTTTGTGCTTTCAAAATCTGTTGAAATATATTGTGAGGGAACAGGATTCTCACCCACTGTTGTAGGTAACTTTACAAGGGAAGAATCTGTCTAAGTGTCCCTCCTCAAAGGGCTTCACTTTCCCAGATGTTTTCCTCTTCTTTCCCTTGGGACCAGCTCTGCATTTGTACTTCTAGAGGAACATAGAGAGAAATTTTTTTAATTGACGTAGCTGGTGACCATCCCACATGTTGCACTAATGACAGTAATGACAAGGAGTCACGCTGGTCCCCTGAGTTGAGGAAGGGCAATGGGCAGTTGTGGGGGTGGGCCTGGAGTCCCCAGCAGTGCCACAAGGACTCCCTCCCATTTGTATCTCTCCACTTGGCTGGAATGAAGTGGCTGCTGGTGTAGTTTCCCAGACCAGACATTTCCAGACACGCCCATGTCCTTCCATGCTTCCTGTGCCACTTTAGCATCCCTTTTTTGAGTCTCGGGGGCCAGGTCTGGGAGAGCAGGTACTCCACAACCCCCCTGTGAGCAGGTTCAGGTGACTCTGCTGACTCCAGGCTATGGAACTGCACATTCCATGACCCCAGATTAGGGGTGGGGCTGGAGGCTGTGCCTTGTTTTTATAAACAGTGGTGGTTGTTAAAACCCTGAGATGCTGCAATATCTCACAATACCATATGGTCAACATTTCTAGTGTATCACAGTGTTTTTCAGTTAATTACCACCCAGGTCATTATGAAACAGTGATGAATTTTAAACTTTTGAAATGAGTGAGAAGAAAAAAGCCAAAGATCAGGATTACTGGGAATGCAGCATACTGAATTATAATGCAGTCTATTGTGTGATAGTACCTTTTCATCAGTGCTGTTCTGCCCAGCCCTGGGAAGCTCAGATGTAAAAATGTCATCATTTCATTTTCATGCCTGAATTGTTTTGGAATTTCTTAGCTCAGATAATGTGTACAAAATGTACATGCTTGACCACTGAAAATTAGAATGAAGTAATTTCACAAGTAGAAAAATCAACGAGGACTAATTCTGAACACACAAACAGGGAAAACATTTTATTTTTCATTTTGAGTAGAAATTCTGCCTTTCTATTGGCACTTGTTTGAAGAAGGTATGCAGCAATCTAAACACAATCTAAACACTCTAATCTATACATGTATCAGCTATAGAAAGAAATTTAGAGTTATTTTTTTAATAGTGCATAGAATGATTTTTATAAAAAGTCAGTTTCAAAATCTTTAAAGTTTGGATCTCTTATAGAAACCATAGAATCACAGAATAGTTTGCTTTGGGAGGGACCTTAGAGATCATCTTGTTCCAACCTCTCTGCCATGGGCAGGGGCACCTTCCACTGGACCAGGTTGCTCAAAGCCCCATCCAACCTGGCCTTGAACACTGCCAGGGATGGGGCATCCACAACTTCTCTGGACAACCCATTCCAGTGCCTCACCACCCTCACAGTAAAGAATTTCCTCCTAAAATCTAATCTAAACCTTATCTTTCAGTTTGAAGCCACTCCTCCTTGTCCTGTCCCTACAGTTCCTGACAAAGAGCCCTTCTCTGATTTCCTTGCAGGCCCCCTTCAGACACTGGAAGGCTGCTATGACCTCTCCCCAAAACATTCTTTTCTCCAGGCTGAGCATGCCCAGCTTCCTCAGCCTGTCTTCATAGGGGGGTTGCTCTAGTTCCCTTAACTAATATTTGTGTTTCTTTATCTTCTTTCATTTAACACTATGATGTCAGATGTTTGTAATTTTTAATTTAAACCATTTGCATTATACATTGGTCTGGGTTTTACGCTGGAAGGAAGATGGATAATTTGAAGGAAGGGAAAGAATGAAAAGTTGGAAGTGCATGGAAATGTGTATCATCAGTTGCCCTCAATCTCCTTTATTAATTACTTTTATGAAGAAGTAATTTGATATGAAAGAACAGTTTAGCATTTTCAAGGCTTTTTTGCATCAGAGATTCAGGGTGCACGACAAGTGAACTCCATACCTATTTCTAGCATTCAGCTTAAAATGCATTAGGGAGTCCTTTGGTGGGGTCCATTTTAGCCTCAGAAGGGAGGGCATCACAATTATGGCACGGATTATTACCATTATTTCTGTGCTTCTGCTGGCGACAAACCATCTGTATGAATTTGTTACTATTAGCACAGCTGGAGGTAGGGCATGTTTGAAGCAATGCAAGTACAGGCTGGCACAGTGTCACGCTTCCATTATAACTCCAGAGACCTGATCCTTCTCAACTGTTCTCTCACTCTCTTGTTTCCATGATGCCGTTATCTCCTCTGACCTTCATAGCCTGACCACTGCCATTGATTTTTAGCAAGTGTCATTTGTGTTACAAATTGGTCTGGACTTGAATCTGTCTGTATTAAGAGGTTTAAATTCACACTTAGCGGTGGTGGGAAAAGAGGGGAAAAATTACAGAAAGTGGGAATTTGCTGAGCTGTCAAAACAGAAGTGAGCTTAAAAAGGTTTTGTGGCTAATAAAGCCTTTGAGGAAACAAGCATAGAAAAATGAAAGTGCAGCCCAATGCAATAAAATTGCAGTGTCCTTAAAATGATTGCGATAACCGTGCTGTGAAGTCAGGCAGCTCTCAGTCTGGTGAATAGCTCTGTGCTCAAAAGTTATTTGGTTGCTCTCATGAACTCTGGATGAATGGGAACCATTTACAAAATTAATAATTTTTTAACTTAATGTAAGCCACAGACCATGTTCAAACCAGAATTAATCCATGAAAAACGTTCCTTCTCTAAGTCTTTATGAGGGATGTTGTGCTTCAAGATGTGTGAAACTACACAGCAGCATGGACAGAAGAACTCCAACTCAGACAGACAAGGCAGGCTGCTCTAACACCACAGACTTGAAGCATCAGTGCCCAGGACTTTCATTATAGATTACCAGATGAGTTACTCTCAGGGGCACTTCCAGACAAGAGAGATAAATACAATTTCAGTGTCTAAATGTTTTTTAGGCTTGGTAGGCTCAGAAAGAATTTAATGGCAACACTATAAATTACTTTGATGCTGAAATGTTCCCAGTAGTCCTTGCTATGGCACTTACCTCCTCTATGACCTGGAGCAAACCCCTCTAATGTCTCACTTCCTTCTCCTTTGTATGGATAATATGCATCTTTCTTGTGACGACTGGGACTTCCTTTGTGTCTAGAAAAAGAGAAGTAGGAGCTGGATTCAATGGCTTTTTACTGCTGAGAATGGGAAAGTCATGTCACTGTGGTGCTGTGTCTTCTCCAACATGCTGTGTGCTACCTAAGGCAGGAGCACTCGCCCCATCCATGGGGCAGGCATGGATGACAACATACTGCATTTATTCCCTCCTCAGGCAAATGCAACATCTTTCTTTTGGATTGCGGGGTGTGTGACTCAGATTTTGGCAGTAGCAGCTAAAAGAGCCAGTTGTGGTAAATGGCCTTTCAGGTCAGAGAACAGCAACATTGTGTGCTAAAAAGTGCCACGAAGCCAATTCCCAGAAGGAGTCAGTGGAAAGATGGGAGTGAAAATCTCTTGTGAAACACTGGTAAAGCTACATCTGCTTATTGCAATGGCATCAGCAGCTCTCCCATAGCTCAGTTACTACTGAAATATGCACACAGAAAGCTTCACATCAATCTATTTCATACTTCAGTAGCTGAGTTTCCCCATTATGTTGCTTGTTAAAATATTTACTAATCTTAGCTGAAAAAAAAAAAAAAGACAAAAAGAGAAATCCAAAAGAATTAAACTGTATCCTTAAAATGAAAGCTTTCCTAGTATTGTTTACAGCTTCTCTGAGGTGGAGAAGTGCTGTGATCACCAACTCTGAGACCACATCAATGATTAGCTACTATTTTAAGCTACATATTTGAAGTCCTGGCTATTTATATCTGAGGGCCACTGAGCCTGTGCCTCCAGGAGGCAGTGCCAGGGACCCTCTCTTCTCCATCTGGGCAGCATCACACATGGAAGACCCTCAGACCTGGAGCACCTTCTGTTGAGATACATCAGACTCTCCCAGGAGAAAAGCTGCTGTTGCAGCAAAACCGCAAGTTGTACCCACCCTTCAAATCAACAGGAGATAAATGGGATGCTCTTCATCCTGACTTTAAGGAGAGTGAGTC
The DNA here is from genome assembly GCA_035222235.1 of Margarornis squamiger. NCBI lineage: Eukaryota > Metazoa > Chordata > Aves > Passeriformes > Furnariidae > Margarornis > Margarornis squamiger. The sequence continues at coordinate 8,606,571 of JAWWTY010000077.1, read as the reverse complement.
ACAGAGCAAGGGCCAGGGTGTCACTGCGGATTAAGAACTGGTTATGAGATAGGAGAGAAAGATTCGTCATGAACTGCTGCTTCTCAGCGTGTAGAGAGATTAGTGGTACCCCATTGGCAAATTGTCTCTGTTAGGAAGAACTATGGAGGATTTAGAAAAATTCCAGATGGATTTAAATACATTGAGGGATTAAGGAACACAATGGTAGATGAAATTCAGCTGGAATAAGTGTGACAGAATAATAGACATTAACAAAAATAGTACTTTGGGGAAAAAAAGAAAAAAAGAAAAGGTATTCTTAAAACTCCTAATAGTCTCTGCTCTGAGGCTGTGGAAAATTTGAAGATTTGCATGAATCCACCCTTGGTAGGGTGGCCCATATTTTCAGACTTGAAAATTTAAAACAAGGCATGCAAGTTCTGAAGGTGGTGGCCCATTTCCCAACTGTGCATTTCTAAAACACAAACTAATCTAATACGTATCACTGAGGTCAAGAGTTCAGCAGAAGCTTTTTAAAAAAAGAGAAATTTTAATAAGTATTGAGCATATACATTATCACATTAACTCATTGTTTGTAGATACTGTAGCTGCAGGGTATAAGGCAAGAGGATCTCACTCCTAATCTCAGCCTGTTCTTGGCCTGGGCTGCAGTGCAGTGGTGCACAGAGAGAGGGCATGGCTAGGATTTTATTGAACACGAGGTTCATGTGTTTCCTGAGGGACACGGAAGGACAAAATGGTACTGTTCCTCACCTCTGGAGTCAGGTAATTAATCAGTTGGACTAGTTTTCTCATGTATAATATTCTAATTTATTTGGTCAGGTGTTCCAAGCAGGGATGGATAGATGGATGGATGGATGGATGGATGGATGGATGGATAGATAGATAGATAGATAGATAGATAGATAGATAGATAGATAGATAGATGGGTGTTTTGTTACTTTTTGACTGGACTTTGGGCAACTGTCTGAATACTGGCAATTTCATAGCAACCCTCACACCTTTTAAGTTTTCACCCAGGGAATTAAGGAAATACTGTTTTCTGAATATTATTACTAAACAACTTTTTTAACATCTTTACATCTTTCGTTCTCAGTTGTTAGCAGTGTGAACACGACAGTGCCCAAGACAAAAAATAAAAATAAAAATTAAAGAACTAATGGGTTTTGTTTGTCAAAACATTGTTTTTCCCAGGATAGACTGCTCCTCAGGTTGTCCTTACAGAGCCATATCTCTTCTGACTACTTCTCTCACCCTCCTTCACAACTTTTCCAGAATTTTCTTGGACTTTATTTCTTAGCAGTTATCTTTGGGTTGTCCTGTATTTATTGCTGGTTTCAGAAAATCAGGCAGTAGCGTGTCTGAGGGGGTTTAAAATAACCTCCAGTCTTGTGCTGGTGGCTGCTGCTGAGAATTGCCTCGGGGTCTGGGGTTGGTGTGTACTGCTGGGATGTGCTTCCTTCAGCACTGTTCTTCTCACTCCTTCTTTATCCCAGCAGCACGAACTGGAAATGGCTTTCCCACTCTTTATCCTTTTCTCTTGACAAAGCAGTCACAGCTGGGAGGCACCAGCCCCTTGCCCATGGAGAGGCAGCACCCAAGTCCTGGCATTCTGGCTCCTCTGCTTCTCCTTGCCAAGCAGTGCACTGGGAATACAGATATGGTGGGAATGGAGATACAAAGGGAAAGAAATCAAGCCTGACACTGGCCCATGAAGGTGGGTGGTTAGAAATGATGAAGCTGCTTTCACCTGTTACAACAGCCCCCCTCTAGTGGATTTCCTACTTTGTATTCCTTAGAGCAAGGAATAAACAAATAGACAGTTCCTAGTAACTCGCCTAAGTCATTCTAAAGAAGCTGCTCCAGACACCTCAGAGTCTTGTTGCTCAGCCTGAGCCCTGTGACAAACACACCTGCTCTTTTCCAGGCACGGAGGGAGGATGACAGCTGGTGCTGGAGCTGGCCAGGCTTCTCTCCCCAGCTCCCCATCCGCACGGAGTTTGCCTGCACCTAGTCCATGTCCATCCTGCTGCCAAATGGTTTTAGCAGCCAGAGAAAACTAGTCCTGAACATTATTAATCCTAAAGGCAGACTCTTTATTTGACTCTCTAAAGCATTCCATATGGTATTCCAGACCCATACTTTTGAACTTTGGCTATTTTTTTGAAGTTTAGCTTTTTATCTTCATTGCTAAGGAGACTGTGCTGCACATTAAGAAAGTGGTACTGTTATAGACTGTTGCCCTGTAAATGAGGGGGCGCCGATTAGATGTCAATCAGAACAGAGACATTATTGGGAAATGGCCAGGTGGAACATTCTTAAATAATTATGTTAAACTATGGAGTGCATATTTCTTAAAATTCAGTAATTAAAAAGACTAGAGGGTGAAAAATTACTCACAGATCAGTACTAAAACATGATCTTTGACATGAAGGAAGTTCTTATTTGTGTCCACTAAATGAATGACTGTTAAAAAATCTTAAATACTCAAAATAAATATAGAGGTTGATGCCAGAAAAAACAGCTGATTAATAACTGTTTAGAGACAGAGTTTTAGTCTAGAAAACAGCAAGGTATTTATTTGCAACGTTGGGGAACCCCCGGTTAGCACCGGACAAAGAGTTCCAAAGCTTTTAGTGAAAGGCAAGATTAGTTATACAATTTTTGTGAAGGATTACAACATTTTTCCATGCATATTCATAATATTGCAACATTTGATTATAATATTCATAGTAGGTGGAGAGTAGGTGGAGCCTGGGCGTGGT
>JAWWTY010000077.1:8344693-8603706 GCA_035222235.1 Margarornis squamiger | reverse complement strand
AAGCATTACTCATAGACAGTTCTCAGTGTTAGTGTTTTAAGCTAATTTTTAACCCTTGGAGCTTTTGCTCGGCTTCAAGGTCAGCAGGACCAACAAAATGATGTTTTTCACATCAAACCTCAGCTTAGGTAAGTACCACCCCAGAAATCACTGATCTTTGGTGAACCCATCCAGGCATTGTCAGACTAGGTCTTCTGGTAGTTTTTTTTTTTGTTGTTTTTTTCTTGCTAACATGTGAGTCAGAGGATTAAAGAACCAAATGCCAAAGAATCTTACAAATCTAACCAAGCACTTTGACTTTGACTCTCATTGTTTAATAAAAATTGGTTACTCAAATTCTTCAACAGATTTAGTCCATTCAGGTGTGTGTCTTGTTATCCATGTGTTTAGTCCCTTTTCTCTTTAAGGCACCTTTCTAGGTTTAAACCTGAAATGTCATTTCAGAATTCAGAGTGAAAGCCAGACTGCCTCATTTAGGTCCCAAACTTACAGCTGCTGGATGCTGTGCATATTCCCCAAGGATGTCATCCACTTCACTTCACATCACTGAGCTCCCTGAGACAGGTGAAGACATACCCACGGAGGGAGGTTAGGCACCTTCTTTCTTCCACTGATTAGAAGGGACTTTGGGAGATGCCAGAAGACATCTCAGCCTGCAAAGTATCTCCCTGTTTCATTGAGACATGCCAAACAAGTAGGATATTCTGGGATCCAGCATGTCTAGTGCTCCTCTGCTGGCAAGCACTATGTTTAGTATCATCTGCCTGTCTTCCACTTATTACTGCAGGGTTAGAAAGTGAAGCAGGAGATGGAAGAGGTCTTATCAAAGTTGGTCTGAGCAGTTCTAACTCTCCAAGATGAGGAGAGTGCTCTGTGTACCAGACCTGAGAGCTAGCACTGTCCATCACCCTCTTGATGGCCCAGTGGTTTATCTTCAGGCCTAGAAGCAATGGAGAAAGATGGATAACGTGCTAGACAGAACCTGGCTCTTAACTTGCAGCACTCAGGGGTAAGGAAAACTGCTGGTCTAAACAGGTCTTGAGCATGTGTGTATTTTGCATTAGGAAATATTGAAAGTGTGCTTAAAGTAAACATTAGTCTAAATAAAATGTCTCCTCCCCAAAAGTTCAAGCTGGATTCAAGCTCTACTTCATCCTCTGATTTAGATGTGTATTTAATACTATCCAAGTTGAGCTCAGGTGTAGCCAAACTTTTGAACATTCTCCAGGGTAAATAAGTGGAGTGGAGATGTGACTGTGCTGAGTTTGGTTAGCAGAAGGTAGTCTGGGTGTGAGTGGCATTTACCTGCTCAGAAAACACACTGATACTGCTGGGAGGACTGTAGTTAAGCATTCAGGCAACTTTCAGGCTGCAGAGAAGTGTCTTGCGATTTTTGTGTGGTGCTCAGCACTCTCGAAAATAGACAAACTAGTCTTCATTGCCTGTGTTCTGATTTAAGCAAATTAAGGAGTGAACCCTGCCTTACTTAAGATTTTACTGAGGATTACACTGACATTTAGGTTTAAAGAGTGCAATTCCCAATGTCAGGCCTATTTCTGTACTGTAGATTATTCTTCATTTTTGCAGAAAATGATTCAATTGAACTAATCTGACAGGGCTGACTGGATGTCCATTATAGTGCTGCATTACAATTGCTAAACAGAGTCTTGGAAGGGCACTAGGTACAGTCTGGTAAAGACAATACATAATTTGAATGATGGTACTAAGGGAGCATTTTGGAGTTCAGTAAGTGGGTTCCAGAGACACTTGGCAATTGGGAGGAGGAAAAGCAAATGAGAGCAACTGCTTGTGAGACTGACATAACCTCAGAATAACATTGAACTACATGTTGCTCTCCTCAGGCTGAGAGCAGGCTTGGCAAACACCAGCAATCAAGCCATCTGTATAACTGCATCAGATTTTTTGCTACCAAAGTGGATCAATTTATGGGATTGTTTTGACAGGCATGTTGGGAAATACAGAACATATAGTTTTCATCATTGTTTACTTCTGTTTTTCCTCTTGTTCCCTTTGACATTGCCCACTGGCTTGTATTAGAGTTTGAGCTCCATTTAGCTCAGCATGCCGAGCCAGTCATGCTGCCAATGTCTCTCCCTGCAGAACTCCTCCTGTGCCTTCATTTACATGTTTTCTTGTTGTTCTTTAACCAGAAGGGGAAACTTTGAGCCTTGAATGCATAAATCATTAGGTCCAGGTCAAAAATAGTCCATTATTCAAAGTGGTTGTTCTCACTCATCAGATTTGTCGTTTATCTCGGGAATTTCTTGGAAACGTGGAATCCATTTGTAATATTGTTCAGATAATTGTAGCATGAAGCTGAACTGGTCTTGAGGTCAGCATCCAACCTTCAGCACTACTCTTCTGTTGAAGTGGTCTAATTGGCCATTCGTGAAGCACCTCTGGTCCATAAAACTCTTTCATCCTACTCTATTTGCCCATAGCAGGCCTTCAGCAAGAAAACTCACCAGTGAGGCAGAAGTCAACTTCACCTTGGCCAGGGTGCTCTAAATATCCTCTAAAATCAGCAAAATACACTCTAAAAACAAGTCAGATCCCCTGTGCTTAGAAAGTTTGGAACAAAATTTTTACTAGGAGAACAAGCAAAGATTTTATTATAACTGAAAGTTAATTTTCACATTGTGTAGTGTTCACTATTCTGACGTCTGCTCCATGCTTGGTAGGGAGTAATACATACAAGGCAATAGTGCTGGTCTTTCTATTCTCAGATCCAGAAGGGATGCAAGTTAATAATAACAACAGTCTTTTATATAACAGTACCAGGAGCCTGACAAGGAAAGTTGGTATAATTGCCTAAATTTTATGAATAGTGGAATTGAGGGTCAGAAAGATGTCTTGACTGGGGGAACTTGATAGACCTCTTCCAAATGAAGATATATTTTGTCCCTCATTCATAATTTGCTCAGCTACAGATATTCTCTCACTTATGTATAAAATCACTGAAAAGTTGTGATTGTATAGACAGATTTTTAAAAAAAGGCTAACGAAGTCTATACATTTTGTAACAGGAGCTAAGGAGAAAATCACTTAATGGGATTGTTCTAAATTGTGCCAGCTTTATGGGACCAGACTTAGAAATGACTCCTCATGACTGCATTTTTCTTGTAAATTGCAAAGTGTAATCTTCAATAGCCGATAGCAGAGGAAGATTATCATTCAGTGTTCTATTATTTAAATTACCTCTGTAAGTGGATTGTTCCTTAAAATATTTCTGTTTTCAGCTTCCTCACTGGGAGGGGTTTAGACATTGGAAGATACAGAATCTTATTTTCACTGGGCAATCTAATTTTCCTGTATTCAATGTCCAGTACACTTTGTGAACATGCTTTGACAATTACATAAAGTTGGCTCCCAAATCCACTCCTGAACATTTAAATGGATTACACTAATTTTCAGAAGTGCTTGGCAGCTCACATTAAAGTTGAGATATTTATTCCTGTACTTCCATTCCAGATTAATCTCTAAATAAAATAGCTTTATAGCTTAGATCCTGCCTTTTTGTTTGTTTGTTTTGTTGTGCTGGACAAAACTCCTGATGAAGTTATAGAGAGCTGATTGGGTCAGTATTGTTTTAGGTGAACCAAGCAGGTCTAAATTGGAAGATTTGTTTTTCACATGGCTAAAATGGATATGGAAGTTTTCATGGTTATGTTTTGATGTTAAATCATGACATCATGATTGCAGTGAGCTGGGGAGTCATTTCATCTGAAGGGATAATGTAGTACTACCATATAACATTGGCTTTTTTTAGCAGAGATATAGCACGTATTCTCCAGAAGGTATAACTAGCTTTCTGCAAGAGCCATGCCTTGAAAAGTGAGATTAAACAAAAGCAGGAATAAAATATTTTGATACTCTGCCAGACTTTAAAACTATATATATCTACATAAACCTCAAAGGAAATACTTATATTTCACTCCTCGTTTATTTCTTCATGTGTGTCAAAGTCTGTCCTACCAATAATATGAGATAGAGATTGGCATCTGAGTGAGACAAAGTTCTGCTGCTGGTTCAGTAGGGTCTGAATCTGTAAACTAAAAAATAACAATTAGGGTAACAGTCACAGATAGAGATGGCATTAGAAGATAAAGCAATGGAATAAAGTTAGTTACACATGAATTTTGTATACTTTCTGTTCTCTTTTCATCCTCCAAGTTGTAGAGAACTGGAGATGGAAAGCATCTCAGAAGAATTATTTTAAGCTGTGAGATGTATCACATTTTGGTTTAGCGTCCTTTATTACATTTTAGCACAGTTAACTTGAAAGAAAATGCAAGAGAGAAATGGACAACAAGTGGAATGAGAGCAAAGGCAGGAAACGCAAAGTAAGAACTATCTCAAGACCTCAGCTGGCAATATCTATATCCTCTGCAAAAAGGTGCTATGCCATGCAGCAGTTGACTCTTCCTAAGGCCAAACTCTAGATCAAAAGGGATCAGAAATCTTTAAGTTGATCAAAAAAAGTAGTGGTAAAATCAAATCATAGAATATCCTGAGTTGGAAGGGACCCACAAGGATCATCAATGTCCAACTCTTGGTCCTGCACAGGACAACCCAAAACATCATATCATGTGCCTGAGAGCATTGTCCAAACACTTGAGCTCTGTCAGGCTTGGTGCTGTGACTACTGCCCTGGGGAACCTGTTCTGTGCCCATCAAGCAGAACTGTTAAAGACACTGCAGAAACCATTAGTCTTCTTTGACACAGAAAGGATTAACCAGCCTCAAGAGAGCTTGGAAACATAAATAGCATCCATGGGAGGGCCTTCTGTTGCTTTTGGTTGTTTCAGCTCACAGTTTGTATCTCCGGGGCCCATGTAAACTGAGATTTCTCTTTTAGGGATTCAGTGTACTGAAATGCCTTATCACAGGCATTGGACCTGGAGCCTGAGGGCCCACAGCCCAGAGACTCACTCTGTGCCATGCTGCTCCAAGTCCCAGCAAAGCCCATCACCAAAAGGAGACTTTGCCTCCCTCCTGTCCCACTGGGTGCTGAAGTGACCATCTGGTCAGTTCAGACATAGTGGTATGAACCCTACCCCCACCTATAACTTTTCTCCAAGTCTTTGGCCTTGATAAAGTAGTTCAGTTGTCAGGGTTGTCTAAAGAGTCTTCTTTCTACTCTTACAACTTCTTTCTGGAATATCTCACTATTTGTTCCTTATCTGAACAAGTAATTTTTGTCTTTCTTTCTTGATTTATGCAACGCTTTCTGTGGAATTAATTCCATAGTTGTTGCATCCTCACAATCAATAGAGGATACATGTTCCTATGTAAAACCTCACTCCCTAATAACAGAAACTGAATCAAGCAGGCTGGAAACTAAGCATAGTATGTGAAAGAGCCCAAATATTGTCTGTTCCACGAGGACTGTCTGCTTGCACTGGGCCACGTGTGGGAGTGCCATGAGCAGGAGGATAAGTGATGTTTGCAAAATTGTCTTCTGCCTTCTCCTTACACAAGCCTGAAATCAGATGGGTGATGTTGTGGTAAGGTGCCATTGCAAGGTAGTTTAATGAGATTAACATTGTGCAGGTGGGAATGGTGCCATTCTCTCCGTGTAAACAAAGTTAAAGGCAATCACCGTGCAAACCACGCAACACTGAGCAAAATGCAACACTAAACAGAAGCAAAGCATAAATTTAGTGTGGAAAATTATGGTCTGGCATTTTTAGAGAAAGGTTTTGAACATTCTACTCTCCTATAATACAACTGTCACAGAACAATAATAAAGAGTACTAGAATGTATCAATGTTGACAATTTGGAAAAATTGCATTGGAAAATACAGTGACTGTAATAATTCTCAATGGAAATCCTCAAATATGACAGCGTGGTCAGTAATAGTACTGGTACCAAGGAGTATTGGTCCTGCATCTTTCCTGTGCCATTATGAGTGACAATTTCTTAGCCTATCAAACTGCACCTGAGTTTGTGAACCTGTGTGTTTAAGTTTGATGCTGCATGGGAGTTACTAAGACTACTCCTGGATGCTCAGGCTTGCAAAAGAATGGCCTTCCAGTACCATTTTCTTTCCCATTTTCCCTCCAGCTGTATTTCTGGTTTGTAGCATTCAAATGCTCTGATTACACCCCCCATTTACTGCTGCTGCATTGGCTTGTTGCAGCATATCCTGTTTTTGAAGCTGGGCAATGCTTTTTCAGGGGAGGAGGGGGAAGCAGGGAGTAGGAGACTGAGCTTTTACAAGTGAGGCTCCCTTTGTAAAAACCCCACACTGATGTACACAGCAGTCTTTGCCTGCATCAGACTTGCTATTACAGTAAAAGCCCACTTGCTGACACCAATCATTCCTGTAAAATTTAAGCCAACATCTTTGGGAGAAAAGATTTAATTAACACATACCCAGAGTCACTATGACAATCTGCTTTCATAGTGATGAGAATAATGACATTTTTACCCACTGTCAGTCCTTGAAATATAAGAGTTTTATGAATAATCTATAGTACATTTTTTTCCTTACAGAATCAATCAGATTCTTTTGTTACTTTCACACAAGAACATTTCTGCCTTAGACATCTAGAAAAACTCTAAATTTATCTGGTGCCTTGAGGGGCTACCTCTGCTTGTGTGACAGGAGGTCTCTTGAGCATTTTGGGTTAGAAGCATGAAGGGAGGCTGAGCAATTCCATCCTAACCAAGATCCACATGAGACATCCCATTATTTAAATAGAGGTGCCCTTAGGGCAGTGTATGCAGAACCCAGTGCAAAAAAAAATAAATTGAAAAAACCAAAAATGCACAAAAAAAACCTCACCAAAAACCCCAACCAAATAACCCCCCAACAAAACAAACAAAGCAAAAAACCAAAAACCCCCAAACCAAACCAAAACCAAGCCCAAAACCAACACAAACCCCCACAAACCCTAGTGTTCATTGCAGACAATAAATAAAATGGTGGCAATGATTACTGTGATGTAAAATTAGATTCAAAAACTTAAATTGTGAGGCAGAAATAATGACCTTTGAAGAAAGCTTTGAAAAAATCCACAATTGTCCTCTTAGTCCAGTTGAAAAGATTGTGTCTAATACTACAGGCTTTTTTTGACACCTTCTTCTCCTACTTGCTATAAATCCTTGAAAAAAAAACAGAACCCTTTTGCCCCTGGGTTAATCTCATCAAAGTTGTTTCTGCTTTACTGGGGCATAAGTTAGATTAGCTTATAAGGTTTAATTTTATGGTCTTTGGGGCTTTAACATTGTTGAGAATAAATCTATGATCACAACTTAGAGAGTGTTGTATCTCTTGTTTTCACTGGACATTGTTATATAATTTCTGTATCTTTTTATTTTCTTAGTACTTTTTTATTTGATTCTACAGTACTGAACTACATCTAAGCAAGGTATGATCTGTATATTAGGGATGGAGTGTTCTTAATGCATCTTTAGAGTTGTAACAACTCTAATAACCTGAAATTTTTGCAAATATAAATTTTGCGTCTAGATAAGTGCTTTTTAAAGTGATAGCAGTCTTCTTGTGTTAGGCTTGATTGCAACCTGTTTTCTAAATTAAAAAATGTAAATGTGGCATTGACAAAGGTTAAAGAGATTTAAAGGGGGTTTTGTCAGCAGTGTATGCACACACCAAGCAAAATCCTATGTATCTAATCAGTGTCCCCTGGACTGTGTGCCTTGTTCCATTGTTTACTTTCAAATCCATAATAATTTTGTATCCTTTCACTGGGCAAAGATTCATTTTAAAAACTAATGAATTTAAAAATACACTTTTCCCTTGTCCATTTGATACTGAACCTGCAATTTGACTTTCATTGTTTGTTTCCCTCCTTGTCTCGTCAATCCTTTTCTTTCTTTCTGTCCTTTTACTTTATTACATTTTTTATTGAGGACTGAGATGAACTGGTTGCTGCATCATGGGCCCATTACACTTCCTAACAATTCCATTTACACCTTATTGTTTGTCTTATTGCTGGAAAATTCAGGTGATTCATCATGCCTGAAGAAGCACCTGATCCCAATTCCCTTGATATCACGATCACTATGTGACAGGAATACAGTTAGTGGTGGCTTTCAGCCTCAAAGAGGCCAAGGTGATAACTCTTTTGGGACCTTTAGCCTCTCAAGTATTGATGAGTTCCATTTTTGTAATGCTCTGTTTTCTTGCTCTCTTTCAACAGCCCCCTGAGTGTGGAAAAGGGCCTGGAGTTAATAAAGGCAGTGGCAGATCTCCTGAAGCTGCAGATGAGTGTCTTCGATGATGTCAAGTATGTACATGGAATTTGTTCCCTTTTATTTTATTGGATTTCTCATTATTTTTGAATAGTTTGTCTTACAAGGAGATACCCACTCTTTAATGCCAAAATTAATGAGAATGTGCAAGAGGCAAAAGAGAGTATTGTGATGGTCTTTGTAACGTTCCCTACACATAGGAACAATTTTTTTGTGAAAGAAAATTGTAAAGGCTGAAACTTTCCTGTGCTTCCATAGTGAAAAATAATCTGTTCAAAGTGCTGTAAAAATATCACCAACCCTATGTAACATTTTCTAGGTAAGGAAAGTCTTGTGAAGGGTCATTATACCCACCATTGCTGAGGGGAAAAATTACATCCCAGGTGGTTCAGAATTTGGGTCCCTGGCTTTGAGTCTGGCACATGGCACGCTAGGTCATGCTGCCTGGTCAGCTGCTTATTTAAAAAGTCATAGTGAGTTCAACTAAGTTGAGCTGCTGCTTTTCCTCCTGTGATTCATCCTGATGAATGTTCTGCATTTTAATGGCATGAACTGGGAGGTTATGATTTGCTGTGCCCAGTAAAGGGTGTTAGAGTGGGGATTTTCTGAAAGCATTTTGGTAGGAACATTTACTTCACCAAACTTGACTCTGTCTTCATAAAACAGAGAAAAAAAGTAGTTAAATATGAAAGTAATGGAAAAGAAGGGTCAGCTGTGGGAGGGTTTTGACAGCAGTTGGAAGGAGCCACATCTTGGATGCACAGAAAATGCCTGATGCCTGGGCAGCATCCAGCTCCTGCCTGTGTTTCAGAGGGTTTGGGGCTACTTGCTTTGGCCCATGAGTTGAGTTGTTGAAGTGCAGCACCTTTCTCAGCCTCACCTGCACTGCCATCAGCTTTTGGTTAACTTGCAGTTACAGAATGTAATTCATCATTCAATACTCTGGTTTAAGTCATAGTCTGATGATGTTTCATCTTTAGTGGAAGTGTTTATTCTTAATTGGAAAAAAAAAATCTACCCCTTCTATTACTGTATATGTAATATAAACAGAGAGAAGAAATAGACTACTGGTGAGAAAATCGTTTTAGAAACCTGAAACATACCAGACACATTTGCTTTAGTTATTGAGAAGGAAAATATTCCCATATTTTGTTTGCTTTGTTTTGATGAATGTCTTTTGGTAGTATTTTGTGAAATGCATTTTTATGAAAACTGAGCTTTTTAAATTACAAAAACTGATGATATTCTATTATCTTCCCTATAAAGAGGATTTGCATCCTTGACTTTGAGTACTAGCAGATAAACTCTACTGCACATTTAAAGGAGTAATCCCATGGAACAATTTCTCTGCTGGAATCAGCGGGTTCTGCTTCATTAACTTCATTCATTTACAGTACAAGAGCACTTTCACCTACCTTTCTAATTGTTAGTATAAAGCCTTTTGGTTATTTTTAATCATTTGATAAATCACAACAACATTGGAATTGGCAGGCTCTGGATTCATTCTCTAATGAAAAATATCCCTCCAGAGATATAGATAGCTATGATCAACATTTTCTTTATTTTAATGTGCAGAATTAGGGAAGCTGGTTATTTTACACCTATTAATATGCAGTCATATTACTGTACTGAAAATACATGTATGGTCAGTACCTTAAAAATATATTATGAGTTACAGTAACTCCAAAGAAGACTGAGCATTCTGTCTATCCATGCAATGTTTCTATCAGTCTTTGCCTTTTTAAAAGATCTGTATATCTGTGAAAGGTTATCCCAAATCTCAAATTAGTGAAGAATTCACCCATAAGAAATTTTCTTTGTCCAAGAGAATGAGATGCTCTGACTCAGGTTAAACCTGTGAAAGACTAAAGAAATGTGGAGCTGACCAGCACATATAGCAGCAGTAGAATATGTAGGAAAAGGCCTTGCCAAGAAAAGAGTTAACACTTTGTGAATTTGTTGTTTTCTTATCCCTGCACCACTGTCAGTGGAAAACAGGGTAACTTTGAGGATTCTGGTTAGCTTCTGAGGGGCCTCATGGAGAGGAGTTTCAGGAAAAACTTGAGGTCATGTCATATCTTCATATCCGCCACTGACAAACCAAAGTGTGAGAATGAGGCCTCTCAGGAAACATGCTTTCTTTTCAGGCTGTGGAATCATGTGTGATTTACATTATTTTATATCACTGGCAACTAAAAGTATTCTTTTTCTTAGAGGTTCATTAAAAAATAAAATGGGAAAGTTACATAATAAAAACTATGAATAAGCCTGAAGATGGAAGACTTATAAAAGGGGAGAGAATTTGTCATACTAGCCTACTTTGAACTCAGACCTGAGCATTTGCTTAGTTGAAAATTCTCAATTCTCTCTTTTTCCTCCAAGAATTCTGAACGGTTAGAAAGTAGAAGTGTAGACTTGGATTTTTGAGATCATTGCAAAGGTTTCAGACATATTAATGAGAATCACTGGGTTAATTTGAGAGTATAGACAAAGCCATCACATCAAATAGGAATAGTGTAAGAAGAACAGGAGAGAGTGTGAATGGTGAGGTCTTTTAATGCTCTTTAAATTCTCAGTTAAGGGTTTCTTGTCCTTTTTTTCTGAAAAAAAAAAAGCAACTAAAAAATAAAGGGACTGCTTTGCTAGTAAGTTATTACTTTTAGTTAGTTTTGTTTTCACTCTTCCCTATATTTTTAGTTTCTCCCTGTGCTTTAGAGCTAGGAAAGTGAACAGTTCTTTTGCCATGGATTCCGATTCCCCGTGTTAGCTCCTGATTAGTTGATGCATGGTAGTAATCAGCTTATCTTATCTTCTGTCTTTCACAGTCCTGCCAGCTCTAACCCAGAGCCTTCAATTCACAGTGTAGCCTCAGGCTTGGCTTCCAGAGCACTCAGTCCCACTTCTACAGCTGGTTTGTTATCAAGTTTGCAATGACAGAAACTTTGCTCACCCTGTGAAGCAGATGAGTGGGAATAGATTTAGGGAATTCATAATTAGAAATATTTCAACACAGAAAAAAAGATCCAACATGTTAGTTGTCACTTTTGGATACAGCCTGAATCTTTATGGAAGTAATAGTTATGCTTAATATGTTTTGTTAATGGTTATGTAGCTGTCAAATAAATTCCATTATTTCTTATTACATCATTAGAGACCATTAAAAGGATATTAGCATGCTGATGTAATTATGCAAGCAGACGTAAAATGACTATAGTTATGATTTTATAATCTAATTACGGGTGTCCAATGCCCCTGGTGATTGATTGTTGGACTGGTATCATGGATTGAAGTCAGATGGGTAGCAATGTTAGAAGGGTTTGTATCTATTTGAAGAAAAAAAAAAGACTTTGCAATCTGCAACATTAGCCTTCATGTAATTGCAGTTCTTCACACATTATAGAATAGACTTACAAACCCCAGACTTTATAAGAAACACCCAAATATAATAAAAGTATAGAAATCTGTAAGCTCACCTTTGAAGGTAGTGGAAAGGACACTTCGAATCAACAGTCAAAGCCATGGATTAGACCACAGATGACTTACTTGGTTTCTAATGAGAACATAAATTATTTCCAGACTTTTATTTAATGTTCCCGTACTTGGGATGTTTACTGAGAACATGGCTAAGGGGAATTTTCAGCTCTGAGCTTGGCTGAATACCTTTGTATGGAAAAAAAACCAGATTATTCTGATTTCATAGTATTTCAGACCTTATATCCCACTATTCTCAGCCTCCAGTTAAGAGCGAGATTTTCAGCTGAATATTACATTCTCTCTAGACTGATATGATTTTCCCAATTGCCATTGAAGATCTTTCCCTCTAGGTGTCTCTTTTCCTCATTTTGTTCTGCTTTATCTTCCTCCACCCATTCATCTTAATGGCAGCTTTCTCATTTTTGCCTTCTAATATACCCAACCTTAGTACTCAAAGAACTTGTCTGTTCAGGAAATGTGACAACTTGACCAACGTTTCCATTTCCATGTATAATGTTTCAGTGGAAAACCTGTAGCAGAGCACTCTGTATTCATTCCTTAAAATTATATTAATCTCTATCTGCTCTTGTTTTGAAGTCTAACAATTGACTATATATAAGCATATAATCTATATATATAATGTTGGGAATGAACAGGATACTTAGGCTATGTTTCAAATACTAATATAAATAGATTTTTCAATTTGAAAAAGCTGATTCTGATTATCTAATATAATGTCCTGGATTGCAAAGCTGTAACATTTAACCAGTCTTCCTCTATCATTAACAGTTGGTCGCATCTATATTGTACATCCAAAACTAAGTCAAAAATCACTCACCTTTCAGAGCTCCAAAACCCAGGATTCAGGTTGGTTGGTCAGCTTTCACCTGATAGTGCTCCCTACCCACTCTGAGGCTATAGAGGTGTTCAGTGTTTTACTTGAATAGCTTATTATACAAAAAATGAAAATGCAGGTTAGCTGAAGGTATGGAAGGGAACTGGATGAAGACTTCAGCTGAAAAATACCTTTCAAGCTTTGTAGCAGACACAGCAGTGTGGTTTGATGTTTTGAAAAGAAAATACTGTAAATTCAAAGTAATGATTAATTCCAGAATGTAACTGCTTGGCTTATAAGGAAAACACTTTCATTTTCGTGATAAGAATGAACAAAAAATTGACTCTGGACTGAACTCAAGCCACTTTTTGTTGTTGTTGAGGTGGCCAGTCTTTTGAATATTTATAATAGAGTCCTGAAATATTTAGCCATATTTATATATTTTTCTACAGCTTTATGTGCTATCTACAGCAGAAAAAAGTTCCTGGTTAATGAGTAGCTCTTCGATGATTCATTTTATTTTCATTGTTCAATGTGTGATTTCAGATTGCACTTTATTCAAATTCTGCTTTGAGGTCAGAAACCCCATTTCCTTCTGTTTTGGTTTAGTTTTTTTTCCTCTGGTGCTCTTCAGTACGCCATCAAAATGCTTGGCAAACATGAATCAATATATTTAAGTCATATGAGATACAGGGTTTTATTAGGACCATGCAGAGCTGGAGTTATTCATGAAAAGATTAGTGTCAAAGCATTTGCCAGTATGAGGTGTCCAGTGTGATGTCTCATAGTATAGCTTATTCAGCCTCTTCTGAAAAGAACTTCACTGACTGAGACAGAGATCCCATTAGCTTCAATTACCACCCTGAGCATTCAGCAGTCCCAGAAGTCAGCTCTCAGTTTAGACAATGCTATTTGGTCTATAAAATAAATGAATAAATTCATGAAATGATTTGGCTTCAAATGAACTGAGTACCAGTGGAATCTTGTACCAGCAGAATTCAAAGTAACAGTAGGATCTTTATATCTTCATCATTCCATACCTTATTTGCAACCTACTTCCTGAAGTCTGATAAAACTGAAATTAATATTGGTCTTCTCTACTACTTGACCACCATTCATCCTTGGATGTCAGCGATCTTACTCAAAAAACATTTTGAAAAGAAAGACTGCATTTCTATATATTCAGTCAAAACTGGCTTTTCCTATTATACTGTAGTATGTCCTTAGTGTCAACTGTTTTTTTAATATGTGATTCTAACAAAGGCCTGAATTTGGAAGGCTTATCACGAGGAGAGTTACAAGCACATTCTTACTGTCCTTCAGATCTCTGTTTCCAAGTATTGGGGTTAAAGACACTTTTCAAAGGTAAGGCCTTACACAACCAAGTATTACCTGTCATTATCCTTGCTCTTAGGAAGAGCTGAAACGGTTGGGCTGGAACGAATACAATTTGAAAAGCCAGCCAACCATCCCAGTGAAAAGAACTTGAACTGAGGAAGATGTCTGAAAATCAAACCAAGTGGTGGAAGTTTGGAGAAGCTTTAAATACGTTCAAATTGGAAGTGTTGGGCAGGCATGCTGAGTGGAGCTCCCAGCCGCACCTATTACGGACATGTGCGTTGGCTGTAGTGTCCTAATCATGCCATATAGGTTTTGTTCATTGTTTGTCATGTTATTTTTATAACACCTGAAAAATTCAATCAACCAGTTAGTCACGTTCAGTCATCCAGAACCTAAACACTGCAACAATACTTGGTATTTTCACTTCATTGTGCTAATGTATTATGACATCTGGTGTATGTATGCTCTAAATGTGAACATATCAGGAAATTACTGAGAGGCCGGATGGTGTGAGGGAGGATTATTTAACCACTGAGCAGCAGTGGCACAGGTAGCACAGTGTCTTGCTAGTTTTGTATCTGAAAACTTCCCTGTACTGTGCAGATTCTCCATGGCTTCTTTCTCCTTTGATTATTTCTCATATTGTATGTTGAACACCTGTGGATTGATATTCTAGATTGGCAGATTCTGGATTCTGCCATCTATGTCTTTTAGATTTACTGAGAGGAATGGTCTAATCTTGTGCATATGGAAAACCAGATAATTCATCCTGCTCTCCTTCAGATGCTGTAGTATAAACTAGCAATAGATTTAATTTTTATTTCCATTCCATTTATTGTCCAAACATTAAGCATGACTTTTATTTCAATTTGAACTGTGCTATGCTTAGTTTTAGTAAAAAGATGCACCTTTCAAAAAAGTTGAGCAGTATTTGTCATCTGCTCTCTGATTTTAAATAGCAAGCCAACAGACTGGCTATTTGAGATAATCTTGTTTGAAATGTTATAAAAACATAACTCAGAAGTAACAGAACTCCTTTTATTCAAACTTAACTTCTTCCACAGATTTAATGAGTTTGGGAAACGAATTATCTGAAAAAGGCACTGCTGTAGCTCATTGCATGCAGGCATTTATAAGAAATTACATGGTGTTTTCTGGCACATATTGTCTTATTTGACAACTAATTTATAATATAAAGATACATCAGTTTTGAAAGGAATGATAAGGAAGCAAAAATAAGGTGAAAGCTTCAACTATGCATTTCCTTACTTAAAAATGAGTGATTTCACAACCTTAGCATTACATTAGTCTTGTGGCTTTTCCCCCTGAGGTACCACATATTTTGTGTGCTTTTCTTTAATGAATGTGCATATAACCAAGATCATTTTGCCTTCTTCACTGTAACTTTCCTACTAGAAAAATATAAAAATCATTAAAATAACAAGAAGGATTTTGGCCTGCAGCATTTTATGAATTTTAGGTGACGAAACAGAGACACCACAAATCTAAGGAAATTCTTAGAAATAATACATATGATGTTTGACTTTCCATTACAACATTTCATCTCATTAAAACAGAGGATTTGCACTTTTGTAAGCATCTGGTGTTAGAGATACATTTCCATGAGCTCATAGGTCCCTACTCAAGAGAAGGTTTTTACAGATAAGCGACCTTCTGAAGTTTATCTTTTTTATCTTCATATTTTTTTACTACTCATCCCTCTGTGTGACTGAGAATGCTGTCATATTCCTTTTTTAATAAAATTAAAGTTCTTAATATTACAGGGTAGGCAGGACATATTCCTTTCTTTCAAGGAAGTCACTGAATATGTGCCATTGCATTTAATTTATATAACATTTCACATATTATTAACAGGTAATCATTTCCATTCTACAGATGGGTAAATTGAAACTCAAGGCAGTTTGCTTCATTTTCCCTAAAATGGTACAGAATTCGGTGACAGATATGAGAATAGCAACAGGGAACTGTGATTCTCACTCTTGAACTAAAGCTTGGTTCACAAATAGAATTACTAATATTAGAAATGAAAAAAAGATTATAATGTAGGGATTTGTTTAAAAGAATAATCCCTTAGACGAAATATAAAAGAAGTATCTTACGTCTATGTGTTTCTTGATCCTCCTGCCCTTGGCTACCTGAATCACGTTCAAACACACATTTTTACCCTTTTTTTGTGACCTGGATGGTTGGATTGAATGAATATTACAGACCTGCTGACCCAGCTGAGAAAGATAAATACTTCTTTTGCCTTTTGTTTTTTCACCCCAGCCAGTAAATATTGCATTTCTGGGTCAGTGAGTTGCACCATGACCTGCTTGTGGAAAGGTTTGTGTTCCTGAAGAGCCATAAAGACAGTCAGAGCAAATATACATCTGTAGGTATGACTGAAAAAGCCCAATAAATTCCTCTTTACAAAGCAAATATCTCTGCCTCACAGGCGGTGGGGGAACCTCAAGAACATATGGTCTAGTTGGTCCCCTCAGAGTTAAAGGAGCAGCCAACAGGTTCTTAAGGGAGCAATCAGGAGAGCTCTGGCTGTAGCACTCATGGTTTTGTAGCTTTTTGAACTCAGACTGCAGCAAAGTTTGGGTGTTTTATTTTATTTTGGTTTTGGTTGTGCTGCCTAATCCTCGTCAGAGAAATGTATCCCTTACATGGATCCTCTCAAAGCTCTGAGCATGCGGAGCCTGTCCCTCTGCAGCCATCCTAACGTGTGAGCCATGCTCTTCCTTGAGGGTGAAAAGTCACTGGTGCAGGCTGAGCATAAGGTGACAGTCACCCCAGTGGGCACAGTTTATGCCCATTTCAGCTGACTCCATTCACAACATGGGTGTGCAGAGGGTAAGTACACCTGAAGTCAGTAAAATGCATTGAAGGCATACTGGGTGAAAACCAAAAAATGTCTGCTGTTTGTAGGTATAAAGGTAAAATGAGAGAGAATGGAAATATAAATAGAATACAGTTTTTATTTTTTTAAATGGCAGAAATTTTATCCTTCAGCTTAATCCTTGGGGAGTTAAAGAAAAATCACTGTACATTTAAGCAGCTTTTTGAGACCATTTTCCCCACTCACTCTCTCAGGGTCCAAGCACTTTTTTTACCATGAGAAATTATAGCACTTGTATGGTTTGTTCTTTTAAATACTGTAATTAAGAACCTTATTTGCATGGCAGGCAAAGCTGGCAACTTTCATATACTCAGCATGGTGAAAATGTCAAGTTTCATGGCTTGTGACAGATTAATAGAAAAATTATTTTAAAACTCTGCAAATTATTCATAGATATTGAGTAATCATCAAAAGTTACATTTTGTGAAGAGTAAAAATAGGACAAACTGAGTGTAGCATCAATCTCTAAATTGAGCGTTGTCTCTTTTTTAAATCATTTAAATTGTAGGCTTAGCAAAATAATCTTCACCTCAGATGAAGCAAGTTGTAAAATCTTTAAAATACTCTTTCATCATCTTTTACAGTGTAAATTAGGATCAGTGTACTTAGCACGGTTTTGATGCCTATAGATTAAATGATTAATATAAAATTAACGATTAATGGAAAATAATTAAAACTCCATAGTGTTGGTATCAGAGACCCACCAGACACGGACTGCTGTTGTTGGAGAGCATCCCTTTCTGCATCAGCATCCTTTTCCTGTGACTTCCCTCTGGCAATGCCTCTAATGGCAGGAGTGTGTCAGGCAGAAGGCACTGCACTGTTTGAACACCTTGCCGTGCCCTCCTCCCTCCCCTGCAATGCTGCTCCGTGCAGCCACTCGGCAGCGTTTCTCCCTGCAGGGGAGCGCGACAAGGTGTCCAAGTCCTTACCTCATTTACAAAGACTGCAGAAGCAAACCTGAGCTGCAACCATCAAATCCAAACCTAAGTTTTGTTTCCACAGAGTTACCTTTGCAGGATGTGATCGCTCTGAAACTGTCAGTCTGCCTGATCTGTGTGGTCTCCTTCCACTCCTCCTGCCTGGTGGAAAACCCTCTAATAAATGCAAGATAGGAAACCAACCACTAACTGGTGGGCACTGCAGTTCATGACCTTCCCTTAGCAGGGATTTTACTTTAGTTCCAGGTCATCAGGCACCAGGTGTGAGGAAAGCACAAGTCTTTAACTTTCTCTCTCCATGCCATATTCTTAGTGCAGGACCACATTTCTTTAGACAATGTAAACAAACAGTTCAGTTTATATAGGATATAAATTTGAATAGATAATATATTATTGGCTGTATTGCCGTGTGTTCAGGAACACTGTGTGTCATTTTGCAATTTAAGGAGCATGTTAAGAGTTGCCAGAGAAGGGCTCAAAAAGTTCAATTTGCTAAAACAGAAAAAGATTTAATTGATCACTGGCTGTGAGTACATACCTGTCAATAGGAATGTGAGAATACATACAGCTGTACATTGACATTTGTGCAGTTCAGGTGCAAAGTGAAGCAAATCTTTGAACAGTAAAGATATTAAAGAGTGAGAGATGTGTGCCTTTTTAGTATTAAGTCTGAGTGATGATCAATAATTCTCTACTCAACAGTTCAGGGATGTTATTTTGTAGCAGGTCAGCACAACACCTCCTTTTCAGCTTTCCTGAATCTTTGAAGCTTAGTCAGGCACCTGCTTATATAGTATAAATAAAGTATGATGCAATGCTTCACTACAGTTCTGGTCCAAAATGTTGGCAGAACCTGAATCAAGTGGCCAATTTATTTGCAGTTTGTCCATCTGAGTATCAGAAGCAGAACAAAATAGCGAGTGTACACTTCTTAATCCATTCGTCTATTATATGTCAATGTCCAGCTGCAATTTTCTGCCTTTGCTTCCCTCTCTAAATCATGTTGTATAAATACACTGTAGTAGAAAAATGCATATTTTAATTATGTGCTTTTCTCCATTAATTTGATTTGACATAAGTATGTTTATATACATCTATATGTAATATATAACACATTTACAGCAGCATGAACATTTTAAAATTTCCAAAATTGAGAAGGTGAAAAGAAGGTTTCAGTGCAATATAAACAATGGACATAAGCTTCAAATTCCTAAACACAGAAAGAACAGAAATGTGTACACATTGCAAGTCATTAGTTCAAGCCCACCAAACGTTTCCTGAGACAATTACCTTCGCTGCTATAAAATTTGCTTTGCACAGTCCTCTGGAGCGTTACTAATTGCTTTTCTTAACCTCCAGAGATTAAAGGATTTTGAAATGAACATATAGACAAGTAGTGACTTTAATTTCAAATCTTAGCTTTATTAAGGCAAGCTCTGTTTTATGAAATAGGGTCATTAAGAGAATGTTTCATGTTGGAAATATCCAATCCCAATCTCCTCGTCTTCCTTCAGTCTTGAGAAATTGCACTCTGCCTGTATCTCTTAAAAATGCAGTGCCACCTCAACTCATTTCCATCTGGCATCAGCTCTCTATCTCATCTTCAAGAGTACACAGAACCATGTTGGCACTTGTTTCTCAAATCCTTTTCCACTAGGGGGTATGATAGACTGTGACTGTATCTCACAGTAAACCTTCGGTGTGATATTGTAATACTGAAGTACACACACACGAGGGAGAGGAATAGGCATGCAAAGCCTGGTACATAATTTATGGAGATTCAAATCCTGTCATTCATAAATATAATTATAACCTACGGCTTGAAAGTGATATGGACCTTGCCATATTGATCATGCTCCAGCTCTGTTTATTCAGATCATTCATTTGTTGACAGGAAAAATATAAGAGGAATGTTGTTAGTCATAAAACAATTAATGAAAGGAAATACTTCTATTTTACACAAAGAATATTCTTTGTTTCTGTGTGTGTTGTGTACCCTCCCACCTTCAGATGGGAAATATAAACCCAAGGGGAGGGGATATTATTAAATCAGCAATCAACCTTCAAGTCATTTTGGTATAAACACTGTAATTATTTCATCTCTAGTAAACAGAATAAAAGACAACAGCACATAAGGGTGACAATTTGCAATATGCTTTGAATGTCTTTGTTTAAAAAAACCCTATTATGACTGGGAAAAAAAAAAAAAAGCCAAAGTTGCGACAGCCAACAGAGGGGATAATTAGTAAATTTTGAGTAATAAATTTAGCAGGTCTTTGCAACAGACAGTTTTTTGGAGGAGAAGTCACTGTTTATTAGCCTTGAAGCCAGAACTGCTTACCTTTATTCAAAAAAAATCATAACAAAGTCTAAGAAAAAAGTCCCAAGTGTGATTAGGATTGTATAGTCCAGATGCTTTCTAAAACTCACAATCTTCTCTTACTTAGGTGGGTATAAGTTCATTTATGTCAGAAGTCAGCTGCAAATTTACATAGGTGTAATTGCAGTACCACGCGGCGCGGGGGAGGGACAGACGGAAAATAGTGTTTTTAATGCCGTTTGTATAAGGTGTTCAGTGTCGGCTGCCGCGGGTGTGTGTCGGTGCAGGCTGGTCTGGCTGCCCACTGTGGCTCCCGTGCCCGAGCGCGGTCCCCTCCCCAGCGGGCTGGTGGGAGCGGCGCCCGGCAGGGATGCCCAGGTTCTTCCAGCACCGCCCGGCAGGGATGCCCGGGTTCCCCCAGCACCGCCCGGCAGGGATGCCCGGGCTCCCCCAGCACCTCCCGGCAGGGATGCCCGGGCTCCCCCAGCACCGCCCGGCAGGGATGCCCGGGTTCCCCCAGCACCTCCCGGCAGGGATGCCCGGGTTCCCCCAGTACCGCCCGGCAGGGATGCCCGGGCTCCCCCAGCACCGCCCGCCCCTGGCCCGTGGCTTGGTTGCAGCTCCTCAGGTTGGAAACAGGAGCCTCTGTACTCAGAGCCCTGGAAGGACTATGGCCATTAACACTGGCCCCGGGAAAGCCGTCTCCTCTACCCGGCTGGAAGGTCCTGGTAGGAGCTGTCGGGGCTGCTCTTCAGACATCTTGGGACCCTTTTTTTTTTTCTCAGGTTGGTTGACCTCTTGTTAAAAAGTCTTTTAAAAATATTTTGCAGGCAAATAATTACTGGTTTTGTTTAAGCGTTCTCATCCGACACGTAATGAACAGTGAGGAATTCCCCAAAGGGCGTCTTTTGTTATTGAAATGTTTATTTATTGAGCGCTTTTGCCAGGAGCCCCCCATGAGAAAAATCTCGGTTTATGAGCTCCTGAAGCAGTCGGTTCCCAAAACATCAAGCAGAAACGCAATTTTGACCAAGTAATCTCCAGGTCTTTTTTCTGCTTTTAAGTAAACAGACTGCCATTGTGCAAAAAGTTGTGACAAGAGCTCCTTTATTTGTTTTTATTTAGTGAACGTTCCTAGTGAAGCCGTGCGGATGTGGAGCTCAGGTGATTCCTTACGTACAAGGATTCAGCGCAGTAGAGGAAAGCAGTATCCCACAGACCAACCTAGGAGCGGGTGTTCCAATGATTCTGAGATTTATTTCCTGGAAAAGGATGGTGTTAACCCACTATCATCCCACTTGCCTAAGGAGTTTTTCCGCACCCTGTGTTTTGCTCTTTATTCCCCTGAGCGGCGAGGAGCAGTGACAGTGCTTGTGGCGGTGGGGATGACTGGGATCCTCTCGTGTGCCTGGGTTATCCAGGGGGAGTCACTAGACAATGGTGCCATGGCTGCTGACAGGCTTCACTCCTCGGCAAGGCCTGTCTCCCTGCCTGGGCTGGGTCTCTGCAATGATCCACTTTTAATCTGTGTGGTTTTAATGCTGCCAAGAGGTGCAGGGCTGCAGGGAGTGTGGCAGGGGAGAGCTAGGGGAGGAAGTGGGGAGTGGCTGAGAAATGGAGGCAAAACCCTCAGGTAAGGGGAGGGCAGGAAACTTTTTATGCCTTTGCTGATAGAGCTAAAGTGTAACTACACTGTGCTTGAAATTTTGTGTTGGTTCCAGGTTTTCAGCTATGATGGACTATGAAGTGAAGATCTGGGGGAAATAGCTAAAGTTTCCCTCCCCCTCTTTGTCATGCAACAGCTCTGTACTGGGTGATGCCTGCTTTTATTTAAAGCAGACTGTTAATAGCACTGCAAATACCTGAGCAGCCAGAGAGGAATCAGCAGTTCTCTTAGGCTGGCAATGCAGAAAGGACAGTGGTTATTTTCAGTGTTTGGGATCCTGAAATTCCCAGGTGCCTTTTATGAATGATTATCCCAGCATTAGTGACAGAATCAGGGAATAGCCTGGATTTTTCTAAAGCAGTTAGCTCAAATTAAAAGTACTTTGCAATTGTTGAGTATTCTAATGTGCAATATTAATATGATGTTGACAAATGTTTTGTAATTACCTGACATTATGAAGTGTTTCTTGACCATTAGTGACCACTGTCCTTTAGCAATAAAGTCTCTGTTTTGGTTTTTTTTTTTCCTTCCCCATCGAGTATTTAGAGAAAAATGATTGATCAGTGGCAGTTCCTGTTAACTCCAGAATAAAATGTGCACAGTGCATGCTTTGCTAGTAAAACATTAAAAGGATATTTGTTACTCTTACTCTGATTCCCTTTGTGAGCTCAAAGCAAAGTCTTATGGTTAATAATATTTTTCTTCTGCCTGAAATGGAAAAAGTTTAGAGGTATTTCTGTCTAGGATATATGTGATGCAATTAAGCACACTTCATTAAGTGCTCTCTATTCTATGAATTCAAAAGATGAACATGTAACTGAAAAGCAATTTAATACTTCGCGACCTGCAACAAAAATATTTTTCAGGTTATTTCTTTTATGCCAGTTTTTGTTTTTCTTGAGTCCCTGTGCTCTTCTCTTCTGTAAATTCTTACATTAATATTCTATAGTATCTTGTTACCCAGAAATTTTTTTAGAAGTATATTGTTCAAATGTTTATATGTAATTTTTTATATTTTTCGTAGATAAGGATTTTTTTTTAAATATATTTTTAAGGATATCAGAACTGAAATGTCTTCATTCATTTCATCAGATGTGCATGTAAATTGGATATTTATCAGGATGGATGGAGAACAAATGCAACATTACATATATGGATTTATTTTTCTTTAAAAATGCACAATGACCTTTTTTTTGGGAAACCCTGAGTCCTTTACTCTGCCACTCTACATGTGACTAATCAGTACCTCCCTCTGTAAAGGTCTTACAGATTTTAGTGCCATAAAGGACCATCAGGCTACACCCAGAAAGGTCCCCAGAGAGCCAAATTGTTTACCATCATAAGTTCTTCGAAGAGGTTAAAATATAAATACTTTATGGTATCTTTCTGGTCAGAAACAACTTTTGGATCAGACATGTTCAAAATCTTTTCCCCACACGTGTTCTTGCAGAATATGGTCAAGATAAATATTCTGAGTTTTATTGTCCCTCTGGCTTGCAGTTGTGACAACAGGACTTAGTTTGTGCTGATGTTAGGCATGTAAAATGTGAAACTGCATGTAATCATCTTTGGGTGCTGAATTCCAGTGCCGGTCTGTGCTGTACGTGGGGGAATGGCAATTTCAGTGCCTCCATTTTGCCATCTTCTTAATAAGAGCAGTATTTACAGCAGCGTTCTGAAGTTTAGTTAATGTTGAAATTCTTTCAGACAGGCACAAGATACACACAAGAAAACACAAGAGGTATAAAAATGTATGCAAATGTAGCTAATGAAGCAAAAGGAAGAGGGCTAAATGGTGTCTTAATAGGTTCTCTTTAAAAACCTATTTTGATAAGGAATATTATGCCATGTCTCTTGATTATGAATCTTACATATTTTTAATAATATCTTTCAGCGTGCTGGGACCAGCTGTGACCTTCAGAGTGCACTCAAACCTCCAAAACATTTCGACTGCAGACATTGCCAAAGAAGCAGGTAAGTCCTTGTGCTCCATTCCCAAGCTGTGACCACCCACATGTCTGTTCAGCGGCCAGTCACGCTGCAAACAGCACGACACATCCTACTCTCCCAGAACACTGACACTGAAAGAGAGGGACAGTTGAGAGGTGAGTGGCATGTGGAAAATTGAAGCTCAACATCTCTGAGTCAATTAAAACTGTTTGAGACTTCCCTGGTTGTCAAGAAAATGGATTAAATAAAGGCTTGGAGTCAAGCTCCGGGATGGCGAAAAACTCTTCAGTGTTGTCACAAACTCAAAAAGCAGATTAGTAGTTTGTAAAAGAGGATGTAATGGATTCACTTTCCTGATACTTTTTTTTTCAGAGAACAAAAATGTTATTACATCTTAGCCTTAATTTCTGGTTCAGAAATGGTAGAAAGATACCTTTGTTGGCGTGCTGTTTAGGCACTTTCAAGGACAAGTTAACCCTGGGAGCAAAGGTTGTATTTCTAGAATTTAGCTGCTTCCTGTTGGCTCCTTGTCAGCTTGGCTATTCACTGTATTATGGCGTTGTTGATTGAAAGAAATAATTTCTGCAAAGTGACTGAATTGATAACTGATTTGCTTCTGAATTACTGAGTTGATAGGTTTGAAAAATCAGAAGCAAATAAGTTGCAATATTGTTTGAAAATAGAAACCGAAAAAGAGCATTTAAATAAACAACAAGAGCCACAGACTGTCCATTAACTTCTCCTTTTGCTTAACCTTGGGTGAATTTAATTATAGGAAGAACTGAGGTAGTTCCCATGCCAGAACTTTCCTTTGCAGGAAGGGTCTTGTTAACTGGTGATTAGGGAGTAGCAGATGGAATACCATTTTTCTTAAAACACGCCCAAAATCCCTAGATTACCTTAAAGTAAGTATTGAATTATGTGACTCCCAAATGTGTATGATCTTCCTGGGAAAAATTAATATGGCTTTTTTGGTAGCAATGTCCTCCCTGTCTTGTAAACTTGTTGAATCCCTCTGAAGGGATCAACAAAGATGATGCTGTTGATAGTGCCTGCCTAGATTGCCAAGGGCTTTTGACAAAGTCTTCCAGAAGTTTCTAAGGGCACTACTAGCTCCTTAGAATGTGCAATATGAAGCACAAAAATGGTGAATCAGGAATTGTTTAAGAAACAAGAAACAGAGATTAGAAATAAAGTAATGGGTTTCTAAAAGGCGAGAGACAGCAAGAAGTGGAAGGATCTCTGCTGGGCCTGTGGCATTCAACGTACTTCTAAGTGAGTTGGAAATGACAGTGAGCAGGATGATGAGAAATCCTGCTAATAATACTCAATTATTCACAGTATTAAAGGTGAAAGTTGATCTTAGAAATGTATAAAACCCTTACCAGACTCAGTGACTGGACTCAAAATGGCAGATGAATTTAATTGTGAATTACTGTTAAAAAATTTCATATGGAGAAAAAATAGCTTTTCGTACAAAATGATAGGTGTGAACAGTAATGCAGATAGTGTAGTAATAGGTAATTTGGTGAAAATGGCAATTCAGTCTCCATTATCAATTGAACAAGGGAAACGTTTTTAAGAATTGTTTGGAAAGGAATAGAAAATACAATAATGTTGTTTGTTCTTGCATAAATTTGTCCTTTGCCTGTATTTAAATACACCATGTAGTTCTGCTTTTCATACTTCAGACAGACTGGAAATTCTGGTTAAAATGGAAAGATTCAGAGGAGAGCAGAAGGCACTACTGATGCAGTAAGGCAGGAATCTTTCTTTTGGAAAATAAAAAGATGATTAAGGTGTGGGAAGGGTCTGTCAGTTCCAGAGAGGCACAGTGAATGTGGACAGGACTGTGCAATTGCTCTTGCAATGCAAGAAAAATGAAACTGTCAGAAGGCAGGTTCAAAATAAATCAGAATGCAGTTTATAACTTGGCCAGTTGTGGCTAATGAAGCTTCTATGTGGTCAAAAATTTACATGTAAGCAATGTGATGGAATAGGCATCCAGTGAAACTTGGCAAGTCTGTGGAAACCTTGTCAAGGCCGGGAGGTTCCTGATGCGCCTCGTCCTGTTCCTAACATGCTACTCTGAAATGTATAGATGTTGTGACTTGTTTATTTCAGCAAAATGCAACAAGTAACTTTTTTTTTTTTTTTTTTTTTTTTTTTTTTGCTTGCTGCTGGGATCAAAGTAGTTGTTTTCAACCTCCTTGACTTAAATGCTGCTGACAAAGTTAGAAAGGTACTGGGGCCAAAAAAATGTCACCCCAGAGAAAGGGCAACAAAGGTGGGGAAGGATCTGGAATGTAAATCCTATGAGGAGAGGCTGAGGGTTGTTTAGCCTGGAGAAAAGGAGGCTCAGGGGGGCTGATCTCTCTGAAGGGATTTTGTGGCAATGTGGGTGTCAGCCTCTTCTTCCAGGCAACCAGTGACAGGGCAAGGGGAAATGGCCTCAAGTGGCATCAGAGGAGGGTCAGGTTGGATATTAGGAAAAATGTCACTGGAAGGCTGGTTAAGCATTGGTGACAAAGTCACAATCCCTGCAAGTGTTCAAAAATGAGTCGACACGGCACTTGGGGATGTGGTTTAGTAGGCAAGACGGTATTTGGTTCAAGTTTGGACTTAATGATCCTGTAGGTCTTTTCTAATGAAAATGGTTCTATGATTCTATAATTTTCTACAGATTCAACAACTTAAATCAATATTTTATATTGTAATTTTTATCTACTCTGTATATTCACATCCCAGGCATTTTCTAACTGTTTGCTTAGTAAATTAAAATTTTCAGGTTTTGATGGCTGCAGGAAGAGGTTTGTAGGAGTCTTACATAAGCTCCTCTTGGTATGTCAGCATGGCCATAGTATTTTTATAACTAAACCTTGTGTTGTAAACCTTTTACAAAACAAGTTTAAGCAAACTTCTTACTTGCAGCTCTATAAAACCAAAAATAAATTCACTTAAAAAATCAACAGCAATATATACTTACATAAGAAGTTTTTCAGGCTCTCGTTTTAATTATAGATCTTTTAAAGTCAATAGTGTCTTAAAAAAAATCATTCCAAATACTTAATCTGCCAAGGGAAATGAAAGCAGAATAAATCAATGCATACTTCCAAGGTAGGCAGAGGTAAGTGCATTACTCCATGCTGTACTGCAATTAGGTAACTTGACAGCCATCCAGGAGCTCTGAAAGCAGATCTTGTTTATAGAAAATGAATAGACCAAGTGGACAGAAGAACTTCACTGTCTGCCACATCCTTAGAAATGAAAAGAATTTAGAAACTGAGGTAATCAGATGCCATAATAATTATAGGATTGTAAATTATCCAGATTTGCAAAAAGGAATCTATTAGTGCAGATGTTATGTACATGTAAGTCTCACTGATAGCCACAGCAACAGTTTCTCTGCAACACTTTGGTCTTGTTATTCACATAGCAAATGTTTTTGTAACCAAAAGGAATAAACGTCATATTTTCCTTGCACTATTTAGGTTTAAATATAGGGAACTATATTTAAAGTTTTACATCCTCGTCTGTGGAGTTTGGCAAATGTGCAGGTTAGAGAAAACATGGGACTCTTTAGCAACTATGCAAACAGATGAATTACTTAAAATATTTGCTAAATAACAGAGGAATATCATAAGGAAGTATGATAAAAAAAAATAGTTTTCTATGTTTTCTTGGAGTTTGAGGTTCCTTCTCCTTAGTGTACACAAGACCTGGCTTGAGGCGAAATGAACTCACGAAAATCCTTTAGCCACATCCTTGCTGATAAAACTTTTTTTTCCCCAGCAATCCACAGTTCCAATTCTGTGTAAATGTTTTGATTACTTTTTCTTTGCAGTTTCTAGGGCTACATAATTATATGGGGAAGCTGACAACAGAGTAATTTAAAATTGTGAATAGCTTGCTTTCTCACACCAACAATACCTTTATTTGTCGTTTGACAACAGAGCAGGACAGCCAACATTTTGCCAGGTTCACACACTTTGACGTTCAAAAGATAGAACACATCTTGCATCAAGGCACTGTCCTCTGGCCTATTTCTGTTTAATAAGTCAGGTTCAATGGTGCAGTGTGTAATTTCATCTCAGTGTTTTGAAGAAATAAACTTTCTCCAGACACAGATGAGCTGCTCTAGAGGTAATTACGCTTGGCACTTGACATCATGTAGACAAACAAACATATATTTCTTTTCAGATTTTGGTCAGGAGAAATATAGCAGAGAACAATTACCACTAAGATAGCTCTATATAAAATTGTAATATATTAGGTATAGAAATAAGCAATGAAGTTGCTTTATAGGTACTCCAGAATCTTAAGCAAAGACATGTATAGTAACAGTGATAATTAGAAAAGCAGAAGCTTCTGAAGTGTTCAGGCAGAGAATTTTGGCACCAGGTGCCTGTACTGATCATACATATTGCACACATGAAACAGAGATGTAGGAGAGACGTTTTGGGCACAGACACTCAGCACTGCTGAAATGAAATAAAAGCATTTGTATGTAGCTGCAGCCTTTTACTGTTGAGTCATGCTTGCTTTTTTATTTATTTTTGTATTGCATTGAAACACAACATTTGAAGTGTTATAAAAAATGGAGACTGAAAAACTACAGGCTGTAGGCATAGTGCAAGCATCTTAGTGATGGGGACAGGCAGCACAGCAAAAGGCACTGCATAACCAGAGATTAGGGACTTAACAGGTCTGGTGTGCAGGTTCTCATGTCTAAGACATATTGTGATATACACCAGGATGGAAAGTCAGAAATTTTGACTTAGTCATTTTTTAAAATATACATATATGTGTGTGTTGGTGTATATGAGCATCAAGAAAAGTTTTCAATTTTTTTTTTTTAATTCCCCTAGCTTTTAACTAAGCTATTTGTTTGATTTGGTTTGGGTTTTGGGGTTTTTGTTTGTTTTCTCTTTCTTGTTGCCCTGCTGGTGAAACTCACATTTTCATGCCATGTGTGGTAGGAACTATTATCCTGACAGAAAGTAGGGTGTTGAATCATGCAACCTTCTTGCATAAAAATAATTTCTCTGCCAGCTCTTTAATTCTGAAAAAAACCCCACATTGCAAAATTAATTCTGCCGAAACACACAAATGCAAAAATACTATATCGTTATTCAAATGTTATTCAAATTTTACTGTATATCAAGCTAATATGAATAAAACTACTGCCTCAACATTACTGGAATAGATGAAAAATAAAAATAAACCCCACATATAGAATTCCCCAGCAGTTTTAAATTACTGCAAATGATTAAATTTGTGAACTTACAGATTTTGAGATTTAACATCTACAAATTTTGGTCAAGTCCCAGCAGATATGTAATAGAACTTTTCCATATTGAAGCTGAATATTTTTGCTAAAATTGGCAGCTCTAAACAGACAACACATCATCCTTAGCTTTTAGCATTAAACAGTCCTTTTGGGATGAAAACAGGACTTCAAAACCCTTAAAATTAGCTTACCCTGTGTAGTGATTTAAGCTGATGGTGCCTTATTGGACTGGAGTGGTCCAAGATGTCATCGTTGTGATCTTAATCAGGATGACTAAATGGCTGATCTATTCGTGATCGTGGATTCAGGTGGTTTGGAAGGGTATTTATGCCTTATTCTGCCTCTGATATTAAGTGTCTAAATAAGTGGTTTAATTTCAAAGGGTCTTAGTTCTCGTGACACCCTACAAACCATTTATGACCTTGGATAGTTAGCTTGAATGAATCCAGAATTTTCTGATGACCATGAAATTTAACTTCAAAGCCTTGTCAGACAGTGAAACAATCCACCTGCATTGAAAAAATGATTATTCCAGGTTCTTCTTCAGCTTGAAAATACTGGTGAGGCACCTGCCTTACACAGTCACTGCAGAAATCTGTTAATTGCTCCCATTCCTTGAGCACATTTGGCGAAATTGCACATCCAGTCTGGGCCCTGTTAAAAAGGGCTGAGGCTCTGACATGAACACTTTTTGATTTTCTTCTAAATTCAGTGCTACAAAGATGCATTATAAATATATTTCAAAGGACTTAACTATGAAAGTACAAATAGATCAGTTAAAGCCACAATGCTTAAATGCATTTTGTAGCTGTTTTGCAGCAATTATTTTATAAGCCTTCAGTATAATTGAAATATGCATTTCAACTTTAAATGAATAAAATGTAAGTCAAAAAAAATTTGCAAATTATTTTCATGATTGTTCTTTTATATTCATTCTATTCATGTAATGCAGTCCTCTTCTTATTGGTCAGAGAGGGTTATCTTTCCAGTATGCTGCATAATAGAAATATAATAAATATGGAATACCTCTGTAAATCTTACACACCTCTATATTTCATGGTCTGAAGTTCAACAAAACAAGGGACAGAGAGAAGATCATTTGCTCATCATCAGAGAGTCAACGGATGAGGATCTGCTTTGCAACTTAAATTCACTGTTCATTTCTAGGACTCTGCTCTCTGCCAATGGGTATTGACCATAACAGCATTGTTGACAGAAACATGATAAGTCAATACCATTATCCATTATTAGCAAGAAAAGTTTTCTAGGAGGTTCTCAGGAGAACAAGAGAGAGAGAATTGTCTTCAGATTTGTCTTCATATAATATAACTCAGGATCTCCCTATAAGAAAGCTATGTGTACTATCTCTATGTAAAGAGTGTATAAAGGTAGAGAAGGGAGACTGGGAGAAGGGACTACAGTACAGTGAGGAATGAATCATCAACTGCAAGAGTAAGACTGTGAAAAGTTTTATGTAGTTATGCATGTATTTAGTTAAAAGTATATTTAGAATAGACATTACTAACTCATGTCTGAAAAACATCACAGTTTCACAGAGGAATTTGAACAAAAAGCTGGGAGATATTTAATGCAGTGAGTTCAGAATACTCTGATTCTTTCTCTGTCATTGTTTCAGCTTGTGATTAAACACTGTCTGGTTTTTGATCCTTTTTTTAGACCAGTGTTGTTTAATTCTTAAAAATTCTTTGCATTATATATTCCACTTAAATAAATGCAATCTGGGAATTTGTTATTCTTTGTACTGCTTCTCTTGTTGACATAATGAAATTTGGCAATTATTTATGTGTTGACTTAGTTATAGCAACGTCCACCTTCTTTTTCATGGTGACCATCAGCATGGGAGATATAACTTCTGTATCAAGAAACTTACATTTCTGGATATAAAGTCTTCCTCTTATCTAAAAAGTTCTTTCTAAATCATTATAAGGAGCTTTGGTTGTCTAGTTGACTTCTGGAATAACTTTGCAAATCTTGTGAGAAGTCTCCAAGATGAACTCTGTTGCTTCAGACACCGACTGCCTTGGTTTCCTTTTTCTGCCCCACACTGTAAGCAGTGATGGTTGTTTTGAAAGTCTTCATTGACCAGTCCTTGTCAGGTCATAATTCATCTGTGATGAAGTGAACAAGATTAAAGTCTTCAGCTGAATTCTTTCCCTCTACCTACATTTTTGTAGACCATGCAATTAGATGTTTGCTCTCTGAGATGTAACAAAGGATGTGTCTATGAATAATCTGAAGTTCATCTTCGAAGAGAACTGACAGCTTCTGTGTCAGAAACCTTGAACAATGTAGCCAGGAGCCTGTGAGGCTCATCTGATTTCACTTGCCATGCCCCTGGTTTAAGTAGGATTACAATTCTTTAGTCTATAATATGAAATATAAAGGTTTGACAGCTCTTTTTCTGTTGCTGCCTCTCTTAAGTCTTTTGGTGCCAATCCTGATTTTTTCTACTCAAGCCTCCTTAGTTCACATTGTCCTTTTCCACCCCTTGACCCCTCTGTAGTGGATCAATTTCCTTTCACCTATTGTATCATCAAATCTATCTGAATTATTTTCCTCAAATCCTTCCATTGCTGAATAAAGGATGTCATTATATTTTTAAAGATTATTCAGAAGCTGAACTGTCTCTGCAGTACCAAAAACTCTGATACAATGATTAATGAGTTTTCGAGATGGCATTTCTTCTGCTGAAAAATAGAACAAGTGATGACTGCTAACATTGAGTAAATGTGCCTCAATCTGAAGAATAACAAGAGTCTTTGGTTATTCTTCAATGCCTTCCTTCTAATTATCATATTCATTGCTGTGATTAGTAAGGATGGTTTTTGTTAACATACAGCCCTCTCCTCTAAGAATAACTGTGAGGTACCTAAGTTTAGAAATCAATATTTTTTTCTTTATAACCACTTTCTGTTTAACAAAAAACTTCAGAACTTCCTTCTGTTCAAATTATAAAGTGATGTCATCTATTCCAGCATAAACCTTTATATCCAGCTGCTTAACTTTTGGGAATTGTAAAGCTAGTTAATAATTTTATAGAACTGGGGAGAAAAACAAGAGTTAAGTACAGCCTGTAGATAATGTTCTTTAATTTAAAGCAATGATCATTTCTGTAATTACATTCTGATGATACCCATTCATAGAAAACTATCAGATTGGTGTAAAGAGGAACACACCATTGGTGTAGTATAGATATTAGAATACTTTGGAATACAACACTTGATACCTGAACCAGACACTTATGCCAAAGATTCAATGGAAATACCAGACCTGAAGCTTGAATTGAAACACATGTATTTCTGTTAGGTGTTTTTTCTGTAATGTACAAGAAGGCCTATGGAGGCTGGTAAAAATAACTCCTCTATTAGAGTAATTTATGTCATGGTTTTAGAGGTTAATAGAGATTTTAAAGTTGAATTTTCTAAAGAGCCCTCTGGTAATATAACTAAATGCATTTTAATGGTGAGGGTAGAATTCATCTAAACCAGTTGCAGCTGCCTGAATGTTAGGCATCTATTCAAAATCAGTTGTCTAGATTGCGTCTACATTGAAAGAAAATAGATTGTATGAACCTGCACTTATCCTAGGTGGCTACAGGTTTGGGAGATCACTGACATCCACAGAATCATATAGACATTGTTGGTGACAAAACTGCCATACGTAGGTACTGTGTGTGAATCCAGGGAGATTGGTTGAAGGCAGGACTGTAGAATTCAATGCAGTGGAAAACTTTCAGGATCTTCCTGTAGATGCTGCTTGGTAGCATGTTCAAAAATGTTTTTAAGGGTTGGAGTTGATGATACTTGTGGGTCCCTTCCAACTCAGCATATTTTGTGATTCTGTGATTCTATTGATAGATCTCTTAAAATCTGGTGCAAATCCTGATTTCTTCTACATAAATTTCCTTCATTCACATTTTCTTTTGCCAACATATTAGCAGCTCTTTCAAAATTAAGATAGAGTGAAAATACAAAGCTTTCAATTTTGATAAATATTACCATGTGTAATACTGTTAAACAACCAAATTCCTGCAGTTGGATTATTCACATCTATGGCTTGTAGTGCAGGATGAACCTGCCATGTATTTGAAGTGCAAAGTGGTTTTCTTCCAAGTTGAAGAAATCTCCCAGTACATTTCTAACAATGGAAGTGAAAAGTCTTTTTTCCATATTAAACTCACTGTGTATTTACTTACACAGATGTTTCAAACTGAGCTGTACACTTTATGTGTAGGGTGGTTTTCAGCTGGCGTAAATCAACAAATCGCTGCACTGAAGTCCATGGCACTGAGAATGTGTGACTGAAACAAATAGATATTACTGTAGGTATATCAGCAGTCCTGTGGGGTCCCACTGAGAACATGGTGTCAAAAAGTCCCTACGCTAAAATATTTGAGAACTAATTTTCCTTCTAATTTAAAGCAAAGCAAGCAGAAATCCCCAAACCCAAGACAACTGCCTAATGTCGTATTTCACTGTATTATTTAGCAAAATTGCTTCTATTTAGCATTTTTATGATAAACAACACATTTTCCAGGAAAATTGACATATATATGCAATATGGCATACACAACAATAATACTTACAATTCCAGAGATCTTTAAATGTTATAGTCCTTTAATAAAGTTTTATGCATTTTCGTGCAATACTCTTAAGAGACCATCTCTGTTTACAGCAGATTCTAAGCATATTAAACCAAATTATTTAGGAATGCTGCAGTTAGAAGAAATCTGGTAAGGCAAATGCATACAAGCCAGCTTGTATGAAAATAATAGTTTTGCTGGTGTAGTATTTTTTGATTATGTAACTGTTTAGGTAAGCATAAACAAAGAAGTAAAAGAAACTCTAATTTGGGTCAAATAGTGTTGTAACCTAATCTTTACATAGAAAAGAACAGTGAGTACATTTTTTTCCACCTCTTAGACGGATTATTATAACTTTTCAAAATGTGGAAGATTAACCTGTCAATTTTAAACTGTGGATGCAAATAAACACTATGCACCACATGAAACAGGAATAATGTGGAACAGATCATGTTTTACTTAAGTCGGTGCAAACAGGAAAATATTCTTTATCTGATGTAACTAAATATCCTGTTTTTAATATATGAAATTGGATGATTAGCAATCTTCTGATTTTAGCTGATAGCGTTCATATCAGCCAAATAATAAAAACCGTAAGCGAGAGAGGTGCTACTTCAGGGCTCTGTGAAAAACAGCTTTTATTTAAAGCACAAGAGAAAAAAACCCACAAAATCAATACACTTGAAGTCATCTCAGAATCAGGCTGTCATCCCTTTTAGCTGGAGAAAAGTACTACCATGAAAAGGCCTTTCTGCAGAAGTGTGGTGTTTTGGTAACGGTGTGTAAGGACAGCTGATCTAAACGTGGGAGCAATTTGTTCTCTCAGTAGAACACGATTTACAGGTTGACGTCTTGGGAGGGAGGCACAAATAGTGAGCTGGGATGAAAGGGCAGGTGGAGGCTTTCTGGCTGAGAAAAGCTTGGTTAGGAGGTCCAGGGGATTCATGTATCATCTGTCTCAAAAATAGCCACTTGCATGACCTTCTACTGCTGATAGCTCATGGAGAAACATATCTGAGAGGGAAAGTAATGAGCTCTTGACAGTGGGACAAGGAATTATTTGAGAGCTTTGGGAGAGTTCTTGAAGATAAGAGAAGTTTGTTGGCAGTGCTCACAAGGGCTCACTTGTCAGCAGCATTCAGACCTGTATGTTAACATTGCCTTCGTTTTGAGCAGTCTTTCTCCTTCGGATTGAAGGGGATTTCAGCAGCTGCTGCTGCTACCTGATACCCTGCACAATTGTTAGGGAATGTTGTGACTACATGGCAAGGGATTTGACTTGCATGAATTGTTTGTTTTCTGGACTATCTATGGTCAAAGAAGGTTTTTTTCCCCTGAGTTTTCCTGAACTCCACATATCCATTCTGACATGTAAGATAAGATAGAGTCAGAATTATAAACGTTTGATCTTGTTCTTATTTGGAGATGATGTTTTCTATTGTCTGACAAAAATTGTTTGCAGGATTTAGAGATTAATGACCATTGTAATAATCTGAAAATACTTAATCTTTCTAGCATTATCTAGTCTTCAGGAAAACATGTTAAATCCCTTTGTTATGTTTAAAAATTATTTTCTATAAATGTGAACCTTCAGATTAAGAGCTATTGTATGACTTTATGTTGGCTGAAGTCAAAAGACATCCTAGATTTAATCTAGCCATAGATTTTCAAGTAGTGCCTGTAAATTCTCTGTGCCTCTGTTTTCTTAATTGTAAATCTGAAATATGAACAGGAAAAGACTTTTTATGAAAAAAAATTAAGCTATAACATAATGATTTTTAAGTTCATTCAGAGGATAGACAGTATGATTGTCTATAAGATAATTATGATCATTTGTTCCTGTGCTGCTTCTGCTACTTTTTAATAGCTTTTTTCCTGGTTGCAACAAAATCAGGATGACAGCAATCATAAAATCATTTTGTTGAAAGATCCATCTAGCGGGTTATTTAGCCTGTCCCACAGCACTGTGGTGGCATTGGCTGGCAGGAGATCATATTGCTAATATTTGATAGCCTGTTAAAAAATAAAAAGGCAGATAAAAAAAAAAAAAGTATATGCCAAAATCCAGAGGGAGCCTCTTGGCAAAATTTTATACACATTTTAGATCAGTAACAAGAAAAGGTAGGTAGCTACACCCCATTACTCCTTCCTAAACAGCCAGGTAATTACTTTTGGCATTTTGACAAGTGTTTGCTGGAGTGAAGGTCAAAGCTGTCAGCAGAGAAGATCTATGCTAATCTGCTCAGCTGGAGAAGACTCAGGTAGCTAATGTTTTGTAATTAGAAGTTGTGGAAACCAGTTTTCATTGTAGTTTTATTCTGAGCGCAAGTGAACTAATAATACAGAGTGATTTCATTTATCATAGTTTACAAAATTAGCTAAATGGGTGCTTAGGAATAAACATCCAGTGTGAAACTGGAGAAATATGGGAAAACTGATATTGTGGTACAAATTAAATATATATTTATATAGATATGTATATGTCTTATATACATATGTACATATACTTTATATGTGTGTATTATGTATGTGTGTATTTGGCTATACATATACACAGAAATAAATAAGGCTAATACTTTACACTGACAAAATATTAATCCTAAAAATATAGAAAAATATAGAAAAAATACTGTACTTGATAAGGCTTCAGAATTTTGCTGGAAATTTCACATACAAAAATTCAATGCATTCAAAAAACTGTTTTTCTTGTCGGGGTTTTCAGCATCACTTCATCCAGCACTACTCTATGAATGGATTTCTATAATGGATTTTAAAATGCTAAAGTGCTTTAACAAGATATAAGAAAATAAGAAACAAAAATCTCAAAACAAAGAAGTGTATTAAAACAATTATGAAAACAATGGAAGTTTTTATGAAATGTGTCACGTGTTTTTTAGTGTTGACTGCCATTTCATGGTGTTGCATTCATGTTTTTATCAGGCTAAACTAAAAATTATTCTTCTCCCTTATCATGCTGTTTGTGCTACAGAAAGTGTGTGCATGTGTATAAATGTATAGAGGACAGAAAGAGATAAACAGGGAGCTTTTCAGAGGAGCTCAAGGTGTTCAGCTGTGCTCCCAATCCCCACATAGCACCTCAAGTCTGCAGGGATTTCACACATAATTCAGTGCTCGTTCCCTCTGACTCTTTTTCTTGGACTGAAATGTCTACTATAGGTGTATGGTGACCATGAAATTCTTACTGAGCGTGGAGAAAGAACAGAGCTTCCAAAAGGAATGGTTTGGGACTGACTGGGATGTGCTGTGCAAATGCAGGTCGGGGTTTGATGGCCTAAGTCTAGACCTAGACCTAGTAAGGTAAAGTTGCGTTGTTTCAGTGGTTGCAGTTGGAGCTGCACTAGAACCTCACAGTGGTAGCAGTTAAAAAGGATGATTTTTTTTGCTGTGACTTTGCTAAGTTTGATTAGCTTTGCCAGACAAACTGTTGAACTGTCACCAACAAAGAGCCACAGGGCTGCAGTGCTAAGAAAAATATTCCTCTCATTCTTTTTGACTTTACGTGAAGATAAATAGCTAAAAAAAAAATAAAAATCCTCCCCCTCAAAAAAAAAACCAAAAAAAACCCAAAAAAACCAAACCAAACAACACCAAGCAAAAAAACCCAAATCCCGAAAGGTCTAAAGAGTAGTAGTCCCTCTGAAACATGGACTTTGAGAAGAAGATGAGTTTTTTTCTTCTGGATTTCATGATTGAGCTTTAATAGGAGACAATTAAGTCTTTTTCAATTGTTATATCATTGTAGGCAACCCAGAGTGCAACTGATTTTGAAAAGAGACCAGGAGGTGCTTCCTTTTTTCCTTCCCATCCTTTTTTACCTTCCCATCCGTCCTTCTCTGAATGGATTTTGTGTATCATATTGTTCTTTCTGACGTTTCTTTGCTTGGCATCTTTCCTCTTCAGGGGGATCACCATGTATTCATCCTCTTCCTTCATTTAACAACTTGAGGGTGTATTCTCCACCATGTGCAGCCATAGAGCTGTGAAACTCACATTAGCATTAATGGGAAATGTGCAGCTAAAACCAACTACAGTGGGTGTAGTTACTACCCCTGGCTGTAAAATGGATTTGCATGTTCAAACAGGAATTATTTCCACTTAAGAACTGGGAAGTCAGATATGTTTTTACATTATTTTTTATTAAATTAAGAGTATTTTAACATTAATTTTTGAATGTGTTTCAAATTGAGAAATCCACCTGCTGTAGAACCTGTTATTTTATGTAGCAACATAATGTTTTCAAAGTTAGGTGACATTTTAAACAAGCAAGCTATCTTTCTTTTGGCAACTCCCAGTACTCTGCTTTCTATAAACTTTATGAAAATATGTTAATGATTATTATTTGATGGTGAATTAATATCTTTTTAACTTAACAGTGAAGAATCACATGCCCCTCTCAGGTTTTCTGATTTAACCGTGGATCCATACAAACATTTGCACTGGTTTTCTCAGCCCTCCTATGGTTCTGCTTTTCTATTCTAGTCCCTTTCCTCTCATATTCTATTCATGGCTCTTTTTACTACTGGCAGAAGAGCTCTCATAAAATAACTAAATATCTGAAATCAGCAGAATGGACAAAAAAGAGCTGAAAGCTGGGAGATGTGGGAAGCCTAGAATATCAGGTACAGGTAGCTGTTTCCATAAGTATGGACAAGGAAGCTGATTCTCTTTTCTGGTTATTAAACTGGTGATGAGGCAGAGTTTGCATATTTATCACTTTTTTTCTACATATTGCATCTGTTTTTCTGATACTCTTTGCCAGTGTGAATAAGCGCATGCATCTCTTACATTATATTGGTTTCTTGCTGTGTTGCTTGTAGGTAAAGAGCATAAAAGAGCTTAAGAACTCTAATTTGTTGTCTTCTGTTAAACTGTTAAACTGATATCCATGATCTACTGATATCTGTTATACTGCAAGCAATCATAAATGTTAGAATTGGCATATATTTATGTGTAGAGGCATATGTACAGAAACAAATTATAACTTG
The DNA here is from genome assembly GCA_035222235.1 of Margarornis squamiger. NCBI lineage: Eukaryota > Metazoa > Chordata > Aves > Passeriformes > Furnariidae > Margarornis > Margarornis squamiger. Next base: position 8,565,130 of record JAWWTY010000077.1, on the reverse strand, counting down.
CCCTTAAGAGTTTTAAACAAACTTAGTGGAATATTGCCATACAGTTAAATAAATCTTGGCTTTCGACAGAAGGCAATAAGCATCTAAGACTCCTCGTTCCAAAAGATGCTGCACCTTGGATTTCTTCTCTGAAAAGGAATGTAAGTGGAAGCTCTCAAGGCAGAGTGGTTGGTACCACAGCAGGCAGTTCACAGCGTGTTTTCCCTCTCACATGAGCACTGCCAAGTCCTGGTACCCCTGGGAATAATGGAGTTTGGCTTTTCATGAGTAACGCCACCGAGTAATGGCTGGTAGCTTTTCACAGAACGTGCTGCTGGAGAGCACCCTCCGTGCTCCTCCCTCCTCCTCTCTATCAACACATGTTCATTAAACCACTGTTAGTGGTCGGTATCGTAAGAGGTAAAACTGAGGTTGGGGTAGATTCCCGAAGGATTATGAAAGCTATTGCTGGTCTGGTCCTGTCCTCAGCCAGTAATTATGGGGGAGAGGTTGTCTGTGTTGATATTTATATGTGCTAAAGTTAGATGGTACATTTATACCTTTTATATTTAAAGATACTCTGCATTCTTTTGATGCTTTTATTGCATTACAAAGGTAATTTCCAGAAGTACCATATCTTAAAAAAAAGGTGAAACCAGTTGTATTTGATTTCCATACTCTTCTTTTTGAGCGCTGCTGGAAATACAATATGTGGCTAAAGGAACCAGATCTGGCCATTCATATAGAAACCAATCCCAGGGTAACATCACTTTTTACAGATTTTAAATGTACTCTGGCTTTCTCTGTGTAGTTCTTGAATTCTTTTTTCCATGTCTGAAACTTCAGTCCTAAGAAAATACAAGTGATTCCGTTGTATTTCCATTCTTCACCATTTTCTTCAGAAGCTGTTGTACCTGAGGGTTGCAGCACTTGTATGTTCAACACGTCTTCTGTTCGTGGAGGCCTTACAGAGTTCTTGAATATGTTCCAAAATCCACAGGCAGGTTCTGCCCCCATGCCAAGGGACATGGAAGCCACAGGTCTCCAGCCTAAGCTACTGTAGTGACTTTCTCAGAATCACTTTTTAGAGGCTGGTATTTATCATGAGAAATCAAAATGTCTGTGATTTATGGTGAAATAGTTATTTTTAATTCTGAAAGACATTCTTGAATCACATTCTTAAAATACTGTCATACAGAACCTCTGACAGTAAACGTGATGGCACACAGAGGTAGGTCATGCCTGCTCAAAATACCTTCCATGTTTTATTTCCAAGGAGGTTTAAACTTTATAAAAGCTATATATCTGTGGAGCTGACAACTCTCTTTTCTCTAGGAAGATTTCTGAAAAGAGTATAAGAACAAAAATTCCCTTCAATATTTTAGATTTCTGATGACTCCTGAGTGAGGATTACCAAATTTAGATATGACATTTATTTTGATTGTTAGTGAAATTCACCTGACAGGATTTTTTATACAGAACTGAAAGAGTTCCTCTACACTTTACATGTCATAAACCAGTCAAACTTTTCATAAGTATGCTTGGCTAGTTCATCTTTTATCCTAACCCTGGCATATTTCTTTTGAAAATACTACAAGTAAAAACATGACATTCTAATTTCCTTTTTTCTTAATATTATTCTTTTCGTTTATGAACATTCTTTGCTGCTTTCCAAAATCTGCTCAATTTTTAATTTTTTTAGGCCATAATTTTCCACATTTTAATAGAATATATTTCTTTTTATCTGTAATTAAATCCATAACTTGTTATTCTCACAAGGTTATTATAGATTGTGACTTGACTGTTACAAAAAATAATGACTTAAAGAGGCTTCTAATATCAATTTAGTGTAAGGATTTAATTTATTATTCATTAATTTTGTATTCATTGTAACAGCAGTAATCATTATGAAGTCATTGGGTAGGTATGAGAATGTCAGGCACACTATATTTCTATAGGAATTCAGTTCATTAGTCATCTTTAGCAAAACATAAAATACCATTCATGCATTATTGCTGTCATTTCTTTCTCTTTATGATTCTATGCTTGTTATTTTACATAAATATCTTCATATGTATAAGCTGTACTGGAATTTAAAAGTTTCTGTATGTGCATAAACTCCCTTGTCTGTCCTCACAGCAACATAAATTTTGCTGCTTTAAATTAAGATAGCTTCACTCAACTTATGACAGTATGCAGGCTAATTTCACATTTTGTTGTAAAGAAAACACTTTCAAATATTGTCAGTTTACATTGGCAAATTGTGTTGATTTTTTCATTCATCCAGTTCTGCTTTTTAGAAAAAAGCTTTCAGTTTCTTTCTTTCTAATTTTCATTTCAAACTAATTCATAGGTTCATCAGAACATATGTAATTTCCTATTTTAAAGCTGGAATGAATATTTTATCTTCATTAATATTATGTATTTTAAGGTGGTCAGAATAGAATTGCAATATTTTTCCCCATAAATAGCTCAGGTACATCATTCTTAACTATCCCATATTTCTGAGACCGCATTCTTTGACTGGTAAACGATTCTGCTCATGTTAAAAATGAGTGGACTGAACGCCTTAGAAAAAAACTAGTTGTGTTTAGCATCGTGCCAACTAATTACTGTGGCTGCCTTGCAGCTCAGTGTTGAATTGGAGTTGTCCTTCTGAGCACGGACCCAATCAGTCATGGTCACTATTGTGTCAGCTAACTCAATTCTTCGTAATCAAATTTAAATGTAAGAGTGGATTTCATCTCCTCTAACTCAGATGTCTGTCTTTTTAGGTGCTTTAAGTATAAGCTAGTCAACCTTGGCTCCCGTTACAATCAGTGGAATGTAATAAGTGCTTCCAGAGGGTAATACATTTCGTCCCATGAGAGGTGTCTGTCTCATCTGTATCTCCCATATCTCATCTATCTCATGCATGTCTATCACACTTATGATTGGTGTCTAAGATAGGTCAAGTATATATCATCCCCTTGAGGATCCCGTTATTCTCCATTAACTACAACAGGAGTCCTGCTTAAATTTTGGACTAAACAAGATCTCCCAATGAAAGCAAATCCCTTAAATCTCTTTCAAGCACCTTCAGAGCACATTTCAGAATTAATGTCAGCATAGAAATCTTCTGCTGAGGGGAGGGCAGCATTTTTGGAGCAAGGTATTTCTGTCTTCCTTTGTGCAAAGAACATGGGTTGGACCTCACTAAACCCAGCACGGTCTGGTAGCAGTTTGGGCCCTGCTTGAGCAACATTTTGGCTGACAAAAGATCTTTCAGGAAAGTGGTAGTTTCTCAAGGCCATCTGTCACTTTTGCCCACCCCATACTGATATCTTGGGTGGTTGGGCCATCTCAAAGGGCAGGTGCTGCTGTGTTTAGTCAGCGGAATACATAAATGGGGGAAGAGGACAAAGCATGATATTTTGTTGTCTGTGGCTTTTTGAAGTCATTTTGAAATGGTTTATTCTACTTCAGTGCACATCTAGATTCTGCTAAGAGCAAACACCATTGACTTTAAAAAAATTAAGTGGTATGCTTAATAGCCCTCTTCCTTTCAAATTCTAAGAAAAACCCAAACAAAACCTGAGCTATCCTTACTGAAATGACTGTTGCACTTTCAGGACCACTGTAGCAGCCATTGGCTTTGACTCACCTCCAAGCAAGCTGCCATTTTTTGGCAAGTGACAGTATGTGATGGGAATAAACTCACCAGTTTGCACATCAGTGCATGGGAGCAGCAGGTCTTCTTGAAAGGTGTTTTCTAAGAGGTTGCAATTGATATTGAAATCAATTTCTTTTGAAGGCTAGCTTGGTTCTTCTATAAACTGTCTCTTTACCTTTCTCCCCCAACCTGTTTTTCTTCCGCCTCTGGAGAAGCACTTTGCATTATTGTGGCCTGGAGCATCTCTGAGTGTTCTTCTAGAAGCCACTGGTTTTATAACATTATCTAATAGAGATAAATAGTTTTCTTTTCTACACAAACTGCATATATATAAGCAAATCTCTGTCTAATTTCTGACAAGAAGAGCAAAACACAACAGTGAAACTTGACATCCAAAATGTATACATTCTAAAATTCTCCTCTCAACTTGCCCCTGATTGTTGGCAAAGGCTCTTCTGGTTTTCAAATGTAAATATTCCTCATTTTGCCCTTTCCTGACAACTTTTGTAGCAATAAAGGCAAGGAGATCCTTTCAGGGATTAACTAGACTACAACTTGAGACTCTGTTCATCATCACGCCACAGCCTTCCCATGGTGTTTGTTTGTCCTTTTAGGAGACATTTTGGTTCTTCTCTCCCCTTTTCTGGATAATGAAGAAAATTTGGGCACAAGGACTGCTGCCAAGGGAAACTGTTCTTAATTCATTACAAGCCTGCTGGAAGAGTGTGTTTAGATCAGCCTCTGTTAGGGAGACCTTCTGGAGGTCAAATGTAGCCACAGTTTGCACTGAGTTAAAAACCCCCAAAACACAGCAATATTAAAAACCCCCAAAACACAGCAATATTAAAAGCCCCCAAAACACAGCAATATTAAATTTGGAGGGTGTGGGAAGATGATGCTCTTCTTGGAAGACAAGTATTTCAGCATACATAATTCTATCAGCTGTTAAACTTGGACCATCAGCCTTGTCAAGCATGCAATGTCTTCACCTTTTTATTTGTGCCACTTCCTGAATAAATATCCACTATGTTATTAAACAATCTTTCTTATTATTTTAAAAATAATTTTAATTTTAGTTGTGTTGTGAATAAAAATTTCAAGTAGTCCCATTTTGGACATCTCTTAGTTAGCAGCTTTAAATGTTGTTGCCTTTGAAAAATAAGGGAAAAGCCACATGCTACTAAATCACAGATGTGATTTTTGTCACTTTTACTCAAGGTGATTTTCAGTTTTTCAGTACTTTCTTGTGATTTTTCTCAGCTTTAATAGAAACAATATTAGATGCATTGTTGGTTGAATTGTGACTGAATTATTTCCCTATTACAGGCAAATGGAGTCTGAAAGTCACCAGCTGAAAAATTTATACATTCTCTGAAAGTACACAGTATGACTTTTATGGCACTGATAGTTAAAAGAAATGAATTACACAGCTTTATTAACAAGTGAAAGATGTTTTTCTCTCAGTTTTTTCTTAATTTGTCTTTTACATACAGTAAGCTAAATCCTGATTGCAGATAAAGTGAAGTGACATATTTTTTAGCCGCATGATATGCCACATGATTTTTCACTGCTAAGAAAAGAAAACCCCCTCTAGAAAATTGTCTTTTTTCACAGCTTATATGGGTATTCTTTTAGTTTGTGCAATAGTGTTTTATTTCGCTCAATAAATAAAAGCAAAATCTTTTTTCATTTAATATATTTACTGATATATTCCACCATTTTTACAATGCCTGATACCAACCTGCTCTCAAACACCTTGCATGGGACAAGTTCCCTTATTTTCTCAGAATTTTCCACATAATCGCATCTGCTCTAGTGTATAATGTACGTGAGTGGGCTCTGGAGCACTCTTTGGCTAACATTAGATGAAGGAAGTCTTTAGATGTAACAATTATTTTTTTGTTCTGAATAACTGCTTGTACTCAAAGAAACTCCCAACCAAAACATTTATGATTTAAGAATGTTCTCCTGTCTTTGGGCTTGTGTCTTCATTCTGTGGGCTTGATCCTGAAGTTTCTTAGGGGATGTTTCCTGCAGGAGTTGGCTCAGAAAGATTCATGCTGAGATGTGGATGTAAATATACACAGACATAAATATGTAAATATTTAAAATAAATATATTTATAATACACACATACATTCTGTTAATAAACATGTAAGTATCCGTATAAATGCCTACATCTAACCCACCTGGGTAAGCATTTGCTGTAGTGGTGGTGGGATTCATTTGCCTGAGGGAGACACCTGGGGCTGCTGGAGGTGCTGGAGCTGCCTGAGACATGTGCTTGGGACTTCACTTTTGGTGGGTCCATGTGTTTCTGGAGGCCAGGTGGGATAAGCAAACCATTTGCAAGGGCATTAGAGCCTTCAGTATCTAAGTCTTGTTCCAGTTTCTCACCTGTGTGAGACATTTCAGGTTGCAAGTTAGTCTTAAACAAAGCCTAGGGAATGAAAATAATTATCTTTGTTGAAATAAGAGCTTGTCTATAGCTTTCTATTAGTAATTAAAACATCAGTAGTTGCTTGATGTTTAAGAGTGATAAATTTTCATAAAGGATTATCCTTAAATTTTAGGAAATAAAAAGATGTAAAAAATTTTCTACAAGTGATTTTTTTTCCCCTGTGATTTTCCAGTAACAGGGTTTTTTGTTCTTTTATTAAGCATCTGTATCTGGTTCCCAGCAAAGATAAAGTAAATGGATGGGCAGTTGATTTGAATTCACTAAAATAACAGTTTTCTCCTTGCTGTAGTATCTGAAAATTTTTCATCACTTACCACTATTAGTCTTATAATGTCATCCCTTTGACAGCAGTTAAAGCTATAACAATAAATTTCTGTTTTCAATTATTTTAGTATATTCACAATTCAGATTGCTATTAATATAGACTGGGGATTTTGATGGAGATTGAAACTTGTTAAAAACATTTCTTCACATTTGGGATAAAAATTAAACTGAATTTAATTCTGTCAATATTAAATCTGGCAAAGAAACATTCTTAATTGCTGATTTTAGATACTGGAAAATGCAGGAATCTGTTCTACATTTTTTATGTATTAGATGAAGTAACAGAAACAGTGTATGGAATCAGTAACAACCACAGACACATATCAATTATTTCATGTTATATGAGACCTGTGCTTTTTGTAATTTCAACAACAAGAGGTTGTTCCATTGTCTTGATATTTTTATTAGTTCACTATTTCAACAGCCTAAACTTATTTTGAAATCCCCTTCAATCACATTTCTTATTTCAGACTCTCAGGTGATTTATGTAGTGCTTTCTATACTACAATACACATAAGAAGGCATTGTGATTGTAATAAGCACATGCAGTTGGGGAGATTATCTCACCCTTAGGAGACAAACCATTGCTCTGCAGAAAATATCTGCATGCTATGTATTGTTTCTCCCTTCACTCTTCTGGTTTGTAGGAAATGAGAAGGAGATTATATGGATCAAATTAACCACATTTTATTTACATGTGAGACAACATTAAAGTCATGGCTAAGGTGCCCTTTTTTTCTGCTGCTCTCGGTGGTAGCCTAATCTAATTTCCATTGAAGTCATTGCAAACTTCACCTTGAATTGTTTGTTGAATATATCTAGCCATATACACATACTTTTGCTCTGCAACTACTTGATACTTTTTCTGTTGTGTTTATTCCATCTGGCCTGTACTGCAAACCACAATGCAAATCTACATAATCAGTCTTCCTGGTTTATTTCTGTAGATGAAATCTCAGCCTCCTCTCAGAAATGGACAGGATGAAGATAAGAATTCACTGTTTTCCTCTGCCTTAGCGAATTTGAACCCACACCTGGGAGGAGATTCTCAGCCTTTCCTCCAGAAACTGCTAGGCTTTGCATGGAATAATGGAATGTTCACCAACCCAGAGCACACGAGAGCAAAGGGAACACAGCACTGATATGTGGGCACTACTCAGCACTTTGATGACTCATCTCCAAGGCCTTCCTTTGTTTTATGTTTCATGTGAATTAGTGAACTGTTCCTTGCAAAAAAGAATTGAAACTGAATTCTTCTCTTTGCTGGTTAAGAAAAGTAGCTACAATTTCCACTTGTGAGCCCAGTCCTTGTTTATTGACCACAGTACTCTTTCCACTTTTGGGGTATTATTAATTTGATCTGACAACAGTGCACTTTCTTCTACTGTTTCATAATGTGTGCTAGCATCAGTGAGTATTTAGAGGTCTTGGCTCCATGCTTCAGAGGGGGTGCACTCACTTGTTTGTTTTTCAGTTGCAAGGAAGGTCAAAAAGTAATGAATAAATGTCAAGAAAGATCACTTATGAGAAGTGGATGCTCTGCATAATAAACATTAGCACATGTTTAACAAAAAATTTCCTCCAGTAGAAGTCATTCCCATATTAATTTAATCCTGCTGTCTAAGATAATACAATCTCTTTGAAACAGTCTTGATTCTTAGTGCATAGGGACCTTTTCTGGATCAGAGGCCAAATTTCCATTACCTGATGAGCTAATCTGACGTGACAGCCTCATATGCAGATGGGGAATCTCTTGTCAATAGTTTTCTTCAGAGACAAAGAGAAACAAATGTCTATATTCATTCTCTCACTTCATGCATGAGTAACATTACCTTTCTGTCTCCCTTTCACTCTATTCAGGTAGTCATTGAGAATTTAAATATAAGCTTTTGTGTTCCTGAGTTAGCTTATGCATGCAAAGCTGTTTACAGAAGACTGGCATCCTTGTCTGTTTGTTTAAGTACAGTATGTATTTTGACATGTAAATTTACGTGAGGCATATTTAATCAGTCACAATGATATGCTAATTGGATTCCTGTATAAACTGCATAAAAACAGCATTTGGAAAAAAAAATAAAATTATGAGGGGAACTTATTACCAGCTGAGACACTTCCTAATCAGTATTATGCATCATCAAAATGCACAAGGATAAAAGTGATAGATTTCCAGGACTTTTGTAACCAATATTAAAAAAAAAACAAAAACAAAAACAAAAAAAAAAACCTCCACAAAACTAAAGAAAAAAGCCTGTCTTTTTCTGAGCAGTCTGAAAGTTTGAAAACAGAAACTGAAATCCATAAATTAGAATGCCAAAAATCTCTCAAATGCCTCTGCAGGTTTTGGATGTTGTTCACTGACATAATTTGTGTTCTGATAAGGTTATAGGTTGATCTTGTCTCCAAAAGAGCAGTGACATTTAGACTTCAGCTCTGTCTGCCCTAGGGATTTGCTCAAGCATTTTGAATATAGTTTTTTTAAATATATATTTTTATAAGCAACTCTGACTTTTTCAGGTGCCAGTGGTTCAGTTTCAAGCAGAAGCAAGCCATGCCAGTGTAAACCAGCTACTATATATTCACATGTATAAGCCTACAGTACTTTCCCATTTCTCTTCTACTTATTTACCACTGATACCTGAATTTCCATGGTAATTAAAGTTTTAAAGCTGATCATCTTTATCAATTTTTTTAAAAACTGTACTCTGGAATAATAAGTTTAGCACAATTGGATTCCTTGACTGGCTCACTACTCATTTCAAGCCTTTACTGAAAATAATCAGTATTTCTAATATTTTACTTAAATGTAACTGCACAAGAAATATACAATTATGAACATAATTGTAAGGCCATATGATCTACAAGTTAAGGGGTTTATCTTGGAAGGAAAAGGAAGCCTTTTCCCTGAATTTAGTCCAGGAAGGGAGTGGGGAAGCTGTGAAGATTATGCAAAACATTTAAAAGGTGAGCTGGAAGCCACCTATTGCTAGCCACTGGGGGAATCTGGACAAATAGGGTATCTCAGTTTTCCTGCCTCAATAGAGTCTAACTACCTGGATAGAAGTGAAAATTAAGTTTATCAAAAATTCTGGGAAGAGAGCTCTTTCTGAAGATAAATGGGCAGAAGGAAGAAAACACAATGACTCTTCCCCAAGAAGCGGGTTACTCAAGAACCCACACATACCATACCTCAGGGTGACTGGAACCCACAGTTTTCCCAGCTTTGAAGTTGCCTCTGAAGAGCAGATAGCTGGGCACTTACAGGTGAAAAATGGGGAAGGGGAAATCTGTTCCCTGTCCTTGCTGTAGAAACCTGCACCACAAGTCTGGGACCTGGCCAGCACCAGCTCAGGAGTGGCCAGCCTGACACAGCCAGACACTGGCCTGGTGCTTGGGGCTCTCAAGGTGGAGAGGAAAGAATTCAGAAATTTGATTATTGTGTGTAATATTTTTGTGCCTTTCAGTGGTGGTGGAGTGTAACAAAACATAGACACTCTTGGAAAAAGGAATCTTTTCTCTTTACTGTTGTGTATCCCAACTACCAAACATCTGAATGTCCTGGTAATTCCTCTCATATCCAGTCTGAGGTTCATGTTGCAAGTAATTTATTTATGTGTATGTGGGATCAGACTTTATATACATTTCAGGTGAATGCATATGCAGCCTGTGTATTAATGACCCAGTTATAATTAGAGGGATGTTAGGAAGAGCTTTTCCTTATATAATATTAAGATGGAAGGAGAAAGAGAGTTGGTACATCTGTGCTTTTGTTATTCAGGGAACTCCAGTGCTTTCTGGTAATAACACAATGAATTGTGCTGATCATATATAATTTTAATTTTCTAGTTGTTGCCCAAATTTACTCTTCGTGAATATACCAATACATGTGTTAGGAAAGTAAAAGCCTATTTTAAATGTAAAATAGGGAAGTTATCAGTTTAATTGGTTAAGATGAAGTATTTTAAAAGTTACCTTATGTGGATTTCACTGTAAATGGTATTATTTTGTTTACAGTATCTCACTTGGTTGCTTTTTTGATTTTTGTTTTGGTTTGGGTTTTTTTTCTTTGTTTTGTTTTTTGGCTGAGGACAGAGGAGCTGAGAGGACAATAACTGTTTGGTAGTCTCCTCACAGTCTTCCACACATTAAACTCAATCAGTTTGTCACACACACCTTTAATTTAAGCAGGGTCATTTGTGTGACCTTAGTGAAGTCCCTTTATATCTTCTTTTAAGTGGTAAAAATAACAGAAGGCCTAACAGAGAGAAAGTTTCCTGAACTGTGATAAAGTTTGTGAAGAGCTGTGCAGCCCTCAGAGGAGAGGAGTTCTGAAGCAGAAACTGTGTAATGTGTGGGGTGATGAAAGACACATCTCTGGTTGCACAGCTACTTAACATCCACCAGTACTTGGCTTTTATTTCCTATTCCTCACTGTCTGTGAACAGTGTTAGTAAATAGTTACGTTTCTTTACTCAGGTTGTCTGTGTGATGCTCCTGAGCTCTGTGTATTCTCAGGTGGCAGCAAAGCCTGCATTTCCTCTGCGTGCCACAAAGCGTGGGGAAGGTTTGCTGCACAATTCAATGTTTTGTGGTGAAGATTTTGGGTCTCCTTCACCATAGGTGAAGCCAGAACGTGTGTACATTTTTTTCCCTTGAAAAGTAAGGATCCTTGTTACGGAAAATTGCTCATCGTGTGTGCATGTATAATGTATGGAAAATATATTCTGTCATTTGGATCTTACGGAGATTTCCACAGCGTGGTAATAGCACAGAATTGCTCAGGCTTCTTTGTATTCAGCAACCCTGCTTCAGCTTCTGCATATTTGTTGCCTGACTGCAATCTTATTAAGATCTCTGTGAGTCATGCTATAGTTTTCTGAACTCTAAATAGTATTTTAAATGTTTCCATTGGCAAGTTGTGTCTGGATAAATGGCATCGATCATTGGCATGATCGGGGGCTGGAGCGCCTCTCCTGTGAAGGCAGGCTGAGAGAGATGGAGTTGTTCACCTGGAGAAGAGAAGGCTTTGGGGAGACCTCATTGCAGCCTTTCAGTGCCATAAGGGGACTATTACAAATGAGGGAGAGGGACTTCTTGTACAGGCAGATAGCAACAGGTCAAGGGGCAATGGTTTTAAACTGAGAGAGCAGGTTTAGGTCAGGAAGAAATTCAATGCTGTGAGGGTGGTGAGGCACTGAAAGCAGCTGCGCTGGGAAGTTGTGGGTGCCCCATTCCTGCAAGTGTTCAAGGCCAAGCTGGATGGAGGCCCTGAGCAACCTGATCTAGTGAATGGCATTCCTGTCCACAGCAAGGGTGTTAGAATTAGATGATCTTTAAAGTCCCTTCCAACCCAGGACATTATATGATTCCATGAGATGTTTGGTGTTCTTATTATTCTGCAAATCAATTATTATGTTATCCATAAATGTTTCTCTGTAGAGTCAGCAATGTCCTTTTACCAAAGGTGCTGATTGCTAACAGCTACCCCTCCATGCTAGGCCCTAGAGTACATATAGAATCCTTTGAATTGCAGGCTGCACGAAAATGTGGCAAACCACAACACACATCTAAAGCTGGCTTGTGTTCAGACTCTCTGCCATTTGTGTTTGCCCAAATGAGAAGCTGGCCTTAGCAGGAAGGCTTTGGGTCACCTAGTCTAGGCTGTCTGCAAGAGTGATGGGGATACATGGATTCCCAAGAGGCATCCTCGATTTAAGTAAAAGCCAGAGTTCCTAACTATTGACCTGAGAAGTATATTGCAAATTTGGAAGGAAAGCTCTATCAGGGTATACCTGGTAGAGCGTTTTGCCTGGAGAAAAGGAGTCTTGGGAGAGCTCTTGGCAACCCCCTGAAATGAGGCTGAGCCAGAGTGTGGGTCGGTCTTTCTTGCAAGTAACAAGCAATAGAACAAGGGGAAATGGCCTCAAGTTGTGCCTGGAAAGGTTTAGATTGGATATTAGGAAAAAGTTCTTCATGGAAAGAATTGTCAAGTACCAAAACAGGCTGCCCAGGGAGGTGGTGAAGGCACCGTCCATGGAGCTATTTAAAAGCTGTGTACATGGGTCATGGGAGGACATTAGTGGTGGGTGTGGTAGTCCTGGGTTAATGGTTGGGCTTTGGCCTTAGAGGTATTTTCCAGCCTAAACAATTGTATGGTTCTAAGATTCCAGTATACAAAATGTGCAAAGGGCGATGTGAGTCCCTTGTTGAATTTTGTGAAGTTTCACTTTCAAATTTTCCTACGTTAAAGAAAGCTGATAATCAGATCAGATTAGCACATTATGGAAAGCCACATCTATGAGTTATGATTGAAATTCCAGTTCTAAATAGGAAAATAAATATACAAGAACAGAATAAAAATAAAACATACATAAACAAGTACTAAAATATGAAATATAGAAGGGGGAATATGATAAGACTTACAATGGATACCGTGACATGCTGAATGAGATTACAAATGTTGTGTCCTGTCTGGATTAATTGCCATATCTATATATTCTTACTCCATTAATAACCTTCTGATGGAAGCAGGCACTCAGGGAACCTGTGAGCAGTTCAGCTTGGTCCTGAGCACTGGTGAAAGATTTGATTGATAATGCTTCTCTCAGTGAACTGCTCTGTAACAGAAACCATGTTTTACTCAGATTCAACATGCCAACAACTGCAAAAAAATCAACTATTCCTGTGCTTAGTTTCAAGAACAGAAGGCACATTAAGTGGCAAGATATACAGTTAAAAATATACCAAAGAGTCCATGAAAAATGTTAGAGAGGGGCTGTGAAAAATATTAGGTATGTTCAATGGAGATTGTTTAAAGACATCATGTTAGGAACTCCAGCCAAATACATGCCATTTAGTAAATATACATCAGGAAGCAAAAAATCCAGACAACATGGCAAGAAAGAATGAAAATGGAAGATACTTGAAGATACCTCAAGAAATTTTAGGTATGTTCAAGAGAAATATAGTAAGGATTGTAATGACAAGTACAATGTAAAAATGTAATAAAGTAGACAAAAAAGACCAGACAAGCAACTTGCAAAATTCTTAGAAACAAATGCTAAATCATTTGCAAACTCAGTGGGGACATGTAGCCTTTCAGAGTCCATAGGATCCAATTTTTTGAAAAACAGCTCTGAGAAAAATACACCATAAGTGAAAAAAGAAAACCATGGCCAGATTATACTTGCTCAAAATCATTCAAACTCTCCCAAATGAAATACCTGAGTCAGGAGTGCCAGGGGAAAGCCTCATGCTAACAGACTGAAAGTTGGTAAATATAATACTAGTTTGAAGAAAAGGTCACAGAGAAGATTGACAGAAATGACAAATCACTAAACCTGATATCTGCATTTGATAAATTAGTGTAAATTGTTCTGAGTACTAAATTATTGGACACATAGGAGTGTATGGCATATTAGGAGTGGCTCAGCTTTTGAAAAGGAAAGTCCTCCCTCTCAACGTCAGGCCTTTGAATTCAGTAACAAGTGTGTGTTGGAGGGAGATACCATTGATGTGGCTCCCATGGAATTCCAAAAGGCTTTCAGCACTATCTCTCAACAAGGCAGCTAAGTTGCTCTGGGATAACAGGGAGGTCTTCACATGGATAAATAGTCGGTAAGAAGAGAGGGTAGGAATAAATATTCCATTTTCACAATGCAGAGGTGTCGCCAGCTGAATTCCACAGAGGTTTGTGCTCTTCAACAGATTCATAAATGATCTGTAAAAAGGACAGAATAACTTGCTGAGGAATTTGAGATATTCAAGATATTCAAGACAAGGACTGACTGTGTAACATTGAAGAAGGACATATGAGTGACTGAGCAATAAATTAGCAAATGAAATTCAATTTTTATAAACATTATGTGGTATTTAGGGGTAAAAAACCCCTCAGTCCTAATGTTGCATATACAGTGATGGACAGTGAGCTAACTATAAGTACTCAGGAATGACATTTCTGATTATAATATATAGTTCTATGAAAATGCCAGTCCAGTGCTCAATAGCAGAAAGCAAATTAGAGGTTAGGGAAGCAAAGAGAGGAAAGAAAAGAAACTTCATTATGTCATTGTTACAAGATCATGCTGTGCCTGAGTTCCAAAATGCTTGAAGCTCTGCTCTCCTCGCCTCCAAAAAGTACATTTTTATGGGCAAAGATATAGAGAGGAGTGACAAGGAAGATCAAAGGTATGGAACATCTGGTGTGCAGGGAAAGATTAAATAGAATAGGAGTCTGTTTAAAGTGATATGACTGATGGAAAGATATAATAGAGGTCTGAAAAATCATGACTGGCATGGGGTCATTGTGTAGGATTTGAATATTTCTTCTGTCTTCAGAATAGGAACTAAGGACCATCAATTTTGTTATGTTTTATACAGTAAACAGTCCTTCTAACATTGCACATACAATGTCCTCATTGCTGACTGTTTGGAACAAAGCTGACAACAAGCATAAAGAAGAGGCTTTGCAAACAAAGCACTATCAAGCAGACAAAGACTTTGCCAAAGTTTGTTTTGAATGCTAAAGTTTATATGGAGTGAAAGAACTTCATGCAAAAGTTAGTGTAAGAAAAAAAACACATTAATTGCTAGAACAAAACCCACCACTTCTGGCTCAGAAATGCCCTGGTTTATTTTGCAGCACTGTTCTGGAAAATATTTCTACCAGGCCCTGTTTCTGCATGAGCTTCCTTGGGTATTTAGGGTCAGTCATTTCTGGAGACAGAGTTTTAAGCAAATTATTTATGCCATCAGTTGCGTTACCAGGTGGCAGAATTACTGTATTCTGCCTGCTTTTGGCTTTTTACCACTGTATTATTGGATTTGGGGCTCTGTATTTAAGGGATGTTTGCATTTGCAGCTTGATATCATAATAGCAATTTAGCCTAAGAATGTACTCATTCTTAAGTGCTCCTAAAAGAATAATGCTGTCTTGGATGCTATTGGTCCAGATTTATTTCTACTCGAATTTATCTGGAATCAATGAAGTAACAATGGTAATAAAGTCTGCTTGAGGACAGTTTTTTCTTCCATTGGTTTCAAAGACTAAGATGTTAGAGAGATGTGAATGTCAAAGCTACTTCAAACGAAGTAGCCACGAGGCAGTTACATATTTCCAACCCATCTGACAAGCACATGGTGCAGAGAAGGAGTAGGTGCAGAGAACACATCGGGGGATAAACACCAGTGAGAATAGAGGGGAAGGGATTCTGGAGCCTTTCAGTTTATGCCGGCAGATGGGGCATAGCATTTGTCTTAGGAGACTTAAGGTAAAAATAGAGATTAAAATTATGCTGCTTTTCCTGCTTAAGACAAATCATATGCCACTTTTTTTTTTTTTTTTCCCCTCCAGGGAAAGTATCATATGTCCAAAAAAAGTAGAATAAATTAGTATTTTGATATATGGGTATGTGTATTTCCTGGGTGTCCAAATTTCATTAACTCTTCTTCAAAAGGATGGTGGAGCTTCCTGAGTGCAGCAGCCCCAGCCTCAGTAGGTCAAAACTTCTTTTGGGCCACATGAAGTGTTTGGTTTAATTCAACTCTTAACCAAGGTATTTACAGTAGACAGAGATGACAACTGAAAGCAACTGGATACTGGTCAAAGGGACCAATAAAAAACCCCAGGGTTTAGCTGGGATGACTCCACAAGTGTGAATATTAATTGCTACAATTTTATTTAAAAATAGTAATTAGATTTTTAAGTTTTTGAGCTATGGATTATAGTTTTGCTAAGAATAACACTTGATATAATACATTGTAAAAATGTCAAAATTCTTGTTAGATGCATATAGCTACCTACATATGAGAGAGTGTTGGTGAAAAAGTATTTTTTCTAATCTACTTCCTAATTTAAAAGACCACTGGAGGTTCTCTTAACTGGAAACAGAAGGGTTGTCTGGAAATAATTGGTAGAATACTCACTTCTGGACTTTGCTCTGTGGTCCGAGTGGTGGACAAAGAGATCACATCCCTCCTTGACATTAAAATTCACCAATTAAGAAAATTAAATTATTTGGCACTGGCAGGGGGGTGCAGAACACAGGTGCCACAGGCAGTGAAAAGGTTACCTTAAAGCTACTGAAGAAAAGACACAGAGGCTTCAAGATAATGTGAAGTTACATGCTGTTTTAACTTACTGAAAGAAATCACAAACACAGAGAAAACCTCCCATAAAAGCTGGAGTGCCAGAGCTCATGTCTTCAGACCTCCCATAATGAAAACAGACTGCCTCTTTAGACTCTAGGAATGTGTGACTTGTGTTTGCATGAATCAGTGTAGTAACTGTAATTGTTAATAATATTTAGTATTCAGGCTTGAAGTGGAGTGTACATGGATGTAAGAGAGAGTTTAATTAAGTATGATAAATATTAATTTTGGAGAGAGAAGATAACAGTGATCATTCTTGTAGAGCAAATACTTTAAACCCTAGTTTACTTTCTGTTTTTAAATGTCGAACATTTGAGGTTTATTGACTTTCAGCTAGCTGATTTTATTTTTTCTTATCTTGGGTGAAATACAAGCAAAATACCCACTTTAGGTGTTTGAGGCACATACTGGTAGAAAACATTGCTCTGGGAGAGGCAGCAGGAACCAGGCATCCCATCCCATACAAGTAACAACAGCTCTTCAGTGCTCTCTAATGCAGAGGAGCAGGACCAGACTCCCTTATTCCGAGAAGGGGCAAACCAGTTCTTACATGTTTCCTTCTTGAGGTTTGCCACAGGCAGAATTCTCTTGTCTAACCTGGCCTTCACGTTTTATTTCTCCATTGGTTGATTTGTTTGTTGGTTCCTGTCCAGATGTGGCTTTTGGGAAGGTGCTGATGACCCCAGAATTCAGGCAGCTGGTCCATGTGGCTCAGTCAGAAGCACAATCACCTCACGTAGGTCTCAGTCTGTGGGAAGATTCCCCAGAGGACAATTCGGAGCATCTAAGTTAAAACGCTTCTCTGACTCACCCTATTTAGGAGGTTCTTTCTTTCTTTCCCTTCTCTTACAGAGGTCTTTGGAAATTTAGCCTACTCTTATAGGCACCACAAGCTAGATAATGAGTTAATCTAATTAATCAATTAATGAGCTGTCCATTAGTGAAATGCAATTGATAACACAGGACAACAGTTACTTTCTTATTTTCAACCTGGTTTTTGCTAATAGACACTCAGAACTGTCAGCATCTGTTGACTGATTTTATAAAAGAAAACTTGAGGTCTTCATGTTGTTTCCACCAGATGTGTTCACATCTCTGCAGCCATTAGAACAGTGCTGGAGTTAGAGCAGCTCACCTCAGAGTGCTGCTTCTGGCTCAAACGTGGGGCTCAGAGGGGCACCTCAAGCAGGACAGCACAGAATTTTGAGCTGTTCCTCTCTAGACTTCACCTCTTCTGTGGTATTTTGTTCCTAAAAGCAATCAATGAATAGACTTGTAAAACTTTTTTCTTTTCCCCCTTCCTTTTCAACATAAAGCTACTCTGACCGCATTAATGCAGTATTTTCTGAGTGCTAAAACTGGAAGGCTGCACATTCCCAGTGGTATTGTGTTGTGGCTGGGAACCTGACGTTCATTCCTTTCATTTAGTTTTAAATTAGAGGCAATGTGAACCAGTTTATGTAAAAATGTTTTAATTAGCAGGACCCAGATGCAGCATCAGAAGTTCTTGTGGAATTAAAAAAATATATACCTAGGATTTAGTGCTCTAAATAGTAGGTGGGTTAGAGCTATCTGAATTCCTCTAGTGTAATGCGGGCTGGGCCTGCGGATGCTGCCTTGTGCCTGCTTTTTTTACAGTAAGTTATGCTGGGCCATGATAAAAGGATGCCAGCGTTTCAATTTGAAACCATGGCAACTAGGAGTGGTGATTTGCATGTTTGCATGACAATGTGTTCGTGTTATCTATGGAGATAGAGCGCATAATATACCTAGTGGAACTGCTGCACCTAAACCTAAAGTGATATGGGGGAAGGGAGGGAAGAAGGATCACCTCTGTTGCTTCAGGAAACATGGATAAGAAATTAAGCCATTATTTCCCCCCTTGGAAGGTCAAGAAACCTACAGATATGTGTGAGTTCTCCTTTTGATACAATATATTCAAATATTGAACTCAAGAACAGCTTCCAGGGATAAAACTCCTCCAGTGAAAAACTCCTCCAACTCTTGCTCTTCTCCTGATTTGTGTATCCTCACTCCTGGGGAAGGTACCAGCAGAAAATCTTTCCTACTATTGATATATCTTTCTGCTAAGATGATTGACAGAGAAAACACTTTAGAGAGAAATGGAGCGAAAACCAAGGAATAGAATATGAAACTAAAATTTTTAGATTCAGTAGTTTTAAGAGCAGGTCTGAAACTCTGGCTCCAGCATTGCTACCTTTGCCTCCATCGTGTAATGGAAGCTGTATTGGGTGACTGCTTTGATTAATTTGTCCTAAAGGCTGGCATAGATTTGGCACAACTGACTGCAGTGTAACCTTCAGCAGATTCAATCAGCCTTCCCAAATAGGAACCAGAAACTCTCACAGCAGCAGTGGATCTCTCTGCCATGAATTCTAAAGACGAAGAGCAAGAGGAGGGTATGATTTTTTTTCTTTTTTTTTTTTTTTTCTCATTAATGGTGGAACAAACAGAAAAAGGTCCCTTGAAAGTTAAAGCTTAGCTACTGCAGAGTGTCCTCATGTATTATGAGTGAGAAACAAAGGAAACTGAGAAACTTCAAAGCTTTCTGTGGCATTCAGAGCTTTCCATCTTCAAAGCACCTTTCTCTTTTGTAGTTCTGCTCTGGGTTTAATTAATACATTTTAAATATTGTTACTGTAAACAGCGTCATCTTTGTTTTCTACCCAGTTCTTTTTCAGATTAATTTAAATTATTTTATGAAGCTATCTGTCATCTTTATTTAGTGCCTCTTAACCTCTTTTCTTTTACAAATGAGTAGTCACCTCCAGTTGAGATTAAAACAACACTGGAAAGGGGTGTATGTGCATGTGAAGCAGTCCAGAAAAAAAAAAAAATACTTTGCCTGCCTTTCATCTACATTCTCTAAAGTAAAAATAGGCAACACTCTCTCGGTCCATGTATTAGCAATATTTTAAGATGGGAAAGAGAGATTTAGAAGTTATAATGTATCTCCTTTTTTTTCCATTAGAAAGCTAATTCTAGACAACTACAGGAGGAAAAAAAAGGTGCGAAAATCACACATCTGTATGCTTGGAGTCTTACTATTTTCTTCATGCTGTCATTAATTTTTTTTCATGTATTTTGGGGATTTGGGCATGGGAGAGAAAGATATGAGAGGTAGACTGGAGGAAGTATAACATTTTGCATCTTATTAAGCTATTTTTGTCAGTGGAGACTTAAGAAACTTTATCTATTAAAATTATATATTTCTTCTCCTGCTTTATAGAAGGGTAAAGGAAGAACATAATATTGAGGAAAAGTAATTTTGCCAATTAGTCAAAATACTGCCTTGTAGTTAAGGTTATTGAACTGTGAGTGTCCAGTAATTGTTTTATAGTAATATCACAATTTTAGTATTTTTTGCTGTGCTTCATTCCTAAAAATGAAAAGAAGAGGGAAAATAGCTAGCAAGGTAACTTGAGGAAAAACATAATAACATTTTTCAACTCTGGTAAGCGATCTGAATGCGACTGTGCTTTCATGACTGTGAGTTGCCAGTCTTATTCCTGCCCCCAGTCACACAATTGCTACTGTGCCACACTTGGGGCACAGAAAAGGTGTTTTTAATGCCTGTGTACGATTTCAATCTCGCATCCTTCCACAACATAATCCTTCCTGCCCTCCAGAATGTAAAAGAACTTGAGTCAGAGGGCACTGAAGCTAATGAAAGCTTTCCTTTTGACATCCTTGGCCCCCAGTTCAGGCTTAAAACACACCATGATTGCTGATACCTTTCATTTCTTTTTAAGTCCTCTTTTCGTATCAGGACTCATCTCTTCCCTCTCCTATCTGAATATCCACCATTGTGGCCATTAGGCACATAAATGGCAGGGTCCCCAGTGCCTGGAGAGGAGCAGAATCAAATTTTAAATGCAGTCCCAGTGGAGATACAGGCTCCCTGCCGTCTTCCCATGGCAATAATTTATGGATATTTGTTGAGTTGTGCAAAAAAGCAAACACTTTTGCATCTTGTCTTTCTGTGTTTTTATGTGTAGAGAGTGATTTTTAGCTTTATGTCAACATTATTGCAAAGAAGGGAAGAGACACATACCAAAAATGTGATGTGTGAATATAGAAAAATCAATCATTCTTTACCAGACTTGTATCAGGCGAGCTCTTATTAGTCCTACCTGCTCCTGAAAGTTTTAGAGAAGTTATAAATGGATACTGCAAACTCAACACATGTTTCTATTACCAATGGAAAATAAAATAGCACAGGTATTGTAAGCTGGGCTTGCTTTGTGAATGCCATTTGTTCACAATTTGTTTATTCTGTCTTCCTAGTTACACAGCACCTGGTTTGTAGTCATCTCTTGCCTCTTACTGCAAGTTTCATGCAGGCCTTACTCGAACCTTCCAGTTTTATTCTTCTACTTGAAGGTTCTTTTTCTTTATTTATTTCTTTGTGCATTCAAGATTGATTCTTTATTTTCCTTTTCCCATCTCTTATCATAAAACTTCTTTAGTGTAAATCTTTTCACTTCGTTTCTATTTTTGTCTAATTTTCTGGTTCCCCAACTCCCTCTATTTGCTGATATTTTCTGATCCTTCCTTTTTCATAATCCATTTTTCCTTATCTTTCTTTATCTGCCCTGTCTCTTTATGACCCCTATCCTCACTCTCCTTGGATCTTGTTCTTGTTGTTTTTGCTGTCTGACTGTCATTCAAAGTACTGCAGTAACATAACAAGAAGATCTCTTGAGACTCCATGAAAAATCCTGTGAAAGCAGCTGTTCTTGTGATGTTTTCAGCAGGAAAAGTGCACGGAAAAGACTGGCAGGACCTGGGCCCCAAATTATGATGCTGCTGAACTGTCCCTTGTAGTTGTTTCTCCAAGGCCTAAGGATGGAAAGGGATGTTCTTCCAGTCCTGACTTGTCCATCTCCTTAAATCTTAGAGCACTATGTTCAGGACTTTGGCTTCCTATTAGAAATATTCTCCCAAAAATCTGGTCTGGGATTGTTTGTGTATGGCAGGGGGAAGGTTTGTTTGGTATCTTTGTAGACAAAATGGGATTTAACTCATATTTAAATAATAAAATGTAGCTTATTTAAAATTTTAAATTCCATTTTGAAGTTTTGCTTGATATAGTTTCATTAATTTAGCTAAGGCCTTCTAGGGATTTCTAAATTAAACAGTGGATAATAGAAAGAAGCCACTATAGCAACAGTTTTTGCATGCAATTCCACAGCTAAATGTATGCTTTATATCTATTTGTGCACTTCTATGTGAGGTTATAAATAAAACCATCTCTAGTAAAGATAGAATTCTAACTTTAAAGACGCAACTTCAAACGTGCCCAGAATGAGATCATGTTTCTAAGGTATCATCAACTTTATAAAATGCAATGGCTGATATTAATTATAACTGGAAACTTTTCTTTTTAAAATATGTTAGTCTTACTATGCCATATGTAATTGGGATTCTGTATTCAGTAAAAAATAATAGTAACTGCTATTGTTATCATATTTACAAATAAATAATTGTCTCTGAAAAAAACACCTACCATTACATACATCTTTGGTGGAATTAGTATGGTCTGTTTAGGGATTTTTTAATGTTCTACTAAATATATATATATATATTTATACTCTTTACTTTTTAATATGAATGTATGTTATACAGGTGGTGATGATGCTTGTGACAAGTGTGTTTGGGTTTGTCAAGTGAACCATAAGCCAATTTCTAAAACCTACTAAATACTTACCTAATGTTTTGATACAAAAATACAACAGGAAACATTTAATTAGTTTGTTTGAAATTGGCTCATTTTTGTTAGAAGGTTTCAGCTCTCAGAGGTTACTGTGTGAGAGTCCTCTGCTTGGGTGTGTTTGACTGCAAGTCGATGTTTTCGCACTGCTAAGTCAAATAAGTAAGTGTTTCTGTGTGAATATATTTATTTGTCAGCTTGTTATGAGGGACTGTGCATGTTTCAGTTTGGTCTGCAAGCGCATATTCACACAATAATCCTTTTCATACTAATGCTGTTAATTAAGGATGTTTCTGTGCAAACGGCTGGTAGGTCAGAATGAGCAGATGAATATACAGATAATCTTCTGAAATTTTAGCATTTGCTAGTCTTTTCCACATGGCCTATCATAGTACACAACTTTGGTAAGAATTGCAAAATATGACAGAGAACTCCATTAAAAATATTTTGTCGGTGGCATATGAGGGTCTCAGCTTTTTCTCATGTTCTCTTATGCACGTGTAAAGTTACTCATAAAATGTTGCAGAAATTATGGGGATTTCATTTTCAAGAACAAGATCTGGCTTCCAAAAATTATGATTTGTGGTGATTTGAGTCTACTCTTTTTCTGTCTCAGTTAAAGACATGTTAGGAAAGTATGGAAATAAAAATAAAGCATCGGGACTTTAATGCACGCTATTAATGTAAATGTTATGATCTCTTGTGACCTTTCCATTCTTTTCTGCCTCTGTTAGTAGAATACATCTTTCTTGCATTCTTCTTTTGCCTTTGTCTTCCTTACTCTGTGAATATCAGTATGTTTTAATATTAGAGAAATTCCCAATTAGTTGTGTTAACTCAACCATGGGACATTCATAGGTATTAGGATTAGTGGAATTCATGTGATAGATTTTTCCAGTGTAACTCTCTGGGACCCAAGCAGGTAAGATGCTATTTTTCTTTGTTTCTCCCAACATGGTACTTTTTCCAGGTATATTTTTCAAGTTGAAAAAATAGATCATCACTAAAAGCCATTTTCATAGCAGCTACAAGAAGAAATAAGCCATATCGTCTGTATCTCTTTGGTTCAGAGGTAATTTGATGTACCTGTATTGAACACAGTGATACCGATTCTATAATTTTATCTAAATAGTCACTAACTTCAGATGAAACTATGAAAGCTAAATAATGCATACGCATCAGAAAGCACACTGTGCCCTTTCTATCTTCCCCGGCTCTCTAGTTTCTATCTAAATCAATATCTGTGTACTGCTGTGATGGCTCACAGCACGACGTGCATTTGGCATACTGAAACTGTTCCATGCTTTAAAGCAACACAGGATCTTTTGGAAAGGCACTTTTTGCCTCAAAATGCTGCTGCCAGTGAAGCCCCATACAAATGGTCAATAACAACCAATTGCCTCTGTTACCGAAGTCACTGAAATGGAAAAGTAACCCATACCTCAAAAAATAAACTGAAAGGAAATTTTTATTCTGGATCCATAGGAGATTTTCTGTTTCACTCATCTAATAAGCTTAACTTTGGTAATATATGCTTCTCTCTTTATTTACATTCCTTTCTGGTCATTACCTCTGTTATTATACCAAGGGTTTTTTCAAAGAATAATGCATCCCTTCTAGAAAAAAGTGGATTGGATCTGCTGAATTATTTTTGTCCTAGGCTTTTTTTTTGTTGTTATTGTTTTTTGTTTTGTTTTATTGTTTTTTTTTTCATTTGTTTAGGTTTTTGGTGTTTTTTTCTTTTGTTTGTTAGGTTTGGGGGGGGGTTCCCTTTTTTATTCTTTCTTTGGTCTTTTTTTTTTTTTTTTCTTTTTCTTTTTTCTTTGTTTTTTTTTCCCCCTCCATCTCTTTTGGCAATATATTGAAGACGTATCCATATCTACAGCAAAGATTTAATTTTCAGCCATCATTAAAGGTATAGTTACAGTTCCATTCCTTTACCCAACTGGACTCCTGGATATATGAGAAAACTTGAATTATTGTATTCAGTACTAGAAATTAAAACAGGAAAATAAAATTTAATGACTGGTGACATGACTTACAAGATGGTGCAACAGAAATGGTAGCTGTATCTGCAATTCAAAGATTGATGAGGACTTCATAATCGATATGTGGTTATGATTATTTCAGACAGGGCTGAAAATATATGGGGGAAAAAACAAGCCTGAAAGTGCTCTAGCAAAATATAATAGTTGTATCACTGGGAAAAGGAGCGTTTCACCTTTGTAAAAGGTGAAATAGGTTTGTTTACTCCTTTTTAAGACTTCCTGATGTGTCTGAACAGGTAGCTATTAAATCTCAGAGTATTTCTTGAAGAATTGCAGATCTGTTTTGAGTGGTGAGATAATGGAACAGGTTGCCCAGAGAACCTGTGGCTGCCCCATCCCTGGCAGTGTTCAAGGCCAGGCTGGATGGGGCTTTGAGCAACTTGGTCTAGTGGAAAGTGCCTCTTCCTATGGCAGGAAGGTTGGAACTAGATAGTTTTTAAGGTCCCTTCCAACCCAAGCCATCCTATGATTCTAGGATTCTGTATTTCTCTACTTCTAGAGGACATGTTTTTTGTATACAACCTCATGTTCCAGCTGCAAACTTGTGAATTAGAAAAGCTTGTTTTATGTGATCCAGCTTTTGAATAATCTGGCTATTTCCTGGCTATTCCAAAAGTACTTGTTCTGTGTCTCAAAGAGGTCAAGCTTCATCTTTCAACCTTGGCTACAGCTGATGTGCAGCACCAGTGCCCTGGGAACATACAATTTTCTTCTTCTCTAATTTCCCTGCGGAGGGCTGTGATCCCCACTTGTACCCAGGCTGGGATATAGTGGAACATGTGGGAGGTGATAACTCTTGTCACTATGCATTCCTTCCCAAAACCTGGGAAGCCCTAGGAAACATCAAGCTTCAGCCAATTTCTGCTTACACTAGGGTAGTGGAACTGCAGGTTAGTCTTTATTATAGTCTTGAAAAGAAAATTGAGGTCTGTGAGTCCAAGGGTAGAAATGTTGCCTCAAACTTTCTTCTTGTAATTTGTGCTTACGAAGTGAGCTTACTTTCCTGTCATATACAAAGGTCAATCAATACATGAAATGTACCATACATCTCTCTTGTTTTTACTTTCAAAATCTCATGACCATTGTTGGAAAATACTTTTGCAACTCTTGAGCAGCCACTCTAGCAATCGTGACTGTACACCGTGCTGTTATTTGAGAAGGCATCTTTAAAAAGAATGAGAAAAAGGAAAGAAAACGGTCAAAGGGAATGGTTTGACCTTTTGGTTCTCTTTTTAGTTTCTATGTCTGTTTTCAATCTGCTATTTAAACATAATGCATTTCCATTCTTCCATTCCACTGACATTACTAATTTTCAGGGCTAGCTTTGGGAAGACTAAGATGAAAAAAAAATACTGTTTATTTGAATTTACACTAAGAATTCTCTGTTTATACATCATATTTTTCACTGACTCCAAAAGGTGTTACGTGATGTTATATAAGCTATGTGCAGGTTTAATAGCTACAATTATATTCAACCACTGTGTTTTAACTGAATTTGTAATAAAATAAAGTATCTGTGGTTTCTAAAATTAGGTCAAAGCTTTTAAATGCACATGGAAACCTTCAATACTAACACCTGAGCAAATCCATGTCCAAGTTAATTCCTGAGTTTATCTGTGGTCCCTATTGTAAAGCCTGGCTTATTTTGCCTTGTTATCTCACCCGGTGGTTTCTGTCCACAGAGAGTCCACACAACCAAATCACCAGCATTGTCACATGTACTGGCAGATCCCTCTAGTGACCCTTGGTGTGTCCTCTCCTGCTCAGGTAGTTGGTTTGCTCCTAAGTCTTCACCTTCACAGGGCTGTCTGAGCTGGTGAGCCCTCTCTCCTCAGTCACTCCATACTGCAAGTCAGCACTGTATCATTTTGGATACAGATTTATATACCTTGGGTAAAAAATTCAGTCGCACTGAAAAGTTTCTGCCTTTCAGACTCTTCATAAACGACATGGTCTTCATGTATCATGTGCATGTCAGCTTACTTTTGCTTGGCAACCCTACCCTTTGGAGTAATGAAACACATAATAGCAAACCAGGTCTAGAAACACAGATTAAGGGATGGTCTTGCAGCCTCTCTTTTCACAAGGGATTTTTTTAGTTTTTTTTTTTGGCGTTTTTTTTGTTTGGTTGGTTTTTTGTTTTATTGGGTTTTGGTCCCCCTTCCCCCCCGATTTCTGAGGAATAAAGTGATTTTACCCATAGGGGGTGAAGGTTGTAAACTCTACTTGTGGAAAAGTTGTGAGAATAAACCAAAGCTTTATTTTCCTCTATTACCTTACATTCTTATAGAAGATTAGTTTGGAAATCTAAGGAATACTTTACTGCTTTGTGTTGCAAATTGTACTATTCAGACTCATCTTGGATTTTGATTTTACTCTCTCTGGAGGTCTCAAAAGACCTGTAGAGAAAGAACAGCTATTTTTTACATTAGGATTATGAAAACTTTTAAGAGAAACATGTAGTAAACACATATAGACAAAAAAATGGGTCAGATTAAAAATCTGAACACTTCCTGATTTTAAAAATAATGTTTTTCGGGGTATACAGTCTTCAGCTTTTCTGTACAATTTAACATCCAGTAGTTTTTTGAAGGAGTTATATAATTTATCAAATTAATTACTCTGACACATCTTGGACAAAATATCATAGTTCAGAAAATGCAAATTTTGCTCCCAGTAAATCAGAATTTGGGAGGAGCTGATGCAGCAGTGCAATGAGGTTTGTCTTGGTCTGGCAGTGTGTGTTGGTATTTTATTTACTGGGTTTATCGTGATTATATTGTGCTAAACTTTATAACCTTAAGAGACAACAACCCCTAGAGCTACCATAGCATGTGGACTTGGAGTCAGGAGCAATTATGGCAACTGCGTGTAGAAATCTATTGGGACTGTCTCAGTTAGCAGGGCAGGTAGGGGTACTACTGGCTTCTGCTGCCGTGGCTCCAGCTCTGTGATACTCGCATATCAAATGCTTCCTGGAAAAATGACAGTGAGTATTATTTCCATGTCATTTCCACCCAAGTTTCAGTGATTTTATTGGCTGTGGCTTGCAGAATGCCACACTCATATCTTCATTCATCTCCCTTTAGACAGTGGTTATTTTTAGTGCTGCAGTCACCATGGTGCCTGGGAGGGAGAAAACATTTCTGTATGATACTAACTTGGAGAAGTTCTCTTTTAACATAGTAAAGATTGTCATCTGTGATATCACATCTTAAAGGTAGTGACAGTGAGTAGAAAATAATAAAAAATATGATTTCCAGGATACCCAGAGTGCATACCAGTTGTGTGTATACCTAATTTGTTATGATGGGATAGCAAACTGTGGAGCAAGAGGAAGAAGCATCAGATTTCCATTTCTTGGGTCACTAATGTGAATTATTTTCTAGTTTTGAATCCTTTCTAACAGCTGTAAAAGCCCTGTTAACTCATATCAAGAACTAGGAGCAGTATATCCCCAGGCAGGTGAATAAGCCAAGTACGTACAAGGATAAGCAACAGTTTCACAAATTCTTGTCCAGTTACCATTTTAGTGATTTTCATGTTTTAATTCTCACCCTCTTGCTCATTTCTTGCCTTTATAATATCAAACAGTCTTCAAGGAAGAGAATATTTGTTGAGCATATGTATATTCTGAATGCGGTGGCAACTGAAATCATGCCTGAAAAAAAGATTCCAGTTTTAATCTTGGTGATCTTCTGGTCTAAATTGCTTTCTTGAGTTTATTAGCCTGAGTGTATAAAGTATTCCCAGCTGGTCAGTTAAGCCTTGGGAGCTGTCCTACGTCTCGCTTATAACTCTAAACCCATAACTTGAAGTATTTGTTCTATGCTCTAACCCTCAGAGTTGCCTTCTGTTGGCAGGTAGTCTTATTCAAAGAGGATGAGTTTCCCTATACTGTGACACTGAACTGCTGTTCATGCAGTAATTTTAAAGTGACGTTTCCTTCTCAAGAATCAAGAAAAATCAGTTCATCTATCTACAACTTCAGGGATACTAATTTTGTCATTCATTGCAAAGCTATCTTTTTTCCCTAATAGCCTCCACGCTTCCAACAATTTCCAGCAATCTGATAGCTTGTTTGCAGAGATAATCAGTCAAATTTTTCAGTGCTTTATAATCTTCAGTAACAATTGTGTTTTGTTATCCTTTGATCATTATCTCAATTACTTTATTTTTTTCTCTTTCACTTTAATCCCAAGATCCACGGTCTTCAAATTTATACATTGCAACATTTGAAATTACTTCTGGCCACTTTTGAATAGCTGCTAAGTTCTTGCAAAACAGATTTTACAAATCTATATCTTTTAACGTTATGGACAATGGAAGCGAACAGACCTGCAGTAAATTCCTGGTTGAAGAAACCTCTGAAGAGAATTCAGGTCTTCAGCTATCAGATGTGTATATGCCAGTGCTATTGGATGCCTTAAACATCCTATGTATCAACCCAAGAGTATGAAAAGCTCAGGTAAATAAGTACACAAAAGAATGGAGAGAAGAATGTCATTTAGATGCAGTTCATTTCTGACATGACCGATCTGTCTTCTGAAGCTCATGAAAACTCGTCCCTTCTAATAACCATTTTATCAAGTCAGACAGAGTTTCTCTTGCTGTCTTAATGCTGTTCTGGTGTGGGCTAAGCACACCCTGGCAGCAGTTGCGATTCAAATTTCTGTTTTGTCTTTTGCTGGAAAACAGATGATTGATTGCCAGAGCAGTTCAGAGACACATGGGCCATTCATTCCTGGCTAGTTTTCTTCATGCACTTTCTACAATTGTCACTGTTTTTCCCTCAGTTCTTATTATAGAGCAAATCATTCCCTTGCCCCTCATCCTGCTGTGCATTCAGGGTTCCCAGCTGTCCTCATTTTCTCTATTCTTTTAGGAAAATCTCTTCAAGAATCTGCTCTTCAATGCCTTTTCCTAATTTTCTGTGGTTTTAGGATCTCTTGTAGTGCAAACCCACATGGGATATGGTCATTTGCATTATTCAACCCTATTATCTTGTTATTTTAAACCACGCCACTTTCAATTGAAGTTGTCTAGCGTATTACTCTAGTTGTGGTTATTCTTTGCAGCATTTACTTTGATCCTCTTCTTTAAAAGCAACATTTGAAAACCCTCTCTGCCTGATGCTTTAATTCTTTATCTAAGTGTCGTGTACATGTGATTGCTGACTACAAAATACATTAGTTTAGCAAATATTTGTGCTCTCCAAATGTTTGCTGTGCTGCATGCTTTGTCTTCTACAAGGCAAAGGTACAGGCATAGAGATAATTTTATGACAAACTAATTGATGACAATAGATTTTTTATCTGTTTCTATGTGACTGACACAGAAAATGTATATGGAATGGGAAAGATCATAATTCTTTTTACTTTTCTCATAAGGATTCAATGAAGAATTGATTAAAATTTCTAGAGCATTTTAAGAATCTGTATTCCAAAATTATTGTAGTCTTTATCCCACCCTGACACAACTGAACCTACTTACACAAATGTCCTTCAAACCTTATGTTATTTCTCATCACTGTTTAACTCAATTTGTCACAGGAAAAAATTAGGCAAGCATGCTTGAAGCACCTTGCACTTCCAAGTGGATGAGACAATGGTAGTGGCAGTGTCTGTGGTTTAACAGTATTAATGGCAAGATTTTCAGTCTAAATACTCACCAAGTGCATATCAGAAAACTAATCTCATAATTTTATCTAGTGATAAAGTTTCAGTGTCTCATTTACAGGAGAAAATGGTAGAAAAGTTTTTGTTAGTTAGTTTGGTTGCTTTTTTCCTACTGAGAAATATTTGAGGAAAAAACTCAAATTTCACTCTTTTATTGAAGGATTTAATTTAACTCCTTTTCTAAGCATTCCTAGTTAAGGGCTCCCCTAACTGAGGTGAATTTTACCCTTGGAGAAATAAGGCTTAGCTTATGGGGAAGTCTGTATTCAAAATCCAGTTGTCTGGCCTTTTCTATGCTGAATTATAATACTTGAAAATAAATAAACTTGGACCAATTAGACATGAGGTCCTCTTCATAAGCCTCTCTTTAGACTAAAGTATTTCCAAATCCTGTCAGCAATCTAGGGTCTTGTATATTGGACTCTCCTGTTGTTTGTAAATTATTTAATAAATTTTTCCATAAATATACATTTTCCAGTTTTTCTTTAGGTCCTTTGATTCAAGCATTTTCCATCCTCATCTCCAAGTTTCTGTTGGACTGATTTCCTCAGAAAACATCCTACTCATTGACATCTTTACCAGTCTCTTTTACCAGGAGGATTTTCATTTGAGTTGAATAGATTATACTTCTCTTTGTTTTCTAGCAAATGCACATTTATTTTTTTTTTTAAAAAGGAAAATCCATGTTGGATATTTATTAGCAATAATTTGTTTGCTTTCCTTTTTAACTATATCTAATTTCACCCATTCCTTATGTCCCCAAAAATGCAGGAGGGTGTACTAAGGCTTGCATTTTCTTTTGCTGTAAAAATTTATGGGCTATTTTAATACAGATTAGTGCAAGTGCAATACCAAAGCACTGTAGGTGGTAAAACCCAGTTATCATTTGTATGATTAGTTTCACCTTGTAGCCATGTCTCTGAAAAATGCAATTAACAGTTTCATATTCAGCATAGCTGGCTTTTATTCCTGCTGCATGGTGTGCAACATTTGCATCATAAAAAAACCCCTAATTGGTAAACACAGCCTTGCCAGATTCTCTGCAATTCACCCAATTCTCGTCCTGTTAATTGGCTCAGCTTCAACACCCGTTGGATGGGTTTTCAAAGGCAGCCGCAGATTAGAGAGCTTGCAAGCACTTGTGTTTCACAGGACTGACTCCAAGGAGACTGAGGGAGGAAAAAAAAATATTTTAAATGAATGCTGAATGCAGGCGAGCTCTCTGGTCCAAGGGTTGCCATGGAAACTGTTTTGTCTGCTAATCTGATAGCAGAGTGTATGTTTATTGGTACACATCTCTAATGACCTTCAGAGCCTAAACTCAGCTGGAAAGTGGTATTCTACCACCGTGGTCAGAGACAGCAGCTAAGTGATTACATCCTAAACTCTATTATTGTAGCTTATACTGTTGTCAGGTGGGTTTGGTTGGGTTTTTTTCCCTTCGTTATTGTTGTTCCCTGCTATGCATTGCCCCAAAAATGACAATTTGCCGTTCTTAGATGCATAGCTTTGGTAGCAGGTACAGCGTGGCAGATACAGGATGTAAAGTTTTTAGGGTGAGGTTTTTAAGCTGGAAATTCTTGTATTGCTGAGCTGAGGGAATTTGTCACTTTTCTGTCTCTAATAATGCGTTACTTCAGAATAGCTGTGATTCTAAAAAAAAGCCCACAACAAACAACCAAAACCCCTGAAAAATTTAATATGATGTGTTATCCTGGAAAAATATGGGGAACTCGTTATATGTCTTCTTGATAAACAAACTGATTTAAACTCAGTCTTTTAAACCTGAGCACTATTGTTTCTCCTACTGTTTGAAAAGGTAATTCTCAAAATTCAAGAGTTATGCCTTTATGTCAAAGACATTAATTATAGCTGCTTTGCTGACAGTTTTTAATTTTGTAATAATAGTACACAAACTTATTGTTGGAGTCATTTCTAGAAGCATACAGAAACAAATTGTATCCTAATTAACCAAGCAATCTTTCTTTACATCTGGGGGTGTATGAGTGTTGACTCTGCCTTAATTACCAGCACTGCATGCATGGATGCCGTACAATAGCCAATTAATACAGGAGCTGTCAGACTCATACAGAGAAGGATTGTGGGTTTGTTTTCAAATCCTACAGTCCAAATGGCACCTCATCCTTGTGCAGATTGTTCATATCAACCTCCACCAGGTATAATTTTGGCCTTTAGGAATTAAGCATTAACTAGTAAAAATTCTCAGCTTTGAGGTGTGGTAAATGGGAAGGTGCTGAAGGAGCATCATCAAGATTGTGCTTCTCCTGCCTCCTGGGTGTGAGGGGTGCATAGAGTGGAGCTTCTGGGAGAGCTGGAGATGCAGGACATGGGCTGGCTGCTGCCTCGGGCCATTGCCACACTTGCCCTCCTTCCCTGGGAATGGTCTGCAGGCAGGAGCTGCTCGGAGCAGCCTCTTGTCCACTCCCAGGCTTTCCAAGGGACAGCTGGAGGATCCAAGGGGAGAGAGATCCAACAGAGAAACACCTGAGGTTTTAAGACACAATAAAGAGGGAAAGTTATGGGTCATAATCGATGAAAACAGGCAAGGAATAGAAGCTGAGTTAGGAAACAAAAAATTGCTCAGCAAAAATTCCAAAGGGATTTAGCTGCCTGGATGCACCTGCATTCCAGTGAATGTGAATGGTGAAGGCCACGGAAAAGAATGAAGGGAACATCCTAAAGCAGAGAAAAATGTATGGAAGAGACTCAGAGGTAACTGCTATTAAGTAAGGGAACTATCTGAATTATTTTGCCTACCAAGGTGTTTGAAGTTTGATTTGTCTCACTTTAAAGTCTTTGATTTTGAAGTTTTGAACCTGGTCATTAATGAGGAAATAAGATAATTAGCATACTAGGGCTATGTCCCTGTTCTCATGATCCCTTCTGTTCTTTTGATATTGTGAGAGCTTAGGACACATTGGAAACAACACAGATCAGTGAAACTTCTGGGGGGAGAGGTCTTGAAATCTGCCAATCTCACCAAGCAGCAGCAGCCTCAAGCTGTGGTCCTGCAGACCCTCATCTCCTGCTGCACCTCTCCCATGGGGCTGCAACCTCTTCATGGGGAAAAGGGTTGAAACTTGTCTCCATGCTAAGATCAGATCTTCAAACTGAGCTAGTGCAGAGAATTTATTTTTAAAATATAGGAGTTTTCCATCCCTCCTGGTCTTCCCCCTCCTATTCTTTGTCAAAATTTGGTCACTGAGTGTGGCATCAAGTCGCCTTGTCCTCAGAATGCATTGTTTGTAGGCCTGACCCTCCCCCCAATCCAAGCTTCGATCTTTAAAATTAAATAACTTGGAGATTAATATCAACCCTTCTTTTATTTTCTTCTACGTTAGCTGTTATTTTCTTTTGGAAATATCGGTCCCTGCGTTGTATGAATTTGATTTAAGCCTTTGGCTGCAGCTGCTCCAGTCGAGCAGAGCAGGGAGCTGCCTTCGCCGTGGAGGCAATTCCGAGCTGTTTGTTTGTGCGAGGGCTTTGGGCTGAGAGCTGCTCTGTGTTATCGGAACAAAACTGGTGTTTTCATGCAGCAGTTTGATTCTTCTCTCGATGAGATAAAAAATGCCTAAAGTAAAGGCTAGACTGGTTCTGGCTTTTTTTTTTAATCTTTTTGAAGTTCTGCTGCCCTTCTTTGCAAGAGTTGACTTGGGTTCAAGAAAATGAAGATCTTCAAATCACCATCAGGTGCTTCTCTTTCCCCAATTAAGGCATTTATCTTCATATATGTTTAAAAAAATAATGACAGTGTGTTTTGTTCTCTTTTGTGAAGAGTGTCCGAGACCCTGGGTTTATCCAGAAATTGATTTTCTTTTTTTTTTTTTTTAGTGGAAGAAGGATGGTTGCAATTTTATTCTTTCATTTCTGTCATTATTCCTTGAATGCAATGCTCCAGTCTGCCTCTGAAAGGTGCTTGAGAACCCTGATTTTTTCTCCTAAATTACCAAGTTATTAATGATCAGCTTTGTATCTCAGTAAGGAGTGCAGTTAAGGCTACTTATTTAGTAAGCTGTTCAAAACTGATTTCTACATGTCCTTTAGAGCCCCAATCCCAATGCAAGTGAAGTCAATTGAAAATCTTCAGTGCAGAAGGACAAAGTTCTAAATTGTCCCATTTCTTTTAGTTACGATTTGCTCTGAAAAGGCTCCTTTTTTAAAAAACAATCCATAGGCCGTTTTCTGCTTGAAAAGCATGGCTACAGGAAATGTATTTGCACTTTAAAAGAAATAAGGGAGCAGAAATGGAAAGCTGAGTTTTGCTCCCTGAATGAGAAAAGGATATATGTGAGCACTAGTGCTTTTTAGAGTTTGCAAAAGTGTGTATTATGTCTCACTAAAAAATCTTTTCTTAGTATCCAACTCTAAAATATGTGTATACATGTGTGTATTGCTGTAAATATTTCTGCCAATGTTAATTGAACAGAGCACAGCTGAACCATTTTTGAAATATAAGGATACCTACATCAAGATGCACTGGAAACATGTTGAAGTTCCACCCTTGTATTTTTATAGAAGATAAATAGTTTTGATCAGAACGAAAGCATAATGACCTCTTTTGTTTGATATAAAATACTTTATTAAGGTCATTTTTAGAGAGCATTCTGAGGATTTTCAGTTTTCAGGCTGATAAGAAAAAAAAATATCAAAATTCAAATCCTTTTTTTTTTTTCCTTTTTCATGCCTGATGTACAAAAATAAAGAAAGGTTTCTCTGGAAGAATTTGTGTCAGATTTGTCATTTATTCTTATTCTGGTACATGTATGTGTTGACACAACTGATTTCACTCTTCCAGTAGCTCAGGTTTTTTATAGAATTCAATAATATCTGGGAAGGGAAAGAAAAAAATCTGTTTCTAGTCTGCCTGAATAAAAAGTTCTGGATATTGCCTCTCATGTTTAAAGTGTGGAAACAATTTGATCTTTTTTTTTTTTTTTTTTGCTTATGTTAGCCATCATTGAAACTGAGTCATCTGTTTGACTTGTCATTCACTTTGGCTAGAGATAATTATTTCTAGAAATCTAATTAGTTTAAACTTTCTATATCGACTTTCAATCCAGTTTGTCTATAGAGAAAATAAAAAATCTGTAAAAGGGCATTAGGTTGTTTTTATATTTTATAGGTTGTGAGGTTTTTCCTCAGAGGAGACCCAAACTAACTTTTTTTGTTGTTGTTGTTATTATTTTCATTTTATTTTGCCCATATTGAATGAAAGATACCATGACTGATTCCTTTCAGGAGTACTTGAGCTGTTTATTCATCCCTTGCTACCTGGATAACTCTTGTGGTAATGAGTCACTGTTGAGTCATTATTATCACCAGTTATGGAGTGTTTTACTGACTTAGTCCAACTAATGCCTTTCTCCTGCCTTTCTGTGCAACACTAAGTTAGCTAATCATTACAAGACCCTCAGAGTAAGTAAATACCACAGGCATCAACCTTATATTTGTTTCAGGAAAAGGTGAGATGTCCTGTAAGAATTCGAGAGAGATGCAGAAGTTAAACTGAAGAGAATCTGTCTTAAGAATGTGTCTGACCTTCAGCTGTGTTCCAGCATTTCTGTCTTCTACTAACTTACCCAGATTTTTTAAAATACGTTGCCAAACACAATGGCTTGTGAAATAATAAAGAGAAAAATAGATAATGGTCATCTGATTCCCATATTTTAAGATACTACTTAGTGATGTGGATGACTTAATTTCCTCAAAATCTCACTCTTAAGCATGTGCTCGACTTCAGGCTATTGAAATACATAGTGCATATCCCCTGCTAAATGCACACAGCCTTTTTGACAATCCTGTTAAAATAAAAAAGGACAGACAATTATCTTATTTCCCTTTTCTCCTCCTGCAGCACCGCTGTGCTCAGTACCTTCTCCATGGCTCTGTAACAGTTTGTGTCACCCTGTGTCATGTTCTCCAGTTTCTGCTGATTCCTCTTTGCAAGACAAAGGAGCAGTTAAGGCTGTATCAGTGTAGGATACATTTTCCAACAATTAAACTGTATTTTCAGGACTTCAATTGACTGCAGTAGAGAATTTCAAAGAGAACTCGTTTCCAAATCATTCCACCTGCATCTTCCTTGTTTTACAAAGTCTCTTAAGATAAAAAGAAAATCTTTGTGTTTTCTTGACCTTTATCTAAACAAGGCAAAGCATTTGACATATATACTGAAATGAAAATGCAGATGAAATCTGAAATTCTTTTCTTCTCCCTGCACTCCATTTGGACATAGCATTGTGTGTGTTTTCAACACAAAATTTGCTTGAGAAGCAAATTCAAACTCAAACCTTTGCCTACATATACACACACACACAAAAGAATATGCTCAGCAAGAGAAAATGGTCCTACCGTTTTAAGATTCTATTTAAATTTCCTTTTGTTAAAGATGTCATTCTCTGTAATAGAAAATGGATAAATTAGTGGTGCTTATTTCCTCTGCAACGTGGGTAATTATGTCCCTTAATTCTCTAATCTCTATTTTCGTAAAAGTACAAACAAATGATCACATAAGTCCAGCAGCTGAATCCATTACACAGAAAACACCCATTGCTTTGTGGCTTCAAAATTTCTAAAATGGATTAACCTATCCCCTATCAGTGAAAGGGCTGTTTCATGAAAATACTTACATGTTCTTCTTCATTCGAAACTTCCTCTACCAAACAGCTCAATGTGACGATGTCACTGTTTGCACAGTTATCTTCAAAGCTGATCCTCCTCTCAAACAAGAAGTCTATTTTGAATTTAAAGTATAAAATATTCCCATTAAAATTCATGGAATTTGGCTTATCTATATTGTTCTGAGCATTTGGCATTTTAAATAATATAGTAACCTCCACAAAAGGCAAGATAGATGAAGAGTAATGCCAAAATGTCAAGATTGTGCTGCTTCTTCCACTCTGTCATCACACTGCACAAACACTGTAGACAAGGTACTGCCTTGCTAAAGGGCCACACAACATGAGAAAACCACAGACATATAAATATATGCAATATTGCAGAATGACATGCATATTCTGTTGACATATATATTGAAATTATCTGTATAGAAACACAATCAGTTTCATATTAATTTTTTTAGAAAAAATTTACCTTTTGTTTGTGCTGTTTCAGACATGCATCTCAGAGTGCGTTTCTGATTCTCTATCCTCAGCTTTGTGCACTGAGATCAAATTACCAGTTTATCCTTCTCTCAGGTAATCTCCTGACCCTACATCTTGTTATCACCAGGTGTTTCTGCAATGGATCTGACTTACTTGCAAACCCTCCACTTGGAGACACTGGCAGCAACCAAATAATGACTTGAAACCCATTTGTAATTTCTTTAGAACAAAAACATGTCAGAGAAGAGAGGCATTGTTTTAAATTTATATTGCATCTAAGTTTCCTAGCCTGGACCCAAGACTGAGCAGCGCTTTTGGGCACTTTGGAGTTCCTTTATCCCTTTGCCAATCCAAATTGCCTTTGACAGGGCTTCTTCTCTTGTCTCCTCTAATTCTGACACTTCACCCCGCAAGCTTGAAAATCCAAGTTTCTATCCTCCTTGGATACCTCTCAATTGGTAATTTAGTGCCTCCTGCAGGAGTTTCTTCTCACCATTGCATTGTCACCTTGCTTGCTTTTTCAGTCGCTTCCAGTTTAGGCTTGGTCTACAAGACTCAAGCACAGTAACTTGTGTCACTGCTCTGGACAAGGGCAGTTTTCACAGCACTGTTGCACCTACCCCCGTTGCAGTACTAGATGTCAGCTCCACTGTCACAGATGTATTCCTCAATGACGTGTTATGGTCCTCCAGCGCTGTACTTTAAAAAGCTTTATTCAGTTTGTAAATATTTATTTAGTGATCAAAGTCTGAAAGTAGCTTTCCTTCACGATTTGGGGGTTATTTTTTCTCTGTCTAAAGAAGGTTTCACAGTTAAATGCCACTTCTAATCTGCTTTTCTGTGTCTAGAGTATATTTTATTAACCCTTTTTTTATTTTCTTCAGTGATAGATTAGTAAATTCCAAAGTAGCTTAGAAACATTGCTTAGTGACCTTTTTGTTCTTTGCATTTTTTTGAGGAGAAATCAACAAAAGACAACAATAGTAACCTTTCCATATTCATTACCATAAGCTGCACTGACCTTAAGAAGCCGTCTTATGATTCCACACTTGTATACAGGGTACGGCTGCTGTGTGGATTTCAAGCACTTGACAATCTTTCTCTTCTTAGATCTGTGAGGGACAAAGAAATTAGGTATATTATAGTACTTGTGCATTTGCACAAGATGGAACAGTGGGTGAATCTCTTAAATCTTATATTGTAGAGGTAATCTTGAGTATTTCCTCAAAAAATTAACTTCTAGGTGGTATTAACTATAAAAGCTTCATCGTTGGTTTTATTTAAAAATAGGATTATTTCTTTTTGTATATAATTTTTGAAAGAATGAAAGTTAATTTACAAGATATACATTCCCTTCCATTGAGAGAAGGATAGAACAGATGAGGAGTACTGGTATCTAGCAAGTAAGTGTAAGCTCAGCACCGATGAACATATGTTATTGGATTAAGCTTGATTTCTGGAGTTTCTTGATGTTTTATTAGTGTTACATTGTCTTCTGGGAGATTTACTGAAAGGAAAAAAAATGAGAAAAGGAAACAAAAAATATGTGTAACTTGTGAGCTTATCTGGTGAAATCAAAATAATTTCTCATTCATAACAAATTAAATTATGATAAAACTATTGTTTTCATATGAAGCAGCCCTGTGGCTTTAGGACTGTATTAGTTGGTGATAACTTAAGACAAAATTGTCAAAAAAGACAAGCCTATATTCTGGCAAAACTCTGAACTCACTTCTCTGTCCTCTCTGTCCTGAATAACCTGAAAAATTACTATGTGCCTGTTTAGCTGCCTACATACACACCATCCCTTTCTAGATTATTAATGAATCTATTAAATAGCCGGTGACCTAGAAAGTAACCACAGGATGCCCTGTCATTAGCCTTTCACCATGATAAAAATGCACCATTTAATCATATTCTTTGTTTTTTGTCTTCTGATCGTTTGTTCTCTGGGACAGTGTTTTCCTCTTTCCTTTATAACCTCTTACCTACCCCCATCTCCTGTAATAGCCCTTGAGAAATTATTTTGGCAACCTGAATAAACTCTGTGGAAAGGTTCTTCTTTTATTCGCTGTTGCAGCAACATATCACGAGGCTTCTAAGATTGTAACTCTGAGACATGTTTTCCTCAGTACTAAACCAAACTTAAAGAAGAACTTGCTTGCTTTTTCTGTTGCACCCCTATTAATGCATCCAGCATAGTAAACACTCTGTGAGCTGGGCTATGCAATCTTTTTTTATTAAGTATATAAGATAGTTTTAAAGGAAATTTATTTTACTTGTAATCCAATTTATGTAAGAGTTCTCCAACAATTACAGTCATACAGTTGTTGTAGGGACATTACAATACATGTGGGGGAAGTGGAAATGGTGGTTGGGGCATTTGCTAGAAAATAACACATCTTGAAACAAGACATGGTGTTTCTTCACAACACCAGCCCTGATTAGCCCCTTCGTTATCATCATCTTCCAAGAGTCTTGTTTTTCTGATTTGAGCTGTCATTTACATCCACTGGTCAGGAATCCCCCGGAGTGATTCTGTATCTCTGCACTGATTTGAAATGTAGCTGCAGCGAGCTGCACACAGCAGAGAGGCAGAGAGAGTGTATTTTGTACACATTTCAGATAACTTGTAGGTGCTTCTTCATAAGCTTCCTATTTCTTCCAGAATGCCTGACACCTCTCTTTTGATAGTATTTACTCTCAATTAGGAGAAAGAAGCAAGGGTCTCCTGTGTCACTAAGGTAAAGGATCATTTGGCTCCTGAGATGGACCTTTTCCTTCCTTTGCCGCTTCATTAATCTTTGATAGTCTTGAGCAAGTTGTTCTCATTATGGTGTCCTCCAAGTAACTCTTGATTTTCACTTTAAGATAGTTTTAGAGTCTCAGCTTTTTCTCTTTCAGCATGTTGGCTGTGTCTCTTGACTTCCACTGGGGCTCAACCAAACACTTTAGTTCCAAAATTTAATTAATTTCCACCTAACTTAACTGGCCTCTTGAATCTTGCCACTAAAAAGTTATTTCTTCCTGGTTTCTTCATCATGCACTCCTCTAAGTAGCACTGTTCCTTCCTGGGGTTTTCATTTAATTTCTGTTTTTCAGATTCTGGTTAGCCTTTGGGCTATCATTCCTCCAA
Source organism: Margarornis squamiger (assembly GCA_035222235.1). NCBI lineage: Eukaryota > Metazoa > Chordata > Aves > Passeriformes > Furnariidae > Margarornis > Margarornis squamiger. The sequence goes on along the minus strand of JAWWTY010000077.1, from coordinate 8,524,848 downwards.
AATTTCTCCTTTGAAAGTTCACTAGCATGGCATTGCTTTTCTAAAAAAACCCTACAGATGTATCTAGAAGGGGATTGCCTGTGGTATGACCATAGGAGCAGGAAAACACTGTAATTAGCTGTGCTACATCTTTAATTGCTCAGACTTAATGAAATAAACACTTTGGCTTTTATGTTTTGTTTTGGTCTTGGGTTTTTTTTTCATGGGAGAAAAGAAAACAAAATCTGACATAGAAGTAATTCCAGTTTTACAAGATTATTTTCCATAAGGAGCAAAAGTGCATCACAATAGCACTGAGCCTTGGCTTCTGTTTGATCGAGGAAATCCTGTGTCCTACAGTATTTCCACTAAAATGTGATCCCTTCTGTGTGCTGGAGCAATATAAGCAGCCCCTCGTCACCAGAGGGTGCAGTCAGTGTCACCCCTTGAGGTGCCGTCCATCTAAGTGAGCTCTCGTAAATTAGCAGCCCCTCTGTAGTCAAAGCCGTGGAAGTGCCTCCAAAGAACAATTCATGAATTATATTTTACAATTCCTGTATTCTGCTTTAGCCATTTATTTTAAGCACCACTTCTGGAGCTGCCTGCCTGCCTCCACCAACTGTAGGGAGAGGCTAAATAACAGGCACATAGGTGGCAAGGCTCGGTGTAATCAGTCCCACAGTTACCATCACCCCAGGATTCAGTACAACCTGCAGCTCCCGTTGCCACCACTGGCCCTTGGGCAGCTCCTGCTGTGTCCGTGCCTTCTGTGGCAAAAGGCAAGAGGGGCAGGATTTCCCCTTAGATGTTTTATGCTATGTATCTAAAAAGGTCATGATGTTATATCTGTTTCTTAAATGTTTTTTTGCTAGGTATCTATAAAGGTCATGTTTCACCACAGCCTGAGGTGTCTGTCCTAACCAGGGAACTGTGTTAGCCTGTTTGTATTCCCAGTCTGTCAGAGAAGACATGCTGCAGCATAACTTGTGTCCTTGGTTATAGTGATGGAACCTCTGTTGTTCTGAAAACTTTAGTGCATCCAGTTCTTTCCAAGATGTCGATAGCTATTCTGCGTTCATAAAGTACAGCTGATGCCTTTCAATACTTTGGGTTTTCTCCCTTAAAGTCTCGTTACTATGAGATAATTTCAGGGGTTTGTTTGGGGTTTTTTGTTTGTTTGTTTTGGGGGGTTTTTTGAGAAAAATGTTTCCACTTACTGAGGCTTTTTCAAACAAACGCAGCATTTTGCATTGCACAGACTTTAGATGCTGAGCCAAAAGCTTTGCCAGAGGTTTGTTGTTTTTTTTTTTCAAGTTTCTGGGTTTAAAAGGGAAAAAAAAAAAAAAAAAAAGACATTCGAGCTGGGGACCGAGTCTAATTTTTCTGCCCTTCATAGAAACATTCAATGAACCCATGTTAACAGCTCTTTTGGAAAGGCATCTGTAAGGCCTCATGACTGCTCACATTCTGTTTCAGGAGAAGTTGCCCCATAATATGTCTACAAAACATGTGAGAAAGCTGTATTTTCTAGTTATCATTGCCATCACAGGGGATGTTAGCCTCTGCTACATTGAATTTCAAACTTTCCTTTTCTTTTGGACTGTATGCATGGTAGGAATAGGATTGTAACATCCCAGTTATACAACCTAGCTTCAACCTGAGAGGGAAAAAGAAAAGTCAATATAATTACCTGCTAGTAATAATTCTGTCATATTTTGTGGCATTGAGAATATACTTATAAAGCCCAATGAAGTGTCACTGCAAAGGTCCACTGCTGTAGTTCTACTGCCTGAATTTTATCAAATGCAAGGAGTAGCAGCAAGCTTGGAGGGAGTAATTGCAAACAAGATATCTTTCCCTAGATTTGATAGTATGGATTGGATAATTTTCCAAATCACTAATTCCTCAGTACAGCGTGTGGCACAGGTGGCTGCTGATAACTCAAGCTTGCAAAGAGTCACAAAGCTGACTTGTTCATGGCATTGCTGCTGCTGCGTATGTTTGTATAAAATACACAGCAATGCTCCTAAGGAGGAGAAGGAACGAGAAATGATAACAATAAATCAATAATCTTTATTTGACTCCTTTTATCTTTGCTCAGCTCAGTAGCACAAGAAAATGAAAGCAATGCTTTTCGTTTTTTTTGTGAGGGATTTGGATAGCAGCACTCAGCCACCATGAAAGTAATTTTGTAGATGTGGAGATGAGCTGTGAAAGCAGCTTTTCTGTTTATTTGAGGGATAGAGCAGAGGTGCCCAATATGGCCAGGAGCAGTTGGAAAAGAGCAGAAAGGAGTAGCTGCACATTTCTAAGTGTCTTAAATCTCTTTCAGATTAGGAGAGTGATCTCATGAGGAGGCATTAAATATGGCACACTTCTTCAACCTGTAACTGATGGTAGCACTGCCATCATTAGCTATGAGTTTATTTTGGTATCATGCAGAGATCAGATTGTATAATTACTACACTGGCTCTTGCAATATGTTTTTGGCTCAAACCTTGGCAGACAGACGGTAGCTGAGCAGACTGACCAGGTTCAGCCCCAAATAGTCTGATTTTTCAGGATATGCAAGCCATCTGACACATAAACCCCAAGGCTTTTAAAAGTTTTTACAAACATCAGATGCAAAAGGAAATATCTTTTTTTTTTTTTTCACTCTCTCCCCTGCTACAGTGGCCTCCTCTCATTTTTTATTGGAGACCCAATACCTGAGTATTAACACCCCCAGAACGGCATATTTCTTAATAGAATTTGGAGCTCACAGTCCACTCTTATCATTATCACTGTGGTCATCATTAAATGCATGACAGCAGCTTATGGCCTGGACAGGGAAATATTTGCATGTGGATAGGGGATGCCTATTGTACTTTTTGACCACCACTTAAAATTTTCCTGTCGCAATATGGTCATGTATTAGTCTAGAGGGAGGTGGAAAAGGCCAAAGCAAGAACTCCTACCAGCTGAGACTATTTAACCTACCATCTGTTTCTGAAGTGCCAACCAGCCCCCAGTTACCCAGGAAGCTGCCATCCAGTTAACCTCACCGAGCAGCATGGTGCTGGTCTTCGGTAATGGAGGCAACACAGGATGAAATGCACAGATTTTAACTTCTGTGCTTCTTTTCACTGAGAGCTTGTAGCATGGAGCACCCTCATGAAAGTAAGTGGCAGCAGTGGTATTTCTGAGGTTTTCTTATGTATTGTGTATTCTGTGTAAGTATCAAATTTGCCATATTATGATGTCAAACACGTGGGAAGAGTGTACATTCAAAGCAGGCTTGTTCTGAGCTGGCAAGATGATTTCTTATAGCTGCAGTATTAGCAAATTTTTCAAACATCTCTTTTGTTTAGCAGCTTTGCTCTTACATCGCTTCGCTTTTCAGTGAATTTACTGGCTCTGAGAGCACTGCAGCTTGGATTTAATCTCACTAGACAGTGCTAACTAAACATCATCATAGATGGTCTGCAAATGGAAAGGGGACCTAATACATTGAAGCAGCTATTCCCAGCAGTTCTGTAGGTGGCACTCTTTGCTCTGCATCCATCTGCAACCCAGACCTTTACACAGTGCAAGTTGTTTTCTGTACAGATACCAGCACCAGTATCTTTGTTTACACTCAGTTTCAGGAGGCAGTCTCTATGCAAATGATACTTTCAGAGTCAACTATTTAATCTCTATATGCTGTCCTAGATTACTGCTCTGTATTGCTTTGTTCTCCTGAACTCTTAATGGCTTGTAGTGGTGGTGACATTCATCACTGCATGATTTCTTTTGTGGTAATGGGTGTACACACAGTTTTACCCAACATAAAAATTGGTGAGTTTGTTATTACTGTTGTTATGATTACTGATGGGAGCTCTGGGTTGAGTTCTGCTGTTTGAGCTCACAAGAAATACTACCTGCAGCCAAAATCATCCCATTCAGCCTGGAGGGTTCATCCTGGTGGGGATCAAGGATGGCTGACTCCACTCAATGCTAGGAGGCTGTCATCTCTGAGAAATTGAATTTTGGACATTTTCTACAGGCTTGAGCAGTTTTCCAAGCTGAACAAGGAGTGGGGTATCCTCACAGCTGAGCATTGTCAGACCACACGTGACAGAGTTGCAGCTGCATTGTGCTTGGTGGTTCCAAGAAGGAATAATCTTTAAAAGAAGTCTTATCTTTTCATCAACATCTTGCTCAGGTTATGGGTAGAAAGAGGCTAAAGATGGCATTCCCTTTATTAAAGATGATAATAATAAATAGATGAGTTTGGAATGAGACAGTTTGTCCCCCTGTTAACAGCTCGGTCCTCCTTGCAACACAAACTCTCTTGTTTGTGAAGTTCCTGACAGAGTGAATTCTGACATTTCAGCCCACTTACCACATCTGAGATATAAGACCTTAACTATCTAACCTTGGTTGAAGGGAATGACTGAAAGGAGAAACCTTGGGTGTGTGCCTTCCTGAACTAGTAACAATTTTATCTACTCACTGACATCAAGAGATGCGAGACACTGACACCACTTCAAAGGCTTCCAGCTTGTTAGCCTTTCACACACCTGTGAGGATGTTCCTAGTCTGGCTCATTGGGTAAATTCAATAATTGTCTTTAAGAGATGTATAGAAATCGGGAAGGTGGCTGCCAGCAGCGTGTTAGAAGCTGCAGGCTGGTGAGCAAAAGGAGCAGTGGGAAGCTGAACAAAGCAAAACCTTTACCTGCAGCCACAAACCTTTGGGAACTCCTCCCCCGTTCTGGCATCTTTTAAAATGTTTACTGTAATAATTATGTATACATACTGCATAAAAGACTTTTCAGAATATTTCCTTCAACCACAGATGCAATAGAGATATTTGGGTAAATATGGTAGCTAAAATTAGATTGTATAAAGAGATAGATGGGAAAACACAGAAGGGCTTGATGCACTGATCCAAATTATACCTTCATGGAATTGGACTGTGGAGTGATATAGTGTTATCAAGGGCCTCTCATTCCTGAGATGAATCAGATTAATAAAAATGTAGAGGAAAAATATATCTTTTTTTTTAAATTAAGAATCCAAAAGATTAGCAAATATAGAAATTCAGAATGGAGATGTAGAAGATACTTGTACAGCTCTAATTGGGGAAAATATGCTTTTTTGAAAGATTTCAGAAGGTAGAAATTTCCTCTCTGTCTTGACTGAGTTTTCCTTCATATGTTTTCTGCAAAATCTTTAGGACCACTTTTGTAACGCAAATGGGACTTCTTAAATGAGCCTGAATAAGAGCTACTGAATGCAGGCTCCTGAAGGCATGCACTGAGACCATTCACTGTCTTATTCCTCATCAATGTGCAGCCACTCTCTGCATGGTGTGGACTGTTTGCTGGACTGTTGTACCCTGGTCAAACAAGGAAACTGCAACAGGTGCAATTTGTTTTCCAGCACAGTTAAATAAACACTTCTGCACCAAAAGAAAGACCTATTACAGATTGGATGACAACAGTCATATCCTTACAGTATTCAAATCAGTTTGTTCATCTGGAGAAAGACATCTGCTAGGACTTGTGCACGGAAAAAATCTGAGCCTATCAGGCATGAAAAATAAGACACAATTGGACAGAGAACCAGATTTGTGAAGTTGATGGGTTTTGTTTACCAAACCACCGTATGATGTACGAAGAATGTTTTTTTTAACTTGGTTCAGCATGCTATGTAATATAATGTGACATTTCTGCATATGACAGCAGAAGATTCAGCACTCGAACTTCTCACAGCATGACTCAACACCTCCTGACAACTCAGCAAATAACAACAACAAAAACAAAAAAGTATCTTTAATCAATTCCTTTACCCAGTAATCTCAGTTGCGATCATATAGAATTACCCATTAGTCTCAGCTGGGATCACACAAAATCACTCAAAGTCTTTCATGACTTCATAATCAGCTTTTTCCACCAGAAAAAAAAATACGTGCAGCTAATGAAAAGGTAAACTCCCTGTGCACACATTGACATAAATGTCAAATTTTAATGATTGCCCTCTTTGAACTTCGGACCACTCATACGTACTGTGGGATCCTGCACAGGAAACAGTAAATGTCATCAAGACAGTGCATGGGATGTAATATATTATAATAAAAGGCCAAATATCTTGAAAGTCAGGTTTTCTTGCATTTTTTATGAAAGAAAAATCGATCCATTCTTGTGAAAGATGTCACTAAGTCATAGTATAATTTTTGTTGCAAAATTGAAGTCAGTGACTGAGGCTTGTGTACCTAGAGACAACTAGACACTTTTGGAAATGCTTCTTCTAATTAAAAGATACTGGCTGATTCAACCAAAAATGCTTTCATCTCTCATCCTGTAGAAATTGGTACATGGCCATGAAAACTGATTTCCCCCCTCCCCTTCTTTTCTCTGAGCTTTTGCAGACTTCAGCTCCAGTATGGAAACAGACTATATTTTTGGCTGAGCAGAGACCCTTCTGTTGAAAATAGCTTTGATATCTAGGAAAGGATAGTGGATGCATGTTTGACGTTTTTCTTGAAATTAAATAAAAAAAAAATCTTTATTTTACTGCCTCTGACTTTTATACATAAATACATAAACATATATATATGTAAATAAAGGTATGTGTGCATTTGGCAAAGAATGAGGAACTAAGAGACAGAGAGATTCCTTTGAATCTTAACTTTTTCCTAGGTTTAATGATTATCATTAGTGCTCTCTTGCAGAGCACCTAACTCTAAGAAAATACATGGTAATACTTAGTGTAAGCTAAGAAGCTGTTCTAACATGCCATTTATTTTACATCACCAAAAGGATTGAAAAGTAAAAATGGAACTGTCACATAAATAAATCTAAATTCTTTATTAGATTAATCCCTAGACATGACTAAATTAATTGGTATTTCTGTTGTAGTGCTATCAGTTCTCCTCCTAAAATTATTTCTTGAAGTCAGCATTTTCAAGAAGTCAGGGTTAATTTAATGTATGTAAAAATGAATAAGTAGGAAGATTTTGGAATTTGAAGAACCCCTCTCTTTGTCTCACATACTATGAATACACAAGTATCGGTGGGTGCAAGGGGAAAAGGAGAAGGGATCAAATGCAATATTAATAGTTTCTGAATTTCTTGTCATGAAATTCAGAGCAGAATGCAGCAAATTGGCCATGAACGTTGGAAAATTGTGTGCAGGATGCTTGTTTCTGGAGTTTGCCCTCTGTTTTAGAATGTAATGTATATGAAATTGCTGTGGAAGGAGAAGAAGAAAGAATGTGACACCAAACAGCAGGGAGCCTGTTTAAAAACACAGTTCAAGGCTCCCACAGTGGTACAGTTTAGCTGTGCAGGGAGAGGAAGCAGCTCCTTGTGAATCCAAGCAACAAAAAGGGCATGACAGAGCTGCAGGCTTGATTTCAGTGCCAAGGGCTCAGCAGAAGCAGATCTCTTGGCTTGGCACCCTCTTCCTTGACAGCAGCAAATCGAGTTATCCTGACTTTCCTGCAGGGGAGACAAGCTCCAGAAGGGTACGGGCTGGTCTTGCAGCAGCAGCTGAGCACTTGGAGCAGATCAGGATGTTGAGTCGTACCAGTGACTTCCATCACGTCGCCATTTCTGGTGGGGCCAGTGCCCAAAGGCAGGATACTGGGAGTGGGTAGGTGGGCATGGAGCTTTTGAGGGCCGAGTAGGCCTGAGAGCAAAGTAGGGAAGCCAAGAATCTCCTCAAGGATGTCTCGGTGCATTCTGATTTTCTTTCATCTCTTGCCTCATTCCTTAAATGTAATTATTCATCTGCCACTCTTTGATTGTTATTTGCTGCTGTTGGTAACATATGTGGAACCTGCAGCATATGTGGGAATGGACACTCAGGCACACCAGAGGTAGCTGTGCAGCTCCTAGAATTCTCATAGGCATATACTGATACCCTGTATCATAGGCTCTGCTGATGGAGAAGCCAAACTTCACACTAAATAAAGGTAAATGGTTTTGACAGGAGCAGGAAAACAGATGCTGGTTTCAGAACCAGCCCCGATGACTCGTTTCTTTATAATTTGGAGCTGCTGAAAACTATGCCATAGAAAAAATTGCTGTGGAAAGTAGTGCTTGCAAAATTAAAATAATTTTTCTCAATTTTATTTTTTTCATTAAAGTTTTCCGGTAATAATTGCCTGTCTATGTTTTCTGGAAGTAAATTAGCTACACTTGGTCTTAACAAAGTGCTGTGGATTATCTGTAGGTTCATTCTGTTCATGTTCTTGTTCAGGGTCAGTTCAGTTCAGATGGTCTGTGCAGATGGTACCGTTTACTTTTTAAGAAACAGCCAACACAAAAGGAGAATGTTAAACAAATTCTAGAATTAAAATCCCTTGCACACATATTGTGGTACGAGACTGCTCTGTTTGTTTAGCTTGATAGTCTCACAGTTCTTTTACCGAAATTCAAAGCTTACATTTTGAAAAGCTGTTGTTTCCTCCCCAAAATATAGGAAATATACTTAGTCAAACAGAGAAATACAGGCAGAGATTTTCAAAAATTCCTAGAGTAGATGGTAATAGGTATTTAGGAAGAAAAAGTCAGCACTCCAGACTAGTTTAGCAGTTTGTGGGAGGAATTAGGTGTGCAGAATGCAATTAAATCACATTGGTTCAGCAGAAATTCAGGGGCCAAGGTCTCCAGTATTAGCAAAAAATAACCAGGGTCATTCATGTCTACACAATGATCAGAAGCTTTCATACCTTGTATGAAAAATGGCACTTCCATTGATGTACCCTTCATTAGCATTTTCCTGAGGCATTGACTTCAGGGACAGTTATCTGTTATTTTTGGCAACATTTTATGGCTTCCTCTAAGTTGTACCACTCAAGTCCCACTTCAGCACCTCCTTATCTGAATAAATCCATTTTCAGTTTCTATTTATAGGGAAGCAAACTATTCACCTTGGTGTTAATTTCATAGTTCTAGAAGTTACTGCACATTTCAGATAATTTGCAAATTAAATCATTCTGTGCTTGTATTAAAGTTCCATAGTAGGAATTGCTATTTTTTCCTTATATTTTGCCATTTTAATTGTAGGTAAATGGCTTGGCCTAATGCATCTCAGGAAAGTATAGCCTTACTTTCAGTGTGGTTAAATATTAATGATGAAAAGTACACAAAAGTTATTCCAAAACAGTGAATAAAAAAATTCTGCCTTCAATTCCAGTTTGCAATACTGTGATTTTAGAAATATTTCTGCACATCCACACCATTCCTCCACTTGGCTAAAGGATTATCTTCCTGATAATCTGTGAGAATCACGTCTGTTTCCTCTCAGTCTTTTTAATTTTTACCTGTTGGTTTGGTGTCATCCAAAATAAGCACAGTCATAAACTACTTTATAGAGGCAATTAATGTGGGGCTGAATCTTCACGTAGTGGAAACTACCACAACTGAAACGACTTCAATCAGTCCATGACAATTTATGCTATCTGGAGTTTAGAATGAACAAATTGCACCCTTTCTGTGTCCTAAGGTCCAAGTCATAGTTTCTATTTTGCTCTTATCAGGAAAGCCTAGAATGACAATGTGAAAGATCAGGAATGTTTAATTTATTCAGAATATGGATTTAATGTTGGTAATTTTTATTAATAAATTCTTAAATATTTTTTACTCTTCTGGCTAATCTTCTTTAGGCCAAACAATGGAATTCATCAAGAGACAATACTTTTAATCTCTTGTTTGCTTTTCTTTTCTTCTCATGCTCTAAGTAAAAGTTACTTTTATTTCCCTTAGTGATTGAAATCATTTTCTTTGCTGTACTAAATTGGTTTTGTATTTCATAATTTGCATGCAAATCTAGTGAAAATGCTTTGACAAATTATAAACCTCATGAATGAAAGTGCTTTAAGCTTTAAAAAGCAGGCATACTGTTGTGAAATTTTGAAGTTGTATATTTGCTTTCTCGCAGGCAATCAAATTTAATACGTACCTTAAAGCCTATCTTCTCTCCCAGTGTAACACCTGAATGTAATGCTGAAATGGGCTGGCTCAGTTCATTATAGGAAACTTGCATTTTAACTTGATTCCATTATTTGCTGATATATGACCTTCCATGTGGCCTGTAATATATTTTGGCAAAGTGAGTGTCAGCTATAGCAGGAATCAGAAAATAGGAGACTGCAAGTGAGGGTGAACAGTAAAACAAGGCATTTGGCAGTAATCTTTCCCACCACTTAATATGCAGGTTTTATAAGCAAAGTCATGACCCCGTCACAATACTCATTTCTCTCATGGCTTTCATACAATAGCGAAGTCAGTAACAAGATAGGACTTCCCTGCGCTGTGATTTCCTTATTGTGACTCCAAGTTTTAGTGAATTGCCAGAGTATTCCCAGTTCCTTTCTTCCTCCAGCAAGATCTGTTTGCATTAACAGGAAAGAACAATTCTGTCCTGGTTTTTCCATCTGTACAAGTACAGGTGGGCAGCCTTCAGGTACACAACTCAACCAGGTCACAGCTCGGGTTCACCTGGTCACACGTCCTGCCCCAGATTTGGCAGACATGGTGGTGGAGGTAAGAGCCAAGCTCCAGGGCAGACCTCAGCCTGCCCAGCCCATGTCATGGGTCAGCTAAGGTTTAACATCCTCTGAGCCATGACCTGAGCAGTGGATGTCCACTGGTGAGCTCAGGCACTGCTGCTCAGTCATGGTCTCCTGAATGAGAGGTCTGAGACAATAGGCTCCTGTCCATGTCCAGATAACTAGTGGGTATTCTCTCCCTGCAGGAACACCTGGTGTTTGTGGAGGCAGGCTTGTTCCTGAGGACAAGCTTGAGTACAGACTCTCCAGACAGTGCGACCACATCCATCTGCATCATTCCAAGACATATCAATGTGGAGGCTCATTCCCAAATCCAAGACATTAACCTCTGTCAGATTTCACCTCTTCTACACCTGTTTGAAATATGGATTTAGATTCAAACTGCCTTTTGTTGTGGCTTAGGTTAGAAATGGGAGAGGTGGCAGGTGCCTGGATTCTTCTCTTCTTTACATGAATCCTATAATATATATTCAACAATACAACTCCAAATCTACATGAAAAGAACAAAATTAACTCCATGCGGAAACTACATACTACAAGGCCTAAGATTGCTCTTGTAAAACTGAACTTGGCCCCTTTGAGTGCAGGCACTCTAACATACTTTTAAAAATTAATACCTTTTTCTCCCACATGACCCTGCTTCATCAGCAGTTAGCTTGTGTTTCTTTGCATCCCCTTCATGCAGTGTGTGGCTCCAGGGTTTTCCTTACACCACATCATTCAAAACCTGCACTGAATATGAAGTTATAGGTTCCTTCATTGTTCACACAGCTATCGTACCTGAATGCTTCACACACGGTAATGAAATGACCTGCATAATACCCTGGCCATTCATGGGTTTGTTATCCCTACTTCACAGGTGATGAACAGAAGCACAGAGACAAAATAGGTGGCAATGTATGAGCTAATTTCTAAATAACTTTTCTTTCATAGTCTCTATATTTTTAATCAATCTTCATGTGTATATAAACACAGTTTTGGTCTGCATCAATTGCAACTATAAGTGTTCAATAGCTCAGCTCAGTTGTCTTGTATAGAGACGAGAGAACGAGGAACATCAAATTAATGGTCATCTCTGGGAAAGTGAAGTAATTTGTCTAATATCACATAGGAGCTCTGTGGCAGATCCAGAAATGGAATACACATCTTTGGTGGCAGCTGCCGTAACCATTAAATCTTATTTTCTCATTCTGTAGTCCCTTGCTGGTTCATTATATACCTTACAGTTCCTGAAACAAATGAGGCAGAGAGAAATGAAGGGCTCATTCACTAGATAAACCTGACTCATTCCCCAAATACCATTTCTCAGAATACGAGCCACAGTGCACACAAAAATACCTGCAGCTTTGCCATGGAAAAGTAGTCTGTGATCACATAATTGAAGATGGTTTCATAGCAGATATGTTCAAGAGGTCCACACTGAGTTGCATAAACTATTGTGAACTGGCATTTTCCACCTCTTGAGTACTGGAATTTGAATGGGGTCTTCAGTAATTATTTCCGATATTTTGACAAGAAATAGTAAAACAGAATTTCTGCTATGAAGAACAGCACTGACCTTGAGCTTAGATGATCGGAATTTATATCTTCATCTTTATAGTAGAGACAACTAGCAGCTGAGGTCTTAAAGTAAACATTATTCATAGATGGCTACTTAACTTTTACGAGAATCAATCACTGGAGTGAAAATGAAGTTCACCTTATTTTCACAAAGAAACCATAAAATACTAAATTTCCACCATCACATAGATATCTAGAAGGGACTTTGGTATATACAGGGCAGACCCACCAACTCTTTTATGTCTAGGCTCTCTTTGTGTACGTATTTGTCCCTTCACCCTGCACATTTTCTGCCCCTTCTCCACTGAATTTTTGCTATCACATACATTGGAACAGAATATTTTTCTGTGACTGTGGGTATTTATTTGTTAGCAAATTAAAGGAACTGGTAAAAAGAGAGACAGTACAAGGAGTGCCCTATCTAGACACTACAAGTAATAATCATGTTGGGAGACTAGGAAGAGCCTTGATTTGGCATGAAGAGCTTTAAGGGTGTTCAGGACCTTCAGGAGGCTGAAATGTAGAGGATCGTAGATGGAATTGGACAACCAGATGGAGGTTCCCAATACTGTTCTTGCCAAAGGGTTCCAGGGTCTCTCTGTCTTGACCAGAAAATCAGAGATACTCACTGGACCCATGTCCCAGGCTGTGTCAGTGTATTTTGAAGTTCAGCTCAAGGCAGTAGTTCCAGATGAAATCTGCAGCAGCCACTGCAAGCCTGCACTCCCCATGGCACAGAGCTTCCTTCCCCGCTTTGGCTCTTGGCTCGCTGGGCCCACATGACACAGACACTGAAATTTCTTTGCCATTGGGTCTGAGTATACTGGTGTGTCAAATTTCTCTGTGAATTTGCTGTTTTCCAGTGAATCATGGCTGGGTGGTGAAGCAGACCCTGTTAGAACCAGATTTGTTTGCCATTTTTTATGGTGCTCTGTGAGCTGTTCTAATGCTGCAGTGCAGAGGCTAAATGTCAATGAGGAGTTGGGATTGGGCAGGGATAAATCTATTACTTTCCTAAAGAATTTTTGCTCAGCTTTCTCACTTCACTTGTTAGTACATTTTTCATTTTGTGGTTTCTTGGTCAGGAGCCAAACTTTCTCCCCCTGTTCTGTATTGCCACAGGGGAAGGGTAATCCCTGTGGCTTTGGCAGGTGCCGATAACTTCTGAAGGGAAGTAGCTTTTGCAAAGGCGTATTGTGACAGGGAGCGTTGCTCTTTAATTCATTCCTATCCCATTTGCCTATCATAATTCAGCTGTGCAGGACCAGCTCGTTTGAAAGAGCCTCTCATTTGTTAGCTATTAGTGCATGTCAGATGGCAAAAGAAGCTATGGCTTGTTTGCATATTGTGTATTTTCCCTCAAACTTGCCCAGGTTTCTCAGTTTGACTACTGCAGCTGCAGCTCTCATGTGAAGAAGATTTCTTTTACATTTTCTGGTAACTCTCAATAACCTTACTGTCTTTTTTAAACAGAGTTTCCGCTGATTTATATTCAGGGATTAAAACTGCATAATTCTTGATTTCTGCTGTGCTTTTGGCTCTGTTTCTTTGTTTGTTAGTTACATAAAATTTTAGAAAATTAACAAAAAAATTATTGTAAATTTTAGCTTTAAAAAATATTATAGCTTGAAACCTCTTGTAGGGCTACATTCCAGTCTAATTAGATTTTTCTTTTGGGTTTTTGGTTTTTTTTTGTCTTTTTTCTTAATTTCACTATAGGATATGTACTGTAAAATAGTTGATAAGTCATGAGGAAAATGAATGGTTTGCATAGAAATTAATTCTCTCCCCAGGGAATAGGTAACATGGATATGAGAATAAGCCTCTGGCACAGCCCCCAGCACTTGTGTCCACTCAAGTTCTGTTTTGAAGATGCTGTGAAAAGAGGAAGATGATGTTTTGATTGATTTTGCAGGAATAAAATTAATCCCATCTAGGAGTACGGTTTATTCATCTGAGATCGACAGATTGCAAAAAAGGAAGGAAAATAAAGTATGTTTTTCCTCCCTTCTAAATTAAGAAGTTAGAATAACCGCTGGTACAAAGTTTTGCCTCTTTTTTATTTGTATTTAAATGAGAACCATTGCAATGATTTTGTACAGCGTGAAACAAGCTACTTTGTTTAGAAACTGTTTGAAAGATTTCTAAAGATATTTAATTGTATTTTAATCTAAAGGGATTATGAAGTACAAGAGTAGGGACAGCAGCTGGCCAGAGAGGTCATGCAGGCATGTATCATTAGATCTGCATGAGCACGTGCAGTTGACAACAGAAGCAATACATGCAGCCTGTTCCCTTGAGATCAGGATCTGGCCCTGAAAGGTCACTCACAGAAATCTCATTCATCAGCTCCAAAATAATGAGTCTTCCCCTGTTTTTATTATTCTGCCTTAGTCTGGCTGGTATTCATGGTAAAACCTTTCCAACTTTCCAGTAATGGTCACCTCAGAGCCTGGTTCTTTCCTAAACTTTGTGCTAGTTTACCATGTTATTATTTATAAAGCCTGTAATCCTTCCCGTTGGGTTGTTGCAGGTTCTAGTCATTGGCTCTCTGGTGGTTTGGTTGCTTTAGTCTGTCAGCATGTTCAAAACTGTGGGGAGCACGCTGTCGTGCAGAAGGTATATTGCTCAAGGCCAAATGCTAATGTGCTGGTTTGCATACAGTCCCAGAGGCTTTAATTGCTGGAGCAAGGCCTCACACTTAATAAACAAGTATTGGCGAGGCTCACATCTGGAATAGCTAGTTGTGTTCCTCTTTGTGGGGGAGAAAAAGAACAAACCAACAAACCAACAACAACAACAACAACAACAACAAAACCAAAAAAACAAAACAACCCAATAAAAACCCCCAAACCAAAACGAGAAATAGTATTTTTGTTTTATTTGCAAACTTCGGGAAAATTCTTCTGGTTGTTTGGAACTATATTCCTATTTATTCAGTCCCAAAAGTAATCTGTTTTCTGTCGTATGTCGCACCTCTTGGAAGATGTGGGAAACATTTCTCATGGATTAAATTTTTGAATTAATTCAATATTTGCCATAAGAATGAGAGTAAGAAGTGGTTTGGTAAAATTAAGAGTATGCTGAGCTGTCCAGAACTCTGCAAATCCAGGCTTGATGCCCCTACTACTTTTCTTGAGCTTGTGGTGTCAAGAGGCTAGGCATGGGCATGATTGTTATTCAACGTTGCAGGTAGAGATACTGAGCAGTTAGCTCAAGGTTGTGTGGTTCAATCGGGCATAGCAGGGAATGAGACTCCTGAGAGCTCCTGAATCGAGGGCCACATTTTAACCACCACAGCTCCTTGCTATAATATCATGATTGTCTGATGCATTTTGGCCTGCAATCAAAATGAAGGAATAATTACTCATTTAGAGACTGTGTCCTACAATGACAAACTGAATGAAATCAGAGACATGCAAAAATCCTTAACCCAAGACTTGAGTTTGAGGAACTCTTTATTCAAGCCGTGATGAGTTATGACAATTAACTGGTAAGATAATGATAATTATTATTTTTATTTGCATTGAAAAATCAGAAGTCAATTTTTAGTGTTGCTTAGATGTGGTGGTCTGTTTCCAGCCCTGGAAATTTTTTACTGATTAAAGACAAGTCACGAAGAAGCAAGACCTCCATTCTCAGCTTTCCATTAGGTTGTTAATTAGCCATAATGTTTATGACTTTCTAGAGCAAGTTGCTGAAACAGGCTTAGAGTAACATTCACATTCTTTTGTGTCCTGGCAGTTTATAAATTGCAGCTGTAGGGTATATCAAAGTGTTAGACCTAACAGAAGAACGTAATGAATGTAACTTTTTAAGGAAAAATGCGGATTTTAACATACACATTTCTTCCATTAAATATACATGTGCCAAATTAGTGTTTCTGCTTGCAGTTGGGAAAGTACAGATTTCTGGTTAAATCTAGTCAGGGACAGTTCCAATTTCTTGCTGATATTTATGAATTTTTTTTTTTTCTTTTTTCTCATCTAACTCTGCATTTTTGGGTGTGGATTTTTTAATTTCTCCTGTGACCTCTCCCTTTTTCTTAAATTACCCCATTTTCTAGTTAAAGAAAGACATGCAGGGAGGAGGGGGTGTGTGTGACATTTTTTATGACAAGCAAAGCAATTTTTAGTCTTGATGTGATATATTTTAAATTTTTTAAGTAAATTTCTTTTCAAAAATATTGAAGTGGAATACATTTTCCTATTTGGACAGATTTCGCAAAAATACTAACTTTTAAACATTGTTAAAAATATGTGGTTTCATTTTTTGCAATGTAAGACTTGGAAAAAGCCCTTATAGCACAAATTGTATCTAATAAATAAAGCAAGAGCTCCTGGAACAGCCATGTAGCTATTTTTGGTGATGTTTAGTGAAAAGGTGACAGCACTGACCTTTAGAGTGTTTGTTGAGTATGAGCAAAGTGCTTGAACCATTCACTCTAGTGATGTAAAGCTGCCAAGAATATAACCTATGAGAATAGGTGGAAGTACAGTAATAATTCTTTATAGACCTAAGCTTTTGTTGTAGCATTTTAATACTCTGTGTGTTTATCCTTTCTTTTCCTATCACATGTCTACTGACGGTAGAGTTCATGTGTGAGCTGCACTGTAGCATGCCAAAATAAAAGCTGAACTGCATGGCAGTACACTAATCTACAGCATGGAGTGGGGCTCATGTAATTTAAATTATGGCCAGAGGTAATAAAAATTCCTATTTCTAGTTTATAAGGGAACAACATGAACCCTAACAGCTGTAGAACAGTTCACAAGAGACAATTTACCCACAGATGTGCTGAGGCTGGTTTATAATGTATGATGAGCTGTCACAGGCTGGACTTCTCATTTTTTAGATTGCCCTATTTCTTTTATTGGTAAAGTTAATAGTAGAATAGGACTGCCACTATTTCAGATAGGACTAATAAGTGTAGTAGGTACCAATCTGAAAGTATATGGATTAAAAACATACATCTTGAGAAAAAAAATTAACCTATCAATATTATGGTTTATTGCAATTATGTATTATCACACTCCGCAGTAAGTACTGTGAATTTTAGTGAAAGGAGAAGCTTCTAAAATATGACGAGTTTAAGAGAGATTGCATCTAGATTTGACTAGAAAGCTAATTGTGGTCCTTCTGAAGGTAGCAATTAAAATGTTGTCTTAGACTTCAGAGAGAGAGGGATAACCATAAATACATTTCAAGAGAGCGTGAAATGGGGACAGGCGTCTGAATGGCAAAAGAGAAGAACTAAAATACTTTCAGGAGGGAATGAAGAAGCAAATCTTTTAATCATTGTAAGGAGTTAGGTGACTCAGGCTCACAGAGTTCTGCTTTGCTATAGAGTTAGCAAAGTGCGAAGCACATTGGAAAGAAATTAAGAATTTAACAGGATGTAAATGGGAAGCATAATAAAAATTAATTAAATATAGATTTGGGGCATGAAAGATCAAACTTTTAAAATTGAGCTTTATATTTGAGTAATTGAAGTGAAAAATTTTTTCCCTGGTTGGTCACATGTAAATTTTAACCATTTCACAAAATTCTTTTGAAGACTCCCTCTTTCTCATCCCTTGTCTAGGTCAGAGTAAAAATTAATCATTTTCAGCAGCAAAACAGCTGCACTTCTGTAAAAGAAAAATAAAGAACAATAACTTCTTGCTTTCATGTAATACCTTTCCTTCTGTAGACTCCCCAAATCTTGTTATAGTAAAATAAACTATTCTCTGCTGCTATGATCCTAAAGTTTCCTTTGACTCACCAGCTCTCAGGTGGAAAACTACAGTGTTAAGGTGCACAGTAACAACTGTCCAAAAGTCCATGCCAGAATGATAAAGAAGATCCGCTTCCTTTTGCTTAGCAGTGAAAATTTTGGTAAGCAGGATGTAATTAGCCAATCTGGAATTTGGCCATAATATTTGGGATGCTATCAAATAATTTTTCACTTGTTCTGGGACACTGTTGCAAGGATCTTGAGATCTTTGATAATGATATTTCCTTTAAGGCTTTGGACTTGGTTTTAAAGATCTTTTTTTTCAGTCAAGGTAAACTGGCTAAATTTTGGCATGTGGCACTAAATCTCATTCAAACTATTGTACTTCAGGATGTGTGTCCTGAAATTACTGAGGGATGTTGACTTTGTGGGGACTTGCAGCCGGAGAATATTTATAAAGGGTGAGAATGGACAGGAAGTCCCAAAGGCTGGACTGACCCAGATCTTTGGTTACCCAGGTGGGAAAGCTGGAAGTGGGAACTGACAGTTGGCTGTGCAGTTTAATTGCCCTCACTAGGATCAACCATTCTTTGCTTCTGGCCAGGGAGGTACCATCTTCTGAAGTCCTGGTTGCCTTCCTGGTAGCTTATTAACTTACAGGGGATCACGCCTAAACTCAGCCTGATCTAACCACAACTTGCAGCTATGAAGAATGAAGCCATCACTGCAGCTGGGTAGCGACAAAAGTCTGCCCTGATATACACAAAATAACAGCTGTCCAAGCTGTCCTACTGCAGCAAATATCCTTACACAACATGAGGGCGTCACTACCAAAAATGCTGCTATAATTTATGCAAGGTCCCAGCCAGTGGGCATCGGCCTCTGAAATACCCTTCAAGAAAAGGTGCTGTCCCTTGTGAAGGAGAACTAACAAGTTGAGAAAGAATAAAGCCATAAAGGCAGTAGTGACAGATCAGGGGGGTGAATGAATCTTAAACACTGTACATATTTCTTTTCCACCTAGGGATTCGTGTGGCATAACAGTATTTTTCATCTCTAATCATTGGTGCTGCGTGTCAGTATCTCTTATTCCTTTCCTGATTTGAGTGACACAGTGTGATATGTCTAATGACAACTAGAACAAATTTCAGTAATGAGGTCACCTTGGGCCTGTATTACTGTCTGACTGCTGTTTTCCATAGAAATTATTTGTGAAAGCAGACCACATGCTCTGCATAACTTCCTCTGTTTTACTCAGAGTGACGAAAGGGAGATATGCTAAAACTTGCAAGGTGCAGATGGTTTGCATTGATCTGTTCCTGATTTTGAGCTGTAAATTGATATGTAATGAGAAAGTTGCCACTTGGGTCACTAGAAAAAAAAAAGTTTATGGGTTTGGTTGAATTGTTTAAATTTTCTTTATAAATGTAAAATCACTAAGATTCTAACTGACAATGGCCAAACATATGCCAGCAAGGAAAATAATAAGTATTTGAAAGATGAGGCCAAAAGAAAATCTAAAGTCAAAACCCTAGCTTTGCCTCCAGCTCAAGTTGAAGGAAGATTTTGGAAACCAGTGTAGGAAAGTAATGATCCTGAGACAGAAATGGCAAGAATCAAGTTAGAAGTTCTCTAGTTATAGTGAATTCCACTGCTCGTTAAAATACATCTGAAGCTTATTAAACAAAAAGGGCAGTATTTCTGCCTCTGGTTTGTCACAGAAAAGTGGTTGTTTAAAAATTTGCTTGGTGTTCCCAACAGAGAGCAAAGAATTAGTATCAGATCTGCAGCCACTGTGGTGACCTCGGGACATTGTTCTGTTGTCCACCATGCAGAAGTAAATCAGGAAGACTTGGACAGAAATATTATCTAATTTAAATTGGATTAATTCCAAAGACTGTGACAGATTTGGATTATAGTGATCTAAGAGATCAGAATACTTCCATTGGGTATTCACTAGTTTTCATCCTTTAAATATCAGCTGAGTAACTTTATTCACCCTAAGAACAGGAATTCAGTGGCACTACTCATAAAGATACTGCTTTGTGCAGAAGGCCAGGCTTTAATTTTTTAACCAGATTCACACGAGCGTAAGAAATCATGAGTGGGTCAGAATATAGAATCAATGCTTCAAAACAGCACTTTTTTGATGAAAGCTCCAGTGAAGGCAGAATATATATTTTATAATAGAATATTTTGGTGTGTACTCAGAGTCGTCTACAAAAGAACAAATTCAGCTCTCCTTTTGGCTTTGACAGAAATCCCCTGCTACCATATATTCTTCCAGAGGTAGTGATAAATAGCAAACTCCTGTCCCTTACAATGCCACCATTCTCTCATTATTAAATAAGACAGTGCTGGAGCAACAGATATGTAATGTTTGTGTAAAACTAGCCACTCATCTTAACAATCTGCACCATTTCTCATGAATTGAGTGATCATTGTTTTATTAGTTAATGGATTTCATTACATATTTGTGTGCACTTCAAATCCACAATACACTTACAGAGTTACATAAAGATGATCACCAGGCCAGGAATCAAATTATAACTAAATCAATACATTGATCAGAAAGAACATTTCTAAATTAGCTCAATTAAGGTGTTTTTTTTCTAGTACACAGGCTTATAAAAATCCATGCAAAGATTACACTGATTGCTTAGTGACTTCCACAGAGAGATATAAAATATTCCCTAGATTTAAAGCTTTCTCCTGACAAGTAATCCTGAGAGTTTTGTTGGCTCCTTGCAACATTTGTGCTCATTGAGGATAATTGGTCTTAATTCTGGTCTCTTATTTATAGTTAGTCAGAAAGTTAAATTAATTGAAATCAATGGAGCTATAACAGTGTAAGATGTTCTGATCCCCTATTAAATGCTATGAAGGTAAAATAAAGTCCAGTGTTTTCTCGTCTGTAATTCCATTAATTCAGAAAATCAGTGTTCTTTGAAATTCATTACTGTTTTTGTGAGTAGTAAGACATTGAAGGGGGAGTTGGTGCCTTTTTTTTTACATGCCATACATTGTCACTGGACTCTTTCATTTTCTATTTTCTGTTTCTTGGATTTTAATGTCAATTACTGCTTTGGTTTGTCAGATTAACACAGAGCCTTGCCTGAGCCTTGCCTGATGTAATCATAAAGTGTCCTGTTTGGCAGCTGGTATGGCCATAGATTTCACTTGAACTGTTTTATACACTTTTTCCTTGGGAGGACTGCTCAATATTTGCTGGAAAACTTCTGGCTCAGTCATTGTATTTAATTTATGCGGATTGTACCCCAGAGTTGAGTTAAAAATTGAACAACAAAATTAAAAATGTATTGAACTTCTCTTGGATGATGGTCTGTAACTTCTAGTGAGTAGATGTTTGTAGGTAGCTACGGCATACTGTCAGTGACAACAATATTTTCCCCATCAAATTAGATGTCATTTTCATTTCTTTTGCCTTTGTTGGTTTTTTTATCTATAGGCTGTGCATAAGTTTTGCCAACTCTCCAGCATTTCCCTTTGCATCTGCTCTCAGTCCTGGCCAATTCAAACATGACTCCAACATATACCAAGTGTCTCTCTTAGGTTTATTATTGTCACTTGTGATTCGACCATTTCACTCTTCTCTTTAAGTATCTCTATAGGCTTCCTTTGTTCCATTACACAATTGTAATTCTTGACCTTGTCTTTCCTCTTTACCTGATTGTATTCTCCTTTTTTCTATCATGTAGTAATGTTATGCTGTATTCCTTACAGTCTTCCTGATAATGCTTCTTACTTTGTTGCTCCAGTAATCTCCCAAGTGAGAATTCTAGTCTTCTTACTGTAAAGCTAAGTGTCTAAAATTAAGCTCCAAAATCCATATTTAGATCCACATCTAAAAAAGTCTTTTTCTTCTGAAGAACTCTGTACTTCTAGTGCCCAAGGAAATCAATACTACAGAAGACAGGTGAACAGTTTTCTCTTGTTTCTTGCTAATTAGAAATAAAATAGTTCATTGTGGTAAAATGTACTTGCTTGAGAGTTAATTTTGAAGCATAATGCTAGATTAAGAATGGTTGCCAATGTGTTGTAACCAGTGAGTTGACTGCAGCATTCTCAGAATCCCAAACACTAAATGACATATAATCTACATTATGATGGTGTAATTGTCCTTTCCAGGGTCTAGTTAGGGTAAGGAGGAATTGGTGCCAACCAAGATATTTCAGCTAGAGCTTTTACACTGTTGAAATCATCATCATTATCAAAATACCTTTAGCTTCAGTGGCATTAGACGTGGTTTCAGACTACACTGTTTAGGTCAGATGTTTTCTGATCTCAAATGATATATTCAGCATATCTTTTGGAGGATCCTTCACCCCTTGTGAAAAGATATGCAAGCAGTTTATGTCGGTTATGTAGGCTCCTTGTTGAGAGTCTCATGCCATCCCACTACTACCACACATTAAACTTCTGATTTAAATGCTCATTGTGTTCTCACTATTTCAGGAAGGACTAAACTGCCCTTTGAGGATACCTCCTTCATTGGCAGAGTCCAAAACGCTCAGACCTGAGTCCTCTGCCCCGTCATAGGTGTCTGATGCCTTTTCAAGTGGTACTTGATACTTGCATGTGAATTGTTTGGTGTGACACTGGGCATGGAGAAGATCTGTGCCTTTCTGCAGTGACTGTAGTTAATAGCTGTATTCACAGAATATGCCGAGTTGGAATGGACCCATAAGGATCATCAAATCCAACTCCTGGCCCCACACAGGAACATTCTGAAGAGTCACACCATGTGCCTGAGAGGATCATCCAAACACTTCTTGAGCTCTGTCAGGCTTGGTGCTGTGACCACTTCCCTGGGGAGCTTGTTCCAGTGCCCAACCACCCTCTAGGGGAATAACCTCTTTCTGATATCCAACCTAAACCTCTCCTGACACAACTTCAGGCCATTCCCTCGGGTCCTGTCACTGGTCACCACAGAGCAGAGATCAGTTAGAGTGCTAATCTGAAGTAGATTAGACTGGAAGTGGGGTTCACACTAGGCATGCTTATATGGGAGATTATTGTTTGCATTCCTGCTGCAGTCAATATGGTCACTTGTATTAGCTAAGGCATCTACCTTATATAAGCTCAATAACTCTTTTGAATCCCTGGCCTTGTTGACTGGATCAATGTGTAGGTCACAGAGAGACACCTATTGTTGCTTGTGTTTGTCTGAGAGTTGACTCCCATGCTTAAACGAAATTGAAAAGATTCTGTCATTGATGTTTCTTTACCAAAAGAACGAAGTATTTCATTAGGCGTTGACTTGTCCTGTAGAAAATCTTATTTCCTAACTGCCTTTGCAAATATGTTTGTACTGCCAGGCACACATTTCTCACACTGTTCAGACATGGACAGCGAGCACTCTGTACCAGTGGATCACTGACCATGGGGATCACTGTACCGTGTATCTGCTAAGGTGATCCAGAGCATTGTTCTGGCTCCTTCCAAATAGGATTTTCCCCAGTTCTGGAATGGCTCAAGGAATGGCCTGCTCCAATGTCTGTTATATGTACATAACAAGATAGCACCATATTTTCCTTCTTTTATAACCCTCCAGCACTTTTCCTCAAGACTTTATGGCATCAAATGCCCTGTATATGCCCTCATAGCATACTCCAGGGAAATCAGAATCCATGGTTTTCACGCGATATAAATATTTCTCTGGTGAGCTACAACACAGTCCTTTTCCCAGATGTCTCGAAACCCTCCCTACAAACATTAAATAGTTATGCCTTATGGTCACAGAGTCGAGTGATGGCCCAAAGGAGGCCCATGGCCAAGTATAGAGTAGATTAGAAGGGGCCTACAGACTGGAGTTCAGTCACTGGCCATGTTTTATTTAGTACTGTTGGAGTAGCCATTGTTATGAGAATGGAAGGATTAGGGTTCTTAGAGTTTGTAAGAGTGTTATTGTTTAATAAGAGGTTTGATGGACAAGAGGTAGTAAGTAGTCCGTTTGAGTTATAAATAGAACATGGATGTTTAAATGCTAGATGATACTTGGTGAGAAATTGATAAAGTGAGTCACTCAATGAAAAAATTTGATGAAGTACAGACTGCAGAACAAAATAAAGTTATCCACTGTTTTTCTGATACAGTGAGGGAGGTTGGAACAGTGGCAAGTGTTGTCTGTTTTGACATTATAGTTATGATGGAAGCGAAAGAGTGGGGGCCCCAGGAGGTCCCAGTTAGTGCTGAATAGTCACATTAAAAATCAGAAAGCCTAAGAGCATTGTGGATTCACTAAATCCCCCAAGTTGTCTTCCCTTAGTAAAGTTAGTGTCGCACAGCTCAAGTACTGAGTGAGTCTTTTATTTTCCTCTAATCAGTAAGTACAACCAAGGAACGTATGTGGGGCAATTATATCTGGCTTTTCTTCTAAGGCAGTAAAAAAGAAAACTCTTTGTCCGACACATTAAGAAAGAAAGCAGGCAAGCATAGATCCCTCTATTGGAACACAGTTCTTATTTTGAAAAGTTAATGAAAATTCAGCATCATTAGACTATTCCTAGACTATCAAAGAAAATTATACAATACATTTGTTGAAAAATTTTCTCATAGATACCAAAGCCAGGAATGATTAAAACTAAATCTGAACTAGAGGGAACAAACAAGAAAATCTCATTTTATCCCATAGTGAGAAATAATATTATGGGCAGTTTGAATGGCCATGAAAGTTAAGAAATTATTTGAATATCAAGGGGAATTACAAACACTAACATATAATACTATACTGTATTCCTAATAATCTTAAAACATATTTATTGCTCTTAGGCTCAACAGAAACAGGGGTTTACTTGCTGCTCTGTTCACAGGGGCTTATGTTCTTAAATGATTGAATAATCTTTGCTTGAAATTCAGGAATGGTCTGAGCTCTTTTTATTTTCCAGTGAGGTTCAAAACATTTCTTGAGTGTCTGACTGTTCCTGAATGCAGGGAATAACTGAGGCCATGATATCTGAACCAGCAGCACCCAAAGTGTATTTTGTTAGTTGTTTTACAATTCACTAATCAACAGTGAAAGTCTAAGCTCCTTAGCACACTGATCAGGAGCAGGGTCTGCATGACATGTCCACATCTCATATCCTTCAAACTTAGAATGGAATGGTCAGAGAGATCTAATTATAAATGTGTCATTCTGTATTTACTTTAAAAGAAAAGCTCATTGAAGGACTCTTAATGTAGATGACAAGTGAACAAACTGAAATGTACCCCAAGCTGATTGCTACCAGAGAGATTACAGGATTAAAGGAACTGTGTTGCTTTTCTCATTGTCTCATGAAGAAATATTCTTAAAAAAAATCTGCCATATATTTCTTCACCCTTTCACAATGTATTGTATACAAAAAGGTATTTAATATTTGAGAGAAGCATTATAGTTTGGGTTAATGAACACAGATAATGCAAATCTTCCTCCTTCCCTTATTTTGCCATTGTTATATTGTTAGCATTATTCATATGGAGGGAAGCATAACTAGACACCAACTGCAGGGTACATGTTCTCATACATAGTGCATCTCCTCTGGATAGTTCAGTCTGGGCTAGGAAGTCTTTTTTGTCCAGTTACTCTGCATTGCAGCTCTCTTTTTATTTTCTTAATGCAGATCCTGACTTTCTCCCAGTGGGAGAAGTCTGAATTTTTTTCCATCCTTGTTAAAATTCTAAAAAATTATTCCTCATTTTCCCCTCTGATTTAACCCTTGCACAAATATTGTGTTTCATGAGAGACACCATCTTTTTTTTTCCAGCTACAGGCACTGGCTGGGATTCTCTCTGGAGCCAGGATACACAAATTTAGAGCTGGCTGGATAATGCTCTGTGGAGGAACGTGTGCCAATTGCCCTCTACTCCAGGGCTTTGCTGCTGTTTGTGCATCACGCCCTTTCTTGGGGGTTAAACAGCCTGTACGGGCCTGAGTTCTTTTATCATGGTTTCCTCCTTTCCCCACTGGCCCCCAGCTGCACACCTTCCCCGTGGAAATATGCAATCCCTCTTTATTTGCATTTTCATGTCCTTGAATACCGGTCAGCAATGCAGGGGATTGCACATTGATTTGAGCTTTCATTTTTCCGAGTGTGGGTATTATTTATTATATTTCAGGTGCCAGGATGAGTGATTGTCATCCAGAGACAGATGTGCTTTTGAAGTAGCAGAAAAAAAGATTGACATGACTTTTGACATGATTTTTGTCAAGACTTTAGCATGCCATTTGCTGGCATACCTAGTCTAATGAATACCTTTTACTCCTCCGAGATGTGCAATCTAATGTTATGCTATCTTTTTTCCTCTTTGATATCTAAATGTCAATCATCAGTGGGAAAATTATGTTAGTGAATAGGTAGCATGCAATTTATCCCATAGAAATTAAATATCTATCTGGGTTAGTGAAAAGAGTCTTTTCCATACCCAAATGTAATTTTCTGCATATAATTTTGTGCTTGCCAAAATCTCATTTGCACATATGGAACATTGTTTTTATAATCATCTTGGAGTGAGTGTTTAATACATGTGGTGTTATTTTAAAAATAATTTTGTACATGTGCCACTAACAAAGGGAAAGTTACTGCCAGCAATAGAATTAAGGCTTTTTGTTTCCCCAGGGAGTGCTCTGACCATTGAGTTAAACTAGTAGCTATTGTAGCCTGAGGCAAGAAAAGCCTTGCTGTTTCACCATGGGCTTTCCCACAACGATGAAACACCTCTTTTTTTTTTTTTTTTTTTTTTTTTAATTCGTGTGTCTTAATGCATATGTGAAATGCACCGTCTTTCAGCTGATGCTACAAATTCTTACACTTTACAGTCACTTAGTGCTGCAAAACAGTGGAAATGATGGAAATACTATGAAGGTATTCACAAGGAACTCCTTGTTTGCTGGAAAGGATTTCATCGTGACTAATGTCATCATAAGAAATACTAGAGAGTAGAAATTATTATCATAACTTCAAAGCACTACTAAAAATATTTTTAAAATTCTTTATTCCTTACTACATATGCTTAAAAATATTCACTAATTTTTTTTCTGTGTTCTGCAGTATTTTGCCTTTTGTGCAAAAGAAACAGTAAAGCATTTCAAATTAAATTTCTACTTGGTTTGAATGGCCACCAAATCTATCTGAGATGTGATGAAAAGACAAACTTTAAATTCATGCCTAGGAATGTATTTGGGCTGACCTATCCTTTTTTTATTATTATTATTATTATTTATTTTTTTATTTCTATTTTAATTTCTAAGCATAAGTAACATGAATTTTGGCAGGATAAAGGCAGAAAAAAAATTACTTTTCTTAAGGATGGAAGGGTTTGGCTTTGTATAGGTAGAGTTTAACATTTCAAAGGCAAAGTAAAGGAGGTGGCAGAGCTGTCTCTGTGTATTTACATTGTACCAGCTGAGCCAGGAGACTGGCCCACAGTTGTGGTCAATGGGTAAACCTGGGCAAAATCATGTATGAAATGTGGTGCTTCCTCCAAATGTTATCACTCTTTGCTACCTAAGATAAAACAGCAGTCTGCTGAGGGATTTAGTATTTCCAGGCAAATGGTGAGGTCCCATCCATTCATCATCTTTCCTACTCGACAACTTTTCACCTCTTCTCACCAGGGAATCAATCATGTTATAATTAGGCTATTTGACACTGTTATTGCAATATAAGCAGTGTCTAAGACTACCATAAAATTGCATATTAATGCAGAAATCACAAGAGACAAAGTGCCTATATGGTCCAGTAGGTGCAGCCGTTTTTGCTACAGGAGTTCAATAATATTGGAAGAAATTTGGCTTCAGCTTCTAAAATATCACTTAAGAGAGTCAAACTGCAAGGCTTTCTACATGGGATTTGCCTAAAGGTTTCTTAAGTCCTCACAGTTCACAAGTCATTATGTGATGCATAAAACTGTGAGGGAAACATTTACTAAAGTAAGTAAATGTATAGCGAAAACCTCTTCTAACTAAAAGGCTTGGAATGGGTGTGAGTACATACACAGAGACGTACACACAAATGCAAATATATGTACTATAGCTTTAAATAATTTGCTACAACCAGATACAAACAGATTTATTTAAAAAATCCTTCTTTGAGCAAGAAAACCAGTAATGCATACAGCCTGCAGGTAATTCATCCCATGGTTATGTGAAAATTTTCCATGTTTTGTATGTGTTTCAGAAAACATTGAACTACCTGTGCCAAGCGAGTGAAAAAACCCCCACTATATATAAAACTGTCTGCATGACCTTACCTACTTTAATAGTTATTAGATGTTTTATCAAAAAATAAAATTTCTTCTTCAGTGAAATACCAATATTTTAACATTGGATAAAACCATTGCAACTGAACAAGAAATTCCTAAAAGAAACTTTGAAGTAAATTTATTTCTAAACATCTGTATAACTGTTACTAAAAATATCATTTCAGCAATGTCAAAAGAGTTCAACCTGGCAATCTCAGAACATTAGAATATAATATTGAATTATAGGAAACAATATTGCATTATTTAGAAATTAAGTCTTAAAACAAGTGCAAATAGAAATAGAAAAAGACAAAATCAAGTAAGAAAGCTCAGTGTTCCATTTTTATTTGAAGCATTAAAATTTTTCTGTCAAATGCTGTAAAAATCCACATGTTCACTTAAAACTTTCAATTTCAATGAAAAAGTGTTTCCTGATGGAGGATGGTTCTTTGGAAAAATGTTGGCAGCTCTATCAGATAAATGCTTTGAGATAGGCACTCTTCTCTGAAAAGGACCATTAATTTTGAAGGTGACAATTTCTGCAGTAAAGGAATAAGGTAGACAAGGATTGACATTACTTCGTCAAGAGGGAATCCAGATAACTGGTTCCATTTAAAAGAGAAAGAGACCATGCATTTGTTTGCTTCAATAAGTTGGCTGCAGCTTCGTTTTGGGCTGGGGAGAAGAGAAAATTGGATGGAGTGAATGCATGTGAGAGACGATGGGTGTGGATGTGTCTCGGTGTGTCTCTCAGCAGCCATCACAGTCTTAGGGCAAGAGGGGAGCTGTGTGTTTTCCCACTCTGGTGCTATTGTCTTAATATTGTAGCGAAACAGGGGAGAAGGTTTGGAATGACTCATGCTCCCCGACGGAGCTACCTGGCAAAGCCAGACGCCCAGTGACTGCCAACTCAGTCATCCTCTGAAACTCAAATCTTGCACATTAATTTCATATTTCCTGTTGATGTAATTTCTCTAGCTTTTTCCCGAGCCTCTAAAAGCAAAAAACCTCAACATCCGTGTTGTATACCTCAGTTGCAAAAGGCAAAAGCCACACCGTTCCTCCATTCACAAAAATCCCTACCCCTGTAGGTGGACAGAACGTCTCATTCATGCACACATGGGAGAGGGGAAAGTACTTCGAAGAGAAAAACTAATATGCATAAAAGTGGTCTCCTGAGTATATTTTCCAAGTGCTCAAATTCACGCACAACTTTGGTTAATGGAATTTCTGCACCTATCCCCCAGGAGGGATTTCAAAATGTGTTCGCTTTATGAGCGGCTAATTAAATGTGCTTTCTGGTATGCAGGTAATTAGTTGTTTTTAACAATTATTCAGGTGCTGTAAGTAAGAGGTAACGATGAATTTTAATTTTAAGATGTTGATTCTTTTCCCACACTGCAATACATTTGCTGTATTCTAAAAGGCAGGTGACACCATCTTTCCAATTTGGCAATCAAACAACTGAAAAAACAGGAAACGCATTTCTACTTTTTGCAAGTGTCAACCTTAAGGCTCTAATCCATCATCCAGTGGATTCAGGAGATCTGGGTTTAGATCAGAACTTGAGTTGTTTTAATTGTAGACACTCAATTTAAAAAATATGCATATATATGTATATGCGTGTGCACACACACACTTAGCTTGAACTTAATCAAGAAAAATGTTCTTTGGTTTATGAGGTCAGATTAGATGCTCATAGTGGTCCCATCTGGCTTTACAATCCATGAGGTTAATTTCTTGATGCAACTGAAAAATAATGGATAACTGTGCAAAATTAAATTTGATATATGAAGACTGATAGCTGCTAAATAGAAAAGGTAAATGAAATTTCATTAATAGTGACAGGAAGTCAGAGTTATTTGTTCCTTTAAATTTTATTTTCCTTATCACCAGAGTGTATTCTCATAGTGATGGCTTGAGACTTTTTTTTTACCTTCCCTTCACTTAATTTTCATAATATTGTAGCTCTTGTTACTTCAGCAAAGCAATTCTTCACACTTTTCAGTCTTTACAAGGTCAGCACGTGATCCAAGAATTGTGAAGAATTTTGACAAATCCAGAAGAAAAATTGTTTTGCTTAATTTGTGTTGTTATCTCATATATCTCTAAAAAAAATGATTTCATTCTGCGCTGCGTAAATTAACATTTCTGTAAAATAAACATTTGTGTTTCTGTCAGGGCTGCTGCACCATATTGTTCTGCAGGAAGCAAAGGCAAACTCAGTTTACCTTGTGGTTTTAATGGCACCAGGGGATGTTTTGTTTCACTCTCACAGTGCAAAATAATCAGAATTTCTTGATGATTCCATCCTATTGCTTCAGTTATTGCTTTTTATCCCATAATTACTCTGTATTTAAAATAATATCATAGAAGCCTATGTGTGGTTGAATGCCTTTCTAATTCTCGAAAAGCAGTATTGTATCTTCACGTCCTATTTCAGACCCAGTAAATCAAAATAGCCAAGTCTAGAGGTGACTAACACCTCTAAATAGCTCGTATATATGACTAATACCTTGTCTAGGATGAAGTGGCAACCCTATAAATAATTTAATAATATGTTTCATGCAATCCAAAATTGCATTTTGAGGAGTGGTGAGGTAACACCCAGTGTTTTGCACAGCCCAGGGAAAGAAGGGCCTGCTTTAAGTGGAAGGTAGAGCTGATCACATTTGTAGCACGGCAGAATCATTAGGGTTGGAAGAGATTTTTGGGATCATCCAGTCCAACCATCAAACTCATTCCTAACTCTTTAAAGCTGCTCTTTATCTGGTTTATTTATCTGGGGTTTTGCTGTTCATTTTTGTTGGCATTCTGGGTATTATTATGGTGTTAATTAGTGGGGGAAAAAAATTTCAATTGGCAGCAGGACCCACTAGTTATTCCCTGTAGATCTTTCCTGTGGTGGGAGCAGGAGAGACAAAAATATGGCTTGCTACAGATGAGGACTTTTGGTGAAGGAAAAGCAGTCCTGGAGGGCTCTTACAATTGTGGTGGAAAGCGCGATTGGAACCACTGCAGTTTTGGGCCATTAACAGTTTTGTGGTGAAGTGTCTTGACTCTAACCCTGTCAAAGGCTTTATTAGGAGCACCAGAATCCTGCTTTCGAGTCTTTAACTTGACATATTATCAGAGTTCCTCAGTGTTAGTGTTCTTGAAAGGAAAAGTAGAAATAGGATTTTGTGTTTCGGAGTGAAATGTACTTTTGTGCAATAACATCAATGCTGCTGACTTATGTTAAAGTGTTGGACTGCTACATGGGTGCCATGAAGCAGAGCTTCTTGTTATAGTATCTCACAGATGCTGGAATTGAAAGGTAAATCATGGCCAACAGTTTGAAGATGCCTATTCTTTCTAAGTGTGTTGTAATACTGCACTTAACAGTGAGAAACACATTTTTACACATCAACAAATCCATTTATGTTATTGTAGAAGGCAGTGAGGTTGGTCAGGCCTATTTTAATTTTGGTGAATTCTTGCTGACTGTTCCCAGTGTCCTTATTCTCCTTCATATGCCTAAAAACAAGTTCCAAGAGGACTATTAAAGTTACAGAGTAATATTTTTCATATTGGAAACCTCCCCTATAGTTAATTTAAATATTTGAAGTAATTTTAAGTTCAAGATTGTATAAGCAGCTTTACCTTCTCCTAACCTGTGAGAAATACTGTCATAAACCTTAAAACATACCACTCTGACATTGCTGAGTCTGAACTTTTCTTTCCTATTTTGTCCATCTTTCCTAACCTCATTCTGTGAAAAAACAAATTTATATTTTTAATTGATTGGATTGCATAAAACTAAAAAGAAAAAAAGGCTTCTCCAGCTCAAGTTCCCGTATTTGCTGATTTTCTTCTTTTGCATTGCTGGCTGTTTTTATAATAGTTTTGTGACACATTTTGCAGAGTGACTGAGTCTTCTGATTAAATATGTTATAGGGACACTTGCAAACAGAAGTTCCTCTTCACTCTTTGGTTAACTAACCCCAGGATTTATGGGGAGGAGAGCATCCCTGGGAAGGTTTTGGAAGTTATTGTAGAAATGACATATCATGTTTAATCTGCGAGGTCAGCTGAGCCTTGATGCCTCACACATTTTCAAATCGATCCTAAGCACCTGTAAGTAGATCTGTAAACCTATTCCTTTGAAGTATATTGCCATAAAAAAAAGCTATATTACTGTGACTTTGAGAGCGCCTTTACTCCCACTGCAGTGCAAAGGATATCCACATGAATACTTAAGTGGGAGGCTGAAATTGGAATTGTATGGTTCACAGCATTTCACTTTACAGGGACTAAAAAGCATCCCTCTCTCTGTACATTTTTTTTTTTTAATTTTCTTCTGCTGAGTATCACTTGGCCTTTAGTTAACTGAAGGCTTTTTAGGCTGCTGGAATTAAAATATCAAATTAGGTTCAAATAGCTGCCTTTTTATCCTGACAGCCACAGCTGGCTTCCTCTCACCTGGAACCTCTTTTAACTTGACACTAGTGGAAAAAACTCTTCCCCCAAACCTCACATAGTAACTTTTTTTCACATTTATCTTCTTTTGTGTTCTGTGGGGGATGTCATCCCCAGGATGTGAGGTCAGGGGATGAAGCATAGAAATGTATAACCCGTTGGACAGCACAGGAAGTGCTGTTCCCCAGCACCATTAGTGCAAGGCACTGAAAAAGATGTACATGGCAGCCAGGTGTTGGCAATGGAGTGTCCCATGGGCCAGCAGCATCCAGGAGAGCACAGCCACCACTGCTGCTCCTGGTCCCTGTAAGCCATTCCCACACCACCACTGATCACGGCGCTTGCACTCCTAACTTTGCTGCCTCTCCAGGAAATGCTGAAGGACCTTTTTGTTGTCCTCTCCATTTTCCACAAACAGCCTTCTGTTCTCAAGCAGATGAATTTATCCTCTGTCTTCTTTTCAGTTTCCACTGGGATCCAAAAAAGCCCGCAGCCCAGTATCTTTCCTTTAGAGCAGGTTCAGAGAGTTTGTTCTGAATGTCACTATTTTTGATTTTGTGCTCCAGTTTTTCTTACTTATTAGATTTCTCACACCAGTCCCAGCTGTTTTCTCTTATCCTTTCTCTATGGTTTTAC
This sequence comes from Margarornis squamiger, assembly GCA_035222235.1. Taxonomy (NCBI): domain Eukaryota; kingdom Metazoa; phylum Chordata; class Aves; order Passeriformes; family Furnariidae; genus Margarornis; species Margarornis squamiger. The sequence goes on along the minus strand of JAWWTY010000077.1, from coordinate 8,491,715 downwards.
AATGAAGAAGCTGATGATGAAGCACGATCCTATCAGACATGTGGCAATCAGCACACAAGAACTGAAGTGCTGGTTCTCCAGTGTGCTTTACTGGCAAAGCCATTTCTTTCACTTTAATCAGTATTTTTATTGGCTTTTTCATCTGCACTGAAGCTTATTGGACTCTGCAGTTCTAACAAATGCAGGTTGTTACAAGGGCATGCAGAAGTGCGATTTTTTTCACGTGTCCCATAGGAAGGAAGGCAGAAGGGATTGCTCAGTTGATTGCAGAGATAGGGAAGTGGTGCATGACTATTCAGAGTGGATGTTATGATTTGTCTGGTTAACTCTGATTCCAGCTGAGATTGCCATGATGACTAGAGGTGCAACTCCCAGAAGGTCAACCTTTGCTTGAGCCGTTTCTGTAATGGACTTACAATATATTTTTGTGTTAAGACTTGGCTCTGTTTGAACTCTGCACTGATTGAATACTTGATGAGGACCAGCAAATGCAATGATTCCTCTTAGGAGTTTGTGTTTGATAGCACCCCAATCTCTAATTTACTGTGTCCGTGTGCTAGAATGCAAATCATCCTCACAGGGTTGTATAATCAGTGTTTATCCTGACCTGTTTGAGTAAGTACATTATGTAATGACTCTGGTTTTATAATTTTCTATTTTTTTAATTGAAAGAATAACTCTTTTCCTTAGGTAAATAGAGACTTGGGTCTCCTAGAACTGCCCTGATAGCCAGTATATTCTTCTTTAAATGACTTCTGCCTTCACACATCTCTGTGTGGTAATATTCTTATAGTTCCAATGCTTAGGAATGTGGAGGAGGAAAGATTCTAATGATGAAAATAGTCTTTTTGGACCCACTCTTATAGCTGGAAAAAAACAAGTAAACTGTATAATTTATTGAATTGAAGCTGTTGCCTTCTTCTACAAAACCTGTCTCATAATATGTGTCAACATAAATCACTTACCAGTGGGCAGGTTGGGGACAGATGAATATAGATGGTGTTTACAGTTCTTCTTTTATAGTAATAAAAAATAATGATGCATATATTTGGTTGTACTCTGCTCCATTCTTCTAAGTCACTTTTTTCTTTCACGGTATAGTGTGCATTTATGTGCTGTGATCTGCACATCAAAAGTTAGACATGTGAGTCTGAGTTAGTCACTTTATATACCCTTGTACTCAGCACAGAGAAGCAGATACCTCTGTTTGTCTTATTTTTTGATAGGTATCCAGGATATTTCACAGCTTTTCCTCTAGATCTACAGCTGTCTTTACACAGATGATGAAGTGTGGGCTTGAACATCAAACTTTTGAACAGCTATTTATCCTGAATCCGTGGTGCAGCTTTTCTAGTTAGGGATGGGTTTTTTTGTCTTTGCATAATTTGTCACAACAGGGTGTTGGACCAAAGTGCAATAGAAATAGATGCTGGTGGCAATATCTTTTCTCTAAGAAAGGAATGAAAGAGTCAGTAGAGAATATCTATATTTAAAATGTCAGCCATAATTATTCCTTAGGGCCAGTCTTCACATGTGGTCTCTTTATGTCCCGTTCCTTGGCATGAAACTTGCAACCAGGACATAAATGTGCTTGCCTTCATCATTGTGAGGTTTCTCCTTCTGCCACTCCACACATCCTCTGCTCAAGGCCAGGGTAGTGCCAAACATAACTCCAGCAAGAGCTTGAGTCAAAGGTGATGCATGAAAAGCCCCAGTCTCTGATGAGCCAGTTTTCTTGGTGTTTGCATCTTCTTCTGAGTTTGGAAGGCACAACACGTTGGTACTAGTAAGTGTGCATGTGTGCTACTGCTGGTAAGTGAAGGTCTGTTTGGGGTGTAAAGCCCTGTCTTTGGGGAAGTTCTTAGAGGTTCATAGCTTCTGTAGTTTGATACTGGAGCATTCTTTGAAGCAAAGAGTTAAAGACTGAACAGATTAGATACTCTTCCAATAAAGCTGTTGTGTTTTGAGCTCAAGTAGCAGCAGTAAAATTATGAATGTGTTTAAGAATTATTAGATAATCTGTGCAAGATATGTCTCATCTAAATAATTAAAAAACATGGACAAGTAAGCAGACTAGTGGGATTTCTAAAATAATGAACAGATACCAAAATAAACCATAAGAAATAATAATTTTGTCATGTGGTGAATCACCTCTTTCTTAAAAAGTGCTCAGCAACAGTGTTCTGAGTTAATGATTTTCTGTCATGAATGGCTATGAATCAAATATTAAGTTAAATCAAAGAATCTTACAAGCTCCAACACTTTTTTTGGAAGGAATAAATAGTGATTGTGGCAAATGCAGACAGAAAACTAAGAATTTTGGGGATAATTTAACAGCAGATCAGAGCAGGGCAACCTCACCATTTGCAGCTATCTCCAAATTCACGTGTTTCTCCCCCAGGAGTAACACATGTAAGCCTCATACAGAATGCTTGCATTTTAGATAGCAAAGGTTATGCCCTAGAAGTACACTTTTAGTGCCTCTTCCCTTCTATAATTTTAGAATTAGAGATAGTGTTTACATTATAACCGTATTTTTTTTATTTTCAAGTGGAATTATTCAAAACTTCTGATGTATTTTCTGTTATATGCTCACCATTTACATCACTGTGATTTCAAAATCATTTATGTCCAGCCTATTCTCTTACAATACAATTAAATCATATTGATAGAAGGTGAATTAAAACAGATTTCTGATTTTTATTGCATTTCTACAATATTTTTCTCCATTCGTTGGGCAGTTTTCTGTGTAAATTTGAAAAATGCAGCAATATAAGCCTAGAAAATTTAGCAACAGTGCTAAGGCCAAAGTCATGTACCTGACCTATGGATATTTTTTTAAATAGCTCTAGTAATTTTCTGGGATAAATAATTTGCATGCCTATGATATATATTCGTAGAACTTATTGCACTAATTTACCTTCATATAACCCTAATATTTGAAAATAGTGCTGTCCTGCCTAGAGGTATCTATTCCAAGAGAATATTTTTGAAAGGCTAAACACAATAGAAAATGAGGTTTTACTTTTTTCTGTGTGTCCCCATTAGTTCATTTCCTTTGCCCCCTCCTCTGTGTGCTGATTACTTTGGGTACCTGGCTAAGTGATATCCCACAATTGATACACCCTGAGGAGAAGCCCAAGACAGCATTTAAGTGAGCCAGCTCGGGTTCATGAAGCAGGCTGGTTACATTACGGTGTTATGAACTGATTTGCCCATTTTCTCTGCAGGACTAATTAGGCCAGGCAAAGTGCCAGCTTAATGGTTCTGCTGTGCAATGTAGCCTGTTAAGAGACACCTCACATATCTCTGCTTGCTGCCAGATTTGCTCTGAGCAGTCTTCTGGGCTACCAGCTACAACCACCCCACCGCTGGGTCCTTGGGCAGCCCTGGGGAGCCGGGCTGGCAGAGAGAGCTGAGCTGGGCTCGGATGCTTCTGGTTCACCAAAGGCCTCTCAGCTGTCCAGGGTTTGTGCACTGGGAATGATCCATCCCTGTTCAAATAGTTACACGCTTTGAAGGACCTGCTGATTTTAACTCCGATTTTATATGAAGTATCCTTTTGTATATGCACATAGGCATTTCCCCCCTGAGGAATTAAAGTGTAGGCATTTGTACGCAACAATGGTAAATATCTGTGTTTCTATATGTGTATATTTTTGTTGAGTAAAAATTGTTTTTATGGAATGACCCTGTGGTTAGCAAAGGATATGGAGTGTTTGAAATACCAGTGTAGCAGAATGGCCATATAAGGGCAAGAACCGGCTGCCAGTTTCCTATGGCAAATGTGTAATTTCTGTTGTCACTAGTGTCCTCATATCTGATGGAAGAGAATAGTTCCTTGAGAAATACATTCAGTGTAAGATTGTATATTGTTCCAAATTACACCTCAGCACTTCAGGTGTTCTTCCATTCAGGGAAAATAAAACATTCAAATTTCTGAAGACAATTTCATTCTGATCTTTGCTCTCTGAAGGAGGAAAAAAAACCACCTCCAAAGCTCTACAACATTATAAACACTCTGCATTTTCCTATTCTCCTTGCCACCTGTACAAAACAAAAATAAAAAATAATAACAAAAAGAAAACCCAAATGAAAAAAAAGGAATTAAACTGGTCCCAATAGTCATAAAATAATAACAAGAGACACAGGACAGGTGATAAAGCGAATATTATCTTTTGCTTTTCTAAATGTACAGTTCTTGACACACATTTATAGCAACAATTATTTTTTTTTTTAATGGAAATGCTTGTGGTTGACAATGTAAATATGATTCCATGTGAAGCATTTGAATGTTATAATTCAAACCATTCTGCTCTCCCTACTTCTAGCAGGAGACTGTTCCACAATCTGACAGACCCACTCCTAGGGATTTATTTTTTTTTTTTTTTTGCTTTGTCTTATCTTAATGCTTCTTGTCTGAATATCACCCTAGGACTGTATAGAAATCTCTATGGACTTTCTTGGAAAATTCCTCTTCTTATTCATATCCTTCAAATCACTAGCAGAGGTCCTGCTTTCCCAAACCTACGTCATGCTACCTTCATTTTCAGCTTGAAATTGAGCTTTTTGCTTCTTCCCCTTCTGGCTTATCCATTCAGGAAGAGATTCATTAGTCAGGAGGATTGTGGGATGGAGGCAAGTTCTGAAGGGGATGAGTGTTTGTAAGGTAAAGGCATAGCAGAAGATCAGCATGGAAAAAATTCCTGCTTTATTCATAGAGGGGTCCATATAGTTTCCTCTAGAACTATCACTGCTCTCAGTTCTGGAGATACACAGAATTCCCAACTGTTTATTTTACAGGCTCTTTTTTAATTAAAAAAAAAAAATAATCTTGGTTTTAAGGTCATTTACCTTCTTTTGTGAGCAGTTCATTATAGAACAGTTCTCAGAGTGTTTATTCCTGTCTAATGAAAAGGCTATGGGAACTGCTGGAATATCAAGGGTCACATGCTGATAACTTTAATGATACATTTATTTATTTGAAATACTTCAATGACCTCTCGGCAAGCTTCAAGTGATGAAAGACCAAAGGAGTAATACTTTTGCAGTTCCTTGATGTCCTCAAAAGAAAAAAAAAAATTAGTAGTTGTAATAAATAAATAAGCAGATAGAGTTATTCAAAATGAGAAAAAGTCATCTCAGATTGTGACCCTGCGTGTTCTAGTAGTAAGGTCTATCAACAGAGAAGGAGTTACGGAATCTAAAGCCTTTAAGATTAAGGAAAGACTTAAAGAGTTGAGATCAAAAACGCTGGAGCTTTGGTTCCTGAAAACTGAGTGATTTTTCAGACGGGCTGAATACTTGTTTGAAGACTTTGAAATGCTGTGAGATGATATAATGCTGTAAGACCACAAGAGTTCTGAGGCCTCAGACATTGTTGCCTTTGCTTTCTTTGGGTCATTTGCCTGAATTAATTTTGAGGATGCTGCATGTAAAAAAAAAAAAAAAAATTAAAAAAAAAATCTTAAAATCGTCACAAAGAATAACTTTAAGTTAGAAAGAATAAAGTCCATAATACACCAAATATGGTGAACTACAAAAAATTATTTAAAGCTCTTTAGAAAGGTGAGATGGAAAAATGCTGTGAAGCAGTGCAACAGTGTGGAATTCTGGATGGATTTGGCCTCACCAAGAAGAAACAGTTTTTCCAAAATGTAGACACCTCCAGTCACGATAGCATTGTGTTTCTTTGATTTGATTCTCTCCTGCCTCACATTTAATTAATTTATAGACGTGCAGCTGGTATGATTTAAAAGCAAACACCTTGCAGAAACAGTAAATGACACCATGTGGTGCCAAGGTATGGACTACTGCAGTTGACAAGCCAGAACCCTGAACCAAAGAGGGAGCACAGTCAGAGTTGAGGAATATGTTCACAGGCAGGGTGGGTTTAAGGCAACAGCAGGCTATCCCAGAGCTGTACCCTTGTACAATGTAGAGAAGTTACACAGGGAACCTGATACTGCAGCCTCATGGTTCTTCCTAGGCTCAGGATTCCCTGCATGCAGTCCAAACACACTTAGTGTAGAAGGAAAAATGTAGGTCCATTAGAATAAGTTAAATCATGTTTCTGTACTCATATCAACATATATAATGGTATTAAGCATGTGCTAATTAGTGACCATGAAATAAGGGCGGTCAAGACTCTGAGGGGAATGAGGAACACATGTACCAGGCCGTAGACTTCAGGACATGAGACTATGGCTTTTCAGGAAATTGGTAGGCATGATCCTTTGAGAGGAAAAAAAGCAGCTCAGGAGAGCTGGCAGGTATCTAGGGATGGAAAGGACAAGATCTTTCCTGGTACTCAGGAAAATGAGTTGTACCAGGAAACTGGCTTGGGAAGTGAGGACTGAGTTCCAGTGCAAAAAGGGTGTATATAGGAAGGACAGGCTAACAAGAATGCATCTACCACTTCATTAGAAGGAAAAGGGGGGAAATAAAAAAGAGGAAGACATGGGCTCACTTCAAAATGGGGCAGGTGATACAAACAGGCAAATGCAGAATAGGCAGAATTGCTTGGTATTGTCTTTGTGACTTGCAGCAAAAGAAATTCTTCCAAGCCGATATACGCAGAGAGAGTTTTCAAGGAGAGAAACTACAATCTGCAATAGTAGAAGACAGTTCAGTCAAAGATCTCCTAAGAAATTTTAACATAGGAAAGTCCATGGGTCAAGATAGATGCATACAAGGATGCTCGGAAAGGTAGCTGATTTCACAGAAAGGCCAGTCTGTCTTCTTTAGAAATTGTGAAAACTGGGGTTTAAAAACTGGGGTTTTCTTCAGAAAAAGCAAGAAGGAATTATCCAGGAAACTAGAGGCTGGTAAGCTTCACTTTGATCCCTGAGAAAATTATGGAGTGTGTTCTCTTGGATGCTATAAATGGGCAGATGAAGGACAAGATGATGACTGGGACTAGCCAGCATGAATTAATCAAGGGCTAACCATGTCTGACCAACCTCATTGCCTTCTGCAACAAAATGACAAGCTCTGTGGATAAGCAGAGAACAGTGGCTGTTATCTACTTTGACCTAAACAAGACTTTTGACATGATCTCCTGTACCATCCATGAATTTAAGTTCAGACATTTCAGTCTCAGTGAGTGTATTAGTACAAAGGTGAAAAATTGCCTGAATTGTTGGAATCAAAGGGAATTAATTAATGGTTTGTAATCTGCCTGGAGGCCTATTATGAGTGGAATAACATTTGTGCAACTGGCAATATTTGCTAGAAAAGCAGAAAATGTGACAGCCAGGAGCCAGCATTGGAATTCATGACTGAGTTGAATCACTGTGTCAGCTCATTGCCTGGCAGTCTAGGTGCTTGCTCATATCTGAGATAACAAATCTGCTTCCTTTAAGAAAGAGATAAAAAATACAGGCGGGAGACTTACTGCAATATTCAATTCTTTGCTGCATGCAGAGAGAGAAGTAGAGGTGTCTTAAATATGCAGAGATCCTTGGCACAGTGACTCTGACATAAGAATTCAAGGTTGGCCAGTGAGGATTCCTTAGGGAACATATAAGAGTGAGGGTGGTGCGAGAGACATGTCAGGGATAGGAGCAAAGTATGATGTGATGTGGGTACTCCAGGTAGTGCTCCAAAATGGAACTAAGGATGCTCTGAGGCATAGGAAGGCCCTCAGAACACAGCAGAGTTTCCTAATATTTCTTGGTTCCTAGAGGAGTTTAAAAGGAAGAGACAAAACACTAATGCAGCATCATCCTATTTTTTCCTTTTGGCAAGTACTAAGGCTCACTTTAGGAAGGATCTTTTAAATATGTATTCATTGTCTCTCAGAAATCTAAAAATTTTCTCTCCCACCGTTGAATTCCATCATAATGACCAGTAGTATTATCCTGGTCCCGGACAGGACAGGGTTAATTTTTTGCACTAGCCAGGAGGGAACATGGCCAGAACCTGGAGGTTATTCTATAACCACCTCCCATCATTGCCAGGCATGGGGGAAGGGAGTCTCTTCCAGGGGTGAGTGCTCTTTACCAGGTTGGAGTAAGCATGGCAGAGGGAGTGGTGGGATAATACCAGTTCCCAACTGGAGGGAGCAGTCACGATGCCTTGGCTGTTGCTGGATTGAGTTGAGCTCTGTGGTGAGAATTTTTCAAGTGATTCATCTTCCTCTCTTTTGTATGCTTTTGGTATTAGTATTGTTGCTGTTACTGTTTGGTTTTTCTTATCTCCTTGCTGTTTCCAGTAAATAACAGATTCCCAAGGATGTCAGTGTTTCAAAGGGTTTACACCACTGGGGGTGCTGCTCACTGTTTAGCTGTGCCACCTTGGACCAGTGCCCCTCATTGGTGTCCACGCTGTTTGGTGACATGGTAGAGCTGCCAAACTCCCTGCATTACCCCCCTGCTTAGCTCTGTGTATCGCTCCAGTTTTTTACACTGTCTCTGAAATAACCATACCCATAAAGGAATATAAATATATAATATTGCATATTTAATAAAGTTTTATTTTCTCCAAAGACCATTAATGACAATCTGTAAAGAAAATAAATAGACCTAAGAAGATAGACAGAAAGGAGACAGGTGAAGAACGATATGAAGCTATTTCCCTTGCTACAAGAGCCTTCTGCCTTGTGCTGTGGCAGGGCAAGTTGAAAACCTGTAATTGTGCTCACTGACAGGCTGTCTCGAGAAACAAGCGTTTGATTGTGATCATCCTTGACAAAGATATAGGGCACAGGCACCCATGGACGCCTAATTTATGGATTTTATCTTGTTTTATAAACTGTCTGTGGGGTTAAATTGCTGAATAGGAAATGCAAAGTGAGCTGGAGACAAGGTATTTGAAAAGCAGAACTCAAGGAAGAGTAATAATAACGACAGACCAAGGAGATCAGAGAGCTAAAAGACTACTTCAGCTAAATAAACAAGGAAACCTCTGACCTCTCTGAAATCCAGTAAGCTGGTTATCAGTCTAAGAAATAATGTTGCTTTATCAGCTCATTTTTAAATGGGCTCAAAGTAACAATTGTTAGATGTATTTATAACAAAGAACCTTTGAGTTAATCTATAATTGTATTGTTGTGCACAGATTGCTGCTGTTTTCCCAAAGATGGTTTCTCCTTTTCCCTGAAGAAATTGCCTTACCTTTCTTTGGAAAAAGGCAACTAGCTGAGGGTAAAAAAAAAAAAAAAAAGAAATGAAAAAAGGCAGTATTAGGCCCAGCTGATGTGTTTAGCTCTATAATTTTAATTTGCTTTCGTTTATTTCTTCTTATCCTGAGCCCCTCCATGGTAGTGTTTGATTACAAGTTCCCAGCTGGGGTGGACACATTAAACTATGAGTATATTTAACAATATTATATTTTTTCACTGCTGACAAAACACTGAAGGATTCTCTTTATGGCAGTAGGCTGCTTGGTGACTTCCAGCACATCACTTTCATCTCACTGTTTCACAACTTTCCTGTCTTATATGGAAGACAAAGACTTTTACTGACACAAGTATTACTGTATAAAGGGGATGTGTCTATATTATGCAATTTCTTTCCAATCACAAAACAGAAGCAGCTTGATATGACTTTTATGTCTAACCGAAATTATGCACAGCAGTTATGTTTTAACTGAATCCAACTGACTGCCTATGAAAATGTGACCCTGTAAAATCAACAGGGTGTGATTCCCATTTGACAGCACCCATATGGAGCTCAGCAGTGAAATTAGTGACAAAGTTAGGACCTCACACCAAGTTTCAGCCCTGGATGAACTTCTGTATTGTGACCTAAAAATTATGCACAGAAAACTATTCTTCACATTAAATCTAACAAAGACCAAGCTGCTGGAGACAACTTACAAACATATAACAGAATTTCGTGTCAATTTTTAGTTATATTTTATACTGCTCTTATAACAAAAAAATTGTTTGGACCCAATTGCTCTCATCAGCTGAGTAACCAACACTATGCCTAGTTCATGAGTGCTCAAACAACCTGCAAAATAGGAAAAAAATTCGAGCTTTGTAGGGAAAATACGCTTTTTTCAGAGTTGAATTCTTGATAAAGCGAGATTAATTGGGCTGTATTTAGATGCAGGGATGCACGGGGATGGCTTCAGCTATGGGACTGAGGCAGACATGCTCTGATAGCTTTAGCTGCAAAATGGGGACTGTTATGTACGGCTCCTACTCATTCATTTTGCCAAGGGCTATCATTGCCATGGCAGCTCAACAGATTGGGGCATGTGTCCAGCCATCCCCTGCCACTGCCAGGCCCAGGGAGGGCAGAGCGTGCCAAGATGCAGCATTTCACCTTGGCAGCCCACACACCAACACACATTCTGCTCCACAGTAGTAATTGCTGTGAAAGGGGACCAGCTGCAACTTTTATTAGCAGCATCTTAGGTTCCCTCAAGTATGTGCTCTAGACTTTGCCAGGGAGCTTGACTGTCTGTAGATCAGATGCTAAACGTATCAACAGGGGCAAATATTGTGTTAATTAGAAACAGGTATTTTAAAATACATTTGAAGCAAAAGCACCTCCACATGTGTTATTATTCAGCATCCAGGTATAAAATGGGATCAGCATCTTGAATATGACAAGAGTCTCTTGATTTTGCCACAAGTAAAATAATGATCATGGTCCTTTGAAAGTCATTATTAATTAAACTAAACAGTGACTAAAATTAAAAACTGCAAGTGTGAAAAAGACCTAATGCCAAAGTTAAATCCATTAGTCAATTTAATTGCTTTGTGACTTGTTGAAGACTGAAAACATGTTGTATAATATTAAGTACTAGGAAAAATAGGTTATTTAAGTATTTTAACTTAATTGATGTTAAAAAAGCAACCTTTACCTACTTTATAGAAGAGATGTCAAAGTAGTTTCTTCTTTATGGTCTACTGACAGTTGTAAATACAAGTAATATTTGTAGTTTTTGTAATCTCTCTGGTCCAAAAGCCCACTGTGTCATATATCTGTCTCTGAATTACTACCCTGTTTGCTGATAACAAGCCTAATAATAGAATAACTTGAATGTCCTTCTCAAATATTACATTTTAGTTAAAGCAGGATTTAAATTCATTGCGGTCAGTTCAGACTTTCATTGGATCTGCTAAATATTCAAGGTAAAGGAAGCCTTTCAAAATATGAAATCAATACACACATTCTGTGGCATCAGATGGTGGGTCCTCCTTTGATGCCGCTCTGCTCTTCTATCCCAAGTACTTCATGTTCCACACCAAAGGCGACACTTCACTTTGAACAACTGGAGTTCAAACTGTGCATGGAAAACATATTTAGATACTCCGAGTGCTTTTCCCTTCAGATGTATTAGGCTTTATAAGATTGCTCTTTTCCTTTAACTCCTAACACTACTGCTGTCGAAATACATTTAAAATGTGTCACGGTGTATTTTAAGCACATAGTAAAACTGCACAAGTAATAGTATGGTAGTTTAAAGGAATGAGGTAGATGCCATACTATGAGCTATATGATAATAGAATGGTATTTACATGTTGCAATTACCAAATAAGTGGTATATTTTGATTCTTTTAATGAATTGTCAGCAGTGCCTCTAATTTGATTTAGATAGGCTTATATCTTTAAAGTATTCTAATAACTAATGTAATTCCCACCAGGTAATATAGTGCTATATTTAAAAAATAATTTTATATTAATTATGATGTAAGTATTAATATGTTTGGATTAATTTAAATATTGTAATTCAATACAAGATTATAATGCATTATTAGTGTCTATTATTTAATGTTATTTATAATATCAAACATCCTGTTGATATTTTTAAATAAGAAAATAGATGGGTAGATCATTTTAGAGTGTGGAATTAGGAAAATGAAAAAGATGCATCTTCTCCCTGTTATCTCTGTTTCTAGCCTGTCCTTTATTGCATTTTGTTTCACAAGATATTAAAGATCTAATGAATATTCAAATATTTGCAAGTTCTATTCCAGCACCATAAAGCATAAAAACAAAACACATACACTTTACATATAATTACATTCTACATATATCTCTATTTTAGAAGACCTTGGTGCTTTTAGCTGTTACAAATGAGTTTTTGTAGGAATTGCATTCCTAACTTGAGTCAAGGAATTATCCAGATACAAAATTACAGACCATCGAATTAAGTTTGCCATCAAGAGCAAGAGATGGAGCAACCTGTTAATTATCTGCATTCATTCTACAGCCTACACATGAAAAACCAGCCTCCTTTCTCCTTTCCAGCTCCTCTTGTAAGGAGAAGAACATTGAGCTTTTCATTCAATCTTTAGTGAAACTAATTGCTTGACATTACTCACTCTTTATATTTGGCCCAATGTTACCTGAAGGAGTAACATCTTCCTGCTGTGTGACAATATAATATAGAGAACTGCTCTTTTGATGGTTCCTCCATTTATAGGAATTCCCAAGATAACCAAATCCTTTCAGAATAACCCTGAAGGCACTTGTACCTCCTCATAATTAATCAGAATTGATTCTTATAATACACATAATTCTGCCTTTTTTTTTTTCCAAATGGAAATATAAAAACCTTTAACATTCCATTATTTTGAAAACAAACTGTGAGAACTGAACAAAACAATTCATATATTAAAGTGTTTAATATAACATAATTGCAGTACAAAAAAGCAATTTAATGATTCAGAAAACAAAAAAGAGGCTGTAGTCTCTACGTAGTAAAAACCATTCTTGACACTTTAAAATTAATGAATATTTTACAACTGTCCTTTTAACTCTCTCTTCTCCTACTTTAATTTTTCTAAGTCAATCTTATCACTCTCTGTTAGTATTAGTCATTACTATGTTAGATTCTAGACTGTATGAAAAAATAAAATTTATGGATTGAGAAAAAATACAGATTTTATTTTTTAGGAGAAAACCCAAAATTGCTTTTGAGTTTGAAACTGCACTCTCAGACTTATGGGAAAACAGCACTGCAAAATTTTACCCTTCACATTATAGTCTGGGTGACTAAGACTGTATTTGGCAGAGACATCCCCTTCTTTCCATCTTGATTTTTTACCCATTGTTCTGGTGTTCCCCCTTCCTCAAAAGATCACCTACCTATTTCTGTATCATGCAAATCTGTTCCTGGAGTCTTTGCTGCAACACCCCAACTGCTTTTGGGGTGTCATGGCTGCACATCAACAGGATGGTGATGTTCTGTTTCTCTCCACATTGTGGAGGTGCCTCTCTTATCAGCTATAAGGGAAGCAGGCAAGAAGCTTTTACTAAATGCCTAATTTTCAGGTATCTAAAACTGTATTATGAAACCACCTTTGAATTACAGATTGCAAAATGCAGGATGTAGCCAAACCTAATCTGAAGTCCTGGGTAGTTTTTTCCTTACCCCCGTCCCACTATTTCCATGGGTCCATCCCTCTTCCTCCTCTCCTTTGGTGTCTCCCTGCCTTGTGCTTTGGCTGACGTACAACTCACTTGTGTCATTTAACCACCTGCCATTTATGTGGTGATGTTATACTGCTTCAAGAAGGGAGCCTTCTTTTCTCTAAAAAACCCTTTCCTTTTTTCATTATTCGTATAATGTTTCTGGTTTTAATCTTTTCAATGTCTCCAATTTTGCTTCCATAATGTAGTGCAGCTCTGTTGTGATGACCATGAAGGTTTGTGTGCCACAGAAACTAAGCAATAAACCCCAAATGTTAGTTGGTTTTGAATTTCCCCAAATATTTCTGGTTCTCCACTTCACTCCAGTGGTTTTGGCTCATGATTCATCAGCTGAACATGTCTTAAAGTGCTTGGCTGTATAAGAACAAACTGATCCATAAATAAAAATGCTTTGCTGATCCCAGGTCTGAGACATGAGGGCAGCAGCCTTTCCTCGTAAAAAGATGGGAACCTATTTCAAGGAAGGTTTTCTCAGTGCCTCAGAAATGTCAGGATGGAATTATACAGTTTCTTCTGAAGAACCACTCCTTGAAGGTATTATATATATATATATATTTGTTTCTTTGTTTGTAATCATAGAAGAATTTAAGTCAGAAGGGACCTCTGGAAATCATTGAGTCCAACAACTGGTCTCAAGCAGTGCCAAATCGGAAATTTGTCTTCTTGAGGCCCTGCTCCACTTGAATTGTGGAAATGTCAATGAATTCTACAGCCTTTCAGGACAGCGTGTCCCAATGCTCAGTCATCACTTACTCACCAAGAAAAGAGTTTTCTCCTTCTGTCCACCCAGAACTTCCTTTGTGACAATTTCACTTTAGTCCTTTTGGTATGAGTCTCTGCAAAAGTTCATCTCCACCTTTTTGATAATCCTGCCCAAACAGCAGTCAGCAAGAGCCAAGTTACCATTTAGACTTCTCTTCCCCAGGCTGAACAAACCCAGTGGTCTCAGCCTCTCCTTGAATTCATGTTCCAGTCCTTTTAGTGCCCTTTCTCTGGACTGTCTCTGTTTTTCTGATGCCTTTGTTTTGCTTGAGACCCAGAACTGGCAATAATGAACCTGAAAGTATTACATGAGTCAGCCACCAGGTAAAAAAGCAGTGCAAAACACTGCATCTGCCTAAACAAGCCAAAATGCTGGTGAAGTTCTGCAAAGTCGAAGAAGAAGACAGAAATGCCCTTCATCCCCACAGTGTTCAGCAAAGCAACAGAAGGGCACCAGGGAAATTCAAATTATGAAACATTCTTGATGAAATATTAATAAAACCATACTATGGTCTTAATTGCTATAATTTAACACCCTGTATGGTATAAATATTTTAGAAACATGGTAAAATGGAACATTAAGAAGGGGTCAAGGGATAATAATATACATTAATCTTGATTGGTGGAGATGTATACCTCATACTTAATTTATGTCTATACTACTGTTCTGTATTCATTTTTGAACAGTAGTGGCTGGAATAAGCTATATGTATGTATCTTATATTGAGACGTGCATGTTATGTGTGTATGTATTGATTATTGTAGGTATTTAGAAAGTACAGGGCTCTAATGTATGATATATATATAAAATGCTTTCACAAGAGCATCCTCTCCTTTAGAAATCAGTCATGGATCCAGCAGTCTACAAACGCAAGAGGGTCAGGAAACATGCAAACCACTTTCTCACAAAATTATTTCCTGAGGAAGTGATTATCTGTACTGCCCTTGTAATAGCCACCTTTCTTTTTCAGTAGCAAATATTTCTTCTAAGGCTAGTTTCCATATATTTCCGTGAAGGGGAAACCCTGGAAACAAGCCTGCACTCTGGCCACGCTGCAGGGCGGGGAGAGCACTGCAAGGATTGCTTCATGCACAGCCTTAGGGGTGGGTGCTTTGCAGCCCGTCTTGGTAGGAGTGTCTGCCTGACAAACACAGCAGTCAGAGAGAAGTCAGAAGACATATCACCCAGGTTTTAACTCTCCTATAGATTTTCACCCCATAAGGAAGCTATTGTGCTAATTTTCTTCAGAAATTAGCATGCAGAAATTGCTTGAAATTGCTGGCACTCTAATAGTGACCTATGCCCATGTATGCATAAAGGGGATAGGCATTTCATTTACATTTATCGAAAATTGTATGCAGTAATGATTTCTGTGTGTTAAATTGCATAATCCATACAGGTCTGACAGTCTTATAAAGGCTGTGGGCCAATGTCCTCTTTTCAATGCATCAGTGCCAATGAAAGAGGTTATCACACCCTTGACAGACATTGCTGCTGTCTTGTGTCTGCTGCTGGAACTGCTCCTGTGGTCACCCTCTAAACCACGTCTGTCAAAATTTACCAGGTAGGCTCAACTAGTTTAAATAGCAGATTTTTTGCTAATGATGCACATTTTGCAAAAATAATGGATAAGGTGCTATTCACAAGAGTGTGTAGCTGGCGTTTTGATGGACAGTGAATGCTTTTACCAGCAGGGTGGACTCCTGATCCACAGTATTATTCCACAGCCTCTCCCTCTGTCTATTCAACTCTCTTCTTTAGTTCTAACATTTCTGCAGTTGCTTATGATATCTTTTTAAAAACCCAGCTTGGCAAAATGCTTTTCTTTTGGAATATGTGATTCTCCCATGAAGTGCACAGAGGTTTGAGATACAGAACAGCATTTTGGCCAATGAGAGGTTTATAGTCAGACCTACTCGGATGGAACTGGCACCACAGGGAGTGGGACAGGCCAGGTAATCTTTTTCACACTTTGAGTAGATGTCCTAAAAGATGTTCCCTAGTGTTTAGAGGAGGAATGGTGCCAGCAGAAACTCATGCCGGTAAACACTGGGTTAAGCCTTTTGCAAAGGAGAGACCCCTCCATCACGCCATTTACAGAAAGGGAAAGCTTTGCCTTTGCTTCCAGCACTTCTGGGAGAGCTGATCAGAGTGTCCTTTCCTGCCATTTCTCCTTATTTTAAATCCTGCCAATAAGTCTCTTCTGCTCCTAACAGTGAAACGGCGAAAGTGCCGCAGCTTTTAAAGGATTTATAAGGCTTAGCTGATCACATCACTTCCTATGCCAAAAAATAAGCAAAAGAATGTTGTATGGATGGATGCAGCTTTGGCATTCTGCTGTTCTGTTGCCTAATACCAATTCCTTGTTATCTGTACTCCTCTCTGTAGCCAATTATTTTCTCCACTAGTTTGGTAGAAATAAGCTCGTTTGCACAGGAACCACCTTTCAGTTGTATGTTTGCACAGTGTCTTTGCCACAGTGATCCTGACCATGAAAAGCATTTGTAGGTGAGGTTGTAATAATCAGAATATTTTGTGCATTGCCAGAACCTGTAAAGTAGCCATCTTTCACACACTCAGCCCTTTCCTGTTAAGTCCTTCTCCTCAGTCCCATTGAATGTGCATAACCACAGGCACAGGCACGTGCAAATTCTGTAAATGCATTTAGGACCCGTTTATCTCTGTAGGAAAGCATTTATCTTCCTGATCTTGCACTCCACCCATCCAAGGATAAACATAATGGGTTTTTAATACTTGATTAAAGTTTATATTCTTTAAAAAATATCAGGCCTCTATTTCTGAACTAGAAGTAGTCTTCACTGATTCTTCCCCTTCTTGATGATTTTCCAGAAATTCTTTTAAAAGTAATCAAATAGCCTTCAGAATTTTCCTTAAAGAAGAATTATGAAAAACTGTTATGAGAAACATTGGACAAGTTAACATCATCCCTATTCACTCTCTCCGGAAAGCTTTACTGGGAGTCCTGTTACTAGTGGCATTCTTGGTAATAAATATTTTCATTTTATTCTGAGGCACTGCAAATAGGTTTTGTTAGTGAATGACCTTGTGCATTAGCTGTGTTATTCATGATTTAGTGAGCCAGTCAGTTGAAATATTGCTAATGTTTTCACAACTCAGTCTTGTTACATTTGTGCCACGAGGATGACATTAAGTGTAGTTGTAGATGAATAACAAATAATGTGTCTCGAAGTTGTGTTTTGGATCATTAAAGAAATGAACCTACAGGGTGCTGTTTTATTAACTGAGGAAATGACTGGGAAAAAAAATGACAGTTCTTGAATGTGTATTTATTAAAAATAACAGTTTGGCATGCTGAGAATTAGTGGTAGTGTCCGTTAAATTTTTCATAAACCAGTGTAAATACACTACGGTGTCCATCCAAAGATTTGACAGGTTTTAAATAAGAGTAAGAATAATTCATACATTTCAGGCTGTTTATATGAGAAGACTCAAAGTGGCGCAAGCAGGAGAATGCTAAAAAAGTAGAGCATAACAAAGATGAGGATTAATAATTAGATGCCAATGTGGTTATTTTAAAATATTTTATAATATGAAATGGGGTCAGTGTACCTTTCTGGGAGACTCTAGAGAGGAGTGGATTGTTTCTTTAAAAGCGCAGCAACTGTTCTTGGACTTCTTTTCTGGAGTCCTTCAGTTTCTTTTATGTTTAAAAAAAATATGGAAACTATAGAAAAAGGAACTGGTAGACTTCTGGAGACATGGTTTAGTCCTTTCCCTTGCCCCAATAACTCGTCATCTATTCTAAAGAAACCACAGGTCAGTTAAGATCCAGATAATCAAATTTCCTAAATTTCTACAAAGCTACAACCATAGTAGCAACCTCTGCATCACTTCAATGGTTCTTTCTGCTTATAAAGCACCCCAGTTAATAGAGCTAGAAAAGTGAGAAGGGGAGGAGGAGGGGTGGGAATATATTTTAGCTGCTACTATTCCTAGACACTAAGAAAGTAATTTTTCTTCCTATTGGATGGAGATGGTCACAGAAGCTTATAATCTTTCTTTTTCTAAACCATTAAAAGAACAAGGAACAGATCTTACATGAAGTTTGTGCTTTTTAAAGTAGACAGATGGTTCTTATTTAAAAATAAGAAAACATAAAAAGGAGATGCAATGGATATCCTGAGGGATCAAAATGAGGTACATGGAAGGAGAGAACGTTCAAATAGGAGCAAAAAGATACAAAAACTAGAATACTAGCAACCCTTGAAGAGCTGAGTAACTGCTATTATCTGTTTGATTTTTTCAGTAGTATTTTCAGCACAAGAAAATTAAAGCAATCTGTTGAATTCTCGACTATAAATAATAGAAGGCAGAAAAACTGTTCTTTTATAATGTTATTCTGTAAGCCTGTCTATTTAAAAGGAAAGGAAAGAAGCTGTATCCTTAAGCTTATTTTATGGACCATTACTTTTCACAGTGTGGTGAAGGTGAGGTAGCAAAGACTTCTCTGCACTGAAAGGGCTGAGAGGCCCAGGAGGTCCTTCTTACCCACCTATCCCCTGGGACCACAAATTTCTAATTTTTAAATGCTAAGATTGAACAAGTGATGGTGAACTTTAATATTAAGCTAGAGGGGACTTTGAAAAGGACAGTTAAAAGTTGATCTAGACATTACTGATCATCCCAGAAAGAGCTTTGCAGAGCAGCATTGCCTGCACTTGCACTGGTAGCGAAGCCACTTTGGTCTACTTGAACATATTCTGCTCTACTGTCAGCTCAACATTCTGCAGTTTGTTTGATCTTAATTTCCCATACAGAGCTGAAACTTGTCAAAGAGTACTTATGTGAACAAATTTTGATGTGAAAAGTGGAATGACGCTTCTTTTTTTCATTTTCTGCTAACACTGGCTGAATTGGTACAACTTTTGCTATAAATAATGGATAAGTGTTTTAAGTATGCAAGCAAATTGTTGCACATACATTCACTGCACTCTGGCAAGTAATGTGCAGCATTGAATTGTCACTGTTAAAATGGTCAATGGTATTAAAAATTGTCACTGTAAAGAATTCATTGAAATATAGCCTGTATTTCTAAAACATGCATATCCAGAGCATGGTTATTCTTTATTTTTTTTAAACTCTTCTATTGGTAGACATCAATTTCCTTACATTGTTTAGGAGAATATTTTTGAAAACGGGTTTTTGAAGCTCGGGGAGGGGGGAGTGTTTAGAATAGATAATTTTTTTCATTTCTGCAGTTCTAATTCATGTAACCTGGACTTCTTCATCCTTTGAAAACAAAAGCATGCCCTTCCAGCCCTGCATTTAGATATGATAATTTATATATGATAATTATACCCATCTAAGGATGGGATAACTAAATATCTGGTGATACCTGTTTACTTCTCTTGACTAGGGAGGAAACCTTGACTGATTTCTTAGTTGAGACAGCAAACTTAGTAGAGATGGATCCCACCATGAAGCAAAAAAGCTCCGGAGAAATAAAAAAATGTAGTTTCATATATCCCAACCTCCTTTACTGCAATTTAAGTATCAGATTTTAGAATAGCAGTGTGCTCATTTTAAAGGCAAGTTAAGGGGAAACATACAATTGAGCAGTTATTTATTGAATAAGTGGAACTAAATCAATGCAAGCAGTCATGCAGAAAGAACGTGTTTAAAATACCTAATCTATGCAAACAGATAGATACCTGCGGTCCTTATGCATCAAGTCATTGCAGCTCTATCCTTGAATATTACCTGACCATGGGCGAGAGAAGTAGGTTGTTTAGAGTGGTAGAAGTGACATTATTTTGGTGAATAAGTTTTAAAAAATATACAACTCTTGATTTAATTAAGGCCCAATTTTCCTCTTATGGAAATATGCAGTGTTGCTACTTGCCTGACAAAGGGATTTTGTTTGTATGTTTTGAAGAGAATTAAAGACAAACAGAGATGGGAAATGCCTTGATTGTGAGCATGGAGATTTAGCTGCCTTGTACCAAAACCTGTGAGAATGCAAAGGTGCACAGGGAGTAGTGAGCCTGCTCTGAATTTCCATCTGCTGTTTTTATTGGCTAGAGCAGGTTGTAAAGGATGTGTGCCCTCAAAATTGCTGGAGATGCAAACAATATTTTAAATTACTCCAGGCAGCAAGGTACTGCATCTGAACAGATTGAAAGCTGAAATGTTGATATCAGAAATTAAATTAATGCACATGAGATTGAAACAATATCTAATTAAACTCATTTGAAAAATGACTTGAAAATTGAATATGACATAATATTTAGCAGGCTGTTGCTAGAACAGAGATGTGGCTTTGACTTTTCTGCACCATTTCCATTCCAGGCCTGGCTGCCAGTTAACTAGAAATTACACATGAAGCAACTCTCTTGTGCCATCACCCTGTAAAGACTGGAAGACAAAATACCTTTTGCCTGCAGCTTGTGTGCTTGTCCCTCACTAACTGCATTGAAAATTTTAGTAAGGGCACCCTTCTTCTCACTTCATCTTAACTTAGTAATTTTTGATTCAAGCTGATGCATTTTGAATGCTCCATGTTGTGCTTTTGACTTGCAGTCTGTTGTTATTTCTGCCCAGGCAGAGTAATTTCAGATTTACAGCCCTGGAAGAAGCTCCCAGGACACAGAATGTCCAACAACATCCTGTAGACAAAGTCAGGGAGAGTTGGTCTTAATATTCCAGAAAGTCTGTTCTTCTGAACGTGGTTGTACCCAAGTATCTGATTCAAAGTCCATTAAAATACTTTTTAAGTACTTAAAACAGAGGAAAGTGAATGAGGTGGGAAAAAACTGCTGTACCATTGGGTTGTTTATAGCAGACAGAGGTTGTAGAAGTCATCTGAGAGCCTACAGTAAATCTGAATTAATTGTCCTCCATCACTCTATTGACTGGAGGTCCAGTCAATATAGTTAGTGAGTCTAAGGCATGAATTGGCTTATTCTAAAATGGGCAGATAATAGAGGTCAGGGAAATCATATGTCTGTAAGTACTTTTTTCTACGTTTAATTATATACAACACACGCTCAAAGTCAGATACACAGCAGAAGAACAAGGTTTCCTTGTGAGTGACACCATCTTCCCACAAATACTTTTAGTATTTAAGGATGGTTTCTTCTTTGGGCAGATAAATCCTTCAGCAGCATGAGAGACAGACAGAGGAAGCCTCTTGCTGAGACCCTTTCCCTCACCTCATTTGTGCCAGTTGCGCTCCCACAAGTAAGCTGGAGGGTGCAGTTGTGCTTGGCCATGTACTTCATAGCAAACCTTTGTAATCCCTCTAGTTCTCAGGGTTTCCTGCTTCCAGAAGGGCTGTAATGAGGCTGGAGGTCTGCTCAGAGCCCTCCATAACCTGCTTCTTCTAATAACTGGTGGACTCTGAGGTTAAACGGCCCAAAACTACACACTCAAATTCTTGACCGTGCCACTGGCAAATAGGTTTGCTAAAGGAAATAAACGTTTGCCCTCAGAAAACACATCAGACCTCCCTCTGGTTAGTGAAGACTGAACAGTGACAATTCCTACCCTTAAACACTCAGTAACACCCTCATCATGCTCTCTAATAGAGCAAAGCCATTAAGTTGTCCCCATTGTAATTTAGATCACAGAAGAGACTTCCACAGATTCTTTCAGGTTAAAATAACTGGTATACAGAGAGTAGGCAAAATTATTCCACTGTAGCTACGTGCTTAATTATATGGAATACTGCATAAATTGTCAAGAGCAAAGAATTATTCCGATAAATTAAAATACTAATTAAATAGGCTATTGCAGAATTTTGAGAACATTATAGGGCTCCGCTTCTTCAGCCAATTTGCATATCCTTCATCTAGTGAATTTAATTTAAAGGCCTCCTTTTTTGTGTATTTGGGAGCCCTTTTTGTTTCAGTGAAAGATTGAAAAATGGATTTATATGTTGCTAACTGGTTTGGGGGGGATTTTATTGGTTTTTTTGGGTTTTTTTTCTAATAGCTGTTTTTATTATGCCTCTTTTCTTGTGAGTTTGTTAGTTCTCCATTAGTATTACAGCACTTTAAACTCTGGCCATCAAAAAATAACTTTGATGGTGTTACCCAGAACTGTAATTTCCACTTCCATGAAATTTGCAAGAGAAACTGCAGCTGCTGTATACTTGTATTTGAATAAAAGCTAGCAGGTAGTACACTTAAATACTTTTAAAAATTTGGGCCAATTTTCAAAGGATTAGTGGCTTGTTCTTAATCTCTGAATACGTTTTCCCACCATTTTTTCCATCTATCTATGTTGACTGTGTTTTATTGTTTTAAATTCTCCACTATAGTTATGCATAGAAAAGGTTAAGTAGTTGCATTCACCCATCCACAGCTTGAAGCAGCTGTTTGATATGTAGTTACTGCTTCACCTTCAGCACCATTTTTGACAGAATTTTTTGACCTTCCTGAGCAGCTTGTGGAGTTCAAGGATAGCTAAAATCCACTCCTGTGCACGCCTGGAGTGAACACGCCAGAGACTCTGCTGTGTCTCTCTCCACAATCTGACAGTGCCTGAGCTTGACCATTTTCCGGTTATGATTTAATCAATAACACCTCGTGCTTTCATGCCTCCTAATTTTGGCAGGGTATATGTTAGCAGGGCTGTCAGAGCTGTCCTTTGTGTTTTAGCCAATATCAAGGGGGAAAGCAGGGGTGTTAAGTAAACCCTTTTTGTTGTTTGTTTTTTAATATCAAAGCGTCAATAATTAAAGTCTGCAGGAAACCTCTAAAAAGGAGGTCAAATATGTAATAGTAATTATAAAATTCAGCGATTCAGCAGACCCAATATTTTCTATTAACTGTTCATGTGGTAAGAAATTACACAGTGGGATTTAAGCCTTGTTGTTTACTTATGCCCATTTATTCTGCAGTCACTCTGCTGTGCAGTTTTCTTTATCCTAAGCTACCAAAGCATCATTTACTGGACCATTCAGTTTCTTTGAAGGAGGCTGTGAAGCTTTCTCATTTCACAAAACTTCTACATTTTGGCACTTGGTAAAAATCTTCCTTTGGTGTGTATGCTGGGATGAGGTGGTCAGTGTGGTAATATGGAACCCATTTGCAATGAAGTCCACAGGGAGGTCATCAGCCATCAGTGAAACAACATCCCCCAGAGCCCATGGCAAGGCTGAAAATCCAGTTTCTTGCCAAAGATTTACTTAGTTTTTTTAAAATTCTTACTACACAACACGTACAACACTGCAAAACGTAGCATCAGATCTCCTGGCTCCGGCAACTCTCCTTCTCACATGGTCCCTGTAACTCTGGGTAGAATAAATATGTCTGTGAATGTGTAAAGCATGCCATAGGTGCTAAGTATGAGGATTGTATGCCATTTTTAGGCTGTCATCCAGCAAAACATGCATTTAAGCTTCTTAGCCTGGAACTGCATATTCCTCTCTGCTTAATAGGTAGCATATTAAAAAGTTGCAAAAATAAAGGTGTGGGTCTAAAAGGTGTGCAGAACTTTGCTCTCCATTTAAATCGAGGACAATATTCATCCCCTGCTGAAGGCAGTCAGAAAGGTTTCTCTGTATTGGATTTTCTTGAGGTTTAACTTTTTGAGTCTTTGCACATATAAAGTCTTAGCAAAATCTTTCCATAAGAGGTGAGATGGAGCCTAATCAACCAACTCACCTCTGAAATAAATGTGAGTCATTTGTGTTGTGCTTTGGCGAAACTAAATAAAGTATCAGTTCACAATAATGCTTCTGAGAAATGTCTGCTGCAGTCTGAGCTGCTTTAAATGTTTCAAATGGCAACAATTAAAGAGTACTTTTCACAAATGAAAGAAAAATATGTTAATGCCTTTAAGTATTTTCATGTAAATTTACAGTGCACAATATGTTCTAGCATGCTTCTTGAACTTTCTGGTAGGAAGGTTTCCTTTAGGCAACTTAAATTGAGGAGCCCAATCTATCCAACTTTTGTCTGTAATCAAAGGGAAGAGAGAGGTGCCTGCAGATGTGTGTAAAATATGTGGGATGACTCATCATATTAGACGTCCATCCCTTTCCACGGACTGCAGAGAGAACCTGGATGACTCAGTTGGATTACACAGTCCATGACTAGGCAGCTAAAGGAAGGAGAGGTTAACAAGGCTGCAAAGCTTCATTTCCACTCATAAATAAATCAAGCCAGGTGCCTGGGTTTTGGCCATGAGTCCAGCCGACTAGGAAGCTTAAAGTCGTCCCAGCCAAGATGGGATGACATTACACATACACCCAGCTAGGGTGATCCCAAAATTGTCACTGGGCATTGTTTTGTGAGGCTGCTGATAGTCAGAGACTGAAATCATGTGAAGACCTTAGATTTAAAAGTATGGGCAATTGTACAACAGTGCTCAAGTTCATACCCTGGGCATGTTTGGGTTGCAAGTGTAGTTGTAGCCATAGTGAGTACTAGATTACTACATTTATTTAGCTGGTTTTTGCTGGATTAGTTTATTTTAGGTTTATTGCTTTTTTGATATAGAAGATGATGAATATGAAATAAATTCAATGCAAGGAAGGCAGTGCGAAATTTCCACTGAAGAGAATTTGCCAAGCATTTTGTGTATACATATTAAATGTGTGTGATATTGTGTTTACAAGGGACATGGAATTAGCTTGGCTTTCTTTTTCGTATAATAATGAGCAATTAATAGCATAAATATGCATTTAAAAAACTTAGAGCAGAGCTGCTCTCAGGGAAAGATATTCCATAGATGACAGGGGTAGGAACTGTCATGAATATATTGATGAAGGAAAGAAGGATGGTCTCAAATGCTGTAAAATCATGCATTTCCCAGATTTCCTGCAACTCTTTCAATCTTAATTTTTCCTTACAGCCATAAACAAAGAGAAGCTTGAAAGAACAACTGGACTGAAAATTCTGCAGACTGGTGTGGGGGAGGTAAGTGGCTTGAAGGCATTTTACATTCTCAAACATGTTTTAATTGTTGGGGTTTTTTAAGAAATCCTGGAGCTCATGAACGTTTGTGAGCTACTAGTCTGATAGTGCTAAGGGCCTTTTTATGATACAGTTGCATCTGTCAAAATACAATCTGCTGCACAAATAGCACTGTATCCCACAGAGAAAAAAAATACCATCCTTATGAGAAAAGTGCAGCCAGCTTTAAGAAATGCAGTTTTTGGCTTTGTTGTGTCACAGGAACAAAATCCCCAAAGATGAGCACAGCGACTGAAGTCCTCGTATTATTCCCCTTGGTTTTGATGGAGTGCTATCTCATCTAGATCAATGAAAGTTTAAATTTGGGGCAAAGAGTCTTCAGCTATTTGAGAGAATCTGATAGTGAATGGCTTGCTTATTTTGGATGTAACTTGAAACATAAATAAAACGTGTCTGTTATTATAGTGATATCACTAAGTAAAAACTCCACTAAGCAGTTCATCATTTATTAATAAACATGATGCTATCTGCTAAGAACCTTGTATGAACTACAGCTGATTGCTAATTCTCGTACTAATTTTGTGTACATAGTTATCTTTTTTTTCCTTTTCATTTAAGTAATTTTGCTGGTGGTAAATGCTCACAGGGCTAGGCAAATGCCTTTTTCTTGTGATTACATTATTCTCAGTATTAAAAATAATGAATTGCTAACTTTTAAAGTCACGAAGGAATATATATATATATTTCCCTTTTTACTGATTTTTGAGGTTTATATTTCTAGTTTTTATCAGTCCATGACTAAGAAACTTAACTTGACAAGAATTCTGATGTTTGTTTACATTACTAAAAGACTTGGTTCTGGAGAGGTAATAATGCTGAGACCTGCTGTAATGCTCAGGCCCAAAGCTGTAGGAATCAGAACTTGGAAACAAAGATAGGCGAAATCATCAGAAAATGGAAGCCATCATCTCCTAAACTTGTTTAACTAGGTATGCTTCTTAAGAGTGCATAATCTGAGGGACTGGGAAGTGTATCCTGGAGTGTGCACCTTAGGCTGTGTCCTGACTCCAAGCCAGGCTGAAGCTTGTGTTTGTGTTATCTGCAACCCCTGGTTTCTCTTCAATAACAGGAGAACCAGGACTGTGACACAGACTATGGAAGCCTCATTCAGTAAAATGTTACCCAATGAGACTCCTCATACTAATGAAATACCTCCATGAATTTAATCCAATTCCAGGCATTGAATGGATTCCAGTTGGCTTCAAAGTCAGCTAGAAAATGAAAGCCCACTTCACTTCTGAAGCTTACTGTTAAATCCATTGTTAAATTATATGTGGTCAATGGAGAAAGAATGAACTTTTGGATATTTGAAATGCAGGAAGTTGTCACTGGTTCAGTCCATCATTAATCCACATTGTGGTAACAGGGTTGTTGTAACCATGGCAGTCTGAGGGTGTACTGGAGCTATGACCTCAAGGGCTTTTTAGTTTTTAAGACCAGCTAACAGAACTGGAGAAATTGAAGAGTTCTTAGCCTAGAGATCTCACCAGTCAGACTCTGGTGTTTGGTTTAGTAAAAGCCAGTGTAGAACTCGCTTTCCCTATATTTAGGCTGTCATAACCTTTAAAAAAAAACTACTGATACTACTTGGATAATGAAGACTTTCATAGAAGTTTGTGCTTTCTGCCAAGTATGTATTTTTAGAAGGCAAAAGGTGAAAACTGATTAACTCAAGGGAAGCGGACATTTTGACCTAAATATATTGCAGGTTATATCTGATAGAGTGTGATCAGCAGAGAGAGAATCAAGTGGTTTGAAACAGTAAGGTGATGGAAGAACATTGATTCAGCTGCTTATATATTTTGTTGGATGTGAATTCTCACAGCTGTGTACATTCCCCTTTCTAAGTCTTGTCAGATATGATTGTGTACATAATGAATACATTTCTCTGGTCTCACCTACATGAAAAATAGAGTGCTGTGACCAAGCTGTTTCTCTGTTGATAGAGTATCAGATTCAGGGTATTTCAGGTTAAATACAAGTATGGTAATCTGGTGTTGCAGTTTGTTTTTTGTTCATCCTGATGAATAATTATTATTGAAATAATAGAAAGTACATATTTAAACATAATGAAGGAGGCTTTTGTTGAATAAGGATTTCTTTTATTTCACACTCTAGGAATGGAATTATACGTAATGGTAAATCACAGTCAAGATGCTCAAGTCAAAAGTACTTAGAAAACTTTTAGTTTGAGAATGAGAAATTGCCTTTGTGTTTGGACAGTAGGTGAGATGCATGACAAAGTTAATGGATATATAATCTTCACTTTCAGGCCTGTATAATAAAAGGGATTGATTTTGCAAGGCAAGTTTCATATCTGAAATACCTCAAGAGAAATATAGGTGAGATACTAGTGGCAAATGGAGCTGCTGTATAAACAAATGCAGGAACTCTTCTAAGCTCAGCAATAATTCATGTGTGGCTCTGGACAGTGGAACCTATTTTAGGTGTTGATCTATGATAACAGGATTTGTCCCTCAGTAAGGAATGTGTGGACACCAGTGACTACCCAGGCCTTGGGTGTGCTAGAAGGAAACTCTTTTTCTCTGTGGAGATGAGAAATGCTTCTTAGAGCTCCTCGATCTCTAGCTTTCTCTCTCTATCTCAAGAAAAACATTTCTAAAGCAACAACAGATTATAAAAATCACACCAAGCTTACTGAGCCATTCAGTCAAGTCCAGGGAGGGCTGATGAATTGCTTTTGTGCCACTGCATAAACATGTGCTGTGCAGTCATTAACAACATGGGTCTGGAGTCTACCACAGCTACAATGCAGTTCATCATCTTTATGACATGTAAAATATTTCCACAGCTTCAGTGATTTTTTTGGCTAGACCTGAGGTTAGCTGCATTGTGTCAGTGTAGGGTAGGCTCTGCTTTAGCAGGACTAAAAATGCACTCCTAAGCTGCAATTTCAGAAGCCACCCATATTTCAGGATGTTGACCTGAAAGTTCTGTACATTTCATGGGAAGGTTTGAATGACAAAGTGCAAAGCACTGTCTGGACTGTGGGCAGGCAGAGCTTCTTTCAGGCCGTTATGGAACAGACCTTCACCAGTACGTCCACAATAAATCCACCTCAACATCTCATATTTCCAGTAGAATGTTCAAGAGTACAGGGATCCAGAGAGTTAGATTGGTCTTTGATATGCTGTACATCACTCTTAAAATCACTCTGCAAATTACTTTGGCACTTGTCTTGTTTGTAAGAAGGCTGTTATACCAGAAAACCAGAATAAGTCTGCTGTAGAGAAGTGCTGACATTGAAATCCTGAGGATCTGTGCACTGCTGTAGTACTGAGTGTCTCTGGAATTATATTTGCCAAGGTGTTTATTTGGAGTTTTCCAGCACCTATAGCAGGTACTGGGAAAAAAACCCCAAACTATAAAACCTCTAGACTCATCTATGGTGGCCCTCTGAGATTCGTTTGAGTCATTGTCATGCGTGTTTGTGCCACACAAATTCATCATGAGCGTTTCACACCTTGTCATTTATTCAGGCACAATGAAGCCTTGAGGTATTTTCTTTTGATCTCCTACACATGAAATGAATCTCTGAAGTCCTGAGGTCATCTTCAGGAATTCAAGAACTTCCTATAGTTGAGTGTATAGGAGGGTGTGAATATACTTGTGGTGTTATTTCTGTGTATATTTGTATAATACTATAAAGCTCACAGTACTGGTAAAAAACCTGACGAGCTAAAGAGCATTTAAGCAGGACTCATACCTTCATCCTCCTAACTTGATGTGGACCACTGTCTTTTGCAGAAATAAGAGCTGAACTTGTTGCTCTGCTAGGCTGAGCACTCCTGCAAGATCTTGGGGCCAGCATTTGGTCTCACATGGAGGACAAGCCTCCTTAGCAGCAGCATGGCTCCACCTGACTGCTGAGCTCAGGATTCAGCAGGGTCAGAAGCACCGGTCCCACTCAAACTTATACCCAAGGCTTGTTCTCCAGTCCATGAGCCACAGCCCTGCACAGGGGTCTCTGAGTAACCTGGTATTCCTTCAGCATCTTTCAGGAACTTAAATACATCTCTCCCTTCAAATAAGCACTTTTGAATTATTACAGGAGCACAGTATTTTTCTGTTCAATTCCATGCTGAGCTTGGCTGTGTCCGGAGTTCCTATGACATGGATTAATAACTGTTTATCCAGCTTTTGGCTGAAATTTGTTTTCAGCCACAACTTCAGAATAATAGGTCAAGCTCTCCAGTGGCTCAAGAAAGCGTGATGATTCAAATCATGTTTTGGAGGCTACAAGTCTGTGATTTGAATAATCAGTGATATGAATCAGGCCTGGCACAAACCAAGGAATGGCAAAGTTTCTGTCTTGAACCAGTAAAACAGCATCCACTTTGGAAGACGTTGTATTGAGTTAACTCTTTCAATTTCCCAGTAGGCCTGCACAGAAGAAACTCATCACTGGAATCATAACTTTGTATTATTTGAATCATGTCTCTCATATGGCAGACATAAGAATTAGTATAGTTTTCTGAACTAGATGGAAATAACCCAAAATATGTGTGAAATTAACACTTTACCATACCTCTAGGTGTTCTAAAATAGAGCAGTGATACTTTGACATGTTTCAGAATAGTCCCATTTATAGATATTTTGATAGGCATAGAATTATGTTGATGTTGCATAAAGTGATGTTTCAGCAGTAAAGAAATCTGCATTTAAAAGTTCTAGTGAAGCTAGAGGGCATGATAAGACAGACTTTCCAGTGATGTGCAAGCCTCTGAGGCAGGAGTCAGATTTCTAGCTTGTTACCTTCCTTAATGTTGCCAAACTTTGTCACTCATGTCTGTGTGTCCAGATTCTACCCGGAATGATATTGAAATTCCATAAAAAATTGGAGTGTAGAACTTGATGAATTTTCATTTGTGGAAGAGTAAGGTGTAAACTTTTTTTCTTTTTCCCTGACTACCAGGTAAAATGCTAAGTGTTGTCTTTTGGCTTGTCAAGACCAAATTAGCCTGGGATCCACTCCAGCTGTCTCTGTTACAGTGACATCTTGGCAATCACCAAACGCTTCCAATCTGGAGCAGGTGTTTCCCAGAGGTACCCAGGATCAGAAGGGATGTTGTACCTGAGGTTATTTAGATAATGTAGGTCTTCTACTGACCACAGTGTAGGAACAGCAGCTGTGTATGTACAAATACTCAAGTTTTAGCCCAAGTCACAGCTATGTTTTTCAATTTCCTCTGAAATCCACCCTTCTTTTACCAGAACTAATTAGGCTGAAGCCAAGAGCAGGTGCATGTGAGGGAATACACCTCTGCATTACAAGGTAAGCCTTCTTAGACATGTGGATACAAGGGAGGGTTTTTTCCCTGAGCCTGCTTTCAGCATTTTTCTTTACAAAACTCATGGCTTAGAGATCAACAAGTTTATTTTTTCCTGTTATGTGAGATCTGGGAGTAGAGTTCTGCAGACAGAACAAGCTCTTGCTGTTGGCTTTTGCTGACCACTGTGGCTGTGTTGATGAGCAGCTGAACAGAGATTTCCAGGAGGGACAGTGTTTTGGAGCCACGCGCATTCCTATGGGCAAGCCACACAGCAGGTCACACAGGGGTTCTTTGCTTTAAGGCATGTAACTTTAAGGCTGTATGTAGAAATAAGAACAATAAGATTAAATTAAAAACTTTTAGGAGTACAATCCTAGAAATATTCTTAGTGAAGGCAGAATGAGAAAGACTTGCCTTATGCCCATCCCCCCCCCCCCCATTACAGATTCTAAAGCTGTGTAACCCTTAGAAATTAATAGATTATATTTTACATATAACTCTACTAGTAATATATTACTTGTATGGAATTTTTCTGACAGTGGATAATATCTCACTGTGACAGTTTGTGAGTATACATGGGTAATACAGTGATGCTAGTCAGAAGTTAGTCATACAGTAGCATTTAGAAGTAACACTCTAAGAACTTTGAGGAACATTAAATTTCTCCAAAGAGAATGATGGAGATCTATGGCTCATTTATTTAAGATCTTGTACGCTTCTCTAACATGCATTTTAGCTAATATTTAGAGATAATGTTAATGCTATTTATTAACTATTCATTATAGTACATAGCCCACTAGAGGGCTGCTTTTCAAATAAATTGCATCCAGAGTGTTAATAAAAGTGTTAGTGTTTAAAAACAAAAAATATGCAGCATGAATATGTATATAATTTTATCACATTATTTTGTCAAATATCTTCTGTTACTGCATGTAATATACAGAAAATACTAAAACAATATGTCATGACCCCAACTCTACAAACATTTAGAATATGCTTAGCTTTAAGTGTATAGTTATACTTTCCTTTTAAGCTACTGATAAGTTGAGAGTTAAAGAGATGCCTGAATGCTCCTGAGACTGTCTTCTGTCACATATCACACCGTCTCTGGTTGTGGAGGGGCAAAGTTCCAATGTTTATCCCCTGTATTTGATTTGAATATTGCATAGCAGAGGTATTTTGACATCTGAATGACAGGTCACAGCTTCAGTTTGGAAATCATGTGTCAGTAATTTCTTTTCTTGTGCTCTGATTGTGACAATGCCCTCCAACTTCTTTACAAATTTTTAAAGAACACGACAAGGAAATGAGGAGATTATAATGTTAAGAATAATACAGCAAACCTGATTTTCAGAGACAACTATCAGTTTATATTGATTTATGTTTTCCTCCTGAAACAGTATATAAAGCACAAGTATTCAAGTGTCACGTTGGTTCATGAATTCCTTTACAGTAGCACTGTGTGATTTAAAGGATCAGAAGTGCCAAGTGATGTGGCAGTTGCCATGGCAACTACAGCAATTCAATTTTTATTCAGTATCATGTAAAATGAAACAAGATACGGTTTGCCTTGTGGCTTCAGGAACTTATGCATCCTACCAGTGTCGTTCCTTTTTGTCTTTTTTAACACTGTGCCATTTAAAAAGTAGCATGTGTTTGTTTTAAGGATTTGGCTTGGTTTTAGGCTGTGTCATGCCATTGTTTTTAAAGCAGAGTTTCCCTTACAAGCTATTATAAATCTGCAGAGAAAAGAGATTTAGATACTAGCACTGGCTACATAAAGCCAATTGCAGGGTAATTCTGCTTAAAAATCAATGTTATTATCCACTCTAACTATGATTTGGCAGCCTGTGCTTGACATATTCATAAAGAAGATATGTAGAATCTTTAAATAGGAGAACATGATTGTTCGTACTAGATATCTTACTGATTCATGAAATTCAGCAGCTTCCTTCTACCAGCAGCCATGAGTTCATTATGACTCAAAAGGAAAACAAAGTCTTCAGTGATGTAATGAGTCAGCTGGGGAAACCAGAGATTAAGATTAAATTCTCTTAAACTGTCTGAAGTTTGAGGTATAGAGATGGTCAGAAATCATAAGAAAGGAGATTCTTTCACCTCCACTGGTAGGAGCTTGGTCCTGGCATGAACACGAGGATTTCAAACAACCTCAAGCACAGATGTAACTATTTAAGGAGGGGAAGGGGTGGCAGATCCTGGTCCCTCAGCCCTCTCTCTAGCAGACACTGGTCAGCAAATGTTCCCATCCAGGCTGACCCGGAAAGCCACCTGCAAGGACCTCTGCTCTTGGTCCATGAGCATAGGGGAGAGTAAGTGTCTAATCCTAGGATTCAAACTGTGAGACATCCAACATTCCTCTATGAATCCTTTATGTCAGGGGCCTCAGAGCTGCAGCAGTGCTGGTAAAATAAACAAGAACAGAGCCTGTCATGGTCCCACATTTGTCTGTACTCTTTAATTATTTTCATGGTCACACTGTGTCCTTTGCCAACCAGCAGTCTTCTAGGCTGTTTGCTTCTAAGTCTAAGCAAGATCCAAGCCAGGGACCATTCATAGCAGGCAGATTACATGTGGTCACCTTTGGAGCACAGGCATATGGTCATGGTAGAATTAAATAATAGAATTAAAACTTCAGCTGCAAGTAAGGACCTTTTTTATTTTATTTTTCCTATGTGGTTAGAATTGTTGTGCCATTTATTGTAGTTTTTTTGTAGTACTAAGCTGTAAAACTTAAGATCTGCTGTGCTTTCTGTGAAGGCTGATGGCTTGGTAGCATGTTCTCATTGACCCTGCTCAGAACTGTTTTGCACTTGTACATCATTAGGTTTCCATTCTCAAAGGCAGCATGGCTGCAGTGTCGCTGCACGCCCATCACTTCAGCATCCTTCAGAATGCAAGGCTTTATGTGTTGTACCTATAAAAGCATATTTTTGTCAGAATACTTTTAACAAGGTTCTACATTGAAGGATGAGGATGCCTATTAAATTAGGTTTGTTGAAGCTCAGTTTTGGGAGGTTTTTTGCATTAATCAGCAAGATTTATCGTGACGAGTTGGTTTTAAGATTTAGTGAGGCAGGTGTTTAAATTGCTTTGACTAAGCATAGTTTTAGTTCTGTTTGCACTTTGACGGGTATCAAAGGGTAGTGTTGGTTGGTTTCTTTTAATTAGAATGCAAACACACTTCACTGAATTATTAACTCAAAGTTTCTGTAGAAACCACAAAGTAATGGCTCACAAACTGCAGAATGTCCCCAACGGGTCTCTGTTTTCACTTTGGTACATGCAGGTATCTCTGATTCATATTGCTGGGCATTAGGCACAGGCATTGAGGAGACAGTTGATACATAAGGAGAGAACTGGTAGATACACTGCAGCTCCAGCAAAAGACCCATCTCAGTGAGGAATTATGTGTGCCTACATACTGCACACCACGACGTGGGTAGGGTGCGAGCACAGCTTGGAAACAGCTCCTGGGTCAGTGTGACTGCTTTTAGTGCTATGGAGAGATCTGCCACAGAGCAATTTTTCAATATGATCTGGGCATATCGAGGGTTGAGTATCAGAACCTGTGACAAGGAAAAGGGACATGATTCAGTACCACGGAAAAGTGACCTAGTCCATTAATGCCCGAGGACCACTGTGGCTGACAAGTTCATGCTGCACTTTGCTCCTGCGCAGGGATGTCATTTTGCAAACTATTTATCTCTCTGGTTCTCTACCTTTAGCAGGTAATAACTTCATTTTGCAAACATCAGTGCTGGGTTTAGGATACGGATTTCACTTGATTGTTAAACTGTTAATTTGCAGATCTTTACTAAGTGAATGCAAACAAATTCTGGTCCTCAAAGCTCTGGTAATGCACAACGTTTGAATTTTAATTTCCAGTCCATCTTAGATTATGGTGATGAAAAACAATATTTAATCCCTCGTTAACACATGAATAAGCGGAAACTGTCATTTCCCACCAAACAATAACGGGATTATCTCAAGAACTGTCAGTTTATGTGAAAACATTATGTTGCCCAAATTTTCATAAAAATTAGCAGTGGGTAATATTCAAGATCAGAGCAATGGAAAGAGGGAAATCTGCATTCATGGTAATAAATATTCATATTTGTCTGCTCAGGAGATGAAAATCTAATCAAGGGGCTATTGATGCGCTGGGGGTTTTTTTCTGTTGTTTTTTTTTTTTTTTTTTTTTTTTTAACCAAGATGTTTCATCTAAATTGGGTTTGATATGGAAATTAGTCTTACTCCAAGTCCTTCAGGCCATGAGCATGCTGGGATGACACTGGAGGTGTCCAGTACATCAGATGTTGCTGCTGGCACCCAATTCTACAGGCAACAAACACAATAAAATAAAATAAAAAATTGACAACATCTCAAGGGTCAAGCTTCCAGTGGCTTGGGGTGCTGTGGGATTTTTTTATCCCCCTAACCATTTTAATTTTATCCCAGTTAAATCCTCAGTTCTGCAGGGTTAAAATTGTCGGCATTTTTTGCTTTTGTTGACAATTACCATAAATCAGAAGACACTCTGCATGAAGCTTAATGAAATATGTATGATATAAAAATGGGAAGAAGAAAAGTGCAGTATGCTGCTTTAGGATTTTGTGTGTGTATCTAAGTATCTGTGTGTGCACATGCACAGCCTGAAGAGCTAAGTTCTGTTTTGTGTGCTGTGCACTGAATGGAAGAGTCAGGCAGTTACGGAGTGGACAACACATAAAAAACATATCTTGTGAATAAAATGTATCATAGCTTATCCAAAAGCAAGTGCAGTATGTTTCCTATATCAGTTAATATGTTCGATTAATATACTTGCCTGTTAAAATACTCAGTTAAAAATATTTCAATATCCTTTTTTGTCTTTACTAGTGTGAAAATCTGGTTCATCGTAAAAGAAGTGTCTGCCTTGACATACTTTAGTAATAGTAGCAGCAGCAGTAGTAGTAGTAGTAGTAGTTGTACATAGTATCTTGTCCTTCATTTACTTCTTGGGGGTTTTATGACCTTTTTTTAAAAAATGTAGACACATAATTAAGGTCCTGATCCTACAAATAACCACATATATATAAATACACACACACACACACACACACACACACACACATATATGTGGGGTGTACAAATAAAGCCATCCTTTTATGGAAAGGTATTGTGCTTTCTGAGATCTCCCTAGCAGACACATGAGTACTACTGGACACTGGAAGGTTTATCCAGCTGCTGATTGTTGTGCACACACAAGCATGTGTGAATCAGTCCTTTTAAAACTCAAAATGCCATCAGTGAGTTTATTTAACTCCTGGAGAAATTGTCATACAAAAAGCATCTTTTTTAGATTTGAAACTGGGCAAAAGACATATCAGCAACATTCAGCTATATTGCCTGTAGGAGGAAAAGCAGAAAGATAGGCAGAAGCTGCTCTGAAAGAAAGGGTATTCCTACTGACCAAGAAGAGTTAGAATACAAACATTGCCTGTTGTGAAGGTTGCATCCTTTCATTATCAAATCTATACCAAATGGGAATATGGAGATATGGCTTGAACTGTTTCAGAATTGCAGTAATTTTTGGGAAATAAATCATTGCAAAGCAAGTATAAGCAGCCTGCAGAGTGTGGTGTGCATGTATTGGCAGACCTGATGTCTTTTACTGTACAATCTGTCCTGGCATCTTTGTCCAAAATGTTTTTCAGAGACTTTATATTCCTAATCAACTCCTTTGCCAAGCTTAAAAAAACAGAAAAAAATGCATGTAGCGTGTGTAGCAGATGGGTGTTCAGCAGCATACAGGTGTCTGGCGTGCAGGTGCCAGATAGTGTAAGGTAGTTAGATATTTTGGGAGAAATCCCATTACTTCTTCCTAAAAGAAAGAGTTGTCCATTCTTCTAGTGCTACCTGCACTAGCAATAGGTACCCCTGAGAGTGTTAATGGCCCCTCTTAATTCTTTCTCGTTTTATCAGAGTGATGCTTAGATGAGAGCTGGCTTTTTTCTCTTTGCCTTTTCCCAAGACACTAAATTGGCTCTGAAGTTCATCCTTTCTGCAGCAGAAGAGCAGCGGCCTGCACTGAGAATAGGCAGAATCATTTGAACCAAATTCTTCTTTATTCACTTTACCTTCTTACATGTTATGTGATTAATTTTAGCATAAATCATAATTGTTTCATCATGGAGAAGATTGGAGATCCTTCATATATAACGAGTAACTCTGGCTACACTAGGTGAATATGTAGGAAAAAATTATCAAATCAGTTTTAGTCATTTCTACTGAGATGCTGATTTGGGTTTGTCTTAAATAGATTATGATTAGAGAAGCATTAATCATAGAATCATAGTGTCATAGAATGGTTTGAGTTGGAAGATCACCCAGTTTCAACCCTCGTGCCATGGACACAGACACCTTCCACTAGATCGCATGGCTCAAAACCCCATCCAGCCTGGTCTTAAACACTTAAGCCATTGTATTAAGCCATAATACATCTTAAAGTATGGAGATAAGCAATGCAGTGCTACTTGTAAGTAATGCATCTGATACAGCATGAGTACTCACACCTCTAACCTCGGCAACCACTTTTATCTTTTTGAAGTGCTGCGTATTAAGTAATATCCCCAAGTTATTGTCACAGGTGTTTCATGGACCTCAGCTGTGGCTGTGGGTCCCATTTCCAGTCACTTTCATGCAGGGAGCTGCACCTTCCCCCTACTGAAGTATCACGGGCAGCTTTGGGGTATGCACTCTGATTTTCCCCACAAAATTGCCATATACACACTTGGCAGTGCTCAGCAGGATATAGTTCTGTGTTCTGCAGAGCTTCCTGCTACTGTGGGGCACTGCTGGTTTGCCATTTGGATGGAATCAAGTTTTTTCCTAGCTTTTCATGACAGAAACATAACAGAGACCCAGAAGAGAGGGAGATGTAGGTCCTCCCACAGAGGAGGGAGACCCTGATTTTCTGCATGGCTCTTCTATGTGGGCTAAACCTCATCAGATACACTGAGCAGTCGCCTCCTGGCATTGTTTCATTTTATGTGAATATTTTAAACTTCCAGATAGCTTATGAGAACCTGGGACAGGTAGGTGTTCAACATAGCTCCTGGTTCATGCCAAGATTCTTGTTCTGAGTCAAATGGGTGAATCCTTGGACTTTGGTTTCCCGTAGGACTGATCTGACACTAAACTGTAGACTGTGGTAAAGCTTTCTGTCACCTGAACAAAAGTCATGGTTTTGACATGAAAAAAATCCCTATTCAAAGTTTCCCTAAAAATTTGTGGATCTATGAAAAAAATCCCTCTGTAGCAAAATGATATTTCCTTGCATAAATTATTTAATTGAAAAAAGGCTGAGTAGTTTTGATTAGCAGGGGCATTATAGTAATGCTTTCTAGACAGGATTGGGATCTCACTGGGTACCTGCCCACACATAAAGTGACAGGAAAACTGTGTCTTTGAGTGATTAAGATAATCACTGAAGAAGACAAGATTAGAAAAGAAAGGCAATAAAAAATATCATCTTTCTTATTTTAAAATTAAATATCCAAGTTATAAAGATAGTAAATTAAATTATCCAGTTTAGAAACAAGTCCAATTTGTGTCTGGATACAAAGTCCAGTCCAGTGCCAGAACCAGATGCTCACCTTTCCTGCCCATGAGTGTGCAGTTCCAGAAGCATGAGGATGGAAGCTTATCTTCAGACTTGACTTAACAAAATGTTTTAATAATCCTAGCTATGAAATGCTAGGAGCTGATCTTGGATTTTACAATAAGAGGCAAAGTGGTTGTGATACTGTATGGTATGTAAATTATATGCAAAGTATATTGGCATGCAAATTTGAATGCTAAAAGGAAAATCATTCTTTTCTAAACCAGAGAAGAGTTTTTCACTCAGATAAGCCAGAATCTGCTGATAATATTTTTTTTTTTTGCAAACTGACAGTATTTCATTGCATTTTGAAACATATAATAAATATATGAAATAATTTTGCTTCCTTTCTAAACAAGTTCAGTTTTGTTGCTGATACCAAGTAGGCAAAAATGCTAAAAGTCTGTCAGATAACTAAGATCATATGAGGATGCCATAATATAAGAAAAACTTAATTATTAATGTGTGAAATTTTAAATTGTCATTTTAAGACTAATGGTTTTGTTTCAACAGTCAAGGCTTGGAGCAGGTCCATGTATTGTCTGTGACCTTGTTGGTCAGTATCATCCACAGTGGCTAATACTGTGTTGTTATTGCTGTTTTGTATCCATTAGACAATGAAATGTTCCTCCATCTATTGACATGGTGAACTCTGGAAACACTAATGGGCAGACATAGAATATTCCAGCAATAGGTAATGTTCACGGAGCATGACAAGATACACCTGGTTGTCTCTCTGGCTCACCAATAACAGTGGTGCTATTAAGCATATATTTTTAGGTGTAACAAGAGAAAGCAGGGCAGTAATGGCTGTGTCCGCTGTCTTTTCTCTGTTTTCTCTTTTTCATTTTGAGCCTGAGCTTTGTGCCAGACTAATAGCCGATGGCAATGGGCTGGGGAAATGAAACTTTCACTAAGATTAGGGAATGTGCAGAAAACAATGTGTGAAGTCCTGATTTGACAAGGATGAACAGACTGGTGAGGGCACCGAGACATTTTGTGAAGTGAAACCATATTTGTACCCAACGTGTCTAGAAAAAACCTGTAACAACCAAGGTGCCAAAAGATCCCACCCAGGAGACAATAGAATGACATCCTCATTATACCAGTCAGGGAATGAAAGAGGTGCAGAATTCATTCTGCCCTTTCCAATTACTGGCAGCTTATATTAATTGATGGTAGTGGAGCAATGTGTGTGTTGTTGTGCTCTGGGGTGATTATCCTTGTGAGACTGTAGGTTCAACAGTTGTCATGCAATTTGGAGTTGCAGACTGGCAATTTTTGTAATTGAATCTCGGGAAATAAACAAAATATGGCAACTTGATACATTTTGAGCAATTAAATTTCTGCTGAATTTTCTGCTTCATCCTGGGGACTCCCAAATTCTCAGCCAAATTCTATCTCTGATTAGGAATGCAAATAACCTCAAAGAAACAGAAGAAGGAAGCCATCGTTATTATATATATGTCACAACAATATATTGTATTGGCACGTGCCCTTAATTTAAAAAATAGTCTTAAAAATCTGCCATCAGACCACAAGTCAGGAAAGCAGACTGAAAAATTGTGTCAACTGTGGCTTTTCTAACTCAGGAGAGGGAGAACTTCAATGTGAAATGACTTGTTTGCAGGGTATGAATTCAGTATTTCTGCCCAGCCCATTCAGGATGTAAAGCTTTCAGAGCAAGGTCCCTTCCTTGCTTCATGCCCAGTGTCTAATATTTTTATTATTAATGACCATGATGTTGCAGGTACAGGGAACCACTAGGCTGGGTTCCCTCATGCCAAGTTCCTGACAGATTAACAAATGTACAGGAGTTTGCTGAATCATTTCCTAAGAAGATAAACCATACATGCAAGTTATTTCTTTGGTTCAATCCTGCTCATTTACAGAAACTGTACACCAGCTCTGTTTCCTGGGGCACTGGAGGAGTGGGCAATCACAGACACACATTCCAGGATCTCGGTTCATAAAACTGGCTCTGGCTTTTTCCAGAGCTTTGTAAGACTCGCCCACAGTTTCCAAGACTTCCTGCACCCTTACCCTCCAGTGAGGTATGAGTCCACTGGTTAGAAAAGTCTGTTCGTAGCTGACATTACTCACCCCAAACTTAGCTGTACAGACACTTAACTGAATCATCTGTGATAGGAGTGTAGTCAGCTGAGCTCTCTAATCAGCGGAGTCCGGCGATGATTGGAATTGCCTTGTATTTCCCACTGCTGATTAGAGGGAAAGCCAAGGGCTGTGGCTGCATAGTTAAATGGAATTCAGTTTAGCAGCTAAGGCTGAACAAGTTGGATCTCCACTACATCTGAGGTGTCAGTGTGATCCTGTCATATGAATAACTAGGTAAATCAGGGATGTCACAGTCTTTAGTGTTGGCTGAAGGTGCGAAGGGTGCAAATAGTGTTCCTTGAACTCTGTGTTGGTCTGATAAGCATGTCCTAGGGATTCCTGAGAGTGATCTTCAACCATTTGTGACCATCTTTGACAGAGCACTGAGGCTGTGCTCATGGAGTGTGTGAGCACACTGAGCTTCGGCAGTCAGATAATCAAAATCCAGCAGGTTTCCCAGCCCTTGTGCATTTTTAAGAGGTCATATGAGACCTCTTAGTCCTGTCCTACACTCCGTGTAGTCCATATATGAATGGCCCAGTGGTTAACTTACCTTCCAGAGCAACCTTCTGAGAACCAGTGGCCTACGCAGTGAATAGTCTGTAGCCTACATTAGTTTCCTAGCTGATTAAGACTCTCTTCTAGTAGCCTGAAGCCCTCTCTACAGAAAATGAGTTCCCCAATATATTAATGTTTGAACACAAAGACAACAAAGATTTCATCCTGTTTTGCCTGGTGTTGAGGAGAGGCATGAGGTCAGCCATGCTGACAGAGTGCTTTGCAAGGAAAGAGGAAGGCGTTTGCTGTAACTAAAGGATATTTCCTTCTTTTCTTTTCCTTTTTACTTTGTGTTAAAGATGTATGACTTCCCAGTCAGCGCAGCTTGCAGTGCGCCTTTGTTTTCCAAATTAGAAAAACAAAACAAGCTGTTTCCGACATAGTTGTCGGGCGGTTTGTTGCATCAAGCTGTGAGCAATGTATGCCATGGAAAGAGCCCTGGCTGATGCCAGCAGAGGAGATGTGTGATGAGGATACAAAAATAGTGATGCCACTTGGGGTGTATGCAAACAACTGTGTTTCTCTTCCAGTAGTGTAGAAACCCCTGGTGTGTCCCTGAACCTCAAAGCTAACTCAGAAGAAAAAGATAATAATGCTGTCAACTCTTATTTTGTTCTTTCTTTCCATCGCTTGCTCACCCCTTCCTAGGAGACAATAAGGAGTCTCATGGTAGAGAACAGAGAGCTCACCATGAAGAAAACGTCCAGTTGCAAATCTGCACCTGTAGGGACATTCTGCCGTCTCCACAGGAGCTCATATACCTGGGAGCAGCTGACTGGGTTGTGCCCACCCCAAACCTGGAGCTTCTTGAGCTTCGACATCTCTAGGTCCCTTGGGTTGTCTGGATCAGTCAGAAGAGGGAGACAACTCACACACTACAGAAACCACAAGTTCAGAAGGGTGAAATAACTTTGAATTTATCTTGATTGCTTTTAAATAATTTACCTGAGAGCGCATGATTTTCCAGGACAAGGAATAACACTACGAGTCATTCTTAGAGATACAGCAAGTCTTTTTGCCAAAATAGTTGGCAGATTATATATACTATACTGAACGCTAGGCAGCTGGGTAATAAAATTAAATCTGTTCTTTTCTGTCAATAGTTTCCACGTAGTTCTTGATATTGGGAACGTCTCCTCTATTTTGGTTTTTATTCTATTCACAACATGTGAGTTGGTATAATATTTCCTCAAAAGCTGTTTACTGAATTGACTTAGCATTCATTTTTATTTAAACTTTATATTAACTTGGTGAACAAAAAAATAATAAATAAAAGTGCTCAAATGAAATTGAATTTCAGGTTTCTATCAAACATATAACTGTG
This sequence comes from Margarornis squamiger, assembly GCA_035222235.1. NCBI lineage: Eukaryota > Metazoa > Chordata > Aves > Passeriformes > Furnariidae > Margarornis > Margarornis squamiger. The sequence continues at coordinate 8,449,640 of JAWWTY010000077.1, read as the reverse complement.
ATAGTGTGAAATACAGAGTGAAAAATATTAAAAAAATTATAAAAGGGCAACACTGATCATATGTGCTGGTAGATATCTGTTCCTCATTGATTTTCAGAGTCAGCTTCCAGTCATCTGACTCTTCACATCTTATGAAATATAATGCAGTATATAAAAATAAATCAGTTGGAGAATTCAGGGTTCCAGCATGCAGCGTTATGATGTCAAGGGAAAGCGAACCCATTGAGAAATCAACAAATGCACTTCAGTGATTGCAATTTTTTAGATTTTATCAACTAGCGTGCAGATTCTGTCTGTCTAAACACAATGAAGTCGCCATTTATATCCCATAAAATCAGTCAAAACAGAAAGTCCTGTGTAATCAGTTTGACTCAGCGATGGTTTGGGTGGTGGTGGTGCTGGCAGAGGGAATCACTTTTCCCCAGACAGCTGGTGTACACATCTTACCAGGGTTACCTAGCAACTGTATGCTGCCCTCAGTCAAAGCATGGTGATTAGTTAATAGCCCGTGACTTCACAGGTTACTTTCTTTACAATCACACAGAAGTATTTACCATTTGATTTCTTCTGAAAACCCCTTCTCATACAGAAATTAATATCAGGTCAGATTATGACTGATGCTTGTCTTGCCAGTATATAGTTACCAGTAAGTGCTTCCTTTCCTCCACCTTCCCCATCATATTTTATGTCTTTCAGATGATTGTTACAACTTAAGCACATTACCAAGGGAAAATTATGAAGTGTCAAAAAGATATCTTTGCAATTTGCTGGAACTTTTTATAATTTGAATTTTACCTGGGAATTGCATAAAGAACTGACTGCTCACATCTCCCATGTCATACTAGCACTGGGCAAGAGGGAGGATCTTGCAAATGCAGCAGTACTGTAAGGGCACATTGCTGACCCACTGTTTCAGGTTCTACATCATGGTGTAAATGGGAGTTGACTGCCTTACACTTAGCTCAAACATTCAGCACCACTTGAGTGTTTTGATGCAACCCTTCCAACCCTTCACATAACATTTTTCCTTGGGCTGTTTTTTTACCTATTTTTCCTTTTTTTTTTCCTTCTTTTTAACCTTAAAACTTTCTACTAAAAACATGCAATTTTCTCTTTTTTCTTTCTTTCTTTTTTTTTTTTTTTGACAGTAAGTGTCCTTATTTTTGAAAAGATCAGTTAGCATTGAGCCTGTTTTCCATCAAATACCTAACAAACCCTTCCTCTCTTCTGTATGATTTCTCTATGGAATTTTGAAGTGTCCATTCCCTAGCTTAGCAGGTAAAGCAGATGTTTGCACTGCCAGCCATCCACAGGGTGTGCAGTGTTTGGCTGTGTATGAAGTCTGTAGCTCAAAAGAGAGACAGAGGTGAACTGTCAGCTATGGCTCATTCTTCCTACAGGCCACATAACCATGACTGTAATGCCTGTTCATGATACCCTGCAAGGTTGTTTCTGAGAACTATGCCCAAGTTTTCTCGTATTGCTGCAGTAATTCAAAGCCTGTTTGCTTTTAGAAACATCTGGAGAATGAACCTCCAAGTCATGAAAACATTATCTGAACAGACTCTGGAGCCACCTTGTTACACTACCTGCTCAAAGAGGGTGTTTGCCACACTGTATCAAGGAGATTTCCTTTCTTCACTGGCAATTCCAGCTCCAGTGTTAGAAAATGAGGAGTAATTTTTGAAGGCAGAAGGAAAAGGGTGGAATTACTACCCAAGCTATAAGGAAATATCACCCTTTGGATGCTCCCAGTACTAACTCCTTGTACAATCTGGTCTTGTGCCTTTTCCAAGGATTTGTTTTCTATGTTTCTAGTCTTTTGCTGACTGCTGGTGGTCTTGGTACGTCCCTAGGAAAACCATCCTGATCCTGGCATTCCTGCCATCTACCACATGATAAATAATAATGAGTTCTCTTTGTCTTTCTTCACTTGCTCAAAGTCCATGCTCAAAGCCCTACATCAAAGGTTCTGCATATAATAAGTACGTCTGCCACAGATGTCTTTGGGGTCACGATCACCAATAACCACACAAAGCATCCTTTTGAGGATTCTTCCTAGCAGGCCCATGCAGGGTGAGGAATGCTGTCCCTGTACCTTGTGGTATGAGTGGCTGGTGTGAACTAGCTTGACAAACAAATTTAAAGTTCCCTACAGCTATTTTCCCTCTGTGTATCACCAGGGGCTTTGGATGAGTGTGCAGGCTTGTTTGGCCCTAGGGAAGCTTTTAGTATTGACTGGAAATGTTCTGGACACAGTTACTGACAGAGCGTATTCCCCTGTGTCTGCTTCCAGCTCTGAAGGAGCTCAGGACCGTGTGCCTACAACAGTTCTGATTCAAAATGCAGTGAAAACAGTGGAAGAATCGCTTTGATTTAGGTCTCAGACAGATGCATTAGAAACATTAAGATAAAAGATAAAGCAGAGATAGTAGAAAGTCTACTACTTCCATCTGTTCTGCATAAAAGGAAAAGACAAGGAAAATTAGGAACTTTTCTATAGTCACTCACTCCCTTGGGTTCATTTTCCTGGTCTTATTCCACGTCATAAACACCACTTGGCAAATATTCCAAAAGAAAGAGCACAGCTTTGCTTGCTGCAGAGCTACTAAGAGGAGCTGACCCCTTTGAAGGCAATGGTGGAGCTGCCCATTGCATTGCCATTGTCTCTTCAGGGATGCCCCTGGGATTTTTCTAGTGTGGATTCCTCGAATACAGCCTGAGTCTGAGTTTCAAACACCCACCACAAAGCCTTTGCTAGTCTTAAAAGCACAGACCGTGTTTCATATAACTTGCTTCTGATTCAGGACTTTGTGAAAGCTTCAACAGCTTGTAGTTGGTATCTTACAGACCTGTGAAAGTTATTCTTACAGGCACAGGGAAGAGAAGGCAGGGCTTTGTTCTGTTTGTATCTTTAGTGGGACTTGATTTGCTGCTAATGAGAATTCACAAAGACATAAATGTACAAAATTATTTATTTCTACTGTGAACTCAAGAAAAAAATTATTACACATTTTATATAAATTTCATGCTCCTTCTGTAAATCCTATTCCATGGACTGCATATATCCGTGCATCACGTAAGCCCAATTCCTATTGACACATTAGTGTTAGTGTTAGCTAAAAAACAATCCTCTTATAGCTTAATAAAATTTGAAGTGTTTTATGGGTACAAGGGTTGAATTTTGTTAATTGTAACAGAACAATCACTCGTATCTAGTAATTTTAAGCTTTGATCTCATTAATAGGGTCAGACTTTGTTACTACTGGGAAGGACACTTTTAAAAACAGCTGCTGTGATTTCTGAAGAGAGATCATAGAGGTTGGATTAGAATATCACAATGATTTATGTGACTTTGGAGATATTTTATCATACAGTACTAAAGATAAGCTGCAGGTACAACAGATGGCTTTTGCCATACAATCCATTTATGCTGCATTCTCTAATGTGTGGTTATCACTGCATGTATACAGGATGTTTTGTCTTGCAGAAGTTTTTCTAAAAAATTGCAGCAGGATTTGTGGTGTCGTTTATTAAACAGCAACCCCAGACCACAGAGTGGTGCTATACCATGGCAGCTGCTGTTCTCCACAAAACCAACATTTTTCGTATTTCTCTTTCTCTCAGTCAGCTCCACAGCAACTTTAAATCATTCCTCTCTTTCTTTGTGTTTTGAGGGGGAAATGTGGCTGCAGATTGACTGAAAGACCATTCTAGCATGTTTGGTTCTCTCTTAAAGAAGTACCGTGCCCATTTGTAAAGTGGTTGCTCAGACCAGTGAAAGGAGCTGTTGCTACATCCCTGCCTCATTAGCTTTTTAACTGACTGTGTTGGATGTGAGCCCTGTTTGAAAGTACAGCGAGGTGGGTTGCTTCTGGTTTCATCAAAAGCAGTTTTCAAGCAGCAGCATGAAGATGTGGGAAATTATTTGTTAAATTAAGCTAACAAGAATGAGACCAAAGACTCGTGTCCCTCATTCCCATGCTCAGATATCCGTGTTTATTCTTTTCTGATAAGATGTTCAAATCCTAGCAGGCAGATTTGGGGTTACTAATGACCTTTTGAGTGGATCCTCCCTCTCATCCTTAGGAGAGTGCACACAGCCCTGGGCTGTGTGCTGGAGGGACACTGCCTTGTTATTTGACACTGTCACATACGTGGCTCTTCTGGCACTGTTCATATTGTTTTTCAATTTGATGTGAGTATATTATTTAACATTGACTGCATTAAGGGAGTTTTTAGCTCCCAGAAGTGTATTTTAATGCATGTTTGTTCCTCTTTTATTGCCACATTTCACAGTCAACAAAAGCTTTGAACTGAGAGCCTCAGCATCCATTGCCATTGGGTAACAGTAGGCTTCATGCCCTTCTTTTACACGCTTGTTTTACAATCTTGAGCACCTAAGTGAATAATTTTGAGAACACAACCTATATATCCAAATCACTTAAAAACCCAAAACCTTCCTAGATACAAATGAAATCTAAATAAAAAGTGATTACCCGAAGTCTGTATCATGTGCTCTGACACAAATGCTTTTCCAGCAGGCGTGAGCAGCATCTGCCTCTGACACCTACACCTCACATTCACTGGTGAGCATTTTGTGGTCTCCCTTTGGAAAATTGTATTCCCCGTGATAGGACTTGTCACAAGTTAAATTATCTGTGAGATCACTAACTCTGTCTCCATCCTAGTGTTAAATTCCTAACAATTTCTGTCAACTCTCAATATCAGCAATGATGTTTAGTGAAATTCTTACAGTATTCAAACTGTATCATCTTGGCACGGGTGATGATGAGCCAGAGGACAGCCCTAGACCATACCATTAACTTATCAAGTAAAGAATTCCTACGGAAGTCATTGCTGCTTGTAGAACTTTTTACTTTTTCTTTCTCTTTATTTTTAATCTAAAGGAATAAACATTGGCATTGGTATTCCTGTTGAAGTAAAAAATGAGTGAGTTTGCATCCAGATTTGGAGTTTATTTCTTGCAGGGTCCTTACAGGTCTTACAATAAGGCATTTTAAACTAAGCTTATCTGAATGAATAATCTTGGTTTGCAGTTCATAGTGTAAGGATTTTTCCTCCTGTGGCATTTATTGTCCCCGATAGTTTCATTCTGTTGTTGTGTAACTAAATCCATCACTTTAATATGCCATATGTGAAAAATAGATTTAGATGCAAACACTACCAGTATTTTAACAAAGGTTTTGTCTGATTAGAGGAAAAATCGATGAATGCCCAAAAGTTTAAAGAGGTAATCAGGAAACTTCTATGAGTAAATGGTCATTGCGATAAGTTTACTTTCATAATTTATGAAGATGTGACAGTGGATTCTATGTACCGTCTTCTAGGCATCTACTTTCAGCCTTGCTCTGCAGTGTATATTCAAATACTACATCTTCACCACCAAAGTGCAAAAGAAGAGTGCAAAACTGGTCCATAGTGCAGGCAAAGGCACTGTGTCCCTATTCTCAGCTCCTTGTATTTATCAGAGTGGAAGATACAGCCTCACGATGTATGATGATAGTCTGCAGAAACGAAGGCAGGATTCTGGTCTGGGGAGCAGGCAGGAGACAAACATCTCGGTGTCTCTGCCTGCAAGGGATGCTGAGCAGCTGGTAAACTGTGCACAAGAGCTTTATGGTGCAGGTCTGTGAGCGTAAAAAAAAAGATCAAAATAAAGACTTTAATTGGCCATTGCAAAACAGAGCTAAACAAAACTGGCCGCAGTCTCAGCAGTGACCCTTCCTGAACTTCTGATGCTGGGGCACTCGGTGTACCCTGACTCCAGCTCAGCCTCTGTTTTCACCCAACCTGCTAATGGAAAGAGCGTGTTTGGTTACTGGCTCAGGGAGATATCTGCCCTGCTTCCTGCAGTTTGGTGGTTAATGTTTAAAAACACGCTACTTTAATAATAAAGTTTAAAAAAATGGTATCCACTGGGAATAAACATTATCCCTTAATTTCTAAAAATAATTATAATATGCATCTTAAAATTCAGAAGAGTGTGTCTCATGAATAGGAATGTAATTTCATGAATTAAATGCTGCTGGTACGGCTAGAAAGCAACTGAAGTACGTAATACACCAACCTAAGGTTCTCATATTTTTCTGTAATATCAATTCAGCATTAGCAATGCTAAGCCACCTGCTCTTTCCTTAATAGAGCATGAGTTATTAAGACCAATGTTTTAAATTATGTTTATGCTCTAATAGAAAGGATCTGGTTTCTTAATTTAAGAGGTGATTTACTTTACCTGCTTTACTTGGCATATTAATTATTAAGGCACTGTCTGAGTGTCATTTAAGATTAAATCATGCTGAACTGCTTTGAAAAATCCAAACAATCAGGAAAGATGGGTTTAAGGGACAACTCAGATGAGAGAAATTAGCATACACTAAAGCAGATCATGACTGGGGGTCAGAGCAGTCTGGTGGACCTGGTTGAGTAGCAGACTCAGAAATTCTTCTGTGCTGTGCTGAAAACTTTGTTTTCATCTCTTAGCAAGGCTCCTACTAGAGTTTCAAAAGCACTTTTTAATTTTGAATTGTTTAGATTAGGACTCAGTGTTTAGCATGTGTCACTGTCATTTGGTTTTCAAAGCAAGTGAATACTCAAAGCTACAGTTTGAATCAGATAAGATCCAAACTGTCAAGGAATTTTGAAAATGAGGCTTTATTTTTGGAACTTAAATTTGGAACATAAATTTTTTATATGGTAAACTGTGGATTTAGAGTAGAAGTTCCAGTAATCTATTTTTCTGAGTAGTGAATTACCTAGTCATATTAACTAGAACATGCATTTCCATGCATTTCCACCTTTTAAAAATGAGCTCACTTAAATTGATTTGAATCTCTTTAAGAGTTGCATCAAGATGAAATGGTGACTTTTTCTGATTGTAAAATATCAAATTAGAAATTTTTAACCTTTAATAAATTTTCTATAAAGGAAAATCAATCTCTGTCTCTGAGTGTTGTCAGTGGCTCCGGTGCCTCAAAAAGGCTCGTACTGATAAATTTTCTTTTAGTCTAGAAGTTGAATTTTCTTGATGTTGCATATTTGTCAAGGCAAATTCACCCAGATGAGGGAGTTAGTTTTGGCTGAATTTATGGATTGTCAGAACAAAGCAGAACTCTGTCAAATTTCTTTGATACCTTTATGTCATGTTGTAGGATATGGATATGGAGACAGACTGCAGAACTGTTTTGTTGGTTCAGCCTTTCCTTACTCCACTTTCTCATCTCAATGGAATGCACAATTCTTATGCTTGGGAGTTAAATATTAAATTCAAGGTCCCCTTGACAAAGCATGGCAACCAAATCACCATCAGTAAAAAATTCAAACCTTTCTGGCCATTTCACGAGGCAAGATCAAGGCCAATGCATTAGAACTTGCTTTAAATCTTCTTAGCATCTTTAGCTTGGAAAGACGTAGGGTGGTTCTAGAGATTCCCAAACTTCAGTAGATGAAGGCAATTTTAATGGGAAGCCTGCGCAGAGTGAGATTCAGGAATGTGCATCCCCCCTGCTTAGAGCCATGAATAGAGACACTCATATCACACGATGTCAGAGCATGTTTCAGTCCAGGTGGTATCAACAGAGCAGCTCAAGATCCTTAAGCCTCCAACCTAAACCGACCACATTACAGAATGGAGACTGGGACAGAATCATCACATGGCCAATGTTGAGTGCAAGTGTCATGACTCGCCTCTCCAGCTATTCTTACACTCTTCTCCACGTACCCACCAATGGTTGCTGCCACAAGTAGAGTGTTAAATATGTGCACTTTTGATCTAACTCGTTATGATCACTCCTATGTTTTTAAAGACTGAGAAATCCACATCTTGAGTTTTCTTTGGCTGTTAAGAAAAGAATAGTTTCCCTTGGTGACCAGATCACATTATGATAGATAGATGTTGATATCATTTGTGCAAAAATGGCACTTGATCTTGCAGAATGCAAAATCAAAAACTGATGGAGATTTAAATGATTTAAACTATGTCTTTTTTGTCTCCAAATCAAAACACAGTCCTGTCCAGCCCTCCCAGCAGCCTTGTGCCTCTAACTTCACTGAGATGCCAGGGCAGTCGGTGTTTCATGTAGTGGATCACAGACCTCCAGCAACAGCAAAACTGAAAATGAGTGACCTAGAAATATCAAAATTACTGCAAGACTCTCCAGTTTCCACCAAAACCAGTCCCAAACTCACAAAAGGAAGAAAATGCACTGAAAAAAAAAAAAAATCACACTTCTTTTGAAAAAATTTTGGCTTCTCTCTGGGACAACTGACAACCCTGGGGCCTTGACCCCTGGATGTGATGATCCTATTCCCTCTGATGCCGCCCTGTAGATATATGAGAAAGAGGCTGCATCAACCAGTGACTGAATCAGTCTGGATTTAGGAATTTCAGAGTTTATTAGATTTAAGTGGCTCTTTGGTACAAAGTGGCTGTTGTTACCCAGCCTCATTCCCGTCCTTCACATACATGTGCAAACACCATTTTCACGTGTGATAATTATCCTGCCTGCCTTATAGCCACCATCCCTGCCATGGAGTGAGTGCTCCCAGCCATTAACAAAGAGGTGATGGAACCCCTCTGAGGTGCAGCCAAGTATTATAATCACTCTTACAACTGGGAGCTGGAGCGTAGAAATGAACTGTGAGTGTCTATAAGCCCACATGGAAAGACAGCAACAGACTTGAGAATTGGCTTCATTTCTTCTCAGTGTCATTTCCATACATTTTTTTTCTTTGTTCTGTCTTTTTCTTTTTCCTTCCATTGCTGCTTTCCCCAACTGAGAGTATTATCTGGAGGTTAAGAGAGGAATTGTGCTGAGACCTGAACTACCCATGGGCAGCTCAACTCCCAGAGCACCCTGGCTCATACTCCTTTTGGGAATTACCAGCCTCTGCCAAACTTCTCATAGAAAAGGCTTACATTTCTAACAGTGGCACATTTTACAAGGGTAACTCATTCATTTTTCAGTTTAAAAATCTCTTAACTTACTAGCCATGCAGTTTTTAAAGCTTCTGCCTGTGCTACTCACCTGTCTGCTCTTCCTATAGCATCCATCTGACAATCTTGATGGCATTTCCTTTTCTGAGAGTTGATGAAGGTATCACAGAATCACAGAATGTGCCGAGTTGGAGGGGACCCACAGAGTTCATTGAGTCCAACCCTTAGCCCTGCACTGGACCATCCCTGAGAGTCACACCATGTGCCCAAGAGCATTGTCCAAATGCTTCTTGAACTCTGTCACTTGGTGCTGTGACCACTGCCCTGGGGAGCCTGTTCGGTGCTCGACCACTCTGGGGGAAGAACCTTTTTCTAATATCCAGCCTAAACCTCCCCTGACACAACTTCAGGCCATCCCTCAGGTTCTGTCACTGGTCACCACAGAGCAGAGATCAGTGCCTGCCCTTCTGTTTCCCCTCACAAGGAAGCTGTAACTGCAGTGAGGTCTCCCCTCAGTCTCCTCCTCTCCAGGCTGAACAGACCAAGTGTCCTCAGCTGGTCCTTTTATAACTTCCGCTCAAGGCCCTTCACCATTTTTGTTGCCCATTTTTGGACACTCTCTAATAGCTTGACATCTTTCTTGTATTGCAGTGACCAAAACTGCCCATGGTATTCAAAGTAAGGTTGCATCAGTGCAGGTACGTAGGTGGTAGGTGGGGAATAGGTATCCTTCAATCACAATGGGGAATCAAGTCATGGACAGGCTATTAGCCCCGAGGATGCATTTGGTAGCCCAGAGCTTTCCAGTCCCAAGCCAGCTTCCTCACCCCTGGGCCGTTCTCTCAGCCCTGCCTTGAAGGTTGTTGAATTATGGACTCTGTTGTCATAAAACCCCCAATCCTTTCATCCATCCTTCCATCCGTCATGCATTGCTATCACATCTAGCAGCAGATGCACACATTTGAACCACAGGAGAAAAAAAAAAAAAGGAACAAAGACCAATGTTTACCATACCATGGTTTGAAATCTTTGTAGTTGGCAACTAAATCAAAGGAATGCTTATGTTTTGATGTACAGCAGTCTTAAATCATTTGTAATTTTCTATCACCTCATTTTATCAACAAATTAACATCTTGATATATAAGATCATCAGTAAATTAGCAATCAGCACCAGAACACAAATTTATTTTTAATGTGTGTATGAAACAAAGGACAATTGATAATATGTGGTGTACCACTTTACATTTTAAAGAGAAAATAAAAATATTTATAAATGTCAACATATTTTTTAATTTATTCTGGCACCTGCAATTGGTGAATTTCTCTAGACTTTGTGTCATTTTGATGTATGTGCTGCCCAAACTCTTTTGCTTGCCAACAGTCTTCAATTTTCATGAACAAGAGGGGAGGATGGGGAACTACATGATGGAAAAGGAAACACATCTGCATCTTTCTCAAGGAAAATGTTTTCAATGTAATATTGAAAAAACTCTAATTTCAAAGATAAATGCTGTGTGTAAGGTGAGGGCATTTCCTGTAAACAAAGCAAAGGAATAGTTTAGCATGGATTTAAAGCTAACATATAAAATTGCAGATCAAATCCTTCTCCCCCCAACAATCATTAATTCATTAATCCTTGAAACCATCACTGCATTGTTTTCTGGTAATTATACACACCTCATATGCCAGCTTTTTAAGACATTAATTGCATGATTAGTTTTATGATTTCTTCTGATTACCAATTAAGTTACCTTTTTCTCTCTTTTTTGTATTTCATACATACCATTAGACTTTATAGTGCTTCTTTTTTAATTTCTCACCTAGCAGGGGTTCTCACACATTCGAAGACAGCATTATCCACTCAATAAACAGAGAGAGAGTTTAATTTTCTGTGTAAAGTATTGCTGTGGACTTGGAAGGATGATGTTTCAGATATTATGCTATCAAGAGTGACATTTAATTTTACAGGGAAAAAAATCTTGTTTTTCCCTGTCATAACAATGTTCACAGAGCATGATTTTAAAGATGTGCAGAGACCAAATCAAGTGATTCTGTCTGTTGGTTTAGCTGAAGTTGTCACATCTTCCTTTTTTGCCCAACATGTATTGCCAGCTGGTCTTCGATTCTATTAGTGTAATTTCTCATATAGAGTTCTCTGGTCTGTGTATATGTGTTTAAAAGTAGTGTCCCATACATCATAAATCAGATACACATTCATGAGGCTCTCGAAGACTTAGGGTAAAAAATTGATCAGTGGGACCACAAGAGCTGAATTTCCAAATCCTGGTATAACTGCATCCCAATTATCTTGTATCCTGCATCCTTCAGATGCTGAGAACTCTAAACTTTTTCAATACACCTTTGACTTTCAGCAAATGAGACTCCTACCAGCTGCAACGGTAATATGCTAATGCCTATATACATTGAGTGAAGCTCATATAGGTGTTCTTGGAGACATATTGCACACAGAAATACAAAACCAGATGCAAGTTTTTGCTTTCCATATTGCACATAAATGGACAAATGTTTATCTCAGTATGTATTTCTTCTTGTGTAGGTATTTTTGTGCTTGGTTTATCAAATATTTGCATGGGATTCATGTACATATTCTGCATCATCTTTGTAGTGTAAAAGCAATTACATTTAATAATCAACACCAGACAAGATGCCCAAACGGAAATTAATTGAGAAAGTCCTTTATATAAAGGAAACAGGGAACTGACTAATAGACATTCTTGACGAGAATAATACAGTCTACAGCATATTGTGTTTGTGATTTTAAGGCAATCTGGTATTGATTTAAAGGAATACACACTTCCAAATTCCTGACAGCTGTAGCAGGTAAGAGAATAGAAAGATGTTGGAACTTGCAGGGTAGCCCTAACTGGACTACCATAGAAAATAAAGTCCCAGTTTTTCTGTTGATCCTTAAAATGCTTGCTTGCCAAAGCTGTACTGTGGTCCTCTAGTAGGGAAAAGCTGTCCCCAGTGTACCATATTGCTGTTCTACAAGCACCCTGTGGACAGTGAGTCAGCATGGAGAAACGTGCAAAACTGAAGGTGTTGCTGTAACAACAAGTAAAAACACCTCCAGCTCTATGAAAGCTGTATTTTTTATAAATTATAGGAAAAAAATTATCAGGGGTCTCTGATTAACCTTTATTTTTCTGCTGTGGTTCTCGTTTTTAAGAGATCTTTTAAATCTATTTCATTTGGTCCCACTTTGTATTGAATGACAGAAGGCAGCAGCCAGCTCTGTCAGACCAGAAAATAGAAGACTAAAGGAGTACAGGCAGTGGTTGTTGTCATTGGCTTGACAAAGTCAGGGATGGAATTGAAGTGTCCAGAGCTTGCAATCACCTTAGTTACAACTGATAATACCTTAAATATTTCAATAACCAGGTGCAGTTATCTTTGATCTCTTTAGAAGTATTTCTAGGCATAAATCTGCATATTTCACTCATCTTTCATATTTAATAACCAATATGAATTTTTTGAAATATTTTCCGTTACCCAAAAAATGAATGTGTGTTTATGCCACTTCTGTCTGCTCTCTAGGCTGTGTCAAGCTCAATAATCAAAGCAGAAATATTTCCTTCTAATAGCAGCTTTTTTTTTTTTTTTGTAATTGCATTCCTCTGCTTTCAGCCATTCATAAAAAGCAATCCATACAGGAGGCAATGAGGTAGGACCAAATGTTGTAGCTAACTTGAAAAAAAAAAGAATTAGCAGCATATAGTTTTCTGATTCTTTATCCTTGACAAAAATTACTTGGCTACAGAAGTAAAATATAGCTGTTTTTGAAGCAAGCAAAATTGTGAGAGAGTTGGAAGAAAGGCAGACAGGAAAAAACCCATAATTATGGCTTGCTCTTGTATAAAGCTTTTATTGGCAACAAGGCAAACAGGATGCTCTTGAAAAGACATTCAACATTCTTCCCAAAAGATGTTTAGAACTTTTTTTTTTTTTAATTTTATTCTTTCTGCAAGGGTCCAAATCATCATTCATCTTTCTGAAGGCTGAGGCCATGACATATACATGCTATTACTGTATAGAGACAGTGCCTAAAGGCTCTCCTTCCTTGTCTTCTGGCACTCTGAGAAAAACTCATGCCCCCATTCCTAGATTAAGGTGTTCAGTTGTCAGTAGATCTACTTTATTTATAGCATCTCAAGATTTGAATCAAATATTACAAAATCAAATGGTGATCCCTCTTAAAAATTTGCAGCACTGTATGCAGTATGTTCCTAGTTGTGATGGACCATCTCCAAATAAAGTTTAAAAACCACCAAACCCCAGTAAAGAAATAAATGCAATTAATATAATAAACCAATAGCCTGTTTGGATAATGTAGGGGGGAAAAGATATTATACATACTTTTCTGAGACAAGCATTTTCCTCAGTGCTTTTACAATCACAGCAACAGTGTATTTCAGAAAGAATAATTATAGGATAGGAAATTATTCTACATGGTACTGTGGTGTCAGCTGGATGATGATGGGCATCAAGGACTGCCCAAAGGCCTGTAACCTGTGAAGGATCTCTGTCTGCAGCCATATATTTCCTGTTCTTACCAAGTGTGAAACAAAGTTGTTTGCAGCTGGGATTTATCACAGAAGTGCTGCATGGCTGGGATGCTGTGCCAGCACAGGAGTCTGCTCCATCCTGCTGCTGCTCAGAGCCACTGCAGCCCTGTCAGCCTCCACTCTCTGCCTTGCTCACTCCATTGCCCAGTTTACAGGTGCCCACAAACCTCCTGAGCAAGTTCCTTGGTCTTCAGCACTGACCCAATGTGTGCCCTTGAAGAGGTTGCCTAGTACCTGTTCCTCACTAAACCAGCTGTCTCTGTGGACAGTATCAGGAGGAAATATGGGCTAAGCAATAATAATAATACTGTACTGAGTGTGTTTAGTGGTGGGAAAACGAGTTGTTGCTGTCAGAGAAAGCTGTGAGTTTTAGAAGTTTCACTGGTATGTCAGAGAAGGTGTTTTCAGAACAATGTAGCACACCCTTGAAACTAGAAAGCACAGCCAAGCAGCATGCAAATACTGTCAACACACTTTCTGATGGCCTCCAGCCTTCACACTTTAATAGAAGTATGAATAAATGAACCAGTAACAAATCCAGGTATTCCTTCATCTTGCAGACTGACATAGCCCAATACTTTAACAAAAGTTTCATAATATTCAAATAGTCATTTTAACTATGTTTTGTAGTCATCTTGCGCTTCCTTTATCTGTGGGTTTACCTTTCACTGAATACATGAAGTGCTGAAAGTGTCATGAGAGGCTTTTCTCTTCCTAAGAGAAATGCACAATGCAGCTGTGCATTGTGTAAACCCAGGAAGTTTAAATAAACAAATATGTGGGTCCTTTTCAAACTGAAATGCAGCTCCAGAATTTCAGTTTGCCCATCACTAATGTTCATTGAAATCCATGTTTAAATTGGGAACAAAACTATCTCCAGTTTACAGAAATGTAGCCATCCATAGCAGCCCAAATGGATTAGGGTTGCTGCATCAGAGAAGTCCATTAGTGTAGTGTAAAGTACAGATACAGTATAAGCCATTTCATAAAGTACAGCTGCCTCTGATCAACCTAAAAAAATCCTCTTAAGTCTGAAAACACAAGGTAAAAATGCACAGCAGGCTGCAGGCCAGATATGTCAAGTATGTATTTTTAAAAAGTGGAGTTTAACTCGTATGAGTCATCATTCATTCACTCTTAAATTTCTATTATTCTGCTATTTTGCATACAAGCCCAATTTATCTGGATGCTGAAGGCCACAATGGATCCATTTCTCTCCCTTGAAGCATCCAAGGAACTTGCTGTATTTTTGCTGGCACTGTGTGTCACATATTGATCTCCCATCAATGAATTGCATGCAAGCATGGCACACAGTGGGCCCACTCCAGGCATTAAATGACAGGAACCAAAGAGCAGGAGATCCTGGAGTATATTGTACACTTATTATAACAGGGGATGTCAGAATTAGAATGCCAGTATGACATTTCTCCTTTCTTCAGTCGTGAGAGGGGGCAAACTAGCTGCCCTCCTAACTCTTGCAACATTCTCCTTTCTCTCTTTGTGCAATGTTCTTTTGTTGAAAGGAAGGGACCACTGAGGAAGTCATCCCAGTCCAGGCTGCATGGGTTTGCCAAAACTCATGGGCTGGTTTCCCCCAATGGGTTTCCTTCGTTTTTCACACTCCTCAGAGGATGAGATCCTCACCAGCTCTGAGGAGCAGGGCCACGGATGGGTAGGATCTGAGGCAGATATACATTAACCCTTGGTTTCTCGGAGTTAACATCCAAAGCTAAACCCCCTCATTGTTCACGTGTAACTAAAGATAGTTTATTGATGGTATCAGTCAGAAAGAAAGGACATAATTGCATGGCACGAAGCACTGTGTCCTACATCCACTGTGAAAGTTGTGAATATGAGAAACACAGTTCCCATCATGTACTCTGGAGAAAAAAAGTAAAGGGGCTCAGACTTGGAAAATGTGGGGGAAGCTTGAAAAGTGGCAGGACTGAAAAGCCACACTAAGCTGCTCTAGTAGGGCATCTTTGTCTCCTACCCCCATTTTCAATTAAATAATTTTGAAAACTTGTTTCTGAGGACAGAATCTCTATTTAGGGAAAGTTGTTGCTTTTTTATATTTTGCAGGAGCAATCTTTGATATCAAAATTTGTTTGATATGGAAATACTGCATACTTGCTGCTTTTAAGCCCACCTACATGCACACCAAGTTTCTGAATTACCAGTAAAAATCTTTGTTTGTGCTTTTGTGCACAAACAAGCTCAGCTTTTTAGTATGCACCTGCTTAAGCAATTTCTTTGAAACCAGAATACTTGGATTTTTGGGTTTTTGCCTATAAATAGCCTTGCTTTGTAGAATGTAGTCTATTACAGGCTCTTTTAAATACATTTCTAAGGGGAAATATGTGAGGAAATTTAAATAGATGTCCTTATTAAAAATGAATTATATACATCAAAATTAAAGTTGTTTGCAATAACACGACATTCTTCTGCATCTTGTGCTAACATCAGCACAATCAGTGGGAAACATGAAAGGAGAGATCCCATGCACATCTGAAACTACAATTACAATGTCAGGGGAGGGGCTCTTTTAAGTCAGAGCTTTTTTCCCTGAGAACAAGGCTGATTTTCTGAAGGACTTGCATTTCCTACAGGCCCTTGGCCCCTGCAAACACCTCTGAATCAGCTTGGGGGCAGAAGGCTGCAGGAGGAGGAAGTCCTGCCTCACACTTGGGGAGATACCACGAGGTTGCTAAAATTACAAGATATACTACAAATTTAAAAAAACCCAAAAAAAACCAAAAAAACAAACAAAAACAAAACAAACAAAAACCCCAAACCCAACGAAACAAACTAAAAAACCCACCCCCAACTTTTAAATAATAATTGTATCATTATCTTTGCATCACTTTTGAGACAGAAAATACATAATACATTTTCCTTCTGTCATTAGCTTTTTAAAGTACTCTTTTAAAGTGGTTTGCTGATAAAACTGACTCCTGGGACTATTAAAATAATTCCTTGTGAAGATAGTTTATGTTTTGCTGCAGTTGATCAGGAATACGTGTTCCAGGACACTTCAGAAGATCCATTTGATTGTTTTGACTTTCTCGTAAAAAATTATTTAAATTTATAGATTGTTGCTTGGATAAGATCTGAGAAAGTTAAGTGATGTGATAATCGGGTAGTTACCTTCATAATCGACTAATTCTGTAGCAATCTGGTAATCTTGGAGCAATGATCCCAGTTTTGGCTATTAGTCATTCAATTCACATTGTTTCCACGATACCAATGGTAGTCAGTAGCTGACATGTAGCAACACTAATGTTTTACGTTCATCCCTGTCTTTGAATGGATGTTTGAGATGCACAAGGACATCTCAGAAGTAGGCTTTTATGTAATGTTATCTTCTTGGGACCTTAGCAAGTTTTTTTCTTTAATGTTTTTCTCTAGATTGTCATTAAAATATTTCAACTTCACAGTAGTACTGGATAAGTAAGCCTATGATCTAGTGTTGATAGACACATCAAAGTTAATCACAGCCTTAATTTAAAAGAGATAACCCAGAAAGCATAGCCAATAAATAGAAAGCAAGGTTTGTACCCATTTTGAATCAAAATCCTAAATCCATTATCATGTTTATACCAAAGACTAGGCTGCTATCAGAGCCCCACAGAACTCATGAAGTTTTCTGTTTAATTGTGGGACTGACAGAAGTACAGGTTGACGTTTACAAACGCTCTAGTCTTCCCTTAAGCTGTCTGTCCCTGCCAGTCCTGGGAGCTTAACAAGAAATTATGACAACTGCACTTCCTAAATGAATTCACTTCAGCCTGAAACAGTGCAGCACATAAGCTCAAAACTGTAGCCTGTGCACTTTTATTGAGTATTTGCTCTTTTTTTTTTTTTTTTTAAGCTGTTTTTTAAGTTTTTCTACTTTTGGAAGCAGAACAGAGGATACATTTGTATTCTGTGTGTTTTCTCTGGAAGATAAAAGGCACTTTTGATGGAGGTACAGACTGTCTCCGTTCATGGCAACATTCAGGGTATAGTGAAAAGATGCCCTATTTAAGCATATTGAAATTTCTTTCTTAGGTGTTTTGTTTATGGCTGATACCTAGAGGCAGGTTGGACAACAGTACCAACCATTAAAGTTTCTTGGCACTTCTTGTTAGAAATTTCAGCTGCAACCTTTAATAATTTGCAAAATTCTAGCATGTACTCTCTGGCTCTTACAGCAAAAGAAACTCAGTCATTTCTGAAACTGCACTGCAGAAAACTGACCTTAAACCAGTGTGAAAAACTTAAGATGCTTTTTTCCTTTCAGCAGTCCCGGGGATCCATCCCTGTTACCTTTTCTTAATGCTGATGGGTAGGTGAAGCCATATGACAAGGATTTATCTTTTGTCCTTTTTTAATGGAAATTCAGGAGATCTCTTCTAAAGTAGTTATAAATCTATGTGTATCTATGGTTTGCACATGGCTTGAAGAATCTTGTGGTATTTTAGCATCTGAATTCACCAGGGAATGGTCAGATGGGGATGTACAGGGTGGACAAAAAACTTGTTAAGAGCTTGTGGACCATGATCTGTGGAGCTTGTTAGAAACTGCATGATCAGGGTGAGAAGAGATCTTTACTAAATAAATTAAGGCAGTTTCTGTAACAGAGAGAGGGGAGTTTAGCCTTCCTGACAGTCGCTGCATCAGCAATTCCACAGGACACAGCAGTGAAAAAGGTTTTGGGAGGGTGTCAGTATGACTTCTTGGAACAAGTAGTGTAGCAAGGCCAACCAGGGGTAATGCACACCTTGGTCTGCAGAAGAAGCAGCTGGAAAGATACAGCCAAGACAACCATGGAGAGAAACTTTCATACTGGGACTGGGTAGGTGAAGAACTAAGGGTCTGGGGTAAAAACGGGTTCAAATTTAGGAGAGAGTAGTAGACAGATAATTTATGTAGTGTACCTTCCTTCAGTGAGTTCTGAAGTCAGTGGTTTTTGTCTGAGAGACCCTCTGCATCTGCACAGAGATGTGGAACAAATGGTAACACCGAACTTCTTCCACGGAAGTAGTGGAGTCACCATCTCTGGAGGTCTCTAAAAGAAGTGTAGATGTGGCACTGAGGGACATGGTTTAATAGTGGACATGGCAGTGCCGGACTCAATGTCAGCAGTTTTTCCAAACTAAATGAGTCTTTGATTCTCTGCTTTATTCCTGACACAATTGATAGAGATCTGGATAATGGATATTAAGTCATGTGATGAGCTATATTGGTGTAATTATGAAGACACACATTTAAATTACAGAGGGGAAAGCACTTCTTGCTCAGAATCAAAATCTTGTGGATATAATTTTTTATTCTGAAAGAAATATTTTCTTTTTTAAAAATTGCAAATTTTAGCCCTCAAAATTTAATGCCTCCCTTATATTTTTGTGCATTCTTAATTTTCCCCCTTTTTCAGTGTATATTAAGGTGGCATGGTTAATTACAGAATCATGCTTCATTTGTATGCAAAAAGGATCAGGTCTGGCAGTGAACTTGGACTTTTCAGTAAAGTAAATGATTGAGTCCCCTGCCTCATTTGTTAAGTAATGCAGAAAGCACAGAGGGAATGAGACAGGATAGTGTCTTGGTTAAAACAGCAACATTTCTTTTGTTTTTACCAGTCTTTATATGAAGGCAGGCAATGTTCTTACACCAGTTTTGCCAATTCTTTCTCATTTTCTAGATATACAAGACCTTCTGTGTAGGGCTTGACCCACGGGTTTGGTGAGCCCTTACACAATAAGTGTATGAACTGAAGAGTATGTGTGAATATATGAAATACTGCGAAATACAGAGACAGCTCACACTGTACCAAAAATTAATGAGTACTTTTTGACATAAATCTCTCTGTGCCTCAAATGCACTTTTACAGAGGGAACAATACCCACTCATGTCCTAGGCAGGATATGAAATTCATTAAAATTTTGTAGTGTTTTTATACTGGAGAAATGAGTACCAAAGAAGGAAATGAAAATACCGAAAATGATTAATCTATCCTTGGAGCTGATGTCTGTCATCACAAAAGGTTTTGTAAAATGTGAGGTAAATAAGGCCAATGGCCTAATGCAAATATATACACAAAAAAATCCTGGCGATGCAGAGTGGAGTCCTCTAGAAAAACACAATGTCAAAATGCATGTAAAAAACAAGACAGTAGGCAGCCTTAATCATGACTTTTCCTGACATGGAGTGCTTGATTTTCTGAACTTGGTCCAGCAATTAAAGAAAGTCTTCCAAGGATCTCTCTGGTCCGAGTGAGAATGGCGGGTAGATCCCACAAGACATGAGAAAAAAAAAAAACCTTATCCCTTGGGCATGCAGTTTGACTCAACCTGCACCCCAGACACAGGATGCAAAGTCCAGTCCCTCCTCCCCATCACAGCGCTTGTCCCACGTGCTTGGCCCCTCTGGGCTGTGTGCTGAACTAAATGTGTCTTTGTTTTGGTAAATACTTCCACAGAAAATACTTCAGCATCCACACAAGCAGAGACAAGACTCTTTCCCTGGGAAATGACACAAGTACTTAGCTACAGTGGGATGCTTCCTACTCTCTGGCCCGATGAATATTTAACTGAGCCATGCACAGAGGAAGAGTTCCATCAGAATGGACTGAGAGGGACCCCAGTGGGACACCCCAGCTCTGGTGGCTTCAGACATCTGGTGGGAGGGATTAGTCCTGATCCCTTAGGTGAAGAAGATGTTTGATCAAGGCAGGGGCCCACATCATATGGAAGGATGCTCTAATTACTGAGCTACTAGATGAAAAGGATCACTACCATCTTGCCTTTGGCCTTTGAAAAGACCAGACCTCCTTTGCTTATCTGAAAAATGGGCTTAGCTATGTGAACCCCAAGTGCAGCTGAGTGCCTCTGTGCAGGTGAGTCCCTGAATGAGGCAGGGCTGAAGCCATACCCAAGTACTTGACATCTTCCACTGGCCAGGCTGGGCAGATACAGTGAGGTGGCAGCTGGGAACCCTTCAGTCTGGCCTTTTTCTTGCCCCAAAATGCCTAATTGAGAGTTGGGAAAGCCCTCGGCAGCACAGTACCTAGGAGGTAGTTGTTGCAGTGACATTACCAAATGCCCTTGGGCTACTATAGCCCAAGGGGCTAAAAAGGATATTTAGTGATGGCAAGATACAGGCCACATGTTGTTAGGCAGCATCTGCAAGGAAATCTGCATAATCTCAGAGGAAAGCTTTTCATTAACGTAAAATACAAGGTTGTTCCTGAGAAACCTTTTCTGAAGTGTGTTTAAACTATGCACTTCAAAGCATGCTGGTGCTTCTGTGAGCCTTGGCTTCACAAGAAACTTCCCTACAAATACAAAGGAGGAGAAAATCTCCAAAGTAATAAATGGAAATAAGAGGAAAGTCTGTTTGCTCCTTTTGCGTGAGCGCACCTGACTTTGACAGAAGAAAGGAAACAATAGACAGAAGAAGCTCAAAGCTCCCAGTTGCAGCTCTTTTACAGTAATAATAAAATATGGGGTTTAGCCAAAACTCAACTTTCTCCATCACTTCAGTCTGCTGTTTTCCTGCTCATGACATTCTCAGCTTGTATCCCAGAGCATCATACATGTCTGTGCTTTAAAATGCTGTAGTTATGCCCTTCTCAAGCTGAGTACTAACAGTAGGTGGAGGTACAATCCAATTGTTCTGTAGTGTTTCCAAACAATCTGAAAGCCAGCCTGACTTGCTATTAATTTTAATTAAGCCTTGCAATAAAAACCAACAGAACAGTGAAAACCATGACCAAAAATAAATGTATAGGTCATGCCTCTAGTTCTCTTTATGCAGCAATCTGATAGCTTGTTTTGGCATCGCAGGTGGAATGTACAGACCTAAGTTTAATCTCTGCTGTTCATTTTTCTCTCAAAAATCATGTCTTCTGCTTTTCCTTTCCCTTGGCTAAAGAAAATTGTAATCAAAGGGAAATGGTTCTGAGACCACTTCAAGCATCAGAATACAAGCTGATTTAAAATTTAAAAAAAAGTATCAGTTTATTCAAGGTTCCTCATTTGTGCATCTGATTTTCTAAAGGAAAGGCAATAGGAGATGCTGACGTTCTTTTAATTAAACTTTTACCATAGCTGGATTTGAAAGGCTGTCTCTGATCTACACTTCCACAAAGCTGGAGCAAAACGACAACAGTGTTTCTTTGCAGATTTAAATTTTGAAGAATGAAGGTCACAACTAGTTTTTTGCCCATACAGCTAAACCCACTTTGCTCCCTGGGCAGTGAGCGTTCACAGGTTCTAGCAAGAACTTTTCATCATGTTTTTAAAGGGCCCCAGATGTGCAAAGCAGTACAGAGAGCAACATGTCACCCCTGGGAATGGTACCCCTGAAGACTTTATGTCTGTCCATTTTGATGGTGCCTGCTCCCCAGGTTTTTGGATCTTTGCAAGCTTAATGTTCAAAAATTCACCTTTCATTTATGTCCTTTTCACTCACAATGAGTCTAATACACTTGCTTATCAGGGAAAAATAGTTTTATTCTTTTAAACTCAGGACTGCTCCATATTTGTAATATGGCACTGTCTCTCCTTCTTGCAGCCTCCAGAAATACAACACCAGGAAATCCAGCCAGTACTAGGCTGCAGGATGGCAGAAAGATTAAAGTGGATTAAGGTGCAGGAAAGTGCTTTTCTTGGACTAATTATGTTTTCTGAAGGTAGTTGCCATTTTTTTTGGTGCTTTTATGCAACTTTTTGTACATAGCATTTATCCTGCCCTCTTTTTCATGCTTATGAAATACCTGATGATACAGGCAGCTCTGTTTATGCCTAGATCTCCAGCAGTGTTTGAAGGAAGCTCTAACTAGAAGCAAAGATATAAGGGAAAGAAACGAAGTTCCTTGGCATACAGCAGACTCAGGAATTTCTTATGGAGGTACCTGTAGGTTCTGAAAATCATTTGCTCCTCTCAGTAGCCTCTCCCGATTCTCAATTTCTTATTCCTATGGCAAAATGGTCAGATATGTCACCAAAGATTGTACTAAGATGACAAACTGATAGTTAATGGAAAGCTATTAAAAAAAAAACCATTCTGTCTTTCATATTGTTGCTTTGATGAACTTGATTTTGAGGAGAAAACAGCAGAACACTAGGAATCACAGTGAACTTTAGAGAAGGTGCAATTACCTCTCATGTGAAAGTCAAGTCACATATGTTTCACCGGTGTTTTTTAAATCTCACATCAGATAATTGCTACTGCTGGAAAATATCTGTCTTTCAGTGCTGCATATCATATTCAGCCTACTTACAGGACTTCTTTCATTAATAATTGCATTAAAATATCACCCCACTCATGTTCTAAAGCAGTACTCAAAACTTAGCAATTACTGAATTTTTAATTACATGATTTTGTTATTTCTTCACTGTGTTTAAGTTCTTTGCTTATGCTCATGAAAACTAGGAGAAAAAAATTAAACATTGAATGAAAGAGCACATGGAGCTTGAGTCTGCCTTTCATAGAAAAAAAAATTGAAACCTAAATGAACAAAAAGAAATGTGGAGAGACAGCCACATCTATGCAACACCAGGCTTCTGGAAATTTATGGTATGATCTGCCATAACTCAAAATCCTAATAATGAGATATATTACTTTCCAGCAACTATGTTGTCTGTATTACATCATTTGGTAGCTCATTTGGATAGCAGAACCCCAGACTTCTGCAACCTACGAGAGGTCTTCAGTGCCCTCACAAAGCAGAAAGGAACTTGGTTTCAAGTGAGTTCACTTGATGCTTGCTGTCTGATTTTCTAGACATTTTCTGGAACTGAGTATGTATATATATGTGTGTGTGTGTCTACTATTGAGTATATGTATTACATATCTATTTTCTATCATTTAGCATATATATATATAGTATATAGCAAATAATGATAATTCATAGTACTCTCCCATCAATGAAAACTTTGCTCACTTCAGGTTTTCTCTCCACAGGAAAGTAGCTTTGTAGTCACACAAGATTTTATACCATTATGTTTGAAGCAGCACGAGCCATTTCGGAATCCTTGAGTTCAGTTTTATGGGGTCTCAAATTGGTTTCCACCTGCATGCAGGCAATTGCAGCTAAACCAGAAAATATTCTGAAGAGCATAAGGAAGTTCAACACAAAGATTCTCTCTCTCACAAGATCCATCAGGATCTGTGATGGGCCACAGAGGTTCAACTTTACTTTTAAGGGATATCTTACAAAACAGAGGCTGTGACTGCCAGGGGTCTGGTCTCACATAGAGAGAGCACTGAGCATCAAACCTGTTTGTCACTTTGGTGAGGATTTTTTCCCTCCTCCATTTATTTTGCTGATAACAGTTTCAGTGTTTGCTGCCACTGTGTTCCTACCTGTGCCCTGGGCTGTGGATGTGTTTATAAATTGAAAGATTTCAGACATGATAAACTGCATTTTAACAGCAATTAGAGCATATGGCAATGTTGAGTCTTAATAGAAACAACTCTATTGCAAAGATTTCAGTCTGCCAGTAATGGAAATATGACATTTATGCAGGCTTTGTGTTGTTTGAAGCTGCTGACCATTATAGCTGAATTGCTGTGTGGCTCTGCTCAGCCATTCTGTTTCCCAGAGGTGTTTCCAGAGCATGAAGCCATTTCTTTTCCTCTTTTTGTTTGTTTGTTTGTTTGTAAAGGGTATAGTGAGTGATGCAGCTTTCCCTGGAAAGCAAAAAGTCTTGCAAAGGTAACATTTATTCCTCCCTGACATTTCAAATCTATGTGGCTGTAGTTAAACATTTAGTTACATGGCAACTTTTCTAATGAACTACCTCACTTAAAAATGAACTCTAAAATGCCAGTCTGCTTTAACAGCTATTTTATGATCAAATTCCCTGGTGGAGTATGTGTAACTTGCTGACTTCAGTGGAAGCAACATACATCTGAAGGCAAAATTTGTCTCATGGATTGATTGATTGTCAGCTGCTTGGTCTATGTGCCAGCTATTCGAAGGCACTTCGCTCCCAGCAACTCTTGCAATGAGACCTCAGGCTGAATTTTCACAGGCTTTTTGTGAATCTCACATACAATGTGTAAATAAGAATGGGCCTGAGTCCTTATGTTCAATAGGAAGTAATTTATTCTCAGGAGCAGTCCCAATGTGTATCTAGATCCTGTTGAGATGATTAAGTACTTATTAACACGAGTTAGAGTTACAGATTACAGCATTCTGTTGACTATTTAAAAAATCATGAGGCACGATTCATATTAAAGTCAATGGGCAGAGACCAGAGGAGCAGGAAGCATTCATTAGAGCCATGGACTACACTGGGTCCCCGAGAGCCGGTGTTTGTCGAGCTTGAGGTGTGATTTTTAAATTGCATCTTTGGTTTTCTTAGTGCCACTTTACACATGCAACAAAACGTGGCCACAGTTTTGAGCCGACAAAGTATCCTGCTTTGCTCAGCTTTTTCTTGTGGGTGGTAAATCTCACTCACAGAAATAGAATGCAATTTAAGAGTAAACTTAAGAAAGAATTTTGTTTCCCAAGCAGATTCTCTTATCAACACTGATTATTTTTTTTCCAATACTCCCCCACTATCAGTGAGATATCGACATTTTTTTTAACTCTGGTTTACAGTTTGGGAAATCACCCCAGAGTGCTTGGAACTGGTTTCCAGCTGCATTTCGGAGTCTGCCACACTTCATAAGGGGTCTGAGGGGTGAGAGAACCCATGACTGCAAAGCAAGGTTGTGATTCCCCCCACAAAGGGCTGATGATGGTCTTCAAGACTGAGCCCCAAGCCTGAGCTGGCTGGCTCAGACTTAGACTAAGAACAGTACTCAGGTTCTGAGCCATGAGCTGCTTTTTGAAAATGTTTCTGCCTAGATTGAACATGTTTAACAGTTCTTAGAACAGAACCTTTCAAATTGCAGACATCCATCTATCAGACGTGCCACCCAAATAGAATAACAAGGCATTTTTGACATTTTTGGGCTCTTAAATTAATTGATTTGCTTGATGGTGATTTTTTTTTTTTTTTTACTTTTGGGTTGATAGAAAACCAGAACACATTGATCATTAGTTTCATTTTGAGTCTAGTCATCATCTGTTTATCAAATGAGCTGTCACTTTAGTGTTGGGTGATGGAGTCACACTGATTTGTGAGCCAGTCTTACTCTGGAAGCAGCTTCCCCAGAGAGAGGTTTTTTCCACAGCAGAAGTAATTCACACACTCTTATGAACAACTTCATTGGTAATTTAAGAAAAATCATTGTGGTTTTTATCTTGAACTGTGATAATATAATCAAAGCTGTTGAACATGAGATCTGGGAGCTCGAAAGATTCAGAATTATCCGAAGAATGCATGTGTTTATACACACATAATTATACAAAGGTGGATTATATGCCATGACTTCAGACAAAATACCTTGAATTGAGAAGCCATCTGACATTTTCATATGTGTATATATATAAAAATACATATATTTATATTTTTATATATATGTTACAAAGAAATTCAGAGACCCACAGATCTCATGTCACACAACCATAGATGATATCAGTCCCTTGTGAATATGGCTCAGTCTCCACTGGACATAAAGGCCAGAGATTTTAAAAATCAAAAGAGTATCACGTGGTTGTTAGAAGATTCAAATTAGCCCATTCCACTCATGTAGTCAGGGAGAAAGACACATAGGTCTGGGCAACAGCTGAGCATATTATTTTAGAGTTTAAGAATAACAAAAGAGGCCATCATGAAACCTTAGAGACCTAACTTCAAAACAAAATTATTAATATCCAAGAGGGTAAAAGCTCTAGTGAAATTTGGAATCCAGTTCTAAATAGGATCTCCACTTCAAGAATGAATAATAGATGGAGTCCAACTGTTCTGTGGTTGAGCACAAATTAGTGATTCATTGATTGTAATCAAAAGCAGCTGCTTGTAATCAAAGCATAGGTTTTGATAGGTCATTGTCAAATGATATGCTAATTTTCGATGTATATAAAGAGCAGAGATGGAGCTTGTCAAGACAGGTCTTGATGATGCAGAATGCAGATTTTGTGAGTTTACCTCAGTGCTTTCTTTCTTATCTGTCCTTTTTTTCAGTCAGTATTTTCCGTCTCCATAATTAGTCCGAGTTTTGCAACAGCTTATTAGAAATGTCACCAACATCTGCTTTGGTGCAGCACAGAACAATAATGCATTTATAGGAAGAAAGCAGGTCTTAGCCCTTCCTCTTATCATTATTAACTCACAATGAAATCTCCTTCCTACGGACACAAGTTTGTGACTCCAAATTTTGCTAAGTGCTTAGGCAAGTATTTTCAAATTCACCTGTTTTAATTTAAAAGACTTCAGTAAAGGGTAATAGCCAACAATAATTAGTGAATGAGATTTACAGCTATCCAGAAACTAAAAATCAGATTGCTATTTAAATGCTTAAATTTATACACACGTTTGGAAATACCTTGCCCTTAGGTCTCATAGTCTTGGAGTTAACTGGGATGAAGCTCCATGCAAACTTAGTTCTCCCATATTTAATCACAAACCAATTTGAATTCCAAAATTTCCATTGCATGCTTCCTTCTTTTGCAAAAGAGACATTATTTTACCAGTTAGGATTGTTAGTGTCAGGCTGGTACCTGGCTATCTCCTTTCTTGCTCTGAAGCACCCTTATGAGCCAGAAGGTCATTCCCTGGCTTTGGTCTTAGGCTGTGGCACTGAAACAGAGGAGATGGGAAGGTCAGTTGCAATTCCCTAGTCTGAATTCACAACAGAGTAGCCAATTCAATGGAAATAAGGCCAAGCTCAGTGTATTTCAAGAAGAGACTGTAACTGTCCCTTTTTACCATGTATTTCATTTGTCACTGATCCTGGCATTTGCAATCTGTGGTTATTGTTCAATCCCTAGCTGCTTTTAGGTGCTCAAGAGGAGTTTTCCATATCAATACAATGGGATTTTTCCATTTCAATATAGGCAAAAAGTAACTTTTTTTAGTCTCAAACCTTGCTGCTACAAACCATTCCTTATGTCGTTGCCAGACAGTCCTGCTGTGGTTGCAATTTAAATCGGTTTGGAAACTAAAACTGCTACACCTCTGTCACAAAACTGTCAGTCTCGGCTAGCGACGACTGGGTAAATATTAGAATAATATGAAGATGATGGCAAACAGGCAGCTCTCAGACATGCCCTTACCTCTGAGACTGACTTATAAAGTGTGCTGCTTCTAAAAGTACTGGTAGCTTGGCACATTAGGTGGGGCTTCTACTTCTGGATCACAATTTTTTGTAACTGGTATGTTTTTTACCTTGGGAATGCTTTCCTTGACGTGTTTCTGATATTGAGACATGGCTGCTGTAAAGAGGAAATCCCAGCACCCTTGCATTGGCCTGTAACTACATGATGCATGTCTGACCTCTGAGACTAGATTTGCAGAATGAATAGGTGAGAGGTTTAGGAGGCAAGTTCTGCCTTTCTGCTTGTGGGATTTTGCATGTAGGAAGTTGAAAGACCTGTCCTGTAGTCATAAAGGGGAACAGTAACTCAGGCATTGGTCTTGTCATGTGAGGATGACACCAGCATCCCACATCACCTACAGTAATCCACTGCCCCTTTCCAGCCCCTGTGTGGAAGAACATGATCACAGCTTGTCTTTAACATCCTCCTTGGGGGGAAACACCTCTCAGTTCTGTAACTAGTCCCAGTGATGTAATGAGCATGTCTAGCTTATCCTGTTTGTCCCACTCTCAGAACCATTTTCACCCACCAACATGTGCTTATAGAGTAAACACAGCTCAGATTATGCCATGGTTCTGAATGGAAAACCACAGGAAAACAAAGGATTCTTTTCTCACTAATCATGGGTACTGTAAGCAAGGCAGAAAAATGGTGAAAACTTGCCACAGGCTGGATGGATTGTAGGTTTGTTTTTTTTTTTTTATTTTTCCTTTTAGAGACTGGAGAATAGTTTTCTCCAACGAGGCAATTTAGGGTGAGTCTTGTTGCTAAATTGTGAATGTATTAAAATAACCCCTTCAGTTATACCATGTCTGAATTTGCCCTGAAATATTGATAAATATAGATGGACAGAAAAGAGCAATGTCACAAAAATAAATGAAACCTCAAAGAACTAATTGTCTTTTTCCTTTTGCTGAGCATATTCTCCTTCTTGTCAGAAATATAGAATGCTCTAAAGGACAGTTAATTGTTTACATTATTTCTAAGAGCTCAGAGATATCCACATACAATTACTATTGTATTTTTAGAACGGCTATTTTGTGAGTATTTCAGTTTTGGACAGCATGAGTGGGGACACTTTTGGTTTAATTCAATATTTAATTTTCAAAATGAGAAGTAAACACAGAAAAATATTATTTCATTATAATTTTTCAAAGTAGAAAAATGTTTGATGTAGTTAGTCTCTATTCTTAAACTCATCTCCCCACTATTTCTCAATTTTTACTCTCTTGGAGAAAGTGAGAGGTCTGATTGTCTAGCTCTGTGAAAATTAGACGGTCAAGCCCTTCCATTCTAGGCATCAGAGGTTAATACAGAAAAAGAACACAGAACCATCATTTAGTCAAAATTTTTTAAAGTTTTTTTTAAAGTAAAAGATTTAATTTTGCTAGTCTAGAGTCCAGGGGACAGGCAAGTCATGGTAGAGAGATGGAGAGAGAGGATGAAGCCCTTGCTGCTGAGTTGTGAGGAACAGATGGTGGAAATAGTGTATTCCAACCTTCACCCCAGCAGGAGTCACATCCTAAATTCCCCCCCTGTGAACAGCTGTGATGGCAACCAGCTTGGATGGTCAGGGCTTTGCTGTGGTTGAAGTGGGCAGAAGAACCAAAGTATTCCCTTTAGCAGGCTGACTTTGCTGGCTTTGCCTATAAGTACAATAAAAGTGTGTACTCACATAAAAAATAAAAAGGAAACATAAATTCGACTTTAAAATAACATTACCTTTCTTTCTTACAAAGATTTCCTTTGAACAAAAGAGAAGATAAATGATACCATCTCTGTTATTTTTCCAGTCTGAGCCTCAAGCCATTTTAATTGCTGGAGCGAAGGTAAACAGCAAGCCAAACCAAGCCATGCCTTTTGGTTTCCTGTTCTGGTGACGGATGAATTGTTATCTGAAGTGTTGCATACCTCATTATTTGCAGTTAATAAAGTAGTATTGTGGGCAGATCTGTAGTGCTCTCAGATCTGTGGAGCAGGGTAAAAAGTGGACTAGCACTTAAAGGTTGTGAAGCAGAGAAAACGATCTGCAAAATTCACAGTGAATAACAATGCACATCTTCCATCACGGTGTTGCCCCCCTGTTTTATGCTCTTAACTACAGCCAAAACATCCCATTCTCCATTTGTTTTTAACCTGTACATATTCACCTTGATGCATTTCTTCATCTATTTGTGGGATATTATTCAAATATTCACACTGGACCCATAAGGCTAAAATGTCATTTTCTGAGTGAAAATGTCTTTGTAATAAACGGGAAAGGTAAGATTTGCACTTCATAAAAGGATTAAAAATTTCTTATCAAACTGGAATTTGATAGAAAATATGCTACAGGACACGGCATTCTGTAGTTGTTAGAGAAATAAAAATTTTTATAATTTTCACGCAAGATTTCAAGTAAAGGAAAATATTGCAATATGAATTTCAAAGCTTTCCACATCTGAAAAAGATATATTTTAAGAAAGTGGAATGAACAAATAAGATAACTTTAGTTCCTAGGATCCCATGACTACTGCTGCTGTGGCCAATACTAAATATCACAAGACCAATAACATGGTCAGGTATGCTGGAAGATGTTGTATTTTGCCTCCTTGGCCACTTCACTTGTAAACTTCCCTCTTTGTATGTTCTGTGCTCTTACACGTTCTGCATGCACAAAAGTGCAGGAGGGGACAGGGACAGCCCTGCAACACATCTCAGAAGCCCTGAGATGCTCATGAGCTCTCCGTCCCCAGGCACCCAGTGACTCTCATGGTGGGGTTTGACATCTCTGCCAGTGCAGTTGTCAGTGCTCATTAGTATGGCAAAAAAATGGAGGTTTCCCTCCCTTTTTACTCCAGTCCCTTTGAGGGGAACATTTGCCCATCCTACACATCCTCACTGAGTAGTAACCTCCAGCAGGTCCAGACATTTCCAGGCTTTGGACAACCAAAACATGTCTAAGAGGAGAAAGTTCATACATGTTATATGCAATCCAAGTCTCTGAAACTTCAAGGGGTTTGTACTTCACCAAAAATGTTTTAACCATCCAGGTCAAAAAATTTGAAGCTGTCAGTTGGATCTAGAGGCTTAAAAGGGACTAAAGAGATACTAGTAGAAGAGTATTTGTAAAACAAATGTGTAAAAATGCTCTCAGCCATTTCTTTCTTTACAGGAATGTGAGCTTTAGCTAGCAACTTTACTTCTTGTTTGTCCTACAGACCTCCTTTATGGAGCAAAAAATGGGTAAGGCATAGGCAATCAATTAAACAGAACTAAATTAAAGTTGTTGACAAAAAATCATAATGTGCTTTTGATTATTCAGCTTCGATGAAACAAATATTTCAGACAGCATTCAAGCTTCCATTGTTTTTATGACCAGTATGTTTGCTGCCATGAACTCAATCACAGCACAATAGGAGGTGAGACTAAATGGTTTGACACATAACAAGTAATCATGATAAAAGAATTGACACTCTTTGCAGTGCAGAGGCTGTTACATTTTTAAATGCAAAGTTAATTTCAAGATTGATTGAAGTTTTCTGCCTTTCTTCTAGCAGTGGAATTAGTGTATTATTGTGGGCCTTCTGCAGTTCTTTGTCTAGCGTGCGACATCTGCAGCGAGTTCAACAGTGCTTAAAAATGCATTTAGAGTTGAGCTTTAGAATAACCTTTGTGAGCGTACTTTTCCCCCTTGAAACTTCACCATGAATTTGATATGGGAGGTGGAGGAGGAAAAGGAGGAGGAGTTGGCATTAGAGCTTCACAGGACACTGAAGGATTCTGTTTACCCAGAGCCCAGGTAAATTGCTGGAGATTTAGCACACAGCTCATGCCATTTGTCTGAACATGACCTTGAGAGGACACCTTCTTTCTGTTTTGAGGGGGGTAATTTTGTTTCATGCACTTGTCAATCTTGTGGCTGTTTCTCCAAAAGCAAGCAAGCGTACTGAAGGAAAAGTGTGACAGAACTGAGAGATGACCCACAAAAGTGTAAGGGTTGATTATTAATTAAGCTGAGAGTGCATCCAAAGCTGCAGTGCTATAGTACAAAGTTATTCCTGTTGGGTTTTGGGGGGGATGTGTGTGCTGGGCTAGCACGGTTCAGCTCTTACACAGAGTATTTTTTGCAAACAAAAGCAATCATCTATGTATGACAGTCCACACTGGTTTTGCAAGTCCTCTTCCTGAAGGTAGTGGTGAATCCATGCTTGCTTGAGGGCTCTGTTGGAACAGATCCGAGCTAATCAAGATCATTTTTTTGGCTCTTGGGTATTCCTATGGTCTTAACTAAATCAGACTTTAGGGCACTCCTAATTGTTTCCCAAGCATTGATATGCAGCCACAAATTAAAATGGTCTCTTCTAATTCCTGTGTTGAATATCAACAAGTTGTGAAGTGTTTGTGTGTGAGAGAGGGAGCTGGCATTGTCTGGATGGTTGGTGCTGGCAGGAGATTTGCTTGAGGCGGCAGGGGCACAGCAGCAAGGGAAGTCTCCCTGTCATGGTAGTTGGTACGCTAATGCTCTTGTTCATTACCTTAACTCTAGCATTGCAATTCAAAATAAGAAGACAGTAGCAATAAATAGTGCAATGTCTAAAATTGTAAGTTATAATACATCCTAAATTTGCTAACTCTTATAAATGAAAACTCAGATTAGCCAAAATCTGCTAACTTTCACTCATGCTGGGAGAACAATTTCTCTGAATTTCAGTAATTTTCCCAAATTGGATATATTTCTTTGTACTTCAGTTGGACTATAACAGAGCCACATGGAGAATGAAGATCTCACCACTTCATTGATGTGAACAGAAGCTATTCTTTAAGATCTATTTGGTTGATTTTACTGCAAGTCCTGAGAAACAAGCTCTGGGAAGCCAAGAATTGAGCACTAGGAAGGCATGCCCAGGGTAGATTAGGAAACCATCAGATCCTCCTTATCATCTTGTGTCACAGGGATTGACCCACATGGAGAAAGTGACAGGAGAAGATCAAAAAATCATAGAATGGTTTGAGTTGGAAGGGATCTTAAGCATCACCTAGTTCCAACCTCCCTGCCAAGAGGAGAGAGACCTTCCACTAGACTAGGTTGCTCAAAGCCCCATCTGACCCAGCCTTGAACAATGGGGCAGCCACAACTTCTCTGGGCAACCTGTGCCAGTGCCTCACCACCCTCACGGTAAAGAATTTATCCCTAAAATCTAATCTGAACCTTATCTATTTCAGTTTAAGGTTATTACCCCTTGTGATACCAAGGTGTGCACCCATGTCTTTCCAGTGCAGAGCCAGAGGGTTGCTGTGAACCACTACTCCTGGGCTTTGGATTGAGCACTGAAGCAGCTGAGGTGCGGACACATTTCTTTTCTGCCACTTCTGTCACAGACAAGTAGTCTGAGTAGGACAGAAGAAACCCTGGCAAGAGTTAATGACTTCATCCCTTCAGCCACATTTGCCTCACTTTTCTAATCACCGAGCTGAGCAGTGAAAAGATGACTGGCAGGAGATACACAGGAGGACATGGATGCAGGCACTGTAGAAGAAGGGCATGGCAGCCTGGCGTGTTGGGGAGTGAGCTGTGGTCCCAGCCAGGCTCTCCTGGACGCTTTACCCAAATCAAATAATTGTAAAATGAAAATAAATGCAGTTATAAAACAGTCAGAATTTTACTTTTCAAGCTCAGTAAAAATGCCTAGAATTAATACTTAGGTTTATGCACCATATGTGGTACACTTTATGGGACAAGTGAAAAATTTTCTGTTTAAATTGTTTCAAAAGCTAGTTATAAAGGATTTATAATGGAAGATAGTTTCAAGGAATTATTTGAGTTCAAGTTTGTTTTTTAAAAATCAGCTGTGGAATGTTGAGGTGCACTCTTGGGCATGTTTTCATAACTGCACAACCATTTTTTTCCCCTGAAATTTTAAAAGAAGCATATTTTAGAACTTAAAAATTGCCAAAACAGCAATTAATCTTTGCACCTTATTTTAAAAAAAGTGTTTACAGTGATTCAAATAATTTATTAAAATTTGCTATAGGGCAAAATGCAGATTATTGTGTTTGAACCAAGGAATACAATTTTTCACAAGGATTTTTCACAAAGCAAGAAAAACTGTTTCCAGCTCGGTCCTGCTGTTCTGTGTGTTGTACAGCAAAAAATCAAGTACTGAAAAGAGTTAAAGCAATTTAGGGCTCCATCTTCTTTCCTATGAAGGACATCTTCACTGCAAATCAAGCCTGAACACCACGTGAGTCACCCCACTCCTAAATATTCTTTAGAAGTTCAGTAATGCTGAAGTGAAACCTCTATCTTTCTAACAACTTTAATGGGAGCAGTATTTTGCCCTGACTAACCAGGCCAGTGAGGTGTTGGCATAATCACTAGCTTATGCTTCGTTCAGCAATAATAATCTCAATTATATATAGATAACTCTTTTGTATTCATAAAAACAGCTCCAAGTCTTTAAAATCTCACAATCTGTATTTACTAGTTTGCAGCTATTTCAGTTTTATCTTTTAGTGTTGAATTACTTTTATACAATTATCTCTCCCCATGAAAACTCTTTTCTGTGTTCATTGGAAACTGAAAAGCAGTATGTTTCCATTTGAAAAGTCTTAGCCATTCAGATTTAAATAGATTCATTAATTACTCATTTTTTCCCCAAAAATAATTTAATTTACCTGCCTCTATATAGGTCTCTGTCAGAATTGTATCACCTGGATTTAATTCTATGTAATAAATAAAAACACCATGCTCAAGACATTGAATGCATAGGGAGAAATGGCAGCACTGTCTGTCCTTGCATTGCCTAAAACCCCCTGAATAACATAATCTTTGCATTTTGTTCTAGAAACAAAAAATACTTAACTTCTTTAACTGAAATTCCTTGCAAAGAATTTTTCAGACTAAATTTCATCCATGATTATTGAATCTGTTTGGGTAGTCATAGAATCATGGACCAGCCCAGACTGCAAGAGACCTCGAAAGATCATGTGGTCTATCCTTCCATGGGAAAGGGGGCCTAGGTGAGGTTATCTGGCACTGTGTCCAACTGCATATTGAAAACCTCCAGTGATGGAGATTTCACCATATCCCTGGGGAGGTTGATCCAGTGGATGATTTTTCTTACCATAAAATTTGTTTTTCTTACATTGACATGACTTTTCCCCCTGCAACTCGCACCCATTGCCATTTGTCTTCTCCGCGTGGCCCCTTGTGAAGAGAGAGACTCCATCCTCTTTCTGCCTCTGTTAGGGTTGCCCTGTGGATGCAGTTCAGGATCTGATTTGCCTTTCTTGCTGCAGAGGTGCTCTCCTGACTCACAGTCAACGTGTGGTCCAGCAGGATCTCCAGCCCCCTTCAGCCACACAAATCCGAGCCTGTGCTGGGTTCATTGGCTCTTTCACCTCAAGAGCAACACTTTGCACTTCCCTTTGTTAAACTTCATTTTATTCTTGCTTGCCCACTCTTGCAGCCTGTCCAGGCCTGTCTGTAACCTGGCTCACCCTTCAGATGTGTTTATCTCACCACCTGGTTCTGTGTCCCCAGCAAACTTGGTGAGTGTGCTTTCAAACCTGTCATCCAGTTCATTTAGGGAGATGTTGAACAGCAAAGGGTCCCGTATCAATCCCTGGGGGACCCCTTTTGGGACAGGCTGGTACTTTCCAAGGATGCAATTAACTGGGTAGATTACAGAACAGTCACCAAAACAGGGAACACCAAAACCATATTCAAATCCTTTACAGCAGTAATTTCTGTAAGTATTTTGACTTTGTGGATAATGCAGGTTACCTTCTCACTTTACCCCCAAGGCTTAGTGCAAAAACTAAATAGTGAAGATAAAATATTCAGCAGTGGCTCGTTCAGAGAGCACCAGCTGAGGACTTTGTGAAAAAGGGGCTTGTGATCATGTAATTAATGACAGGAGCAAAATACATATTCATGAGCTGGATGGATTTTGGTGTTTCCTAAGTTTTGAGCACTTGTCACTGTAATCTTAATATTCAAAACATTTCTTCTGCATGTGTAGCATGTCAGTCAGTTTGGGTAACAGAAGGCACTAGTGGCTCTCAAACCTGCTGCTTCTAAGAGCTTACCTGGGTTTTGGACACCAAGTAACAACCAAAAGTGGCTTTTTGTCTCTCCAACAGAAAAGTCAGTCCATGAGGATTATCCTTCCTAATGGAAGGCAGAGTGAAGAGTTTTGGGGGTTCTTTACCCTGGTATCCAATTCATAGAAAGAGTTGGGTTTCTTCCCACTCTCATGCAAGTTATGTTACAGATATAGGTGATGTTAAGAATTCAGAAATTAGAATTGAAAAAGGACTACTCAAGAAGCAAATGTGGGATGGCTGTCACCAGATTTATTTTAATTAATAAAATGAATGGCTTTGAATACCCAATAAAGACCATCTCAGATCTTAATCACTCCAGCTCCCTTTATTCAGGTTTGCATATTCTCTGCACAATGGTTATTTCAGTTATAGTAAAGGCAAGCTACTAGAAACAGAAAACATGCAAATACAATTCCTGCATGTCCTTCAGAAACTGTCTGTGCAGCCTGTAATTTCTAGGGCAAAGGTTTGATGTCTGATGCTTCAAGTGAAGTTTGAAACTGAAACAAACCCTGACTCCTGTGGAGAAGAAAATGTGTCGAAGAAGTTTGTCCTTTTTAATCAGAGCACCTAAGAAAAAGTGTTAGATCTAAAATATAAAGGTTTTGTCAGAACAGGCTTTTATAAAAATCCAAGCTAGAGAAATGTGTCTGTGTTTTTTCTAATAAGATTCACATAGAAAGATAAGTTTTTTGTGATCTCTCTCTCAGTGCTACCAACCTGGACACAGCAGTAAGGAGCCAGGATGCCAGGATGGTTAAGATTTGAATAAATAAAAAATGAACTGTTTAGCTGAAGATGAGAGAAATGCAGAATCGCAATTTATACCCCCAAAATTATTTTTTAAATTACTCTTACAAAAATATATTTTTATTAAATAGTTTTGTGACATTTTACTTAGAAACAGGGCCTGTTCTAGTTTCTGGGATTGTTATGGCATTTCAGTATCCCCATCCCTCTATAAGGCTATAGAAAAGAGGTTTGTGAAAAATTGTCAGTAATTGCTGGAGGGAGATCTCAAAAAAACACCCACAATCAAGTTTGTCTTTACATAGTTGGTTTGTTGTGTTGAAATAAATAAATATTTCAAATATTTATAAATAAAATAAACATTGCAAGGGCTTTTTCAGAGGATTAAATGCTTGTAAGCAAGGACTATTTCAAGGTGGCATCTTGAAAAATATATTAGAGCTTACCCATATGCATGTGTTTTTGAGTGTGTGTGCATGAGTGTACATACACATAGAAAGTTTTCTAGGAAGACATGGTCTTGTTAACACTCTTAAATCCTACTGAGATGAACACATGCTAGTGCTATAAATTTATCTGAAGGATAGAATTTGTAGTGTTGTAACCATCTCCACCTAAAGAGGGATTATGATCAGAGGCAGTAGCCATGAAACTTACAGTGAATTTTTCCATGAGATTCACTAAATATCTGCTATGGCTGTGCCTAAGACAATATTATGCATTTCTAAAAGTTTGGGTCACATATGACATCATATAGAAACATTAAAAAAAAATAAAAAAGAAAAGAAAAAAAGAATTCTTACCTGCATATGAATGTTTGGTCTCAGTCTTTGAGCTTCCTTGAACTCCTGGCTGCTGAGAGTTAGCAATTTTGTCAGCAGTTTCATTATTCGATGCCTAAAGGTAGGCAATTACACTTTGTATTTGAGTTTCAAATATCCTCTGAAAATCAAGTGATTTATTTAAGTGCTTCTCTGTGAACTTCGCCCAGTTTCTGTTACTCATGCTGGAATATTATTGGCTAGCATTCTTCAAAAGTTTGTCTCAGAATTAACAGGCGTATGCAAACACATATTTAGATCTGCTCAGTTTTTGTGTTCCTGCTTCTTTTAACAGATGCTCAAACATCACATAGAGCCTTTTGTCCATCTCCTTCTCCACAGGACTATATTTATAAATGGTTTCACCTTTAATATGGCCCTGCTTTCCTATTTTAGAGAACAGAAATGACTTATCAGCCTGGTAGCAGATCCCCATTTTGTCTGCCTCCCACAATCCATCAGGAGAGGGTTAAGAAAAGGACCAGTTATCTCATAGCAGTCAAATTCTTTGTACATCATTGAGTTTTACATTGAACATCTCTGTGTGCTGCCAGCTGCAGAGAAAGAAGATTACACTGTGTGTCTGCTACATGAATACCCTGTAAATACTGCTTCGGATCAAAAGGCAGATTTCTAATCAGCTATAAAATAAACAGAAATTGCTGGTCATTTTGGCTTTCAAATAGCCAAATTTCGTTGCTTTAATGCACAACAGCAATTTACTTAATGTATTGACAGCTAATAGGACAACAGCCAAAATATCCAAAGGAGTAAAATGAGCCCCACAAGTGGGAGAGGTTATGAAAATCTTTAAGAAGAGCAGTCCTATATACTGGGCTGCTCACCAGCATGTGCAGTGCAAAAAGTAATTTTTTGAATCTCTAAATGGTTTTGAATCACTGATCCCCAAGCCGGCAGGGCATGAGAAGGGATGGGGAGATGAAAGATTGGTTGAGGTTTATGTTTGGTTTTTTTACAAGACAGTCCTAAACACCATCTTTCCAGGCACAACTGAATACACTTTAAAGCTTTTAGCTAATTGAATAAGACACAACTGCATAAGGGGGAAAATGAAGATATAATTTAAATTTGATATTTTTAAAACTTCAGGCTGTGGATTTGTAAGCAGACACATTGTAGGTCGTCTGTTTACAGAGATGGCAGTGGGGGATGCAATCAGTAACCGTTCTTGAATGTATATTGTCACCTAAAGCATGTCTGTATACAGGAATACATAAGGCTCTAGTACATTCCAGAGGAGAAGAAATCTGAATTAGAGCAGTGAAGGTTTCTTGTAGGATGCTCTTGTATCTTTTGAGAAATGACAGGCATCTTTATGAAGTGATGCAACACTTGCAAAATCACAGCAAACGTGCAGATTGCTCATTCTGCTGCTGGTGGGGATCGTAATAGTATAGCCTGCATGGGGCTTTGTTTTCACAGCCAGACACAGAAACAAATCCAAACTTCATAATTAGGGCATAACCCAAATCCCAGGCTCTTAAAAACCCCTATTTAACTCTGCTGTTTATTATGTTTCCCCAAGGACTCAATACTGATCGATAGCTGAAATTTGAATGCTGGCCATAGGGGGCTTTTACAAATAATGGCCCTTGTAAAATCCATGGTGCAACAAACTACAGATTTGCCACTTCAGAGATTCCCACACATAGAAACCACTTTCTTGTGGCACTTGTAAGTACATAGTTTAAAAATACAGTGTAGACCCTTAGTAAGGGGCTGTAAAGAGACTTTCAAATGCCAAATATCAACTTCTGTAGAAAGTGATCAGGTTTTGCAAGTGGTATGATATAGCAGAGAGATGGGTTTGTGTCATCTCAGTTTAATTCAAAGAAAATTCTACACATCAGTAGTAATTCTTTGACAGCTTTTTTATTTCTTCTATTTTCATTTCAATACAGGGGAGCCTTCAAAAGTTTTAGGTATCTTGGTTCCCTCCATTTCTTATGCAACACTGGAAGCATTAAAAGGGTCTGCTTACAAATGGGAGTTCTGTCTTGCCTAGTGAATGCAATGCTCTATTTGGGGGCATGGGGATTTTTTTTTCACTTGTCAGCTCTGTTACAGGTGACAAGGCCTGCTTGTGACCACATGACAAGGATGGAGGTGCATGTGGCTACATCCAGTCTAGGTCAGTGTCTTTAAATTAAATGGGTGGAAAATGCAGCTTAGTTATTGTGCTTTAAATTCTGACTTATATTCTTTAAAAAATGAAAATTGCAAAGGTTAGAAACTCTGAAAAAAAATTGATATTTATTTTAGGTATGCAGTTTCTCCTACTGTTGCCAGTTTGAATTCTACATGTACTTTAAAACTTATACTTCAAATCTTGGGCATGGCATTTTATTCCAGTCTAGTCTATAAGGAAAAAAGATGGCTTTGAACCCTTAACCAGGATATTTTAAGAAGGAAAGAAGGAAAAGATTCTTTCATTTTTGATATCTGGCATCCTTTATTTTTTTCTGAGCTTTGAATTAATGTTTGTTGGGTTGGGGTTTTTTATTTCTGTTTTAATGAAAGTGTTGTGGAGGAGAAAAAGGGAGTCCTTTCTAGTGTATGACATAAAAGAAATAATAAGTGAAACAGAAAATAGCTGGAAGAAATGAAAACTCTTTCAGTCTTAGATTTCTCTGTCTTCAGTTTTCCATCAGGGCAAGTCTCTAGCCCAGCCTGGGCAACGGCAGTCACATTAGAATTTGCTTGTCCTAAATCCATATGTGAAAACACTTGTTACTTCAACTAGTATAGAATTAATCTACACTGGTTTCTTCTACACCTATTAGTTTTCTTCTAGAGGTATTTGTTAGAAATTGAGGTCCTACATATGCCAATCAAACCTTCTCTCAGACACAGATATACAGTGTCTGGATCCAGTAAAGATCAGGGGGTCATGTGAAAATACAATTTAGACACATTTACAATTATTTTTTTTTCCAGGGTAATTGAAAAAACATATATTTTAAATAATACAAAACCTCTGATCATGGGACTGACTTTGCAATGTATGCTGGCTGCAGGCTTGGAGTCAACTGCAGATCTGGAGCCTTGTTTTGTATTTTCAAAACAGTAAGCAGCCCATTTTCCACAGTAGCATATAGGAACACTGGCTCCTCTGCTTTGGTCTGTTCAACCACAGATAAGCAAGTCATTCCAACTTTAAACTAATAAGAACTTGAATTGTTGCCAAAAGATGAGTTAAGAGTACAATAGCAAGTCTAAAATCAAAATACATCATTCATTCCCTCTGGAATGGATTCCTGATGCTCAAAGGCTTCATTTCAATCCCAAAGTAAATATGAGCAACTTTGAATAGCTGTGTACCATCTTTTGAAGTTATTTTTATTTAAAAAAATAAAAATAAAAAAAAAATAAGACGAAAACTTTTCTTACTATGCTGTATCCTCAAATCTTATTAATCAATAAAGCCTTAAAGTGGCAAGTCAGTCACATCTTCCCGCTAGGGTAAGTGATGGTTTAAACCCTTTCTAAAAATTGCTTCCTTTTTTCCTCTCTTCTCCATCATAACATTTGTTTTGTTACAGGCTGCAAATGTGCTTTTCTGACTGCACTTTGTCACCCACAGATTCCACTGCACAGTGGGTGGAGAGCTGGGGATTTGTGTTCTGTTTTCATGCAGAGCTGTGCATTAAAAAATGTGCTGCTGCTGTTGTATTGTGAGTGGAACATTTTACCAAAACAGATAAATGAAAGTCTTTCCAATCTAAAAAAAACTAAATAAACCAACTTGATTACCTTCTATTCAGAAAATAAGAACAGAGAAAATAAGAAAAAAAAATACAGAAAGCTTAAATCTACTTTGATTCCTATGCATGTATATTTGGTTATTGTTCCGTTTATAATAAACTGAAGTCTTCAGCTTTAATGAGGAGACAAGAGGCATCAATGGTGCCCCTTGTTATTAGTTCAACTTTTCATTATGAGTAATTCTGACCTGTATAATGAAATCAGATTATGTGTGAAAAATGAAGCAATGCTGTACTGAAATGCAGTGTGAAGGTCAAATGTGGATTTGTAGCTGTGGGAGACAACTGTAGCTGTAAGAGACAACTCTTTTTTGAATAGACTGAGCAAAATATTTCTGATTCTGAAATACAATTCAGCAGGGAGATAAAAGGAACAATGAAAGAGAGGTATGGCTTGAACACCCAAAAAGAGAAAGAACTGCAAAATACTTCCTAAGACAACCTCTGACACAAAACTTGATTCCAGTCACTAACTCTTCTTCTGTTTTGTTTAGTGTACACAGGGAATTACAATACTCATCAAGGGTCTGGGTCAGGCCCCTAGTGTTGTGAATGAAAACACATCCACTGCCTATAGTGGTAGCTCATCATTTAGTGCTTCCAGAGGTTCATGCTTATTTATAAGCAGATTGTTCCTGGATTCATTTGTATTATTTAGAGGTGAAAAATGTCACAGTGATGCTTGGGAAATGAAATTATATGACAATATTTGCTCTGCATTTAAATGTTTAAATTCTGCCAGGCATACTTTAAGTGAAACACAGACATTCTGAAAATGATTATGGCATTAATCAAATGTCCTCGATGTGACTGGTATTGATTTAAGACATTCAAAAGAGAGTTTTGAGAGTTTCCTTTTTTTTTCTTTCCTTTTCCAAAATTTTACTTTTGCAAAAGGGCAAGAAACATTGCAAAACCTCTGATTCCAATACTGTTGAATGTAGTTGAAAAGAGCAAAGTCAATAAAGAACAAAATGTATTTCTAAATAATTATTTCAGGATGAAAATGCTTAAAATATGCAAGTGTTACTAAGAATTGTCTAGCTTGCTGTAGCAAATACTCACCCTCTGTGAAACTGATGCTTCTACTCAAAAAACAAAACAAACAAAACATGACACTCTAGATGCAGTCACAGTAAAAATTGCAAATCCGTTCATATTTAGAGAATAATTATGTAGTTCAGAAATATGTCCAAAAGGATGGAACAAGCAAGACATGAACCAGAAACTCCAGGTCTGGGAACATGAAGCCTGCAGGCCACAAGGAACAAGGTTACAGGTACAAATCTAGGTCCTGGATTGTCCTTTGTCTGTAAAGCCCAGGGAAGTTCAATCCCCATTTTGATCTTTGGAAGGGCAAAATAAGTCATATCCCTCTATCAGCCCAGGCTTTGCTTCAATTCACCCTCTCTGGCCCCAGGTGTCTTCACTTTGGGAGGGTCTGTAGGGCTGCCACTCTCCTTCCTGTATATAAGCCTGCTCCTTACATTGGGCTATCCCAGTTGGGGAATATATTCCACAAAAGGTATGTTTCATCTATTTTCCATCAAAGTCAGAAAAATATGACTCTTACAAGGGGATGTAGATTCTGGTAAGGCATCTGTGACTGGATTATTTTATTTTTGCTGGTATTGATGTCTCAATTTATTTCATATTTTCAACAGGCTATCTTAAATGCTTCCCTTGTGCTCTAACAAACTCATCTTTTTCCATTCATTAGTGGCTTATTATGCTTTGCAGAAGCAGGTATGAGAGTACAAGATGATTTCCTATTTAGTGTTGTGTGTTGTTAAACTAGTGCTGACTTTCAGAGAGGAATTAGTCTTTGTCTCTCCAGCTTGCATATTAGTTGAAGTTGTGAGGGACTTTGGGATTTTTTAGATAACAGGAAATATATAAAAGCGAG
Source organism: Margarornis squamiger (assembly GCA_035222235.1). NCBI lineage: Eukaryota > Metazoa > Chordata > Aves > Passeriformes > Furnariidae > Margarornis > Margarornis squamiger. The sequence continues at coordinate 8,406,545 of JAWWTY010000077.1, read as the reverse complement.
TTTTATTATGCAGATTAAGTAGAATAGATCCTAAAGATGCTTTCACACAATCCCACGCAATTTCATGTGTTAATATGTTGAACTTGTAAATAGTCAGCACTAACAAAGTAATTTGCTGAGCTGCCTCTTTAGGACAGCTATGTATTACTGAGATAACCATTTTTGCTCTATAAATACAAGTCTATGTAAAGAAACATCTATGTCACTAGATATCGCTGCAGCAGTGACATCTCTTTATTGAAATTCTTGGTTTAAAAAGGCATTCCAGTTTTTAATCTTAAATAAGATCAAAATAAAAAAATGCAATAGGGAAATGATTATTACTCTTGATCGTGTTTCTGTCCCTGGAGTAAATCAAAACACAGTTTAGTAGGGAAAGATGAATATCGTGGATTTGAGGGTATTGGGAGCTTTGCCAATTTTTTAATTAAAGTATTGGGAGTCACACTTAAAGCTTCAGGAAACAGTGGGAGAAGAGGAGCGTAGGCTGCTCCATTTCATGCGGCTTACACTTCTCCATGGAGGAATGCTGGTTTCCAGCAAAGACTTTGCTTATGCAAAAGCTTGCCTGTCCCTGACCTGAGCTTGTCAGCTTGGTCTGAAAGGGAAGACTTTTTATCAGAATGTCTGATTAATCGTATGTCATAATGTCTGGTGCAACTGTAGACTTCAGTTAGCTGTCACTTGTCCAAGTTTATCCAAAACTGAATAGCCAGTCTTCTGGCAACTAATCCTTTATTATATTCATTAAAAATGAAGCACTGCTAAAGAAAGGATCTGAAATTTGTCTTACTCTAGCAAAGGTGTAATTAGCTGGTTTACTTGTTTGCAGGCTATGTGTGTTGTGTTGAATGCTTTACTGAAAAGATGTGAATTGCAAGCTGAAGGTCTTCCACTTGGCTCTGATCTCTCCAAGAAGGCTTTTTCCTTTTCCACTGGCAGAACTGAGAACACCAGACCTCAGAGAGCCCTTGGGTGAGGCATGCAGGGGTCAGGGACTGCAAAGAGGAGCCTACTCTGCAAGGGTGGGGAAGGAGAGATGCTTGGGAAGAGTTGGAGACCTGCCTGCTGCAGGGGCTCTTGGCCTGGAGAGACTTTCCCATGTGTGCAGAGCTGAGTGTCAGGGCTAGTTTGACCCCATCAGACACTGAAAGTTGCCCTTTCCAAACATTGTTTCATCATTGCTGAGTTTTCACTACGTGATGAGTAATTACTGCATTGAAGTTTAGTATTTTGTGCTGTCATAGAAATCAGCCTTGAAGAGTTAGAACCTTTTGCTATCTCTGCTTGTCTTGGTGAAAAGGTGCTCCCTTTCCTCACAAGGCTCTGGCTGCCCAGGCATCCAGGCATCACACGTACCCATGTGAGAACCCCATGAGGACAGGTCCCACTAGCCCAGTTTTCTCCATTGTATTGATTCATACTCAACTGCATAAGGGCTACAGTCACCAAGTCTTGGCAGTGCTTGTGAAGGCTGACCCACATTGTCACGGCCGTGGCATCAGCAGTCCTAAGCGGTGTGTGGTCCACCTATTCTGGCCTTTTTGAGATTATGTAACTTCACAACCATAGCTCTGTGGAAGCTTCTGGGACTGAAAATTGCTAATCCTGCATGACATGCTGTAGTATAATAGTTTTTTGTGAAGTCCTAATCCAGTGCTTCTTATAGGATGACCATAATGGAGCAGTGTTGGGGGAGGAAGAGGACTATGGAGTGAAGGCTCTGTTTTACTGAGTGCAGAATCTTTATCTCACAGAATTCATCTATTTCCTTAAGTCAAAAACCAGTAAAATGTTTCTCTGATTTTTTTATCAGGCATCAGTTGGTGTTTAAATGATTATAAGCATGTTATGAAAATTGATCTGTGCTCCACTTGCTTTATAGTTGGAACTAAATCAGTATTGATTTTATATTTTTGTATTAAATTATATATCATGGCTTTAAAGTGCCAAATGCATGAATAAATAGAAACCAATTTTAGAGCCGTTTGTTACACGTGTTCTTCCAGAAGGTGGCAGCTGGGGAGCTCATACTGTTATGTAGTACATTCAGACTACTACAGTGTGAACCCTTTGTGTAGGGGAAGTAAGAGAGCAAAAAGGGGAAAGCACACCTCTACACACCACCATTAGGTTTGAACCGGGAGTTTCATCAGAATGTTGTCCTGAACATTTTTAATGTTATGAACATCTTTTTCCACAAGGAAATAAAAAAAACCCCACACCACACCAAACCCCCCCCCCCCCCCCAAATTTTTAAGATATCTCTTTAATTTTTATTTATTTTCTATGTATGTGTGTGTGTATATATATATAAATAAATGAGGAAAGCAAAAAGCCTCTGCAGAGGGAAGAGGTGGAAAGCCAAGACAAAGTAGACCCGGCCAAGGCAAAGTAGACCCAGCTAGGTCTAGGTGGCCAAAATCCAAAGAGAATGCTGATGTGGCTCTTAGGTTTGGGTTGAAAGGCTCCAGTGTAAGGCTACAGAACTTGTGTCACAGAGCAGGAAGATTCCTGGTGATCAAAAATTATCAGAACAAACTGGGAAATGAACACAGGGAGAGAGGGAGACTGATAGTGGTAGATGCAAATTCCTGTAGAATTTTTAGAGTGAGAAGTTTTTTTGGACTGGCTCTTGAAACTTGGAAAACTGGGAAAGTTAGTTTGAAGTGATGACACGGCATGTGGGAGAAGGTGGGTGGCAGCTCCCAAAAGCTGGAGCTCACTGAGGTCAGAAAGAATGTTGCAGCTGTTGAGACTGCAGGCAATTTGGTGATTATATAGTGGGGTATTCTGGCTTTTCCTTCTTCTGTGCATTATTTGAGGTCAACCATGAAACTCTTGCACCTTGACCAGAATGACTGTTCTTTCCTGGAGCAACACCTGATCATGCTTTCTCAAGAATGTGACTCAGAAAATGGAAAATGCAGTTCTTCATTGTTGGGGCAGGGGGAGGGCAAGGGGAATTTAGAATAAGGGTGTTTGGGGTTTTTTAATTAAAAATAAACCCGAAAAGGTTGTTATTTCTAAAAGAGTGAGCTATATATTTAGCAATTTAGGTTAAACTTTGTCTCTTAGATCAGTTTCTTGAACCCTTAAAACTACAAACAATTGAAAGTGCGCCTGTTTCAGAAATAATCTTGAGAGGCCCAGCAGAACGGTCTTTGCTTCAAATGCAATTGAATTTTTTCATCAAAAAGACAAAAATACATTTCAATGGCCATTTCCCGACCCTGATAGCTGGAAATATGAAATACTGAGTTTTGACAGAAAACTTGTAGTTGAATAAAAATGTGTGGGTTTGTGCACTGAAAATCAAAAAAATAACCTTGCTTGGAATGAGCAGCTTTGGTGTCACTGGAATATTAGAGTGAGCTATGAGAACACTTTTTATAAACAAGACTTTATTAGAAGACCTAAATCAGCAGCAGTAGTTTCAAATTCTGGCTGCATTTGTGCTCCCTCTTTATTAAGAACAATTATAATTAACAGTTTCTGTGGGAGACTCTCCATTTTAGCTTTAAACCTTCACAGGAATCTCCAGAAGAGCACAACTGATCTCAGTTCTATGAAATTTAATTGGCTTTAACACGGTTCCTGCTAATAAAATAGAAAAGTAATGTATCAGTAGGTGTCCTCCCTTGTTGCATTCTCCTATTACAGCGATTCCACATTGGACTGTGAGAGCAATTTGGTTTGCAAGTAAATCAGGAACAGTTTCTTAAAGGGCGGTTTGTGAGGCACAGCACTGCTGCAGAAAGGAGCTTTGATTAGTGAGTAGTTGACATTCTTCCCTGAAAAACCTCATGTTAAAGGGAGCATTTTACAGTATTTCAGGTGGAGAAATTAAAAGGCTATTGATCTCTTGTTCGTTAACGATCTTATTACACTTTTGCTAGACTGGCTGCCTAATACCCTGCCAGAATTCGCACTCGAATGCCTGTCATGCAGCTGCATACTTTCCACCATCAGCCCTGTAGGGTATATGTCACTTTTTTACTTTCTCTCTTAAACTGTTGTGCAATGTTGTCCTGTGATGTTTACACTTATCTAGAAGCAGTTGTATATCAGCACTTAGTGAGAGACTCCCTAGACACACTTGAGTTCTACAAATGTTAAGGCCCCACACTTACAATAAATATTCTAACACTCATACAGTATTAATAATACAAATTCATAATATTTATAATACATCCCAGGGGGGAGGAAGGGAGGTTCACTTGAGTGTATTGCACATCATATCAAAAAGATTTGGAAACAGCTGCTTTTTCTCCTAGCTCGTGGCAGCTGATGGATGCTGCTGCTGTTGGAGACAGTGCTGTCTGACATCAGGTAATATATGTGCTGCCAAAGAGCTGCAGCATCCCTTGGGATACAGGGAGCCTCATGGCACAGTCATTCAGTGTGATCCAATATGAGTGCAAGTCATTAACACTGTAAGAATAGCAGTTGTAGGAAAGCCAGTACACCCAGTGCCAAACCTGATGATGATTTTGCTTCTGAAAGTTCATTGGAAGAAAGCAGTTGGTGAGTCACACCTGTTGGAAAACACTGTGTCATTCTTATTTCCCTGAGAAAGATAAATTGCACTTCGATCAATGACAAATCAGAAGCATCAGTCACTTTTGAGAGCAAAATCTTTGTGACCAGGTGCCATATATTTATTCTGAGTTCTGTTATATGAGCCCAAACCTCAGCTTTTCTGCCTCTATATTTTAAAAATAGTGAAGATACAGTATCCAGTGAAAAGTCCCATCAGGCAATTAGGATTAGGGCTTAAGGGAAAGATCCTAAATGGAGTTAGGGATTCAATCCTTTGAAAATCCTATCCTAAGATTACATGAGGTTTCAGCTTCCAAAGAATGATATGATCATAAGCATTCAGAGCACCTGCTAGGTGACCCAGGAGAAGACAGTGGTCTGTATTAACACAAGTAGAGTACAAATTCATGTTCTTTACCGTTTTAAAACACCTGCCCTTTTCAGTTTGTAGGAAGGATTTGTGTTCAGGATAACAACATTCATTCTGGCTTTCTCTAACTTTTGACTAAACAATCTACTTAAAATTGCTTTATTAGGTTCAAAAAGTAAGTTTTGCTAACTACACTGAAGTTGGCTGTGTGGTAGTTCTTGTCCTTGAGGCAGGCCATAACTCAAGGATGGCTTATTAAGTCCACCTGGAGGTAGTTTTAGATCTTTTAGCTTCTTTTTTTTTTTCTGTTAAGCACCTTGTCTTCCTCCTAATCCCCCATTACACACTACTGTGTGCTTCCTAAACTGACAGGACCCAGGTTAGCATTTTATTTGGTAATGGTTAGGATGCAGCAGCTGAGGGACTTTGTCAAAGAGATGTTTTAAAATTCACCAAAACACAATTTGTGATAGTTAATTACTTGGGGAAAAAAATCATATACTATAGGAAACCTAGCAAAAGTAGCTGTAGCTCCTATGATACCAGCAAAATAGTAACTTAATATATTGCTGTGTATAAGCATCACAGGTAAGAACTAAATCAATGCCTTCATAAGGTCTTGTGGCTGTGACTACATGAAGTGCATCACAGAGATGCAATAGCTCAGTCTTCTGTATTCAAATTGTGTTTGCATTTTGGTAAGGATTCAACATGTTTGGAATATATTTTTGTATAACTCAATGATGTGTAACTGTCAATAATGAGCAGCTAACTCTGAAGCAGAGTAGATCAATTTGGCTATTGCTGCTGAGGGAATCTAGATTTCTTTGGGAGCCACAATATGTGTTGATTTTTCCCAAAATATCAGTGAATGTGCAGCTACCAAATGAACTGATAGAAGCTGAGCAGAGAGGTTAAGTTTGAGTTTGGGGCAAAGATCCTTCAAATTTATGTTTGTCCATCCTTCTAAAAGAGCATAAACATGTATAAATATTTATACAATGTGTATAAATCTTTTAAAAGTGGATAAAGCATATAATGTGGTCTTTTTCCATTTTCTGAAGGACTCAGAGCTGATTCACTTATCCATTTCATTTTTTAAAGAGACTTTGGACAGGGAGAATGAGAAGGGGGGAAATAGTCTCCACTGGTGAAGAGGAGGATGTTGATGCTGCTTTTGCTTTCTTGGGGAAAAGCTCCATTTCTGCTGTGTTTGGAAGACAGGTTTCAGAGAAAAGAGATGTGCACTGTTTTTATCCAGACCATTATGACACAGTAGCCCACAACTTTTGTGACTGGGAACTCCATGTGCAAATCCACTTCCCAAAACCCAGAAGCAGGAGTGCAGCAGATGCTACTCCTGTAAGCAGAAACTTGGCTGTTCTTATTTTACTGTGCTGATGGGACATGGGATGATAAAGGTGATGAGAACAGTAAAAAAATCAAAATCCAAACTGGACTGCAGAAAGGTGATATTTGTAGCACTTACCATATGCATATGTTCTATCACAGGTCACCAAATGATTATTGAAACAGAGAGCTGAAAAGGAAAAACCTGTACCTGGCTTTTATCATAGTTGTGGTCCTGGAAATGCCTTCATATCTCTTCAGATTTGTCACTGGAAAAGTCCTCTGCTCTCATTTTGTGCTGGTCTTGGGGCTCAGCTCTTAATGCAGCCCTATAAAAACACAAACCTGTAATACATGCCTGATTTCAGCAGTAAAAAGGCTTTTGTTCCTACAGTGGCCTCCCTTTGCTGAAAATCTGCTCTGCGTGAGCTTTCTCAGTGTGTAATTACTTGAGGATCTATAGGTAAGACTTTTCAGTACTTAAACAACTGGTATATGAAAACTCCATGGTGAGGCCTTTCATAAATCAGAGGCGGCTTTGGTGCAATTGATTTGATGATGCAGTTCACTCTGGGGGCTGTGAATGGTGAAGTCTAATGAAGAATATTGAAAAGGTTACAGAACTTTCTCTTGCTCTCTGTGCTTTTTGTTTTGAGGCTGATTCTTGAATGGTAGAAACAGTCAAGTTATTAAATCCCACATCTTTCAGTTCTATTTACAATATATATGTCTTCATTTCAAACCATACATTTGTCCATGTTTTTTCTTTTGGCAGTGCTAAAATTATTATTTCTGGCTAACCATTATAGGTTTTTGTTTCTCAAACTAATGTTTTTTCTGAAGTACTTACTGCAAAAAAATATGCAAAATGTCAGTGTAGACCTGTGCTGTACTAAAGGTGTTCATGTAAGAACATACTACTCAGAACTACTTTGGCTTCTGTTATTTATTTATAATGTTTTCTTTCCATCTACATTTTCTTTCAAGTTCTTGGGTCTTGCCTGAATTTCATACTGCATTGTGTGGGTAGCATTTAAGCCCTGCCATGGATGCATTGCAGCAGAATGGCTCACAGTAAATATGGCATTTTAGCATGCAATTCTCTGAATTTCTCTGTTAAGAGTCAAAAAGCACAGTATTATTGAAGATTGGACCAGTGTTTCCACAAGATATCAGTGAAGCCCTTTCTGTGAAGGACAGGGCAGGTTACTCAGCAAGCCTTCAAGCAGCAAAGCTTTCCTCTAGTGCAGATGTTGGATTTTATTTTTTTTTAATGTGTCTTTCTAGAATTTTATGTCTGGACTTAAGTAAAATATATAGTGATGTTAACTTGGATTTCTTTGTTTAGTCAAAAAGACTCATATTTCTTTCATTCCTTCCTGTGTTGTTTTGTGTTTTGTTTTTTTTTAAGGCAGCAGAGAAGATTAAGGCTGTCTTATTCTGATTTGGCTGAAGAAATCTTTAGATAGTGGTGTTAAGATTATGGCACAAAGGCAAATGCCACTGCACTCGTGCTGCTTTTACATAGCAATCACGTTGTACCAGGAATAATAATCTCTTGGTAAGCTAATTTCAAAATGATGATAATGACATTGATCTCCTTTCTAAAGTGCTTTGAGATTTACTGATGAATGTCTTGATGCAAGAAATAAGATATAAATTACCATCAAAAGCATTCATGTACAGAAATTCCAAAGAAAATTATCAGAAAATTTAGGTCCCAAAGTTTAAAACTGCTGTTGAGACTCTCTTCTGCCATTACCATCAGTAAAGAGTGAAAATGAAGATGAAAATATGCAAGGCCAGCAAAGTAACCCTATGTGTGAGCCCCCCCTGCTGCCTCTGGCTGCCATTACCTGGCAAGTCTCTTCCCAAGATCAATCCAGAGCTTATTTAGGAGCTTCAAGGAGAAGGAGAGGGGACACAGTGGTTGGATAAGGATCAAATTCATTGAAGAGAGAAGTCAGAATAAGAAGGGGAACTTTTTTCCTCCAACCGTAACTCTAAAATATGTTTCTAAAAAAGGAAATGTTTGACATTCATTATTAAAGCTAATAATATTTTCTTTCAAAGGTGTAGTTATTATTTCCAGAATTTCACCAAACACAATATTCAAAATATAAGGATTCTTTGTATCTTTGCAACCTCTACAGAAGACTTTTGTTTCACCATTATTTTATGAAAAATAACCTCTTCTCTGCCAAAACTTTTAAATTCTGTGTTTCTGATAGAAAACATTTGGAAAGGCAAGTGTAAGGATTTATGCTCTGCAGCCTTGCAGCTTCTTTGTTCATTTTCACCTGCTCAGCAGGAGAGGAGAATGGAGTGAGCACTCCAGCAGGAACTGTAGCACATTATACTTTTTGTGCAAAAGTATTGATATCTAGGCAAGGCAATGAAGGATCCAGTCCCCTGGAAGTTATCCAGGAAAACAAGACTGCACCAAGAGTTGTGGTCCTTCAAGTAGGAGGTAGGGGTGCTCATGAAAATTATCTCTCAGATTACATTTAAAATTTAGTATTTATGGCTAGAAATGAGACCATGACGCATGTTCTTGGATGTGCTGTTTTATAGCTGATGCCAGTATGAACCACAGCATGAGCATAAATGCTCTGTTTTGGTAATTCTGCAGAATTACTATTTGCATTTTTGCTTTCCTAATTCAATTCCCAATATATGCTGAAAAGAAAATTAATTTTTCATTTTGATGAAGACATAAAGGAGATTGGGTGGAATCCCATCTATAAGTACATCTCTGTGTTGATTTGCTTTGGTATCTGACAGATATCTATATGGTATCTACAGAAAGCCAATGGAAGGAGAAAAATATAGAGTTAGGTTGCCCACTACTGTAGCTAATGAGCTGCAGTGTTAATGATGTAGAGATAATGATGGCAGATTTGGGGAGGAAGATGAAACTGGGAAGGATACAGGAAGCAAAGAAAGCTGCTTCATGCCAGCAGCCTGAAGGTGCTGTCGTGTCTGCTAAACCTATTCTGAACTGCTGTGTCAGTCCCTGAAGGCTGGAGACTTTATGTGGAGTTTAGAATCTTTGGGTTTCATTGTGGGAGAACAAGGTAAAGCTTTTTCAGAGATTAGTTTTAAAATAATAAAAATAAAAAAGTCATGTAAGGTTACGTTTTCAGAGGGACTATATAGAGATTCAAGGCAAAATATACGCTGTTAAACTAAGGTTATTACGTTGTACCTACCTAAAATAACCCTGGAAATGCTGTTTTAAAGTAGATGTCACATTTTCTTCCAAAGAATTTTGTTCTCTAAATTGTTAAATAGTTGCTCTATATCAGTCTGAAAGATGCTGAACCAGTGTATGAAGGTGTGGAATGCTTGTGCAGCCTCCAAAACGAAAAGGACATCACGGGTTTTATCTGAAAATCAAGGGTAATGTCAAAAGTTGTGGGTGCTTTGGCTTAGACTAAGCTGGTTTTTTCTAAGTAGTGAAAAGTAGGAAATTATTTCCATTGCTTGCCAATATTTAGCAATTCTGTTTGACTTGGGAAGCCCTTCTTGGCTTAACATTGGTACCAAAAATGATGCTGAGGTTCTACGATCTCCTTCAGGGGTATGTGCTGTTAGCTGAAAGCCTTGGAATTCTTATGGTGTGAAACTTGTGGCAATTCAGTGTCAAACTGTCTTAGGTAAAACTTTCCGCGAATTGGGAATCCATCACAACTGCTTAAGAAAACTCTTTGAAGGCTACAGTTGACCTTGGATTTATAACTGTCTTTTTCTTGACATTTCCTTTCTTACTCAAGGTGTATATTCACTTTGCACTGTCTTCATCACAAATACAACCTGAGATTGATGAGACTTAATTCCAACTTTTATTCATGCCACGACTTGCACATCTCCTGTCCCATCTCCAGCCTATGCTTTTCATATTAAGTAATAGTCTGAATTTGTGTAAAAGCAGAGGTACAGGAGAAACTTGGTCTTTCCAGATAATATAATTTAACCTCTTGATTTTTAAATGTGATTCCTTTCAGGGGTGCAAAGTGATGATATTTCTATTTTGCACACAGAAATTCACTGAAACTTAGCCTAAATTTAGGGCAGTGTGTGACCCCTTTGAGAGGCTGAGCACAGGGTCCTCGTTGCCTTGCTAGATTAAGCCTCCAGTAATCTGTGACTTCATTCCCATCATGTTTTGCACCTGGGTAATACTATTGAGTTTAGCATTGTTATTTCTCATATAAACTTGTCTCAGGCATCTGCCCTGAAACCTCAGCTCAGTTATGTTTTAAATTACTGAAATGAAAGTCCTTCTTTTGTTGTACCTGCTGCAGGATGTGCTGTAGTGTGTACCCAAGGAAGGTCTGGTCCCTCCTGAAATGGAAGGAACACAAACAATGGACACAATGAAAAGACCACAAAGAAAATAATATAGCAGTTGAAAAGGCAGGGGTATCTTCCTTATTTTAGCCAAATCCTGAAATAAACCCCATTCTTTACTGGCATACTCACCTTTATCACATTGCAGAATCTGAAGGACATTTCTGGGATAGGTTTAGCAAAGGATTCCTGTTACAGTAGCTCTGGTTTATTCAATCTGCCATTTTTGCTTTCTGACCTGTCAATAAATGCTTTGTTGTAAAAGCTGATGGGAAGCAACCGCTGTGCTGTTAGCGAGCTGGATGTTGTAATAGTGGCACAACCTGCCAGACTGCTGGGCAAATATAATGCTGGTTTTAGGAACATTTCTCTTGGGTGAAATAAGGAAATCTTGGCTGACCTGAGCACAAGGGAGGTGAGCATAGGGAAATTGCTTTTATGTCACTTCAGTTCTCCTATTTGTTATTTTTCTGCAAAGAGTTAAGCAAGGCCTTTAGAGGAGGGAAAGAGGAAATGGAAGAAGGGAAATCAAGTACAGCCTGGAAGGGGTCATTGGTGACAACAACAGGGTTGCTGTTAATTGAGGAAGACCTCTAGCCTGGCTTTTTCCAGCCCAGCAAATTGTAATCTTTCCAGTCTTAATCTGTATCCATATAAGACACTAAACCTGAATGTTGCTCTGACACCCAGACCACAGCCGCTGGCTGTGGAAACCTGGCTGGTTAAGTGAAGAAATGAAAGTTAAGATGGACACTTAAGTTATATTTAATTGTGGGGCATCTCACAAGATTTTGTAGTTTTTTTACAGAAAAGTGGGTATTGTCCTCTCTTTGCCTCCATTGTCACCTAGGCAAAACAAAAAATGTTTTACTCTGCTAAGTGACTTTATAAATGCAATTAATTTTATTTCTTGAAGTCCATTTTCTACATGTTTTGAACAACCTTACGTAGTTTAAAAGGAAGGAAAGGAGATGGGTGGCAATAAAGGGAGAATTAAGAGAAAAGGGTATATACATTAAGGAACTAATGCCATAACACTAATTCTGCCATTGGACATTGGTGCAGAACCCAGAGCCTGTGCCTGTTCGGAACCGAAGGATAAGAGTTAAAGTATTGTGGGGTTTTTTGTGCCTGTAGACTGCACCTAAGAGATTTCTGTCCCCCCCCCCCCCAGTTTGGACTCCTTATCTCGGGACTGTTGGCTTTGGTGAGCCAGCCAAGCTCTGCCTGAGCTGAATGCTGGGTGTTGCATGTGTGCATAAGCACGCAGCAAAAGCTTAGTTATTGTCTATATTATCTCTGTGCACTGGGCTGTGATTTTTCATTTCGTAGCTCTGTCACAAATTGGTGTGCTTGAACTGGTGACACAAAGGAAAGGATTTGGACATATATTGGCATGGTTTTCATTAGCCACTGCACTGCCCTGGTCTGAGCTGCTTTTACAGATAAATCCTGTATTCTTACCCCAGAAGTAAGCAACAGAATAATTCTTTAGGGGTGTATTTTGTGTAATCCCCATATGGGAACAGTCACATCTTATTTCATTTTACAACAGCAGTTTTGTTCTGCTAAATGCTTTCCTTTCCAGAGAGGTGTGAAGGGTGAAAATAGCTTTTCTTTAGTTTTTAACCTGTGCTACACGTCTATGTCAAGTTATAGAAACACTAAATATATTTGCAACCCTCAAACCCTGCTTTGGTTTAGCTACAACTTCACTAGCCATTGTTTTGATGCCCTTTGGTTTCAAGAATTTCAGTGAATGAGAAGGGCTCCTCATACCTTGTATGGTTTTTGGAGATGGGCCAAGTGAAAGGTCGATGTCCTGAAAGAAGGTCTGCCAACATGGGGCAGGTCAGAGTAGCTGAACCTCCTGATAGACGAAGAACAGAAAAGGCATCATTTAATTATTGTGCTGCCTGCCCAAATCTGAAGTGCTTTGGATGTTTGTCACATCGTATCCCTCAGCTCTATTTATTCTCTCTGGCCATTATAATTCTTTTTTAGCACAAAGGCCATATTTACTGTGTTTATGCAGATATTAACACACTTCCAGAGACAGCACAAACTGGGAGCTCTGAGGCTGCGTTTTTGTGGACGTCGCTCTTGGCATCAAAGGCAGCGTGAGCTGTTCCCGCTCTTCTCCTCTTCAACTCCATCTGTTTATTCCATTTAACTCCAACTGTTCACTCCAGGGGTGGCTCCTCAGTTGTGCCATTGCCACTTTTTGCAGGGCTAAAGATGAACTGGTTGACCTCAGCTGAATTAAAACTATGCTCGGTCCTTTTTTTAATTCTTTAACAGGATTAGTTGAAAGTTGAGTTTCTCAGTCTAGTTCACCACAAGGTCACGCAGACAAACAGATCTGTTGGACTGAGGGACAAAGGCAGAAAGAGTGACCTGTTTTGCCTCCCAGAAATGTGTCCTGAAACGGTGACCTGATGCACAGTGAAGTGTCAGGATCAAGACAGTCATTATGATCCTCGTGCCTGAGACTTTTGCTTCCCTTATTAGGACGATTAGAGATAACTACGGGACAAAACTGTGCGTTCTTAACACCTTCTCAGAACTGTGGAGAAGGTGAATGGGCATTTAAGGATGGAGCTTGGTTTATTGTTACATTTGCCTTTTAAACTGCCTTCTACCCTCCTGTGCAATAAATTCTAATTCCTCTTTATTTATATCCAGTACTTTTTGAGATTGCCTTTATCATCTGATTGCTATCCCTTTCCCAGCCATGCGGGAACAAATTTTGGCTTTCTTTGCTGGCTCACCTTTTAACTTCTCTTGTTCCTGTGTTCCTGTCTTTTTCACACTGAATGCTGATGAGGTACTATTTGGTCTGTCTTTAGCAGTCATTTTCTGGGTAATTTCTTTAAGCAGCAAACACTAATTCCTCCCACTCTTTAAAGTGCCATATGGGATCAGATTACCAGATTAAACATGAATCCATTTTTGGACAGCATTTCTGTCCCATGCTAATTCTATTAAAATTATTGACTATCTGGCTGAAAGTACTGCCTTCTGAAGACTTACATGCACCTATTTTCGGGCCAGAAAAAGAAGGGCAAAGGGCCATTTTCAAATGTTGTTTCTAACATCTTTATCTCAAAGTTTGCACTTATGAAGACATATTGCCAAGTGGATTCTATTTGTTCATGTTAACAGGAACTGCTACAAATGCAAAAATACGTTTTTAGCAGTTATCCTCCTATGAAGCACTTCCAATCCCAGCTGACACATGCAATAATTTTGAAAGATCATGTGGGGGGCCTCAGCAAGACAATGAGGCCCTAGAAATTATCACCATTGTTCAGATGGTAAAGTTGCACATATTTTTAGGAGCAGATGATCGTTTACAGGCTGTATTTGATAGTCCTGACAGAGCTAGATATTTGTTAAAAGAACTGGTATGAGGAACATATTTAAAGAAATAACACTGTTCTCCTGGATGAGTATTTCTGATGCAATACTACACAGTGGGCGGACTGGGCTTGATAGTCAGGGAGGAGCAGCCTGGTAGTAACTGGGTACTTTGTGTTATTCTCTCTTGACAGTTTTATGTTTATTTGCTGAGGCTGAGTAATGCATGGCTCAACAGCACAGTTTCTGCTCTAGAAAGGAAGACTGTACTATGTTTAGTCTGTGGCTGAAAGGTAGCTGCCTGATTTTCATACCCAACCCATTGGCTCTCCTCTCCCCCTACTCAGTAGGTGTTATGGTGCAGTGTGTGGGAATCCCTTTGCACTGGAGGCATCTGGGGGACAGGGGACTACTCCATCAGCCAAAAATGGCATAAACAAGATTTAAAATCATTAGCATGGCTTCTGCCATCATGCTCTCAGCAGATATTGTAAACTTGCAGGATTTGATTCATCATTTGCATTGGTGCAAAATTGGCCGTGACTGCCAAAAAACAATTGACTGTTCCTTCACAGCTGTTTTCTAATTACATTAGAATACTGTGCTGTCTAATGCAGCTGCTCAGCCATGCTGTGGACCTGCCTTCTCCCAGAGGGACCTTTCCAGAAGAGCAACACTTGCTTTGAGATGAAATCTATAGTAGAGGTGATTGTACATAGGTAACGGTGACACCTCGGTCATGGCCAATTCGCTCCTTTCCTGGGAAGTTATCCCACAGGACAGACGGCTGATGAGAAGGCAGAGTTTAGAAGAATAACACCAAATGCATCAAGTTATCTCACATCATGCTGGCACACAGCCCAGGAGCTTGTAAAAATGCAACTTCATCAAACAAAAAGGAGTTACCGGAAAAGGAACGGAACAGAAAAGAAAATCCCTTCCAGCTCCAACTTCTGATGTTCCTGTGCCTCGTAATCTCTGTGCAGCTTTTGCTGCCCTGTCTCCAGCTGGATGTGATGGAACTGGAAGAGCTGCAGAGAAGGTGACAGCCACAGCCTGAGCAGAGGAATTGAGAAGTTTCTGTACCAGTAGAGACTGAATGCGCCAAATCACTTCACCCCAGGGAGAAAGCAGTCTTGTGGTGTGCATAATGGTGTGAGCAGCAAGGATGTAAAGGGATGTACAAATCGATAAATGATCTAGAGGATGCATAAAGGAGTTGATCATCCCTTGCTACTGCAGAATAAGAAGTAGGAGCACCATGAAACTGTGAGACAGCAGGAAAATACTTTTTCTTCATAATGCAAAATAAAATGAGGATTTCATTGATACAAGATGGTTTGAGTACCACCACATGTTTGAAGAGGTTTAAGAAAGGACTAGATAAATTCAAAGTTTGTTAAATGCAGTGATCTGGATGCAACTTCCAGTTCAGGAAAACTGACAGAAACTAGAAGTTTATGTTAGGGTTATGTTCATCTCACAGCTTTGGGCTAAATGGGGATGGATTAGTAAAAAGATCCTTTTTCATCTTTCTTCAGTTCTCTGGATATTTTACATGCTTTGTTTTGTGAGAATGGACTACTGAGACTCATGTGTGGAAAAACGTCTTGGTTTTTTTAATACTTCCCTGTTTCTGAAGGGAAAACTTCCCATCACACCCTGCTTCAGTGTGTGCTCTGCTGGTAAACTTCAAGAAACACAGACTTGTTTTTCCTCTCCCTATCTTTCCAGCTTCCCACATACCTGTTTTGGATTTTTTTTGTCACACTCCCCTGGTCTCTTTAGGTTGAGCTGAGGATTTTTGGAATAGGACTCGAGGCAGGAACAGGTACATCCTCAGGCAAGAGCTAAAAAGCAGCTAAAGTGGCTCAAGTAGCAAACACGAACAGACTACAACTCTAGAGTTTGTCATCTGTGAGGGAAAATTTACTTGTTCAGTAGCACAGGTGCCTTTGGCCTAAGGCAAAGGAGAAATGGGAAATATCCTTCCAGGGTGGTCTGGCTTCTTTTGTGGTTTTTGTGCACAAAGACAGACTAAAAACATCCTGACATGTAGATTTTTATATTTTTTTCTCTGCAGGGAGTGTTTGGTTATGTCCAGAGTTTCTATTTAAGCAGCAAAGAAGTTAACATCTTTTTACAGTTAAAAAGATAATGAGGAGGCAAATTAAGTGTAAAACAAAAAGATAAGAATGTCTGAGTCAGAAGATGATCTAAAACAAGACAGAAGCAGTCTGCCTTCACCACAGTGATGAGCTACTTGTTGTGCAGCTAGGATGATACTACCTCTTTTACTGCTAAAGAAGATTTAAAACAAGAGCAGAAGTAAACACTAATAGATTTTTTTTTATATATATACAATATAAAATGTTTATAATACTGCCTGCTGCCATCCACTGCTGTTGTTTTAGCATAGCTGGGAAAGAGCAAATGTAAGCTAATACATACATAACACAAAGATAATTCTTTGGTAGCACTAAAGCTATTTTATAACAAATGTTTTTAAACATCTCTTGCTGTGTACTGAACCAAATGAAGATACCAAATAGGGAACCTCAAGATTGCTTATGCATCTTTTTCTTGTCTGCAAGTAACATATGTAAGAAAAATCAGATCTGTTCTTATTTAAGGAACGTGGTTACAAAACTTAACAACGTTTGAAAAAAAAAAAATTGACAGAGCGTGATTTCAAGAATTCTAGACATGCTTAATGGTGTGATGGAAAGAGTAACCTGGGTTAGCTTTTTAAAGGCTTTCATTATCCTCTGGGTTATATTGACAAAGATGATTCATGTAACTTACTAAAAATAATTTGAAATGGAAGGTGGGTGTTTGGTTTTCTTCCTGTCCTATAGAGATTATTGCAGAGGATGACACAGCAGCTGTCATGTGAGAGAACTAAATAGTAGGGGCAGGTAGAATGGCTTGACTTAGCCCATCATTTCAACTGTTTAAAAGTGATTAAAGAGTTTAGAATTAGAGATGTTTTGGTGTTTTGTTTTGTTGGTTGTTTTTTGTTTGTTTTACATTTTCCCATTATATATATATTAATACCCTGGAGCCCCTGTCCAGAATTGTGCTTTCTTAATGATGTAAGGAGAGAGGATTCCTGCTCTTTGTCATTCCCATAGCTCACTGGCTAAACTTGGCCATCTGCTGAATTTGGGGGCTGCAGGCTGACAGACTCCCCAGTGCATATAAGAGGCAGAAGTCTTACTCAAACCTGATTTTTGGGACCACAAAAATAAGGACAGCTGCAGCTACTGACACCTTGAAACGTGACTCTGCGAATACTAAATATTGCCACGGGGATGGCAGGAAAACTACTGGCATCCTTTTAAAGACCTGATGTTTGGTACAGAAGGGTTAAAAGGGAAAGGTGCAATGCACAAAGGTTTTGGATAACCCCAAACTGTTTGCATCTGGGCTTGTCTGTGCCACATTTCCAACCCTGCAAAAGTTTTGTTCATCCATTTAGAGCTGTTATTGCTGATAATGCTGATGACCTTGTTTCTGTCCAGTAATGGAAGGTCCTTTGATGTTTCGCCTTCTCATTGATGAGGAGCGAAATGAGGTTCTGAGTCTGAAATTTCACCTGGTGAGGTAGAACTGGGTAACAGACAATTACACCCTATGGGATCCCTAAAGGACACATATGAATTACATCTAAATTTTCCAGCCCAGATGTTTTTCCTACTTGAAATAAGACCTGAACCTGACCGGTAAATTCACACTATAATTTTTATTTATTTTTCTGTGCAAGAGAACTGCAAACATGAGTAGGGCTAGCCTACCTTCTAGAGAAAGCATTCAGTGGAAGCAGCAAGTGTGCAGCTGACATTTCACCTAGCATTTTTCTAAAATTATTTAAACTATCAAGAGAAAACCATAATTCAGATATGTTGTTGGTGTGATGTTAGAGATATATAGTAGATTTGTTTCACTTGTGAGTTCATCAGGATAAGAGGAAAGTTACAAGTAGTCTTTGGTATTTAATTATTGTTATAGTGTGTTAGTATTATTAGGTTTTTAAAGATGTATCTTCTAAGATAGGGAAATAGCCAGTCTCTTGCCTGTTGTGCTACCCAGAAACTGGGATTCACAGACAACATTGAGGAGAAGATACATGAGAGGGATATATCCAGATGACTGTGACATTTTTTAAACATCTTTGCTGTTTACACTTACGTGCAGATGAGCTAGACAGCATCATCCTTTAGAGAAAATTGCAATAATAAGGAAAGTGTCTGGGAGTAGAAGTAGGATGTTGTGCAGATACTGTGGAAGGAATCTGTGAGAAAACACAGCGAGGGCAAAGACACTGCTCTCAGCGGCAGAGTAGGGAGGATGGAGGATGGGAGCAGTCGCAGAGGTCCCTGATGGCAACAGACACTGCTGAAATCTGTTTTGCTGTGTTGTGATTCAGAGTCATCTTTCAGCAGTAAAATTCTGTAAGGTAGGAGGATGGTGGCTCTCTGGATCCAGAAGATTATTCGATGAAAACCGTTGTTGTTGAAATTTTCCCTACTATCCTGCATTCAGGTCATAATTTTATAGACAACATAAGACATAGTAACAGCATGACCCCTAGGGTCTAGTGAGGAGTAGCAAGTAAAAGCTGGGACAATGTGGAACCACTTTGCAAAAAATAATAATGAAAAAAACTAGTATAAGAGTCTTTGTAATTTTTAAATCCTAGATTCAAAATGTAGGTGTTAAGTCAGAGTACCATGTATTTACATGTCATAGTCTGATGAGTTATAAGTGAATAATGAATGTATTGAATATGTTCTTGTGGGTTTAACTAACAGCTACAATTCCCATTGATGCCCAGCCCTGTTATAGAAATACCTTTCATTCCTCTTGGTTGTGTTTGGGTGATATTATGCATTAGGCTGTTTCTCAGTAGCAGCGAATATGTTTATCTTTCAGGGATGTATCAATAGATATTTAGATTCCTGTTCACTGCTAGGAATATTGAAATGTGCAAACCATTAGATCAGGCATCAGTGTTTAAAGAGGCCTCTATTTTGGGGTACACCTGGCTTTGCACCCTCAAATGGCATGCCATCAAGGACACTTGTTTTTAGAAGGTGCTTAGCCCAGTATATGAAAATCAGTGCCTTTCATAGTACATTTTAATTATTTATTTTATCTTTTTGGGTGCGTAGAATTATTCTGATGAACACTTGTGAAGACTCAGATGACAGACTATCCTATGGATATTAAAGCAATTAAAAGCCAAGAATATTCTTGCCCTTGTGTGCTGTAGCAAGTTTACAGTTTAGCAGTGGAACTGTAAGAGTACAGAATGCTTCCATTTATGCTCGTGACTACTAAAAGTATATGTTGCTGTACAGAACAATGTTGGGTATCAATATTGTATACCTTTTCGCCTTCTGTTAGAGAATAAATTATTTAGGTCTAACTTGAAAGAGCACTTGGCTCCAATGATTCTGGTAATTGAAATGTATGGGAATTCTGTTTAAATACAAATCTAATCAGGATATCACTGATAGCCCAAGTGAAACTCAGAGTGCTCTCATACTTTGATCTATGAAAGTCTTTTCTAACAAGAAGGGGAATTAGTCTTGGTGGCTAAACAAACCAAGTTTGCTTTCTTTTATTTTCCTTTGCCTCTGACGTTTGTTTCTGTTTGAAGATCACTCCAATTTTATTCATTATGGTTTTTTCTCTTAGTGTTCACTTCGAATGCCCTCTCTTCAAGTTCTTCTGTGTGATTCTTCAGATCCCTTCTTTTCCACAGCTGTGACCTGATACTGCTGTCTTACTCCTGTCTTGCAAAAAAAAAAAAAACAACCTCAGCAGCAACACTGTTTTAGAATAATAGAAGGCAATTGCTTTATTCTAACTTAAAAATGAAGCCAGTTCTAACTGCACCTGAAATGCAGTCTCAGCAGCTCTGGGTCTGGCCTCTTTGGTGGATAATTATCTGAGCAATTCCTTTTTTGCAGGAGAGTACCAGGATGCCAGATCCACAGCTAGCCAAAATTGACAACCTCCAAATTCACAACATCCAGAAGGAAATCTACTGAGATTTCTTGACGGTCTCTTCTTTGGGTTTTGTTGCCTTCATGTGACTAATGTGTCCCTGTGTCATATTTTGAAAGTATTTTCTCATCATTGTGTTTCTTTTGTCACAGGGGCTAGCACACCACACTTCATTAAAATACCCAGCATTTGTTAATGGCATCTCTAACTTGATGCCTCTAACACTTTTGAACTAAAAAGGCTTTACACATCTGCTAGTAATTCCCATTTATGGTAAGAGAAGGATAATTCCATGGCTGTGGTACTTTCCATTATTCAGAATGACATAAAATTAGTTATTCTCACTTCAGCTTGCTCTCTTTGACCCAAATTTACAAAGCCTCAATTTTGCCAAAGTCCCTGTGTTTGCTACTTACTGTTAAGTGACAACTTCTTATCAACCTGGACCTTCGGATGGATATTCAATAGAAGAGGAGAAACTACAAATAAAGAGTGCAGATTTCCTTGCCTTCTGTTTTGGGATGCATGTGTATAGACTGCCCACTGCTATGTAAGAAATAATCAGTTTGGTTCAGAACAAGATGATAATAGGGATGTAAATGGAAATTAGGTGACTTGATTCTCATCTTATAAGGGTGGTTTGTGTATCTATGTATTCATTTTTTTTTTATTGGTAATTCTTATTGATAATTTTAATAATAATAATTAGTAGTAGTAGTAATAGTAGTAGTAGAATGCCACCTTTCTTCCTTCTCTTCTGCCTTCTGTACTGATAGAGGCTGGGGAGTTTTTCAGTGATGCAAACCAGAGAATTTCACCCTGTGTGGGAATGTGGGTTTTATTTACAGGGCTTCAGGTCTGTCATGTAGCTATTCCACATCAGTTCGGTGGCACCAGATTAAATTCTTGCCATACAGATTCATTCTAAGTGAGAAGATAAGAGAATTGTGACTCTTTCATACACAGTTTGAATTTTGCAACTCCTAGCTTTAATTTCTTGATTTATTTTTTTTTTAATCTTACACCAAGATTTCTGACTTCCTCAGCCAGCTAAGGTAGATGAATATTGATGAGGTGTACTAATGGAGATAAGTGATTTGAACGTAGATTCTTTTTTTCTCTTCCTTGTTACCACTTGTGCCTCATAGTTATGCTGTATTACTGTCATTCCAACAGACTTCTACTTTGGTTTACCTGAGCTGTTGTGGACAGGGATTTTTTTTTTGTATGGGGTTTATAGCATAGTTTGACTAGCACCATTTTAATGTCTGTGTCAATAGGATCTTAATCACACTGAAATCTCCGAATCTCTTAGATTTACCAGGAGTTCTCCAAGGAAATCAGAATTGCAAAGGCTGGTGAAAGCCCTGGAGGCTTTCCAACTTAATTAGGAGTGAACTCCTTCCCTGTAAATGAAGTGGTTCTTTAAAATGACTTAGAGTCTCCATTGGCATCTTCTGACAGTGCTATGATGAAGTACAAAATATTATTAGAATGATGTTCCCTTCTTGTGACATACTCTTTGTCTGACATATCTTATGGAAATAGCCATATTTTGTGATTACCCAGAGCATTATTTTCCTCATACTAAGACAGTCAAAAAAACCCAACCAAAACACACACAAAAAAAAAAAAACACCACAAAAACAAAACAAAAAAAAGAAAACACCCACCAAAACAAAACAAACAAAAAAAACCACAACAAAACAAAACAAAACCCACAAAAAAAACCCCCAACCAAACAAAAACTAAACCAAAAAGATCTCTGTAGCGTTGCAGTCTGGATTTTCTATTTTTATATACAACAATGTGAATGTGAAACAATCATTGATAGAACAACTCTTCAATGAATGGATGAGACAAAATGATTTATAAGAGACTCAATCCTATAAAGGGTCACTGTCTTGCTATATTACACATTTAAATGGTGCTGCTTTAAAAAGTAAATCATACATCCTAATACTTACTCTTCTATTGAGCACCTTTTTCTGCAAAGAAGATGTGATTTTCCACACTGGCCAGGTATCCATGTGCCACAAAATTGTAAAAAGAACTATTTTCCTTCAGGTTAACTGAGCAACACCAAATTTGAAGTATTGACAAATAAGCTTGAGACAAGCATGAGATGTGCACAACTCAACCAGTTCACGTTCTTCAGAATATGCTCTAAACCTTTTTATTTATAGCTGATTTCCCTATCTTTCTTCTTCCCATGTCATTTAACAAGCAAAATATTGCCTAACCTTCTATTTATATATCATAAATCACTGACAGTAGCACTAAAACACACATTTTCTGCTTAATTCAAAATGAGTCAGTGTCTACTTAAGGCTCACTAGAGTAAATATGGAATAGCTGCATGAAGGTGGCTGAAGTAGCCAGGATTTACACTGCTGTTGGGGCTCTTGCTTCTGATAAGTTACTTTCTGTTCAGGGAATCATTAAAGTGTGAAAGATTTTGTATGTTAATCAAATCATCACAGTAAAGTTTAGTAAATATTTTAAATAGGGTTTCTGCTCTGAGCAAGAAAAAGACCAGGGAAAATTTAAGGAACTTAAAATGCAGCTGATGGATGTATGGAAAGGAAAATACAGGGCCCAGTTGTTTTTCTTTTTCTGTAGACACTCCAGGTATTTGACTGGTATGATTGACAGAAATCAGTTCTGAAGATTTTTTTCCTGTGCTTTTCTTTATCTATTTCAACAAGAGCAGAGAAGCTCAAGAAAAGGGACAACATGCCAGTTGCTGGTTTTGGATGGTGTAAACTGAGGGTACTGGTCATTTTGCAGGGTAGATTGTGAACCAGTTTTGCAATGAATTCCTGTTAGAATAAAGGCCTTTCTGAATTTTAGCTTGTCTTTCAGAGTGCCAGTATAGATATTTTCATTTGCTGCATAGTTTGGTGATGCCCAGCTGCAAATATCGAGGAGGCCTCCACCCACAATTTGGCCCCAGAGTGCCGGTGTGGTTGTTCTGTGGTCTGCTAATGAGTTTTTTCTAATTATTGGTTGTTTTCTTGTATCAAAGCTGTTTGAAAACTAACATTAAGCAGAGGTTTGAGTGGAAAATACAAAGGAATCTTATGGTCTGCTTCTGAAAGAACACCAAATTGTACATGAAGCTCATCTGTTCTTTCAATGCAGTTGTGGAGAGGAGAAATTACTTGCTTATTTCAGGGCAGGGGTGTTTTAATAAAAAAAGAAGAATGAAACAGGGTGAGTTTAGCCATTATTGCTTTGATTGCTGCTGGCTCATTAGCATTGGCCACGCTCCTTCAGATTAGCAGTAATTAAACTGTGAAATCAGACCGATTGCCTTAAGCTGAGACACCATACCAGGCTGTCAAGAGAAATCACAGGGGATAAATCAAGGGCCCTGTGCATCTCGGCTCACCCTTGGCATGGGTGAGAGTGTGAGAAGCGGAATAATGAGGACATTCAGTTTTTTGTATCTGGTGAACTCTCAGCAGACAAGCTTTGGAAGCGTTGTCATGACAATGACAACAGCAAGGATAAACTCTTACTCCCACTAGCTGTGGTTAATGAAGATGATAATGAAAAATTATGCCAACATTACTGCAATTTTTTTATTCCGACTGGCACTTGTAACCTTACGCCTAATGACACAACACAATAGTGACAGTAATTGTGCATTGATAAATGGGGTAAAGATGCTGCAAAAATGTCTGACTCAAAGATGTACAAGTTTAGTTAGCTGAGTAATTTCTTCCAATAAGCATTTGCTTTGTTCTTTGAACTCTCACTAGGTGGTTTTGGACTGTGAGTGCCAAAAAAACATCTCTAATCACTTTTCATTGTTTACTAAAGAATAGGCCCAGCAATTAAGGCAAAGAGCGCCTGTGTTTTATTTCTTCTAAGCAGAACAAACGCGATCAAGATAAATAACAGTAATAAAACAACAATACTTTTTACAAATTCTGAATGGGTTTACAAATTCAGTGTTTGTTTAAACTGCTGGTTTCTGGGACATCCAGTTTGTCCCACTCCAAGTATAAAGCTCTGGTGGATAAATCTGCACTTGCATTATGTAATGGCTGTCTCAACCTCCCATTGCCCCTGCCTAAATGCCACCATTTATTCAGACTGCATTAGCACTTACGTAAGTGTCTTTTTCAACCACAGCTCCTAAATCCTGGCAAAGAGAGAAGGATAGATAGACAGACAGGCAGACTGAGGGTGTGGTTTAACAATATGGTTAAACCTATACAAAAACTTTCTTCTGACCTGCCCCAGCTATCTGTGTCCATTTTCTTTCTTGCATTAAGCCCAAGATCTGTCATGTTGAAGCAGTTCAGGGTGCTAAATGGACAAAAATGGGTTGACTTTATATTCTTTACAGTCTCTTACCAGTTCGGCTCCCCAGTCCAGATGAGGGACAGTGATGGGGCAAGAGAAGCAGCAAGAGCATGAAGGCAAAAATGGCATTGATGCCCAGGTTAACCAAAAACCTTTAAGTCCCACCTTGAAGCATGAGGGCTGCATGACTTTGGGGAGGGATCTGGACTTGAAACTCTCACTGCCTTCCAGTTAAGTACTTTGAGACCATAATCCTGAAGAGGCTTATGGAAGCTGTTCAAAAAGTGCTCACAATGAGAACAGTGGCAGAGCCTTTGCAAACACATCTCACAGTGATTCCCAAAGGGCCACGCAGCATGTCAGGAATCTCTCCTGCTCCCCAGGCCACCCGCTTCCCACTGCTGAAAGGTTGATGTTGTTTCAACAAGGAAGCGTGATGTGCACAATACAGAATAGGAAACTCTTTCAGTTTATGTAGTGGATTCCAACTCTGCTGCTATCCAGCATCCACACTCCCACTTTAGAAGCCACAACACTTGGCTTCAAAGAATAGCCCAATTGAATGTGTGAGTATGCTGCAGCACAATAACCTCTCTGGGATTAGACAAATAAATGCAAATGAATCATTTAATGCAAACAAATCACTTAAAGGAGTAAGTGTTGTTTTATTTACTCCAAAACTACCTAAAAGAATAGCTCTTTTGATAGCTCTAGTAAAGTGTTTGGGGTTTTTTCTGTGTAAAGTTCTACTGTTGCTCACCAATGGCCTCATTCCATCAAAGCTTTAGAAATCTGGATTATTGGATGTAAGATTTTTTTGTTCAACCCCTGTTTGTTTTGGTTTGTTTGTTTTTAAGGAAAAAGATTAATCACAGAGCATTTGGAGGTGTATCAGATATATGAGGGTTTCTCCTTGACTAAGTGGTGTTTGTCTTTTCAGTTCTTGAAAGGCAGTATTAAGACAGCACAGTAGTGTTTGTGATTCATGGTTGCAATTCTGCTTTTATTGTTGAACACCAGCAGTGAATAGGAGCTGCAGAAGGACACATTTCCAATTACTCTGTCTCAGAGTTCTCCATTGCGTCTTAACAGAGACTTCTCCATCTCTGGAAATGAGTGTAATGAAAAAGCTTATAAAAAATATATATGCATTCTTATGTATTCTTATGTATATATAGACACATACACCAAAGAAAGATTTCTTTGCTCTTTCAGGTGCGTTCTTAGGGTTGACTTAGTCTCTTCTGCTTTGTAGCCAGTCTTCTCAGTAGAAGAATAAAGGTGATTTAGCCACTAGAGACAGGTATTACACAAAGCAGTGTTCAAAGTATATTTAATGTTGTTTGGGGAAAGGCGTCATGGCTCCTGAAACCAAAGTGGTAGTCTTGCACAGTGTGACAGAAATAGCAAGAGCATATTTCCCTCAGCTTGCAATAAGTTCAAGTAGGAAATGCAGAAATGGAGTACTGCTTGCTGAAGAGGAACTTTTTCCTGGACCATGGTCTTTGGTCCTTGGTGAGTTTGGGTCCTTATCATATAGTAGAATGAACCAAAGTTTGTTACCTGTGCAGTTGCAGAGCTTGATGCAACACAGATGGAATTTCTGATCCATCAACAGTTACCTGACTGTTTCCTCATATAATGGGGTGTAGAGTGAGGAGGACAAAAGCCTCAATTACATTACCCTTGAGCATCTTTAACCTTCATCAGCACCAATTTTAAGAGAGGTATTTTTTAAAAAGTGAGACAGGAAAAACATCAAAATACTCTGTCTAAACATTAACACAAGGCACAGCTCCCAAACTGACAGAGAAATCAGTGCTGGGAAGAAGTCAAGAATAAAGGATCAAAAGCAGACACAGTCTCTGAAGAAAGGAGGATAACAGAACAGAGCACCATGCACTGAGTTTGATTTAAAGCATTTTAAAAGAAAAATCCATTTACTTTAGAGATTGACTAAACTTTATACATTCATGAATGAGTTCTTTATGTATTTAAGAGGGATGACAACAGACAAAGGGAATATTTGATGAGTGTTCAGGCAAGATTCAGAAAGTCAGAGATCATTGAGAGAGGACAGAAGGTTTTGGTTCTTTCTTACAAATAGCTGCATCTGGTTGGTACTTTGTGTTTCCATTCTGTATGCTGGAATTGTGAGAGAATCAGAAAAGGTATTTGGAACTGACTGAGTAACTTAGAAAATATAAAAGGTTTAGGAAAGCTATGGCTCTCATTCTTTCATAACTTCCTTTTTATCTTGCCCTATAATGGAGACCCCTGGCTAAAATTAGCAGCTAGGAGAGACAGCACAGTTGTAGAGATGCAATGCTGTGACTTGAATTCATTGAGGGAACAAGTGGGAGAGAAAACTGAGGTGGTTTTGATACGTTTTTGTTTTCCTATATTTTGTTTTTAAGGCTTTTGATGGAGATATTTATTTCAACTCTGCCCTGAATCAGAGTCAACAAAAAAAAAGGCTGGACACCTGTACTTCAAGGGTGTCCTTTTGCAGACTTGTATCTCAGTAGTTTGAAGGAGCTGTGTGAGATACAGGCCCAGGCTTTAGTTTGCCATTCTGTCCAGAGGCAGTATCTTTGGCAGAAGGATGGAAAAAATAACTGAGAGCACTAACATCCAAACCACCTCAGCAAAACTTGCTGGACTTCATCTGTTACAACCCATCTTTTCTGTTAAATCAGCAAACTTTGAGGTTTCAAAGTTCTTAATTATTTGCGATGGATTTTAATTTGCAGAGAAATAGGGGATGGACCACACAACAAATACTGCAGGTAGATTTTTAATAAGATGACCAGTATTACAAGATATTCAGATCCTCTCTTGAGGGGCAAAGTAATTATTCTAAAACATTATGACCTCAAATATACAGAAGACTGAGACACTGGTGAATGGTTTATATTAATTAAGCATCATGGCACTGATGAGAGAAGTTTGCCAGACTTCAGGTAGCAGGTGTAGAGATCACCAAGTCTCTACAGTAGCCTGAGAACCAAAGTTTTGCTGAAAAAGGAGCAACAAGATGACGCAAATCAGTGATTACTCTACATCGCACTGCACCAGCTCAGAATCACTGACACTTACATAGATAATATTCCTGGCTGGTCTGATGTCAGCAGACCTTGTGCCAGATTAAGTGCCAGTTTTACTGCCACTGTTTCCTTCTTCTGAGTCACTTTCTGTTCTTACCATGTAATCCCTGGAGTCACTGCACAGGGGTGTTGCCTCTCTTGAAATGCAAGTTCAGTGCAAGTCACTCCACACAGTGCCACAACATCCCCTGGATGTTACACTTTTCCAGTAATCTGAGTAGGTGTTTTTTCCACCCAGTACAGCAAAACACTAGTCTCTCTTTGGCTTTTTCTGTCTCAGGCTGGCAAGAGGTATCAGCATGTGCAATACCTCTGAAATGAGGAAGATATGATTATATTGGCCTTCTGCTTCTACTTTCTGTGGTGTGGAACTGTGCCTATTGCCAGGATAGTTAGTCCTTATGTCCTTTCATGAGCCCATACAGTGGAGGATTGGCAGAAGTCACAGTCCAGGAAAGGCACTGAGGTTTTAAACAGCTTCACACAAGCCAAAAATGTGGAGGAGAAGCCGCATCAGCAAGCTCCTACCAGTTGCCAAACTGGGAATTATGAATACACCAACTCAGACCTTACCTGAGAGCATGAAAAAACGCTGAGCCCCTCTGTGCTTGTTCATGGCATGCCAAGGGGAAGGCTGGCAGCAGAGGAGGTGTGTCCTGTGCACACTGTGCTGGGGCTTGAAATGATGCCCTAGTCCTCACGGTCTTTCTCAGCCAGAGATCACAGGGGTGAGGAGCCACCCCTGTGGCTGCTGTAACCTCTCCATCTATGAGCAGTGACTCTGGCTTTGGCAAGGAAGACCTGTGCTCCCACTGCTGCAGCTGGGGTAGCTCAGGGCTGTCGTGACAGTGCCAAGGTGCCACGGCCAAGGTGGCAGCCCCTCAGTTCAGACCCAGCAGGCAGGAGGTGCTGGGAGCTGCTCAGAACAGCTCACGGCTGGCACCCGACCGCCAGGAAGGGCCAAGCTGGCAGCAGCCGAGGATGTCAGCGCCGTGCCCAAGGCTCGTGCCACTGTGTAAAAGTCTCCCACAGATCTGCACATTTGGCAGTGGCTGTGCAGAGTGTGGCTGTGGCACCAGAGCCACGAGCTGCCTCTGGCCTTGTCCCGTGTTGGGCTGCTTGCCCACTGTCTGTGCTGCCTTTGGACATTGGAGAGCAAACAAAACAGTGATTTTCAATGAAACTTAAGCCTTGCTCGGGTTTTGAAGTTTTTAACCATAAAGCAAAAAGTCAGATCTGTAGGGCTTAGTAGCATGTTTTGGTAAAAAGGTTTTGACAGGAATTATTTGCCTCCTCCTGTGTTTACCCTCCATTTCTTTCATCCATATCACTCACTCGATATTATATCTAGCATTTAGAACTCTAACTCAGTGCTTTTATGATTATTTAAGTTATATTTAGTGTTCAGATTACTCTGTTAATTTAACTTTCCAACACTCTCCATCATGTAACTTGCATGACCCATGTCAACTCATATATCGAAACTTCTGTGTCGGTGGATATGTCACTTTGAAAGCAAACAAGAAATCATGATGAAAATTATAGTTTATTGATTTTATATCCACTGGACCCAATGGTAATGCCTTTAAAAAACTCAATTCTTGTTTTCAATGCTTCATTCAAGTAGACCTCAGCTGGTTTAGTGGTGGTTTCCAGCCAGTTCCTTGTACTACAGCAGACAGACCTCTGCCCACTGGTAGCCAACAAATTATTTAAAAAGTTGTCTATATCTGCCCTATGGGACTATTTGTGTGGCTAGAATTAAGCCAATGCATGGAAGGTTAGGTGCTTTGGGACTGTTCTGTTCAGTTTTAGCTGTTTTGTCTGTTGTAATGTCTTTCTGGAGTTCAGCCCCAGAGCTGAAGTCCCAGACCTGGAGTTTCTTTTGGCAAGGATTTCACTACTTTCTGCCATGGGCAGCAAGTTGCATAAAATAGCCTCTTTCTAATACTAATAATAGTTACCTAGCAGGTGTCAGTGAAAAAAATAATAATATATATATATATATAATTGCTTCACTGGTCAGTTGATCTTGTTGGCAGAAAATGATCAAAACTACACATTGCCTGGTAGCTTTCTGCCTCTGAATTAATCACTGCTGGCTCCCTTTACAGTCAGTGGAGAGAAACGGGCATTTTTCAGATGTGATTCTTCTGGCCTATTTTAGATATCTAGTTTAGGACAAGATGAACTACAGCCTAGAAGTGTCTATTTCTCTTTGCTGATTATAAAAGGAGTCTAGACATCTCCCAGAGAAGTAGGCAGCCAGATTGCAGATGTTTTTATTTGGCATTGTGTGTCTTCATGTGGCATGGGTGACTAAAAAGGCTTCTAAGCTCTATTTTGTTAAAATTATTCCAGTACAGTAAATTTAAGCTTCACTACTGAAAATGAGAGATCTTTTTATAGGTTATTATTTTGTAGATAGCAATTAACCACTCAGAAGAGCTGCTAGCTTTGACACGCACATGCTCAGCCACTTCATGCTTTAATGTTAAATTATATTTGACATTTAATTTAAGCTCGTATTGCCTTCATTCAAAAATAAACCCTACTGCATTAGTAGTGAGAAGGTGGAGGGATAATTTTTCTCCCCAAATTCACACTCGGTGAAATCTAAACTGATTTTTCACGCTTAGTTTTTCAAGTATATTATGTGCATTCTTCTGAATACATCTGTGCAATTGCTTCTCAGATGTGAGGGAAAGAAATCAATGCATCTTTCTTAGTAAGCAATTACAACATAAAAATGTATTTTTAATAGGTGCTTTGAAGGCTGCACATACTGTGAGGTTTGTTGCGCCTTGAACCAATTGTTATCAGAAGCGACATATACCCTTATTTGCTGGGCAAAGCAGCACTGATTTTGTGGTTCTACCAGTGTGTAATATGATCTCTTTAGCTCTTATAAATTAAGCAGGATGAAGATTTAGCTGGCTGACACACATGTAATAGCAGGGGACAGGAGGAGATTCTGCCCCATGTCCTGCCAGAGATGTTTATCCTGCCTGAGAGGGAACAGAGAGCTGTCCCACCAGGTCCCTGCTACAAGAACCTGAAAGGATGCCAGAAGGAAATGGCTTCTTCCTCAGTATGGTCAGGCTACAATGAGCCATAACTTAGGGCTTTGCTTTGCAGACTCTGTTTCAGTCCTTGGGTGCATTCTTCTTGCTCTTGAAAGAGCCAGACCATGCTTTACATCTGTGTACCTTTTACTTCATAACTATGCATGTCACAAAAATTCTGCCATTCCTGGCAAAAAAGCAGAATCTGTCCCCTCGGGGACACTGCAGCACCACTGAGTGAAGTTTGAAGTTGGTATCTGTGAAAGCCCACACAGGATGCTTATAAGCACAGCTTTTTGACCCAAATTAGAACTAGGGCAGATACGTTCTCTTCATTGCTTAGCTCTTCAGCCCATTTTGGCTGCTTCAGGCTTTCTATGCACACCATGTCTAAGTCCAGCTCCTGGCCCTGCACAGGACAACGCCAAAAATCCCACCATGTGCCCAAGAGCATTGTCCAAATGGTTCTTGACCTCTGTCAGGCTTGGTGCTGTGACCACTGCCCTGGGGAGCCTCTTCCAGTGCCCAACCACCCCCTGGGTGAGGAACCTTTTTCTAATATCCAACTCCCCTGACACAACTTCAGGCCATTCCCTTGGGTCCTGTCACTGGTCCCCACAGAGGAGAGATCAGTGCCTGCCCCTCCTTTTCCCCTCAGGAGGGAGCTGTAACTGCAATGAGGTCTCCCCTCAGTCTCCTTTTCTCCAGCTGAACAGACCAAGTGCCCTCAGCCACTCCTCACATGGATTCCCCTTTAGACCTTTCAGCATCTTTGTAGCTCTCCTTTGGGTGGTCTCTAATACCTTTTTATCTGTCTTATACTGTGGCTGTGGTACCCGAAACCGCACACAAGATTCTAGGTGAGGCCACCCCAGTGCAGAGCAGAGCAGGACAATCCCCTCCCTTGACTGGCCCTTGCTGCTTTGCCTGATACACCACATTGTTTTCAATGACCATGAGTTACTGAGTCTTCTAGACAGAAACAAAACAAAACAAAACAAACAAAAAAATTTAGAACCTCCCGACATCAAATAAGCCAGTGCAACTGCAGCTTCTCTGCACATTTGTCTTTGCTGTTAAATAGAGTGATTTATCCACCTCGCAAAAGACATTAGCATTAAAGGACATAGTCTTTCTCAGATGTAATTCATTATTAATCTTAATGGGATTATGCTTCAAAGACCACTAAATGCACATCTTCAAAGTACTTAAATTACTCCCTATTATTACTTTTGACAATAAAATAAATAAAGCTTAGTTAAATTCTACATGCTAAACCCAAATTACTCTTTTCACTGTGCCAACCAAAGCAAAACAGACCATTCAAAAATAAAAAACAAACAAACTCAAACCTGTCAAGAAACAAAAACACCAAAATGCAAGCCCTGCACTCAAAACCTTAAGGTTTTAATGGATTGTGATTAACAAATAATCATAAAGCCAGGTTGAAGACATTTGAAAATGCATTTTTTTCATTGTAAATGTATGCTGCATCAAAAGTATGATTAGAGGGAGAGAAGAATAAATATTGAACATCAAACAAATTTCTTTATTAATATAATTACATGGTATAAAAATGCATTTCCTAATATTGCTTTAAAATAAATTTTAAAAATTCATATTGCAAAGCTAGTGCTTTCAACAACAGAATTTGGATAATAGGTAAATAGCACTTTGGGTGGCATTTGCTTTAAAAAACAGCAGTGAAAGCCAAAATTTCCATTTGTCTCTGTTTTCTAATGCAAATTCTTCATAAGCTTTGCACAGAATAAACATGTTCAAGCTGTGCCCTGGCTGTATGGAGTTGTGTGACAGGGAGACGTTTTCTGATGTTTGTGCTAATTGCATTGGAGCTGGACTCTTCCAAGGGGCCCACTAGGTCACTGCACGGAGTCACGCGGAGGGAGAGGAGAGATTATCTTGGAAAAATGGTGTAGAACATTGCAGCAGATAGACTTGCCAGATGCTCAGGTTATCCCCAGACAGCTCAGGGCTCGGGTACGTGTCAGCTGCCCATGCTGTGGTGTGTCTGCACCTGCCACCAGGCACCTCCTGGCCACATGTGTGGGTCTGGTGGCACCCTCCCTTCCTCGGTACTTTGGGTCCGAACTCAGGAGTGAGCATGTTCAGGGCATAAAAGAAACACATCTGGTTCAGAAGCAACAGTACTGGGGGCTCAGGATTTGTGCTATCCCAGCTCAAATGCTGACTGATCTTGTCCTTCATTGTGACAAGCTGAAACGCTCCACCCCTTCATCAGTGCATAGCCCAGCCCTGTATTTTGCAGGTTGTTCAGAAATGGAGCAATCTTTAGCCTTTTAGCAAGTTTCCACAACATGTTACTTAATTCTGCACCTCCTGTTGGGGGGACATGAAGGAGTGACATCTCCTGCCACTAGAGATATATACCTTGGATATGCCCTCTGTCAGGCGGCTCATCTGCCATCCAAGCTCATGGCCCAGCTCAGGAACTGTTCTATCAGGTCTTCTCTGCTTATAGAGGCTTTAAAGTTCAGCTTTCCCTCTGTGCCTGGGCCACTGCTTGCTCTGTGATACCTCTAATCCACAGCAGAGACACGTATTCGGTCGGTGCAGGGTGGGGGGGTTGTTTCCCTTTGTCCCCCTTTTTTCCCTCTTCATTCAATCCAGTGGACTCTGCAGGTCCTCTGTTGCACTCCCTCTCAGAAAGTGCCTGGGCTTACTCCCTCTTCCCATTGCCATCACCTTCCCTCTGACTAGGAAGCAGGTCATTTGGAAAGGCACTACCTTAAACTTTAAGGGAAGATGCCCACTGGTCCCATCAGCCAGTTTTTTGGCATTCAGGCAATTGCAGGGGCACTTGAAGCAGTGGCTCTACTAAGCAGATGGTAAGACTCCAACCTTCAGTTTTCCTGATTTCTTCCTCCACTCCTCCTCCCCCCCGCCAGCCCGAGCCAAAAATGCAGTTGATTATAAATTTTGATGATGATTTCCCCCCTGGCTACCTGAGAACATAAAAGCGTCTTTCTTGGACCAGGGAAGGCTGTGTCCAACTGCAGGCAACAGCAGGATGAGTAGGGCCAGTGACGCT
Source organism: Margarornis squamiger (assembly GCA_035222235.1). Classification (NCBI taxonomy): domain Eukaryota; kingdom Metazoa; phylum Chordata; class Aves; order Passeriformes; family Furnariidae; genus Margarornis; species Margarornis squamiger. Next base: position 8,372,996 of record JAWWTY010000077.1, on the reverse strand, counting down.
TTGCTGATGTATTTCTCCATCTTCCAGTGATTTGCAGTCCAGGGACTTCCTGGACCACAGATGGTATCTTTGTGTTTAATAGCCTTTGATACATTTTTCTTCCTTCAACTGACCTTCAACATTCCCCATGAAATTGTGGAGGCGAGCAGATGTGCCATTCCCAAAATTCATGTTATATTCAATTTTTAAAAAAAAAAATAAAAAAATGCCACTGAGGAGAATGTAGAGTCTCCCAGTCTCAACAAGTTTCTTTTGTTGTATGTTTACAGTAGTCAGGACTCTCAAACTTGGTGGAAATAAAGCTGTAGTCTGATTTAGTTGGTCTCAACTGGAACACAGTTGGTTAAACTCAGTTGAATCAGAGTAAAAGACAAACAAGACCAAGAACTGGTCTTGAAACTGGTCATGAAAGAGTCAAACTCTGGGGCAAAGCAGGGGTCTGGTATGAGGTAAGGAGTTCAGATACCAGCAAAATAGAAGGGGGCTTGGAACAAATGCTGGTAGTGCAGGAAAAACATGTTAGGGTTTGAAGCTGGCAGTCATGGCTGTATCAGTTTCAAAGCAGGACACAAATTCCTGCAGTGATCTTCACAGAGATACTTGTTTTGTGTTTGTCTGCTAGCTTAGAATTCTGCTTGGATGACATCCCCTCTACCTAACTTGGCAGAGAATGACTGGCCACTTGGAAAGATGGGTCAGTGTTGAAATGGGTGTAATTCTCCAGGTGCTCATTACCCCATGTCTCAGGTTAGAGGAGTTGCAGGGTCCCACCAGCTCTTTAGATCAGGGCAGTCAGGCACATTTGAGTGAGTTTTGGTGCTGAGCTCAGACTGCTGAGTTGGACAGTTTGAGTGTGGCACACGGCTTGTCTCTGTTTACACAGGTTTTATCTGAACAAAGTGACTTAAAATGTTTTAGTAAATGTATTAAACCATCCAAGGACATTAGGAGCCGCTGTGCCAAGGCTGAGTGGAAGTATTTAAAACTTTTTGAAGAAAATTAAATTTTTGTGGATGCCTGGTAGAAGACAGTTACAGTGGCTGAAGTTGATGTAAAACAGAACATGTCAAAGTGTGCCCAGTACAGAGGACATTTGGATTTTTTAAAAAAAGTCTTGTGTTTCTACTTTGTAAAATTTAAGAAAATGTATTTTTATTGTAAATTTATTTTTTATTTTGCAATGTTTTAGCTGCAGTATATATATATTAAAAAAAAATAATTTTGGTCTGCTCTACCAGGTTTGACTTTATACTATAAATTATTCCTGGGAGGGAGGCACGTTGCAATAAAAACATCAAAACTGGACTATTTAAGTCAAACCATCTAAGAATTTTCATTTTACAACCCAGAGAGAATATAACTGAGGTGTCAAAAGCACAGAGGGAGAAATTGTTGTTAAAGAGCTTCAGTGAAAGTTTTGCATTTATTTAGGCAAATGGAAACGTGCACAATGACTGCATAAAGCTGAACAGCTGAACAGCTCTTGGACCCAGGGTTGTTAGCAAGTCTGAAAAAAACCCTGTATCATTAGGAAGACGAGAAATAGGAAAGCAGGATCTAGCTTTCTTATTTCTAGGTATTTATGGCTTGTATAAATGTCAGAGGCCAAATAACTGATTTTTATTGGTAATAGCCTGAACTGTATTACAATGTGTATACGTAGTTGTTAGGGCAATATATCAGCAAAATGCTGCACTGGATCAGACCTGGTTATACGGATTATAATGGGGTAATATGCAGGCTCAGGAGTTCTCTTTGGATAGGACCCTTTGTGTCCTTTACTTATAAAACATTTAGATACATATAGTCAACTGCCGTAATGTGGAACCATAAAACATCTAATTCAACAGGAAACTTAGCATCTTCAGTGCTGATACAATCACTATTCAACAAATAGAAATTGAAAAAGAGACTTCTCTCCTACAAAAGTTTTCTTTTCTGATATATGCCTCATCTAGAGCACGAACTGGTGAGCCAACAGTGCAAGAATTTTATGCAGCTTATCTAAAATTACATCATATTGTGCTCTGTGCTGTAGCTTTCTGTTATTTCAAAGATCAGGACAATTAAGATTGCTCACCTGTGTTAAAAGATTGTTTCTCTCCACTGTTAAAGACAGTAAAGTCATCCATACACTGAGGTTTGTCTATACTGATTCTTTCCGCATTAATATTTTCAGTACACACTTGAATGTTTCTGATGAAGTGCACATATACTTCTTAGTGCTCCAAAACCCGTGGTTCTGGTGCAGTTATTAGTATTTTAGCACTGCATAACTTCTTTGATTTGTTGATTCTAAGATCTTCCACTGCATAAAACCAGGGAGCCTGCTGGAACTCACAGTGTTTTCTTAGGAATGCTTTAAGAAACCCAGGCTCTCACCTTAGTGTTTCATACTTTCGGGGTCTAGGAGCTGAATGCTTTCATTTTTAAAATGCCAAGTTCAAAATGAGTGAGCTTTCAGGTAGAATCAATACAGAAAGCTACATGACCACAAACACACTTTCTACAGTATGTAGAGAAGTGAAAGAAATTCCATGGCTGGACGGGAAGTGCAGGATTGTCAGCGCATTGGACCTATGGGTACAGTCACAAGTGCTTCATGTAACCTTTGGGCTTACAGTTCAGTGCCACGTCCTATGCCGGAGGGAAGGGGCAGAGAAAAGACTAGATAGAGACTATTAAAGGAGGAGAATTTCTCCATTTCTGTTTGTCTCTATCTATAGAATTGAGGTTAGATCCACCAGATCCAGTTGATGGATGATTGCACCTGAAAAAATTTGAGAAGCAAGTGGTTTTATTATAAAGAAATATTTTGTCTCTGAAGATAAACCACACTCAATGCCACTATCAGGCATAAGGAAAATTTTACCGTTCCTGATCTAGAGCAATCTAGACTTCTCCTTTCTAATTATATATGTTCTAAGTACACTGTATCTATACAGTTTTAAATTAAGACAGATTTTTGAATCTAAAAATAAAGATGAGGTTTTGAATAGTCTCAGAAAAGAACAAGTTATTTCCAGAACTCATTCAACTTTTATGATCACTTCCATGTAATAAATGAAGGTTCTCCTAAAAATACTGATGTACCATTACCTAATTGAACTATTTTATGCAGTACAACCTCAGAAGCTTGGATATTTCTAGATTTAATCTCTAGTAAATGTACTTTCCCACAGATAGAGCAGGGAGTTTGGAAAACACCTGGTTTTAAAAAGTGCTGCAACTGAAATGACACCATTTCTCGTGCTAATACAGATCAGTCAATGTGGATGGAAGTAAAACAGGTCAGCTCAAAAAGAGGGAATTTGTCTTCTTGCTACAGGCCTTCATTTGCATTCCAGTTGAACCTATTTTGAAGGGGTTTTTGTGTGTATCTAATGAACTCTTGTATGGGCTATGTAGAGGTGCGAATTTCAAAAATGTCCAAAGGGGTCAGTGGAATGAGAATATCTTTTCCAGGGACAGGATTCAACGTTTCTCAAGGATTAGACAGAGGAGACCTGGTATCTGATTACATGACACAAATCCCCATGTCTGCCTTGCACTTTGAATCAGGTTCCCTCTGTGATCTCATGGCTGTTCTCAGAAAGGATGGGTATGGGGTAAAAACTCTCCCAGAAAAAAGAAATAAGCTGCACTTTGATGTAAGGGTTACCTGGCTAATTTGTGCTAAACCTTGCCCTCTCTTAGTCACGGACTCTTAAAAGGAGGTGTGAAGGCATGAAAGGAAAACATCACTGTTACCACAAAGCTGGCAAGGTGCTCTCCAGCTCACTTGCAGGTGACATGGCACAGTCCTTTGCACAGGTAGAACATCACCCTGGGTAAGCTACCACAGCCAGGAACACGATGTAGTCCCTCTGGCCTCCTATGCTCTGACCAGGAGAGATCAGGTCTGGTCCTTGGCACTTGCACACCTCAGACAGAGGGGATGCCTCCTAATCATAACCTGTGAAGACAGTGCTCCTACAGTTCTTTTAATTTCAATGTATATTGTGTTTATAAGTAGTCAATGGCAGGCAAGGATTAATGCTCAAAGCAGCATATGCTGGTTGATTGTTAGGAGTAATGCTATTAAAAAGTGATAGTGCTTCAGCTATAAATGGATGCAATTTAATGGATAGTATTAGTAGCAGAGCTGTTCAGCTGAAGCCATGGCTAAAGGGACTCTGGTTTAATAACTTTCTAATTACATCTGTATAAGCTGGGTCACTTAGCAGCAAACTGACAGGTTTACGTTTCCTTATATACTAGGTATTGCTCTGTGTATTAGCCCTACACTAGAATTGCAAATAGAAAATAATTAGGTTGCTTTTTAGCCTCCCCAAATGGCTTAAATTAATGGCGGTGCAGATCAACACAATGCCTTCATGTGTGTGATTTTAACCTTCATTGATTTTCGCGGTTCCAGGGCAGCGTGACATCGGCTCGAGAACCCTGCTGATGTGATGGCTGCAGAGCCGAGCGCTGAAAGGAGGAGGCTTGCTCAGTATTTCCTTAGTTCCTGCTATTCAAAGGCACACACTATGGCAAAATGAAGGCTCTGTTCTCCGAATTATAAGTGTTTGGTATTATTCCTTGGGGCAGAGAAATTTAGTATCATTCTGTTTATGAACGGCTGACAGTGGCTTTGCACAAAGGTTTGCAATCCCTGAAGGAAATCTGATGCCTGGCCGAGATGCAGCAGGCAAGTATTCAGATGGGATAAGCTGGAAGGCTGGAGTGGCCTTAAACAAACAGGCTCATGGAGCTTGTACCTAACATACAGCTAGCACACTTTTAAATTTTATTAATTGCAGTTGTGCCTGTTACCATGACAGCTAGGTGCTGCAATTACCTCACACCTCAGGGAATTTCATGCCTAGAACAGCATTCAGAGCCTACTTCCTGATAGTTTGTTTTATTTTGCTTCATTTTTGTACTTTGGGGAAGTATTGTAGAAAGCAGAGATGTGTCTTGAAAGAAAAGCTCATCTTCATACTCCCTAGGCACCACGAGCCCTATTTAGCCATGGCCTGAGGAAACTGTAAAACATAATGATCTCTGTGGGGATCAAATGCAGTGACTGCAGCTGGGTTTTTCCCTTCTAACTGCCCGGGATGGCCAGGACTCACGGAACAGGCTCCTCAGTGAGAGGAACATCCTGCGCTGTAAAATGACTTTGACAACAAGCTTTACAGGGTGAAAGCCACAACACCCTCATCCAGAGGGATTAGTCTGAGGTCTAGCTGTGAGCTTCTGCATAATCTAGGCATTTCAGCTTCAGGGTAAGGCCACAGCACAAAACTGTATTTAGGAAGAATGTCCTTTTTCATTGGGATGCCCTTGAATTGCAGAGCTGGTTGCAATAACGGGGTGTGCTGGGCACAGGGGTATCAGAGCAGGGCAGGGACCACAGTGCTGCAAACATGGAGACAGGAGCGTGGGAGAAGGAAGGAGGCTCACACACAGTGCTTGAGAAAATACATCTGTTAATCCCTTCCTTAAGGTGTTAAGCAGGCTCAGCTGTCATGCAAGCCTTGTGCTGGAGATCCACTACAGCGTAGTATTTCTACAAGTAGCTGATTTGAAGCTCACTTACAGTACAATGTTACTTTGGAGAGTACTGTAAACAAAGAGATACAGGCTAGGCAGCATCCCCTCGGCAAACTTGAACCCTTTAGACTGAAGCTGTGGATTCAGGCATTTACACCCGGCCAGCAATAGTTCATGGATCAAGTTTCCAACCTGATGTAGCAGCAGTGCCATTTTATTTGAGTCTGTCAGCATTTTCACATCATAAACCTCAATGTTGCAGTATATCTCAGCTGTTTCTAATCCCTGAGAGCTGAGACTTGGCATATAAATTGCTAACCCATATATTAATTTGAGCAGAAGAGGATAAAGCTATGTCTAAATTATACAACAAATTATATTGATTTTTATTTCAGTTACAGACACACACTGCCAAAGTCCTGTAAAATATGTTTTTTACTACAAGGAATTGCATGTTCATTATGTTTTACATGAATTGGTGTCTTTTATGCTGTTTTTAAATGCTTTTGAAATAGCTATTATATTTACACCAAGTAAGCTTTAGCTAAGATTATATTCTGTACATCATTACTCACTAATATTAGAATGGCATCTGTGAACCAAATGCAGGTCCTTTGGCTTTAGTCTTGTTCCTAATTTATGTAAAGGTTTGCTTGCACTTTTTGAATCTGAAAGCCATGTATTACAGTATTTGCTACAAAAATGCACATCTCAGTGAGAGCCCAAAAAATTATTATTGTTCGAATGTCACAACGTTCAAATGTTGGAGACATTTCTAACAGAAATAATAAAATTGCATTTATTTTAATCTAGGGTATTTACAGAAGAACATTGGTTATGTTTTTGACCTTAATCCCATTGCTGGTAGGTATTTATTTACCTGTATGCTGGGAGGGGACTTGATTGATTATTTCTTTAAAAAAGGCGGGGGGAGGAAATCCCTAGCAGACAGAAAATTACCTCCAGCAAACAGAAAAAAATGTACCTAGGATATGCAAAACATACGTATGCTCCATTCTCTCTGTAATACTGCAATCAACTGATAGCTTGACAAAACCGAATTTGCTTCACCTGCCTTCTAGTGAACTTTTAGCATTCTAAAGAGATAGTACTATTGTAGCTGGAGTGAATAATGTTTGGTATATTAGTATAAACTGGTCCAGAAGTCAATGAGTTTTCTCCTGACAAGGGAATTTTTACTGAGATGTTAATTCAAACTTCACAATTGTGAGACAAATAAGCTTCTCCACTTATTTAAATCTACTCAGGGCTTTCTCTTCTCCCCTCAACCCATACTGCCTAAATAGACTACCAAGAAATAGTGGGTTTCAGCCAATAAAACACAAGTCAAAGTCTTTGGAGATGAGCTGTCAAGTAATTAGTGATCCTGAGCTTCAGGTACTGTTACTTAGCAACTTCTAAGAATGGATTAACCTTCTGTGGGCATCCCTTGCACTACATGTATAACAAAACTGCTTTTTATACTTGTTCAAATAGTCAGGTATAAGTCTCCTACAGATCAATCAGAGATTTCCCTGAAAGAAATACATGTATTGCATTGCATTGCATGTGCAGTGGGCTGGGTGCATCTGAGGTAAACCAGGCAGGAATACCAGCACGGCATAGTGGATCCGCCATGAGCAAGAATGCAGATGGACCTCAGACACCTTTTTCATGTATAGATCAACTATACAGGCCATAATCCAGGGCTTCACTATTATAATAATTCATAGTTCAATGTGTTTTAATATATGGGGTAATATATTTGTTATAGCACATAAAACAGAATAGCCTGGCACACGTGCCTAGTTTTCCAGGCAATGCTTTGGTCAGTCTCACCAGCTGTTTAAAAATCCTCAACAAGAAGACAAATTTCCCTTTATTTTTCTGCCCCCCCAGAAAAAGAGTAAACTTTGGAAAGTCATACTTGGCAAACTATGTTAGACAATAGACTGTGGAGACTCCTTTTGAAATGAGTCTCACCTGTAGGTGAGTGTTGTCTATTATTTTGTGATCTGCTCTTCTGTTGTAAATATAAAATCCCCATGAATATTAATGGTTGTTTCCTGTGAATTGTCTAAACAGGAAAGAACAGGCACTATAAAAAACAATTCATTTGACATGACTGGTAAAATTCCTTATGCTGTAGTAATTTGTCAGAACCATTCTCTATCCCTTGGAACAAAATTGCTGCTTTCACAATTGCTATACTTTTTATTATCTTTTGTGTAAATAGTTATATTCACCATGTTAACTTTCACTTAACAATATTTAGGATCGCAGAAATGGTGAATGCAAGGGAATATGAGCAGGTCTAGGCCAATCTCCAGCTCACACTGCAGCTATCACCAACACAGATCAGTCATGGTGTGGTCCTGCTAAGTCCTGAAAACCACCAAGGGTAGAAACTCCTTGGCCTCTTTTGGGCTATCTTAATCTCCCAGGCCACAGCTAATGACCACTGTCCTCATACGTCACCTACCACTACTGCAAAGTGTTTGGCTCTGCCGCCTTTTTTATTAACCCTTAGGTAGCTGAAGGCTGCTATAGATTGCCATTTCAACCCCTCCATACCAAACTTTCAATTGACTTAAGAGTATAAACATTTCCCTAATACACTTTTTGTTCATCTGTTGTTTCTAGCCTGACTGTTCACTTGCTGTGTATGCTCTGCTCAAACGACTAAGGGGTAATTTTCTTTTGGTACAGCTTGTTCCCACAGTTTACTGTACTACATCTTTTCTGGTGCATGCAGGGAACAGAAGACTAAAAACATCTGTGTAAGCAAAAGGTTCCTCCACACTTTCAGTAGGTAGAGATAAAGATTTCAGTGATAGTAATGGGCAAGGCCAAGCCCAGGTTGTAAATGATCTGCAAGTTAGGAAGACAACCACAGTAATATTTTTACTCATCTGTTTTGGCACAGAAATAGTCAAAAAAGATTAGGCTCAAAGGCTTCCTGCCTTTATTTTTTTCCCCACTTTCATTAACCTGGATGGCCAGCAGGTGATAGCAATTTATGCAAATCCTTTTCTCTATACAACATTTTACCTTTTGACAATAGGCAACCAAGCAGATGACACAGCTACAGACAAGAGGGTTTTGAAGACCCAGTTTAAAATCTGAGATACCATATTTTTTCTCAAAAGCTTTTCTAAGGATAAGATAAGAGTGTAATCCCTTAGTTTGGTGCAAATGTTTTAAGACTTTGTGTTTCTAAAATCCAATTTGAATTAGCCTTGAAATTCAAAGCTGTTTATGTCTACTGAACCAAAAGCCACTGTGTGATGCATATAATAGAAAGTTTTGTACAGTCGCTCTACTCCTCCCCTTCTGACACTGGTCTACAGTATTTGCCAGGAAAATCATCCAAAGGCAAAATGTCATAACTTCAGAAAAAATAATTTTAAAAAGCTAGTCCCTTTGCAGCAAAGGACTTGCAGCGCTTCCTTTTCCTTAGGCTTCTCTAGTCTTCTAATTTATTAGGAACTCTTACCACCAAATATGTTTAGGATAAACTTGACATTGTGTGTAAAGTTATTTCCAATAGCATGTTGTATAAAATGCTTCTTGATATTCATAACAGCTTGGACAAGTCTGTGCATCCTTGGGAATTGACACTTTGGGAATCTGCCATGCTGACGTGACTTTTGAGAGGAGGGTCCATCAGATAATGAGATGTTGACTTGTTCTCATTTCAAATCATGCATTATTTAAGAAATGAGAGTAAAAGGTTGGGCAAATGTCATGAATTCCTTCACTCCCAGCCTGCCTATACTGTCGCCTGAAGTAGGCTTCTTTACCAAAGTTTGCATACTTTCAGAATCTATCGTGAATTGCTTTCAAAAATCTTGATGCTTCAGGTGATGGAGTAAGTTACCTCTTTGTGACTTAGATTATTCCTTTAGATACAACACATATTTAATGAGGTGTATCCTGCTTTGGCCTTAACTCACTGATGTGCTTAGAATAACAGGGACATGATTCATAAGCTCTATTTCTGAAAGTAACTTTCTTCTACTCATTATTAAAAAACCCTCACTGTTATGCCAACTAATTTAATAACTAAATAACTTAATAATATCTGAGAAATTCACCATGCAGATTACTCATTCAGTGTGTGGGAAGGTTTGCACATATAGTAGATAAACCATAAAACTAGCACAATGACCAGGGAACTAGGGAGGTGCACGTAAGGAGACCAAAGAGGATTAAGACACATATCTATCAGGAAACATAGAAAATCAGGAGATCTGGATAGGAATTAAAACCTTAAACATTATTCTGCCAGTAGTTTTTTATCCACTAGCCAGTTTTAAAGAAGAAGTAAACAGTAGAAGTTGGAGGCAATGGCCAATGCCTTATCTTCTGTCCTGTAGATCACCAAGGACATGGAAATACCAGATTCACTTTCCATCTTTTGAGAATTTTACTGACATATCCAGTCTCCTGGAAGTTGTTGTAACTCACCAGCACATTGTCTGATGCTTTCTTTCAAACTGTTATGTTGAAGTTCTTGCATTGTACATGGAATAATTAAATATTTGTTGGGCTAGTAGGGGCCAACATCATAGAATCATAGATTCATGGAATGATTTGAGTGGAAAGGCACCTTTAAAGATCTTCTAGTTACAACCCTCCCTGCCATGGACAGGGACACCTTCCACTGGACCAGGTTGCTCAAAGCCCCATCCAACCTGGCCTTGAACACTTCCAGGGATGGGGAATCCACAACTTCTCTGGGCAGCTCATTCCAGTGTCTCATCATCCTCATCATAAAAACTTTTATTTCCTATATTCTTTATAAATCTACCCTCTTTTAGTTTACAACCATTAGCCCTTGTCCTATCACTAGTTCCTTTCCCCATCTTTCTTAAGTGTCCCTTTTAAGTATTGAAAGGCTACAGTAAGATCTTCCCAAAGGTTTCTATTCTCCAGCTTAAAAAAAAACCCAAAAAACAACTCTCTCAGTCCTTCTTCACAGGAGAGGGACTCCAGCCCCCTGATCTCTATGCATCCATTGCTAAACAAGTGTACAGGTGACTAGACCTATATAAGGTAGAAGGAAACGGTAGCAGTGTCTTTGACAGCTTTTATAGTACTTTTGTTGTTTCAAAGTAGTTTTAATTTATTTTAGCACTGATGACAATATAGACCCTAGGTTGCACCAAATCCCTTTTAAAAGTTGTAAAAATCCTCCTGGCAGAATATAATGAACACACCTGCCATCTGCTTCCTACATCTGTAGGTGATGCTTATATTCAAGGGCTAGTACCTGTTACAGCTACTTTGGATTAAACTGCAGAGATGACCTAAAAACTGATGGCTTAACAAGAGACACTTAAAGCAAATGGATAATCAACAAAGCTTTATTTACAGGCTATTAGGCCGTTATATTAATGTTTTAAATATCTGGCTTTTTGTCTCATTTATCTGTGCCTGAGTGGGAAAAAATCCATAACAAGTGTAGCTTCCTAATGAAAATAATATGAACAAGAAAAAAAATCTTCTTAGCTTTAAAAGTAAATGTCACAATCTATGTTAAAGGTAGTCTTTTGATACTGTTTGTGAGACCAACATCTTATTGAATTACCTTTGTGCTACTTTTCCACTCTCTAAACCCCACTCTTCAAAGCTTTGCAGCTGTGCATTGCTGTGTGAATAGGCTTATGGATGCTATGAACTCTTAACAAAAAATCCATTATAATGATACTTTGCTGTTTCAGGGATATTCACTGTATAACAATCCTAATGGTTCTGGTGAAGTAATAGGTATGGAAATGCTGGGTAGAAGATAGCTTCTCCCTACTTGAGTTGCTGTATGAAAGGTTCTGGCTCCAGTATTGATGATCTAACCACCTGCAGCACTTAAACTTGCTTTTTACTTTTGTCCACAGCAGTAGTCCCATTGCATTCAGTAGGACTGCATACATGATTAATCTGATCAAGGTCTAATTAGTGGAAGAAGTGCAGCCCTTGGTGCTGCAGACAGAAGGCTGTGCCCTGAGCCTCTCTTCCAGACACATTTTTAACCCCTGTACCTTTACCCATGTGGCCACACAGGCATGAGCTGCATGCAGAATGTTATTCTGAGCAAGCATTTAAATCCAGATGTAAAATAGTTCTGTAGTTTGCAGCCTCTGGAGAATCAGACTAAAACTATCTATTTTGATTCTGGACTATTTCAGAGGGCTAGTCAGGAGGATTTGGTGAATCAGAGATCCCTTTCAAGGGGAAGGTAGCAAGTGGATATTTGTTTGTCCTGCTTCTAAAACAACAAGAACATCTTCAGTCAGCAGCTAAGGGCTAAATTTCTCCATGAAGTGATTAAAGAGCAAAGCTGGCCTGGCCCTGTGTGGAATCACTGGAGAAAGAACAAGATATGTCTCCTCAAAACACTCCAGCCCAGAGCCAGGGCACACTCATTACTTCCTGTAGCCCAAACAGCCTACAGAAACTAATCACCCAATTTAACCAGCCAGGGAAGGTGCCTCAGGTTGGATAATCTCAATCGTTCATGTCTTTTGCTGCTAAGCTCCATTACAGATGCACACTGGTGGTAATGATTATTTGCAATATTTAGCACTGCATGTTTTGCAGAATAAAAAGCAGTGATTGAGCATTGGGATCTTCAGGTTTTTGGTAAAACAGTCACAGTCTGATGTGCCAAAGATGCTTTTGTCTCATTTCCTAATGTGATGGGTATAAAAGGCATTTAAGTTCTGGGGGACTTATCGAACAAATATTTTAAAGGCGTATTTTTTCTGTAGACACTGTTAGTGTTTAAAAAAATATTCCCACCCAAATTTTGATTATCAAACTCTGAATTATCTTGTAGATATTAATTAGTCGAACTAGGTAAGCACTGGGAGTAAAATGGAGAACTGGCTAATGGAACAAGTGGGAAGGAGGCGAGTTGACAGATGAAGTTTAATAGTACAAGTATAAGTAATATGAGTAACTACACTGAGATTGACTCCATAAATCATTCTGTTCATGAAAGTGCTGGTGAGTCCTTAAAGCATTGTGAGTTTTTGTGGGCACTGAAAAGTCATACTGAGTGAATATTCATGGTTCAGTGTTGACAGTGACTTTCCTTCCAACATTTGAAAAATTTCACCCATTCGGTCAGGATAGGGAACATAATACTGTGTTAATTAAATGCCCAGCTAAATGACACAAGTAGCAAGTATGTAATAATTAAAAGGAAAAGTTCACATAATAGTTCAGATAAAAATTTTCAGATTCTGAATATTTGGCAAATATTTATGAATTATAAATGAAGAGCTAGAAAATTAATTATTGACTTGTGAATTATTTACTAACCAGAACAGATGTTAAAGTTCTGCATTATTTATTATGATGCATTTATTTTGGTGCTGAATATAATCTATGAAAATAATAGTGATATTATAACTGTGTTATTTAAACAGGTTGATCAGTTGTAATTATTATCCCTATTTAACCAGGGAGTCAACTGTAAAACACAGGGAGGGAGATTTTCAAAGGACTCAAGGGGTAGGGGTTCCACAAGTCTAATAAAAATTAATGAGAGTTGCACTTCTTAATCCCTCAGGTGCTTATGAAAAATATTCCACAGGGAGGTTAAATTGCATGCCCCGGAGAAGTCAAGAGCTAGTAATAGAGCCTGAGAGTTCTGGTCCCTACTTAAATTTGCTACTGGTTATATGCAATGTCTTCTCTGTTTTGGGGCTGGGTATTTTTTTTCATGATACTGGAATGTAAAAGGCATTAGATACCAGGCTTTCCTAACTAGACCAGGCAGTTCATCCCTCTGATCAGCCTGCAAATGATAAATTTGTTGTTCAGGTATTCATATATTTGGGGGTTTCCAACCAATCATTATCTCTTAATTCCTTCTCTTTCTCCCCAAGACTACATTGAAACAGGAGGTTGTTCTTGTTGTCACTTTTTAATGACGCTAACTATCCCTTAGCAGCCATCTCATTAAACTCTAGATTTTTCATCTTATGGGTGGAGTTGAGATAAATTGTCTCACTTTGCATATCCATGGTATATAAGATCCTAGAAAGGCCACAAAATTGCAGTGTTGGCACTACAATGATACAAGTAATCTTTGAGACATCCTAAAGACCAGTTAGAATCCTCACATACAAAACCCTCCCAAGAAAAAAATGTTTTTTGTTTCTTATCATTCTGGTTTTGGCATATTTCACAAAGCCACCTTTGTTTATTCCTGCTTTATGGCACTTGTTACGGGAATCTGTCTGAACATCTGTCTATCAGCTGTGATATTGAAATTAACTGCATTGTGTCCCTCTTGCTTACTGTTCATCCAGGGTAAAAATACTTGAAAAATACTTGGATGTCTTGCTTAATTTAATTTTATTTTTTTCCATGCCTAGTCTAATTTCAAATTCCTGTTAGCAGTATTATATTGAAGTCTTGCAGTGAGCTTGGAGATCTGACCCATAGTCAGTGAGTTTGTGTTACTTCTGTGAGCTGGAAATCCATGGAGTCTGGACTTGGGTCTCTTTCGGTGGTCCCAAAGGGGAGCCACACTTCCTTCAAAAAGCATTGCCACCTGTGAACACCCACCTATAACTTCTCAACTTGGGCCATAAAAAAAGAAAATATAAAAAATGGCTATGGTAACACAATAAAACCTGTATACGTTATATTTTTTTTCTTCTGGTTTGTATTCAGCTGTGTAGGGAAACAGATGTTACAGTCCTTGCAATTTATACAGTAACTTTTGGCTAAAAAACTTGAATGCATCTTATAAATTTTAATGAATTGAGCTCTACAACAGCCTTGTGAGGGATTGAAGTTCTGCTATGTCCATTTTACAAACAAGAAAACTCAGGAACTGATAAATGTAATAACTTGAGAAAGATTATAAGAAGTGTCATGGGCAGACATGGGAAAAAAACTAGAAACTTTGTGCCCACTTATCAGTTCACCTTGCAAAGGTCCAAAAACATATGGAAATCTGTAGAACAAAATGCTTGGCTGTCACTGTTAGCTCTGGAGGGCTTTTTATGCTGCTCTGATGAGATCTGGCTTGATTCTGAAGATGGAAATCACCCTGTCCTCTTCCCATTCATCCTTTCATCTCCATCTGACCTGATGTGTGCCAACAAAGTATTTTAGTTTGAAAAGGAGGTGATAATGTATGAAAAGAAATATTTTAATTTGGAGATGAGCACCACAGAGTATTCAGAGAGGGCTGATAAACCCTGTAGTTAAGGGAGGTATGGGTTGTCCCACTCTCCTGGAGTAGATGCACTGGTACCAACCCATTCAGGGATTTATTATTCCAACTTGTGGGACGGTTTTATGCCAATGTGATTTTTCTTGCATGGCCAGGCTGTAAGAGGATGAATAGGGCTTTCCATGAAGGTATCTTGACCTGACCCCAGACATTCATCTTGATTTCTCCTTCTAGTGTCCCAACCAGCCCGTAAAATCCACAGTTCCCCTCCTACCTGACTAAATCGGCCCAGCTAGCAGCTCTAGCCTATGCCTACATCAAAACCCTATGATACCAACTATGTTAAAATCCTCTAGGCTTTAAAATAAGCCTGTGGTGGTTGTTGTCCTGATGATATTATTAGGCAAATGTAAATAAAATGTTTGCATCTTTCATTTTTTTTCCAGAGGTCTCGGTAATCCTTCTTAAATTCAGTTGTTTAAAAAGAAAAAAAAAAATCAAATGGAGGCCTATTCTTATTGAAATGAGATGCATAAATCATTCTGCCAGGACAAGTTGTTCAGATCTGATCATCACCAAAAAAATAATAATAATCTGCTATATAGAAATTAGTGTGAGCACACATTTTCTACTGTGAGGGGCAAAAATGATCTATAACAAGAAAAAATACTCTGCTGGGATCCTTTTTAATAAAGAAAAGCAGCAAGCCACTGGAGAGGTGTTAAAGTCAAAGCATATCTTAGTCACAGGCTTTATAACTGAATTCCAATAAAAGAGATGTTAAGGTATGGTTTGGTGTTCCTGTAAGTAAAATCCACTGCACCACACATATTCCATAACCATTTAGAGTTTTGCTGACAAATAGATTGATATTAATATTTTAAATTAACGTATGAGTGCTTGATTTTCCTCAATGATAAATAATCCAGCAGTTCTGTAGATGATGAATGTCCCTACTCTCAGAAGCTTGAGAGCTGACACTCCGAGGAAGATGCATAATGCAGGTGCTGCCCTGAAACCTGGGGCTTAATTCAGTGCAGGGTTTGGGAGCCTGCAGTGAGAATTTTCCATATCCAAAACTGCAGTCCAGCTGCCCTCACTTCCCTCTCCTCCGGTTTCTGCCTCTCATTACACATATCTCTATATGGTCGTGAAGGTCTTGTAGCATTTGTGTTTGGTGTCTTCAGTGGTCACATGCAGACCGTGCCTGGGGCCCTGGGCTTTGCCTGGCACACTCTGTGCTTTGGGAAGGTTTGTCTGCGGCACTCCAGAGCACAGCACCCACGCTCAGTCTGGGCATTTATAAGAAAAGATCAACTTTTATAACTCCACCAGCTGCAATTATTGGTGTCACCCTCATCTGGTGTCCCTGCCGGTTTGCCCTGAGATGGTCCTGCAATGTCTCTGCAAGGAGGTGGTGATGGGCTCGGGCACTGCCAGTTCTGTGTGTGAGAGCTCGCAGATGTGCTGAGGCACAAGCTCTGCCCACTCCACCTTTACACTGTTTTGCAGTGCACGAGTCTCAGCATGTGACAAAAAGTCAGTTCAGGGTCTGGGCATGGGCTGAGAGCAGCTTTTAGAGACACAGAGGACAGCGCCGAGGTGATGCTCTGCTTCTCTGCTCTAAGTGCCTCGACGAGGAGGGAGAAGGAGCGGGCTGGAGACTGCAGACTCTGCCTTCAGCCCTGCTGTCTTCCCATCTTCAGCGCCGTGTTAATCTTGGATGTGCGAGTTCTGGAAGTCGTGACTCCCCTCCCTGCGAGCAGCATCACGTCTGCTTCCAGCAACCTTCTCTCGCTCCTGAAGAAAGGCACCGCTCCAGCACCTAAGGAGCCCTCCCCCGGCAAACACCACACGGGAGCGGGAAGGCAGGAATGCCCGCCGGCTCCGGGCGCGCAGGGGGGAGCAGCAGCATCGCTGCACAGCCGTGCCTTTAGCAGTGAGTGACCCACCCGCTGGTGCCGGGCAGCAGCTGAAGTGCCCACTCTGTTCCTTAGCGGGCACCCGAGGGACACGGTCACTCAGCCTGTTTGCTCCAAACGGGGAGTTCACCCCTCGAAAATTATGATTTGTAATTGTAGCCCTAAACCATCCACTGTAACTGTGAGATAGTACAGACGGCTGATTTCTTCTCACATAAGAAGCACTTTGGATGTATTCCCTTTCTTAGCCACTGCAATGCAATTTATAACACTTGTTTTCTAGGTCTTGATTACAATGAGGGCCAGCTCTCTGGCCAGATGTAGAGTTTATTTTGTTTAACATGCATTTCGATAAATGTGTTAACAAATTGCAATCAAAACTGTATTTTGTTAATACACTCTTCAGAAATTCTCTTCCCCTCCTTAGCACAAGTCATCAGCAACACACAAACAGGACTAAAGCCAAACTTTTGTATCTCTTCATTAATGTTGTAGCAGGGTGTAAAGCAACAGTCTTTCATAGTCTCAGATCCATAGTCTTCTTAAACTCTGTTCAGCACGGTTAGGGCTCTGTAGGAAACCCACAGAAAGACAGCAGCTTAAAAATAGATAATGATCTTGATGATCTGTTTGTTTAGTTTTCTGCTCATTATCTTTCAGGCAGATGAATTGCCTTTGAAAATCTAAAGTGGTATGGAGAGGTTGTTTCAAAGATGTAAGTGGTGAGAAAGAATTCAAAGAGAAATTAGAAACTGGTCTGATATTCTGTTAGGAACTGTCTGTAAGGGCAAAGAGACAGAGCTTGTTCCTAAGCATCTCCTCTGTACTGCTTCATCAGCTGAAGTAACCTGGGCTTTGGAGTAAACACTTTGACAGAACCAAAATGCTACCAAGGAAACTGGATAATATACTGTATTTTAGCTCAGCTCTGCATTTATTGCAAATAACCAAGTGCAACCAGGAAATTTCTTGTAAAAGAGCCCAGTTGTAACCAGGAGTCCTGTTGAAAAAAGTGCCAGATCAAATGGCTGGGATGAAAAGTCATTTGCAATGTTATTTCATCTCCTGTTTCCATGCAGATGAATGCTCAAACTCGGGAATAGTGTGCAGAATTCATAGGCTGTCCCACATGGGTAAGACAGGAGACTGTTGTTCTTCCTGAGGCATTTCTCATTTTGCGGGAGTACTCACTCAGCATAACCCTGATTATAAGTGGAAGGGGGCTCTCTGCAAAGAAGCTTGATGTTCTTGTTTCAATGCACTCATCTGGTATTCCTATGCTGAAGGAGTGGTGATTCTATACAGGTGGAGAGGAATCAATACACAGCCACTCTTCTGCCTCTTTGATGCAGGAGAAAGCTCAAGGACCTGCCTACCCCAGCCCTGAGGCTGATTGAAAACTGCAGAGTGTCACAAAGCAACTGGAATGGGCCAAGCTTCAACACTTGTTCTTGTGTGAGATAAACTGATGCAGAAAGATACCATTTTTCTTTGTTGTACATATAATAGTCATGTTTCCAAACCCTGTATTTTCAAAATTGTTTAATTGTCATATAATGGTAAACATGGTTGTTATACCACTTTATGTTATGTCTAGAGGAAAAAAGGAATAGGAAATTTGTTCTGCATGAAACTACCACATGGAGGTATACAGCAGACACATCAGCTTGTGTCTACATTAATTTACCCACTGACTGCATCTTAAATTTCATATCTGCTCTATCATACTCCTAATTAAGCCCTAAGTAATTTAAACCTTTGAGGTGGACTACTGTTTTATTTCCAGCAGTGGTGCATGGAAGTGTGATTCATACACGGGAATAAAAATAGATTAGGACAGACCTTCCCCAGTGTAAACTGTTAAAGCTCCAACGACTTGTGTTTCAGAGAGAGGACCGGAGAAGTGGCATACAGATTTTAGGGCAAGACATGTTTTGCATATGTGGCAAAAGGGGCTTCAGTACTGTCCCTCGGGCCTTTGTGTTGTTCCCACTTCATATTTTTTCCTATCTAAAGGCAGATGAATGATGAAGTGAATACAGAGAAATTCTCACAACAGAGAAAGTAAATACATCCTGCTGAAGAAACAGGGTGAGGAGGGCTACTGAAGAAACTAGCACCTCCCTTCAGCAAATTTCTCGCTTCACACAGAAATAGCCCATGCTCAGATGTGTGGTCAGTGGGGAGCTCTCTGCCAGGGCAGCTTCAGCACGTTAATCATCTGCTTTTGATATCCAGATGCAAAGCCCAACTCTCATGGGCACCCCAGAATGTTATGGCACTGAGTCTATAAACGAGTAAATGTGTTTTGCTGATCCAGACAATGTTGAACAACTTGGTTTTGAAACAAACAGATCTATTGCTATTTGAAACTCCTTCTGTGGCACTGAAGAGAAACATAATTACCAAAGATTTAAAATCAACTTCCAGCTGAAAACACAATATGCTTGTGTTTCATAACTAAACCTTTCCCTGCAGTCGTGCTGGCAATGGTATCTTCTGCCTCTTGATAGATGCTTATTGAGGTGCTAGAAACCTTTCATCAGTGTGGCTGGGGTACAGTTTGGGGTAAATGTGAGAGTGTGACTCTCTATGAAATCGGTGCTGGTGGAAAATAGTATCTAAATGTAAATGATAGCTAAATATTTCCGAACCCTATCCTTTCATTTTAGGAGTAGTAACAAATTAAACCAGGAGCAAGATACCAAAGATACTTCAGTCACAGCTGTATTATGCAATGACCTTCCTGATTTTAGGATGAATATACTACTGGTGTTTATCTTTCTGATTGGCAGGAAATTCATAATCAAAATCCCTAAGTTGATTTAAAATGTGGGATCACTTCCAGAATATATTTCTCTGATGGTCTCTTCTACATACATCTGTCATGATGCTTTACTGCTCCTCACCTTCACATAATCTCTGTTCATTTCTTGGGTTTATTCTCTTTTTCCATGTCATACAGTTGAAGTGGGAACAGAAAACACAATTCTAACAGTAAAAAAAAAAAAAAAAAAAAAAAAAAGGCAAACAAACAAAAAAACCCCAACACCTAAAAATATATTTTCATTATCAAACTATGATGATTATATAAATTAATAAGTGGGTAGTGGCAAGTTCCACCTGAATATGAGGAAGAACTTTCCTGTGCAGGTGATTGAGCACCAGAACAGCTCGCCCAGAGAGGCTGTGGAGTCTCCTTCCATGGAGATATTCAAAAGCTGTATGGACACAATCCTGAGTAATATGCTGCAGTATAACCTGCCTAACTCCCTTGGTCCCTTACAGCCTTCCCCATCTTGTAATTCTCTGTAAAGGAAAAAAAAAAAAAAATGTTTGAAGCATTTTTGACAAATATAAATGCTCAGCAGAAACTAAATAATTTTGTTTGGTGCTTTTTCTTAACTGTATCTATTCTTTCCTTCCTGCTGTCCTTCAAGGGGTTTTGGCTTTTTTTCTCTGAGTAAGGGAGAGAAAAATGGAAAATGAGGTAAAAAAAAAAAAGGAGGAAATAGAACTAAGCAAAAAGAGAATGACTTCTACCACTAAAAAATCAGAAGTGAATTTCTGATTCCCTACATTAAGAAAATGAAAAAAATGAAAGATTTTTATAAGAGCCTGAAGAACAAAAAGTAGTTCAATTTTGTTGTTTTTCCTTATTTTCAGGTTGGCTCTACTACAAAGAAAATGAGAAAGCTGTCATTATTATCATTAATCTGGTTCCATTCAGCCATGCTGTTTATCTACAGCAGAGCCAGTAATGCAAAGGGAAGGCACAATGCCTTTATATTATTATCTCCTCTAAATATGCAAGAGTTTATGAATAAACTATTTATCAGCTTTCTTTATGACCAGTTCTGAATTTTCTTTAAATTTACATTATTATTACTTGCAGAGAGCCTTTCACTTTGACTCCAGCATATTTTCTTCTACTCTCTTATGATCAAAGGGTCTAATGCAGAAGGACCTTCTTCTACTCTGCCAAAATCTGTCAGAGTTTTCTAGCTATGCCCTAGAAGGAGGATGGAGTAGAATAGTATCTGAGATCAATGTTATGCTACCAATTGGTACAAAGAAATGAAAATTAACTGATATAGCAGAGTACCGTAGCCTCAATTAGTTTATCTTAGGAAATTTCTCAATTTAAAATTTTCTTACTTTAAGATACAACATTAAAATTCTCTCTGTGTGTGGAGAATGTCTGCACTGTGTCTCATTTCATACATTTTTCTTTCCATTCATCTTGTCTACTACCATGTAAATATGTTTTCAAAGTTATTCTTCCTTTCCGAGTAGCTTTTGCTGGCATTTCTCACATTCTGTGTGTTTTGTCACTCTTCATTTTTGTTCTCTCCTTCCTCAATCAGGTGTTTGAACAAGAGACAACAGTGTTCAAGTTTTCTCTGGGGATGTAAGGTAGAGCAAGATAAAATCAAAAGTTGGTCATGTCATGATATATATTTATTGAGACAAAAAACATCTTTATCCTAAAAGAGTGTATGTTTATAGATATATTTTTATACTAATGACTCACTGGATGTGTTGCAGTTTTTAATGGTGCATGAGTAATGCCTGGGAGTCTGTATTTAAATGTGAGGGAAATCTTGACATTTTTAAAGGGAATTCTCTGGTGTTGTTTCTATGGTAACTTTTCTAAAGGGATGATATTTTTTCAGTTGATTTTTAATTGTGATCAACAGTAGAGTAACTAAAATACTGAACGTAAAAGAAAAGAAATTATATTTGTTATGAGTCCTTTCAGACCAGCAGGAGCCCAAGGTACTGATTGCACTTTACTTAGCCCTTGACTGGGGCCCTAAAGGACTTTGTGTGGTTCACGGACTTGACTTGGGGTTTTGGAAGCAAGGAAGCAGGTGAAAGAGACAACATGGGTCAGGGAACATAGACAGTGGGGTTACAGCAAAGTGTCCCCAGTAGTGTCAGATCAAATGTTTGGCTTAGTGAAGCAGAAGACATGATAATCGATCCTAAAGCTTTACTCAGCCAAAGAAACAAAACTATTAAAAATAGTGAATTAAAGATAATGACATAGGAAAATGAAGACCTTAAACAATGTCTTCACACATTCTTTTCTCAACAGCATCTTCTCAACTTCCTCAAAGAGCTGAACAGCTGATGTTTCTATTAATCATAGTTATAATTCTAAAAGCTTCTGGTACGTATATGTTTTAAAACAATGCAACACTTTCAGGCATAGTTTCCTTTTACCTCTGAAGTCAGGTCCTAGTGAGTTTTTTTCCTACAAGCAAGGCTAGGTAGTAGGAAAAGATGTAAGCTTTGATCCTGGCACACATTTCCTGGCCTCTGAGGTGCTTGTGGGGGAGTTACACTTTCATGCACAAAACAATTGATCCAGGCACTAAACCTGTAGCTCTTCCCCGAGTATGTGAAAAATCCATCCTGAGATCTCTGCTGTGCCTTCAGGAGCTCTGAGACCAGGACCAGAGGTAGGCTGGAAGGATTTCCAGAGGAAGTTTTTCCATAAGTACTGCTTCTCATTAATTTCCTTGAATTCACAAGGAAATGTAACATGTAAACCTTAGGAACAGCTATGCTGGAGACTATAATTCATTGTGGAAAAGTAAATTCCATAGGTAGCTTTAGATGGTAAACCCCTAAATTTTCCTGAGCTCTATTTGAAAGGGCTGCATCATTACATTACTGACAATTTAAAATTTGATCTTGATTAAGAGAAATCTTGGAGATTTATTGGAAAACTTTTTCTACAGAGTTATACACAGAGTGAGTGATTAAAAGGAGGGAAAAGGCAAGAAGGTCTTTCTTTCAAAAGACTAAGCAAATCACAAAAAAAAAAAAAAAGTGATAAACAGATCTTTTCAGAAGCTCTGACTTTCCTTCTGCAATTAGCTTTGCATGAGAGGCTTCTCAGTGCACGTTTTATCTGGCATGACCCAACCACCCTTTCCCCTTCCAAAACTCTGACAAAGTTATGGGAATAGAGTGATTGACGTGCAGGTGTAGCTCTCGGTGTCACTTGTAAGACCACTGTTAAAGGTGAAAGCTTCTGTCCGTATAAATCAGCACCATTTATCTTCTTCTTCCATTTAAAAAATTGGGACTTCAGTGATAATTGCTTCAAGCACCAAGTGTCTGAGAACAGGAAAAAGCTCGGGGACCATACCTACATTTACTGTAAACTGACATGCCTGCTTCAGTAAAGCAGTGACTCTTAAGTCTTACTGGTTTAAATGGAATCTTAAATCTATGGAACTCTGTTCTGAAATTAATTGAAAAAACCTACTGGGTGTGTGTGTGCGTGACTCATTACATGGAAAACATAGGATAAGTGCTTTTTCAACAACCTTTCTGATTTTATATGTAATGCGAAGCTATGAATTTAAAGCACGTATTTTTAAAATGACTGTGTGATACATTAATTTTAGCATGCTATCACACATGATTATTTATCTAGGTTTTACTGCCTGTGTTGCATAAACCAATGCAGTCACCCTCCTGTTTCTATAGCCAGAAAAGGCAAAATTTTTCAGTGTTCTCAAATGCTTATATGACTCAGAGAAGAAAGGGACTTTGTGAAAGTTATCTGGTCTCCATCCTCCTTCCTTTAAGTGTAAGAGTCTTTTTTCACTTTTTGGTAAGTGTTAATACTTTCAGGATTCTAGTTATATTACAAATGCCACATACATAGTGCCCACTTGCTTTACTGGCCAAGGGCCTACTTCCAGTGATGGGACATTTTTCATTTCTTCAGTAGGAGTAGAAAAAGAGGAAAACCCTGGTAAATTGCATTCTAAAATAGGGAATTGGGGTGGGAGTGGGGGTGGTGTCTTTATTAGATATGGTGAAAGCAGAAGAATTTTACTGGGTGCCTGCCATCTTTGCCAAACTGTACATTAAAGCCCAGCCCCAGGACTGGTATCACTGGTGGTATCACTAATGCTGCTCAGACTTCCACTGTGTCAACCACATAAAAGCAAGACCCTTATCAAGGACGCTAAAGCAGTGGTAGCAGCGACTAGAAATCTTAAATAAAGGGGAGCACTACAGGTACGTGAGCTTTAGTTGGCCAGGCAGTGCTCTACAGTTCTGACTTTCCTTAAAACTTTGTATACCAGTTGAAATACTGTCTCCATATGTTTTCATAGAAGGTGTTGCTGAATATTCCACAGAGATGGTCTTTCTCTGCAGTCAGAAATGAAAGGGAAAACTCAGTGGGACTGTATGAAGCACATAAGAACTTTGTAAGCCATCTGCTTCAGAACTTTAAACTATTTATAAAAGCATTTTATTATTTTAAATTTATAATGAAAACAATTTAAGGCTAATAAAAATGTTCTAACATCAGATTGAGGTAGGTTGGAAGTGAATTTCGATCAATATAATGAAGGACAATTTTCTAACGTAATCTCTGTTTGTCCTGAGGCTACCAGTATTAGAAGATAAGATAGAAAGAGCAATATCTGTGTCAAAGGCAGAGAAAACACATCTTGATTTCAGATCTTCTACAGATTTGCAGCACTGGCTACTATTCTGAAAATACTTTTTCATGTATAAACTCTACTAGTTTGTTTTCATCTCAGGAAAGAAGAAATAAACAACTTTCTCACAACAATATTAAAATAACACTTTAACAAACTAATCTGCTGAGGTTGCAGTAGGGAAAACTGATACCTAACAGTTCTCTGAATTTTTGGCATGCACAGTACTGATGTGTAAAAGAAGTCCATCATTGCAACGATAACCACATTTTGTCATAATAAGATGACAGTGTAAAATCATGCATTTCTCATAATGTTTTACCACTAAACAGGTTTCGAGTTGGCATTTTTATAGAAACTTCTTAATCAGGCTTTTGTAATAACACTATTCAGTCTCATGTTAAAAGATAATATTTCATCTATATTCTGTGAACATAAACCTAACCACAGTGGAATTAAAGTTTCAATATTGCAATTATTTTATTGTGAAATATCAATTTACATAAAGTCTGACCCTGAAAACATTTACTACAGTGCTCCAGTTGCTATTCTGATTAGGTCTGTTGATTTATATTTAATTTCTTAGAATGCAGTGGGCTGAATTGGGCCCGACATTACAAAGTGACTCCACATGTTCTGTATAAAGGACATTTTTCAAAACACCTGCTGTGATTCCTAAGGTATTTTGAAACTTTGTCTCCAATGTTTAGTTTTCCTTCTGCTGGTGCTGCTGCTCAAATATTTGAACGATGGAATTATTACTGAATTAGGTAGAATGACACTTTTTATTTTTTGACATAAGTGCCACTGTCTTGTCCTGTGCTTTGCTTTATCTCAAGAAAGAGGTGCACCTGCAAATCTAGAACATGTCAACTTTAATTAAATTGAATATTAAAAATGCAATTAATCCACTTGTCTGGTAATATTTTGTCTGTGGATCAGTAAGCATCACAGGCAAGTGGATCAGAGAGATCTAACAGGATTTTTTTTAACTTACTTGGGAAAATATAATAAAGTAAAACCTTCATTTGTTTAAAAATGTCTATAAATGCATCCAGTTTTATCTCACTGATTACCTTTATAAGCAATACATTATCAGAGTGCCACTTTTACAGGACTACATCAGCCTCCTGGAAGGCTGAGGTGACCTTTTCGGACTGTTGGACCTCATTCACTAATGGGAACCCCAAACATTTCTGCATCTCTTTCATATTTAAAAACAAGCAGTCAAAAGGGCCAGTGTGAACAGAGAACTAATCAATAGAAAAATTTGCATCTGAGTTTGTTTGATTTGATGAAGCATAGAACTATTTTATTTATTGAAACTGTATTAATGTAATTAAAATAAATGGAAAATGCACTCTTTACTTAATTAATATTTTAAGCTGTCTCTGAAGAATAGTATGCAGCTTGCATTTAGTTATCATTTTTAGACTGCAAGACAGATTAATTAGATTCAAATCTTAGCCAGAATGAAATAATTTTCTTAATAAAGCTAAGAGCTCTAGAATTTACTTGGAAGTAGAATGTGTCTGGTGTTGATCTTTACAGATGAGCATGAGAAGATAAGACATAAAATTCAATGAAGTCTAGTGGTTAAAATGTACTGAGTCTACTTTAGATTATGGTCCTAGGTGTTGGTTTTATTTATCTGGAAGGTGTGATGTTTTCAAGACATGGGGGTTCTGCCTCTTTCTTAATACATGCATTCCTAAAGTTAAGGTAATTTCAAAAAATGTGGTGTAGGAAGTTAATATTTAGAAATTACTTTTTTTTTTTTTTTTCATAGAAGGGAATGAAATTCAACTTTGATTTTAAGATTCACATGGACAAAAAATCTGTGGAAAATCCTCTACAACATGTTTGAATCTGTTTGAATTTAAGAAGCAAGGCTCCAAAGGATGTTAGGTAAACAAAACAACAAATGAAATTAAGTGATGTTTTAGCTTTATCATACATTCTTTAAAGAATTAAAATCTATTTCATGCTATACATTGTACATGCATTTGCAGAAAGAAGTGGCTAAACTTAGCAGTGCAGACAGATCTGTAGTCAGAAACCAAGGCAAAAAGGTCAGTGTGGTTTTCAGCACCCAGTTATGAAGAACAGATTTTTAGGGAGTCCTGACAAACATTGCTGGTTCTTAGACAAGAGTTTTGTTCTGTGCAAACTGGAAATATGTTTCAGCACCATTCTCATTGAAATTGCAAGATTTAGAATATTTTGAGTTTAGGCATAGTTCAAATACAGCTCTTGAATTTGGATGAATGTTAATGCGAATCTTCAAAATACCGGTATTTTTAGATGTGCTAAACCCAAAGAAACTGTCTCAAAGTCATTTGTGCTTTCAATGTCAACCCTTTTCCAGGAAAGAGACATGAAACTTTCTAGAAATTCTTTAATGAAATGCTGCTCATATCAGGTTTTTTGTTTTCCCATTTGTAAATTAATTAAATCATATGAAAAAAATTATCAGGTATAAGTAAGTCAATTCAGCAATAAGGACTGTGAGTAACAGTGCTATAAGTACTTTAGAAACAGTTTTTAAATTTAAAATTAGTAAATTATTAAAAATTATTACTTTTATCCGTCAACACCTCACGCATTTTTAATGAATAGCATATTTAAACAATCTATGTTTAAATAATTTCTCCCTGTGACATAAGCCTCACAGATATTTGCCATGACTTCAAAGGTCATATTTAGCTCTTGATAAAAGTAATGAAAACTACATGAAACTGAAAAGTATTTTAAATTTCAGTACAAACTTCTCAAAATGTTACTGTTCAAAAAAATACAGTTTTTAAGTAGTATTTTGCTGTCTCTTGATACTTGGCCCATCAAATTCCTGCTCAACCCATTCAGTACCTGACAATTCAGAAAAGATGCAATATTTGCCCAGGAAATGGTAATGAATATATTTGTAAACAGGAAATACTAACTACAAAGCTAATGGACGTATTTATCAGTTTCAGACAGTTCATTAGAAGGATCAATATGCAAACACACATGTCCTTTTTAATGAAATCTCTTGGCGGGTTCATTTATCTTTCAACTTAAGTAATACAGGTTAGTGAGCAAATTATGTATGCTATAGTTCTTACGGGGGCAGGAAGATTTCACAGGGGTGCTCTCAGGCTGACAAACTGACAAAGGAATACGAAGATACCATGCACTACAGACGTGGCTGATGAAATGTGTGGAGAAGCCAAGTTTTTGTTAATCTGTGGGAACGTGAAGGATTTTCCATAAGCAGAAGCCAGGCAGGAGGCGGGAGAGTGAGGAGTACCTCTTCTGTCTGGAAACCTCCTGGTCGTAAAGGGTGGTGATGTAAAGAGCACCTTCCTCACCCTGGGATGGGAAGGCTGGGTGCGGGTGCCAGGTTGGTCGGGGTGAGCCCGTGGCACAACCACTCTGAGCTTTCTGAGTATGGCAGAACGACCCTGTGCAGGCGGTGGTGATGACATTTCGGTGCTGTCCTACGGGTTTAAGTGAAGTGCCGCTCTGGGGCGGGGCGGGGCGGGGGGTTCCTCTGGGGACTCAGGCGGCCCTTGCCCTTCCGCTGGAAGGATGAATACTGCCCGGGGGAAAAGGGGGGATGGAGTTGCTACACGGCGCTGCTGTCGTGTCCCCGGGCGGGCCACGGGGAGCCCGGCCCGCCCGCTCCCGTCGGGAAAGCAAAGCCCGCCGGGGCCGGGCGGGAGACAGTCGGCGGCCGTGTCCCCGACGGCTGCCGGGTCAGCGGAGTTGTGGGGAGGGGGCTGGCCGACCTTCCCATCACATCCCGTCCCGTCCCGTCGCATCCCACTCCACTCCCGCACACCGCCCCCTCCGCACCGTCCTGCCGCCACCGGGGTCGCTCCGCGGCTGCGGAACGGGCGGGCGGGGCTGGGGGTCCCCTCGGAGGCGGGGGGTGTGGGGGGGGTGCAGCTCCCCCGGCTCAGCACAGTTCTGTCCCGGAGAATCCGCCGGGGGAGGCCGGGACACAGAGCGGGGGCGGGCCGGCTGGGGAGGAGAAAGGGAAGGGAAAAGAAAAAGGGAAGGGGAAAGCGGAAAGGGAAAGGGAAAGGGAAAGGGAAAGGGAAAGGGAAAGGGAAAGAGAAAGAGAAATGGAAAGGGAAAAGGAAAGAACTGCCCCCCTCCACGGACAGAGAGCCGTCTCTTCT